>JASDDO010000029.1:5450952-6650952 GCA_030015575.1 Agapanthus africanus | reverse complement strand
CCATCTCTCGTCACCACATGACCCAAGAAGTCAACACTGTCTAACCAGAATGCGCACTTGGAGAATTTGGCGAACAGCTGATGCTCCCTCAAAGTCTGCAATGTGATACGTAAGTGCTGCTCATGCTCTTCCCGGCTCTGAGAATAAACCAAGATGTCGTCAATGAACACAATAATGAACTGATCGAGATACGGCCTGAATACGCGGTTCATCAAGTCCATAAATGCTGCCGGGGCATTGGTGAGCCCGAACGACATCACCAAGAACTCATAATGACCATATCGAGTACGGAAGGCGGTCTTCGGAATATCCTCCTTTCAAACCCGCAACTGGTGATAACCTGACCGTAAATCAACCTTCGAGAAAAACCCTGCACCCTGGAGCTGATCGAATAAGTCATCAATGCAGGGTAGGGGATATCTGTTCCGCACAGTAACTCGGTTCAGCTGACGATAATCAATGCATAAGCGCATACTTCCGTCCTTCTTCTTAACAAACAGGACGGGAGCACCCCAAGGTGACACACTCGGTCGGATAAGCCCTTTGTCCAGCAAGTCCTATAACTGATCCTTTAGCTCTCTCAGCTCTGCCGGGGCCATCTGATAAGGCGGTATAGAGATAGGCCCCGTGCCGGGGATCAGGTCGATGCAGAACTCAATCTCGCGCTCTGGTGGCAGACCAGGCAGCTTGTCAGGGAATACATCAGGAGACTCTCTCACAACAGGGACCTGGTCTAACAGAACCTCTGTGGAGCTAGTATCACAAACATAGGCTAAGAATCCCTGACACCCTTTTCTTAAGAGCTGACCAGCGCGCAGAGAAGAAATCAAGATGGGAAGGGTAGCGCTACGATCTCCCTGAATCACAAGAACCGGCTCACCAGGAAAACTGAATCTGACTGCTTTCTCACGGCAGTCCACGGATGCATAACAGGTGGCTAGCCAGTCCATACCAAGAAGAACGTCAAAGTCTAGCATATCGAGGAGAATCAAATCAACTGAAGAATCTCTCTCCCCGATACGAACGGAACATGATCGGTACACGAAACGAGCAACAAACGACTCGCCTACCGGTGTAATAACGACAAGCGGCTGATTTAACGGAGAAGACTCTCGGCCCAACCTCGGTGCAAAGTACGTGGATACATAGGAATGTGTGGAGCCTGGATCAAATAATACCCGTACATCAAAGGAACATACTGGCAGAGTACCTGTCACGACGGCATTGGATGCCTGTGCATCCTGAGGAGTCAACGCGAACACTCGGGCCTGTCCACCACTAATAGCTGGCTGTCCTCTGCCTCTGCCTCGGCCTCTGCCTCTTTCGCCTCGTCCTCTCTGAACCGGACCGCCACGCCCACGGCCTCTAGAAGCATCTGGCTGGCGTGGAGCATCATCAAGAGTAGGAAGTAGAGCTCTCTGAGGAGGTGGTGAGGGTGGTAAGGTCACATGCGGGACTGTCGCCACGCCCTGACGTCCCATGGTACAGTCTCTGATACGGTGGTACCGACTCCCACACCGAAAACATCCTGGCGACGACTGCTGGGTCTGTGGATATGAACCAAATAACTGACCTCGTCTCAATTCTCTGCCTCCATCATCTCCCGGAAATAATCTATCGCGGTGTCTACCCGTCTTCCGTTGAGCTGGCGTATCAGTACGGATCCTCTTCGGCCCAGAAACGACCGGAGTCTCAGAAATACGCTCCTCCAAAAGTAAGGCTGCATCCATCGCGGCTGCGTATGTATCAAAGTGCTGGGTGCCGATGGCAAGGAATAGCTGTGTATCAAGCCCTCGCACAAACCTCTTTATTCTCTTCTCTTCTGTGTCTACTAGGTACGGAGCATATCGAGACAACTGGGTAAACTATATATCATACTCCGACACCGTCATCGCAAGACTCAAAACTACGGGCTCGAGCATCCCGGACACTCTCCGGAAGAAAACGGGCAAGAAATGCAGCTGTAAACTCGTTGATTGTTAGAGATTCTGCATGTTCAATTTTAGTTAATCACCGCAATCAAAACGGTTTCGCTTGTAGCTAGCCGGTTGAGTACGGGTCGTCCGCAAGGAGATGGGAATCTTTTTCTATGTGTTTTTTGATGAGTTAAGTCCGAGAGTCCAGATTTGTTTGTGATTATCTAAGTATTAAAGTGATATGTAAAGAGAGATTGTTAGGGTTAGGATTTGGTTAGTTTGAGTTAGGAGTCGCTCACCTCTTTCGTTGCCACTCTTAATATCGGTGTTACGGTAATCGGCAACAACGGGGATTAGCACGACTAGGAAGGAACTTGCGAGTATAAGCTAGGCTTTCCAACGCATAAGTTCTTCCTTTTGGTGCTTGTCCGTCCGTTCTTGGCTCTTAGCCATAACCTCCGGTTAATTCAACCACAACCGGTCTCACTACGGAATCACCGCTATCATGTAGGATAGGGTGCCGTAAGGAGCGGATTGTGGTTCAATTAACGGGAGTCGAATTAAATTGTTGGGCAAGGAAAGAGTGAGAGAGATTTCCTTCTCTCAAACTAACCTTATCCTACCCTAACAAGTATAAAACTACTCACACATCATAATGAAAAGAAAACAAAACAAAAGAGGAAGATAGAAAGAAGGAGATTAGAAGATAACAACTAGCTATTTGCGACCTCACCTTGGCAAGGATCAAGCGTAAGCATCATGGTTGTTTTAATGATAAAGGAAAAGAGAAGAGAAAGAAAGAACAAGAAATAACAACAACTAGTTAACAAATTAAAATTACAAGCAATTATAAAAGAACAAGACAAGATATAATAGCAAAAGAGTCTTCTTTATTCATCATTCTTCACTCACAAAGCTCACTACAAGTTTTAATGGAGAAGAGATGAGAAGAGGAAGAAGAAACACAACTAAACCTAGAAAATAAAATACAAGATTATGCACCCTTGGCTTCACAAGGTTCTGGGGTATTTATAGGCTGGAAAATGAAAACCTAGGGCAACATTCAGAACTAAAATGAAAAGACCAAACTACCCACAAAAATTTGTCACCTTCCGCCACTATACGGCCGCGGATCCGCGGCCTAAGCCAGCTTATGCCGCGGAACCGCGGCCCTTTAGTGGAGTTAGGTGACCAATTTTTGTAGGGTTCCCTGGTTTGCTGTGCCCATGAGTCTGGTATATATCTTTTCTCAGATTTTCTTCACGATTTTTCCAGAATTTCTGTTGAGCAAAAGGTGATTTGATGTGTATCTTTTTATCATGATTTCCTCGAGCTCCGTGTAGATTTCTTGGATCTTGTGCTGCCATTGAGCCTTGTGCATGAAAACGACATTGATTTGACATTTTGTCTCTTAAACTGGTGTGTGGCGACAGACGGATAAAGAGCGGAGATCCGTGTTTTATCTGTGGTTGGCAGGAACCCGGATTTTGTTGTGTTTTCCATGGATTTCACCGTTTTAGAACCGAGAACCTGTATCCTGTAATTGACTAGCAAACACGGCTCAAGAGTATCTACCGATATGTAATGTGATAAAAATTGGGCGGTATGAAAATGCAAAAATCTGATATGAACAAATACCCCCAAACTTATCATTTGCTCGTCCCGAGCAAATCCAATTTATTCACAAAAAAAATTCTTAACCTCACTTTCGCAGGGAACGCGATTGCACTGAGCATGTGCAACAAGCCGTTAAACCTCTAGGTGTCCCTAGTAGGAGGAGTGTTGTCTCCTGAGGGTTTTCAGCGGATACTACCCAAAAAATCCGGTCAAGTTGGTTTTGTAAAATAACTAAGATTCAATCCCTAAAGTTTTGTTTCAGAAAATAACAATTCTATTATCCTAAGTCTAGACTATCGAACCCTTATTTTTCACACCTCGCTTCTTATTTAACTACAGATTTTATATGTCTTTACGTGCAGTGCAAATAGTGTCGTTAAGTTCCAGAAAGGTCGAATAAAGTCCTCATAATAAAGCCTGGATAAGAATTTTGAAAGGATCACATAAGTTTTATAAAGAGTTAAGCATTTTTCAAGTTTCGTTTTCCAGTAAGGTTTCAACTTCAGAATTTCTATCTTCCTTAACAGGAAACTAGGTCTTATTTTTCACTCCACCTTTTTCTTGTTTTCATTTCATACACACCTCTGTGAACGTGCAATAGTCTTTATCATAGAATAAAACCTTCATATCTCCGCTAAATTTTTTATAAAAGCCTGTCTTTTATCAAGATTATTCTCACACAAAGAACCGTTAGGAATTTTAACTCGGAGAGAACACTTGCTTGACTTTGTTTTAATCTGGACTTTCTAGGCTTCTTAGCGAGCTTTGGGCCAATGCACCCAAACCAGTTGGTTTTAGGGCATTAGGTGTAGAAACACCCCAGCGGACTTAATTACTCAAGTTACCTAGGTCCAAAAACAAAAGACAGTTTGGCGTGAAAATCAGATGATTTAATACGAACGGAGATATAACCGGCAGTTCAGTTATTTTTTGGATAAAAGACGTGTTTAGTGGGTTTTGGTGTGTAATCATTCCAATCAAGTTCCAGATGGGTTATTTTTCAGACTTAGTTCCAATTAAGGCATCAATAACATTCCTTCATATTCACTCACTTCATAAACTATTCTTGATATTACTTATTTCCGAACAAACCTATTTGATCCTCAGAAAATCATTTATCCGTTTAAAAGTTTTTAGACATAAAAAGACTTGTCATCTAATTTCCAAAAACTCACGACACGTGTAGTGTGATGTAAAGACGTATATCAGCTATAGTTAACTTTAAAGGAGGGTTATCTTTCAGGTTTTCAAAATCTAAACATAAGATTTAGTTATTCTTATTTTATCAAACAAAACCGTCGAAATGTTGAATCAGAGTCCTCCCACTAGCTAACTTGACAGAAAAGTTCTTATGTTTTTAGAAAAATTTTAGATTTTTATGGATTTTATGGATTTTAATATGCAGATGCAGAATATACATATGAATGCGAAGGTAAGAAATGCGTACCGAGCGTACCCCCAAACTTAAACTGGACAGTGTCCTCACTGTCATTGCATGAAGAGATCATTTGAAGGGTCAAAAATGTCGGTTAGCGATACACAATTTTTATTTGTTTTTGTTTTTAAAGAAAAGAAAAAGAATATACACAAATATATACAAAATGGTTTGTACATACCCCCAAACTTATTTGGAACAGTGTCCACTGTTCTTGGCTGGATAACCGAAGTTTGGTGGTAGGCAGAGGAAGATTGTGCTGGGTAAACCGGCTCCTGTAAGAATAGGAGCTCCTCTGTTGGTTCGGCGCTAAGGTACGGTTTTAGTCGGTGTCCGTTCACTTTGAAAAATGAACCGTCCTTTGGATTTTCCAAATCCACAGCGCCCTGCGGATATACATTCCGCACAAAATACGGCCCTTTCCAGCGAGATCTGAGCTTTCCTGGATGGAAGTGAAGTCGGGTGTCGTAAAGCAGTACCTGCTGACCAGGTACGAAGGTTTTGCGCAAAAGGTGTTTATCGTGAAACACCTTCATTCAATTCTTAACGACAACCGCGTTATCGTAAGCCTCATCCCTAAGCTCGCTCAATTCGTTCAACTGCAGCTTCCGATGGCTGCTCGCATCTTCGAGAGACAGATTCAGCTCCTTTATCGTCCAAAATGCGCGATGCTCTATTTCGACAGGTAGGTGGCAGGCTTTTCCGTACACAAGCCGATAGGGAGACATGCCAAGGTCGGTCTTATAAGCGGTTCGAAATGCCCAAAGGGCATCAGTGAGTTTCAGCGACCAATCCTTACGGTTCTTGGAAACCGTCTTCTCCAGTATCTGCTTGATTTGTCGATTTGAAACTTCGACTTGCCCGCAGGTTTGGGGGTGGTAGGATGTGGATAGCTTTATGATTAATGGAGTATTTCCGCATCAAGGCCTCGAAAGTCTTGTTGCAGAAATGACTTCCATTGTCGCTAATGATCGCTCGGGGGTGCCCAAAACGGGAGAAAATGTTTTCTTTAAGAAACCTAACGACAACCTTGTTGTCGTTAGTCCGGCTGGGTACAGCCTCGACCCATTTAGAGACGTAATCAACAGCGAGAAGGATGTACAAGTTCCCAAAAGAGCTGGGAAACGGCCCCATGAAATCTATCCCCCAAACATCGAAAATCTCCACAACCAAGATCGGTTGGAGCGGCATCTCGTTCCTCCGGGATATCCGGCCCATGTGTTGGCACCGGGAGCAAGTCTTGTAATAGTCGTGAGCGTCTTTGAAGAGTTATGGCCAGTAGAAACCACATTGCAAGATCTTCTCAGCTGTCTTTCTGGGGCCAAAATGCCCGCCACACGCTTGATCGTGGCAAAACGACAGCACACTCTTGAATTCCTCGTCAGGTACACACCGACGAATAATCTGGTCGGGACAGTACTTGAACAGATAGGGTTCGTCCCAGTAAAAGTGTTTTACTTGGGATAAGAAGCGAAGTCTGTCCTGACTTGACCATTCAGTCGGTAGTAATCCCGTGGCCAAATAGTTCACAATATCTGCGAACCAAGGCTCGCAAGATACTGTCAAGAGCTGTTCATCCGGGAAAACGTTGTTGATTGGAATTGGAAGCGAAGGCGAAGAAGGAAGTCGTGAGAGATGGTCGGCAACTACGTTTTCACATCCTCGTTTGTCCTTAATGACAAGGTCAAACTCTTGCAGTAAGAGGATCCAACGTATTAGCCGAGATTTTGCATCTTTCTTCGCAAAAAGATGGCGCAGAGCATAATGGTCTGTGTAGACAATGACTGGAGAGCCGATGAGGTAGGGCCTGAACTTTTCTAAAGCAAATACAACAGCTAAGAATTCCTTCTCAGTTGTTGTATAATTGAGTTGGGCGTCGTTCAGGGTTCGGCTCGCATAATAGATTACGTGCGGCATCTTGTTGATGTGTTGTCCAAGGACAGCACCAATGGCAAAGTCGGATGCATCGCACATAATCTCAAATGGGTGCGTCCAGTCAGGTGAAGAAAGAACGGGAGCAGAAGTGAGTGAGCGTTTTAGTGACTCGAATGCAGTCACACAGCTCGAGTTGAAGTCGAATGGCGTGTCCTTGGCCAGCAAAAGAGTCAAGGGCCTAGCAATCTTGCTAAAGTCCTTGATGAACCGTCTATAGAAACCGGCATAGCCAAGGAAGGCCCGGATATCTCTGACGCATCGGGGAGGAGGTAGATTGGAAATGACCTCAATCTTTGCTTTGTCAACCTCTATGCCATTTTGTGAGATGATATGTCCTAAGACAATACCTCCGTGCACCATGAAGTGGCACTTCTCCCAATTCAAAGTGAGATTCTTGTCCTTACATCGGGTAAGGACAGCGTCAAGATGCAGCAAACACTCGTTGAAGGAATCGCCGAAGATGGAGAAATCATCCATGAAAATCTCCAGAAAATTTTCCACCATGTCTGAGAAGATTCTCATCATACACCGCTGGAAGGTAGCGGGCGCATTGCATAACCCAAAGGGCATGCGACGATATGCAAACGTGCCGAAAGGACAAGTGAAAGTGGTCTTGTCCTGGTCTTTTTCGGCGATGGGAATTTGATTATAGCCAGAGTAGCCATCAAGGAAGCAGTAGTACTCGTGTTCGGCCAATGGTTCAAGCATTTGGTCAATAAAAGGTAGCGGAAAGTGGTCTTTCCGGGTTGCGGCGTTGAGTTTTCTGTAATCAATGCATACTCGCCACCTAGTTTGGGTGCGAGTAGGGATTAACTCATTCGCCTCGTTGGTTATGACCGTGATGCCCGACTTCTTGGGGACAATATGAATAGGGCTCACCCACTGGCTATCAGAGATAGGGTAAATGATACCACTATCAAGACATTTTACGATCTCCTTCTTCACAGCCTCTTTCATGACTGGATTGAGACGTCTTTGTGGATCCCGGGCTGGTTTGGCATCATCCATCAGATGAATGTGATGCTCAACGATCAGGAGACTAATCCCCTTGATGTCCGCCATGGACCAGCCAAAAGCTTGCCTGTTGCTGTGCAAGACCGCGAGAAGGGCTTTCTCTTGCTCTGGAGCTAGAGAAGCCGAGATGATGACAGGTAGGGTCTCGTTCTCATCTAAGTAAGCATACTTAAGGTGAGACGGCAAAGGCTTGAGTTCGAGCGTTGGAGGTGAAACGATGGAAGGCAAGATTGGTGCAAAGGTCTCGAACTGAAAGGACTCCAGCAAAGGTTCAAAACGAGTGTAAGCGACCGAGTCAGATGGTTCAGGTAACTCATCCGGAAATTCGAAAGATTCAAACTCGGGTTGTGCGTGGCTAAGATCGTTTGAAAACGTGAAACACTCGTAGTCGTTGTCGGGCGCAGAAGCAGCAGCAGGTTCGAAGAGAAACGCACTAGTGGCGTCAAGATTATCATGATCAAACAGAAACTCCTCAAATTCACACTCTTCTGGGGTGATCTCCTGGATCGAGCAGACGTCCGGTATATGAGCATTAGGTTCGGCGGGCTGATTCCCCAACCTAAAAATGTTGAGTTCAATCGTCATGTTTCCAAAAGAGAGGTTCATCGAACCATTGCGACAATTGATCACAGCATTTGAGGTTGCAAGAAATGGGCGACCGAGTATCACCGGAATTTGATTCCGGGGGTTAGCTACAGGCTGTGTGTCTAATACAATGAAGTCAACGGGGAATATGAAGTCCCCGACTTTTATTAACACATCCTCTAGCTCACCCCTAGGATGGGTGATCGATCGGTCGGCCATTTGGAGAGTGCAGTGCGTGGGTTTCAGCTCTCCGACGCCTAATTGCTCGTATACTGAATACGGAAGCAGGTTAACACTGGCACCAAGATCTAATAGTGCGCGGTTGATGTTCTTATCCCCAATGGTAATTGAAATCGTAGGACAGCCAGGGTCCTTCCGTTTTTGTGGTAAAGATTGGGTAAGGGCATCACTCACAGCACTAGCCAAGAAAACTTTCTTGGGTACCTGAGACTTCCTCTTTTTCGTGCACAAGTCCTTTAAGATTTTTACGTAGGACGGGACTTGTTGGACAGCATCTAAAAGAGGAATGTTAATGTTAACCTTCTTAAATAACTCCAGAATCTTCTCCATTTGAGGATTTTGTTTATTAGACCTCAACCGGTTTGGAAATGGAACATTTTGAAAATTGGTTGAGTCTAATGCTGGAGGAGGAGATTGTGGAGTTGGAACGGATCCCAGAACAGGTGTTTTCGTGGAGTGAGAAGTGGGTCCGTTCAGAGCAGAAGAAGAGGAAGGAGAGCCTTGTGAAGAACGGAGAATAGGCTCAGAAGACGAAGAAGAAGAAGAAGAAGAAGAAGAAGCAGCGGCCGGGGTGTCATCGTTGATCCGTTTGCCAATGTTGTTTTGCAGCATCCTTCCCGATCTCAGTGTGGTCACGGCACTCATATTATGGTTCTGTTGTTCAAGAGCAACATGTGCATTATGTGAGTGACCGGGATTTGGGAGTGGCTGGGACGGGAGCTTCCCCTTCTCTCGCTCGCTTAAGGCCGCGTTCAGCTGTGCAATCTGGGCCTCGATGGTCTTGATGCTTTGCCCGTGTGCGGCAGTGTGTTGTACTAAGGATTGAATGGAATACTAAATGTTGGCGGTGGACTGAGTTGATTGTTTAACGAATGCCTCCAGACTTCGTTCGAGCGAGGAAACCTTATCATTGTTTGACGGAACAAAGTTGTTTAATGGAAAAGAATTGTTGGGTGCAAAGTTGTTCGTCTGATTTTGAAAAGGTTGGGGTTGGAAGGGCTGCTGATACTGAGTTTATTGTTGCGCTTGTTGTTGCGGCGGAGGGGCCCTTTGGAAATTGTTGCCTTGGAATTGATTTTGATTCTGATTCCAGGCGAAATTGGGGTGGTTCCTCCAACCGGGATTGTAGGTGGAAGAGTATGGATCATTCCTCGGTCTTTGCTGAAATGCAGCATTAACCTGATCCTGTCCTTGCGATGGTGGATTGTAAGGACACTCTTCGGTCAAGTGAGAAGGATCGGAACAACAAGCACAGATGGTACGAAGGGGGAGAACAGGGGCAGGGGCAGGAGAAGAAAATTTGCTCTCTATCGCTTCAAGCTTTCTTGTTATTGCAGCCATTTCAGCTTTCATCGCAATAGAGACATCAAGTTGGTGAATTCCTACCCTAGACTGACCAGTAGAAGTGGAGGTAGAAGAAGAAGAAGTCGGTCTGGTGCTCTCCCATTGTAGTGTTTGCTCCGCAAGGTCGTCAAAGAACTGCCACGCTTCCTCGTCAGATTTCGATAGGAAGTGGCCCTGACAGATGGTTTCCAACAACTGCTTCGTTGCTGGGTTCAGGCCCTCATATAAGGTTTGGCACAGTTGCCATTTCTCTATACCGTGGTGAGGACACTGAACAAGAAGGTCTTTATACCGGTCAAAGCACTTCCAGAAGGGTTCAGAAGGAAGCTGAGAGAATTGGTTGATTTCATTGCGAATCCTTGCGGTTTTATGATTCGGATAGAACTTTTTGAGAAACGCTTTTACAAACTCGTCCCAACTGGTTATGGAATGGGAAGCGGTGCTATACAGCCATTTTTCAGCAAGATCGCATAAAGTGAACGGAATGACCCGTAGATGTATAGCATAGTCCGACAGTTGGGTGGTTTTCATCATGGAACAAACGTTTTGAAATTTATTGATGAAGATATAGGCATCTTCAGATTCAAGCCCATGAAATCGTGGAAGCATGTTGATGAAGTGGGGCTTAATTTCAAAATTATCCCCATTGGCCGGTGGAAGAGAAAGGCAGGTGGGAAGTGCAGAACGGGTGGGATAGAAACGATCCTGGAGCGCGATTCGCTGCGGCGCTACAACAGGCGGTGGTGGTGGGTTATTGGTCTCCGTAGGAGGTGGAGTCAATCCAGGGGTAGTCAAAGAGATGTTCGGATTAAATCCTGACATCGCGGAAGAAGAGGTTGGTGAAGGTGAAGGTGAAGATGTATGAACAGAATTCTGGTCAACATCGGAGTTGGCCGGCAAAGGAAGGGGTGAAAGAGGAGTGGACGGAGTTTCGACGTCTGAGTCGATCGCGTAGTCGGTAGCGACTAACGTAACGCGGACTAGACGGGCGCTAGTGTCCCGAGTCCAAACGGACATACACTAAACGAGTTTAGTATAGTCAAAGCGGAGAAGGTGAGGGTAAGAAAACGTCAATGGAGAAAGGCGATGGGTGGTGGGTGAAAAATGGATTTTGGCGACAAAGGGCAAGTTTTTATAAAAGTTTTTGATTTTTTTTCTTTTTTTTTTTGAAAGAGCTTTACAGAAATATGTACGGATTTACGGCTTAAGTAATCACAAACAAGATATGCACAATCACACCTAGATCTAGGGTCACCTAGGTCTGCTAGACCTGCTCCAGAACTTGATTGTCGAAGTAAAACAGTGTCGAGAAACGGGCTTAAAATACACTGATCACGAGGCCAGGTAAGTGCAGAGATAAGGGGAGGTTTTCCAACGCTTTCGCGAAGTTCCTTAATTAAGTAACCCTTTCTCTTTTGGCGGTTGCGCCGTTAACACTTTCCTAGACACCCCGTAAACAATATACCGTTAAGCGAGGTTCTAAACACGGTTTAACTTCTCCTAATGAGCGCGAAGTCCTCAGGGCTGCAGTCTAGTATTTTTTAATTACAATGGACAATGCATATGCTTTTGTGATTTTTGGGGTCCTGGGAAGGGTGATGAAATCCCCACCCAATCTGAATTGGTTTCAAGCCCCTTAAGTCCGTATTAAAGAATGCAAAGCGGTAACAAATCAACTGCAAACAATTTTTATTTTTAGCGCGGCGCAAAGAATCCTGCACAAGAACAGTTTATTGGAAGGGGGAAGAGAGTTTGCGCAAAGAAATCTGCAGAAAACACAGTTTATTGGAGTCCAGAGGAGTGGGAGAGAGAAGAGAAAGACTCACAGAGAAAATGGCACCCTGAAGAAGCCAAATGGCCGCGGTTCCGCGGCCTAAGCTTGCTTATGCAGCGGTTCCGCGGCGGAACAGAGAGGTTGGGCTTCCAATTTCTTCCTGTGTGCTGGTCTGGGAGTCTTCTGCTTGTCTGGATGTTTTGAATCTTGATTTGCTCACTGGAACTGCTCCAGATTTTTAAAGTAGACCGTTACTTCGTTTTGATCCGTCGCGGTGTAGCCGCGAAATGTGGGTCTATCTTCCCACGTCTTTGGCACTGAACTTGAACTTCGTATATTCTACGTCTTGGCCACTGAACTCGAACTTCGTATTTTCCTGCACACTTGCACAAAAACTAATCAAAAATAACAAAAAGATTTTTTTTACAATGTATATTTTTTTTTGTTGTTTTTCGGTTGTTTTTATATTCACAAGTTAACCCGAAATTACACAAAGAAATAAACTACCGTCTCCCCGGCAACGGCGCCATTTGATTGTTAGAGATTCTACGTGTTCAATTTTAGTTAATTACCGCAATCAAAACGGTTTCGCTTGTAGCTAGCCGGTTGAGTACGGGTCGTCCGCAGGGAGATGGGAATCTTTTTCTATGTGTTTTTTGACGAGTTAAGTCCGAGAGTCCAGATTTGTTTGTGATTATCTAAGTATTAAAGTGATATGTAAAGAGAGCTTGTTAGGGTTAGGATTTGGTTAGTTTGAGTTAGGAGTCGCTCACCTCTTTCGTTGCCACTCTTAATATCGGTGTTACGGTAATCGGCAACAACGGGGATTAGCACGACTAGGAAGGAACTTGCGAGTATAAGCTAGGCTTTCCAACGCATAAGTTCTTCCTTTTGGTGCTTGCCCGTCCGTTCTTGGCTCTTAGCCATAACCTCCGGTTAATTCAACTACAACCGGTCTCACTACGGAATCACCGCTATCATGTAGGATAGGGTGCCGTAAGGAGCGGATTGTGGTTCAATTAGCGGGAGTCGAATTAAGTTGTTGGGCAAGGAAAGAGTGAGAGAGATTTCCTTCTCTCAAACTAACCTTATCCTACCCTAACAAGTATGAAACTACTCACACATCATAATGAAAAGAAAACAAAACAAAAGAGGAAGATAGAAAGAAGGAGATTAGAAGATAACAACTAGCTATTTGCGACCTCACCTTGGCAAGGATCAAGCGTAAGCATCATGGTTGTTTTAATGATAAAGGAAAAGAGAAGAGAAAGAAAGAACAAGAAATAATAACAACTAGTTAACAAATTAAAATTACAAGCAATTATAAAAGAACAAGACAAGATATAATAGCAAAAGAGTCTTCTTTATTCATCATTCTTCACTCACAAAGCTCACTACAAGTTTTAATGGAGAAGAGATGAGAAGAGGAAGAAGAAACACAACTAAACCTAGAAAATAAAATACAAGATTATGCACCCTTGGCTTCACAAGGTTCTGGGGTATTTATAGGCTGGAAAATGAAAACCTAGGGCAACATTCAGAACTAAAATGAAAAGACCAAACTACCCACAAAAATTTGTCACCTTCCGCCACTATACGGCCGCGGATCCGCGGCCTAAGCCAGCTTATGCCGCGGAACCGCGGCCCTTTAGTGGAGTTAGGTGACCAATTTTTGTAGGGTTCCCTGGTTTGCTGTGCCCATGAGTCTGGTATATATCTTTTCTCAGATTTTCTTCACGATTTTTCCAGAATTTCTGTTGAGCAAAAGGTGATTTGATGTGTATCTTTTTGTCATGATTTCCTCGAGCTCCGTGTAGATTTCTTGGATCTTGTGCTGCCATTGAGCCTTGTGCATGAAAACGACATTGATTTGATATTTTGTCTCTTAAACTGGTGTGTGGCAACAGACGGATAAAGAGCGGAGATCCGTGTTTTATCTGTGGTTGGCAGGAACCCGGATTTTGGTGTGTTTTCCATGGATTTCACCGTTTTAGAACCGAGAACCTGTATCCTGCAATTGACTAGCAAACACGGCTCAAAAGTATCTACCGATATGCAATGTGATAAAAATTGGGCGGTATGAAAATGCAAAAATCTGATATGAACACTCGTCCCAGGTCATAGAAGGTAGACCTGCATCTCGGCCTCTCTCTACTGAATCGTACCATGTCTGGGCAAGACCCTCCAGACGAAAACTCGCAAACTCCACCAATCTACCATCAGAACACCTCAACGAACGGCAAATCCGAGCCATCCTATCAAGAAATGCCTGTGGGTCCTCTGTCGCATCTGTACCGGTAAAAGCTGGAGGTCTCAATCTCATGAACTCCTGTAGTGAAACAGGGATAGTCTCCGTAGTAGCAGGAGCGACCATCTGTGCAGCAGGTACAATCGTGGTCTGTGCGGTGGAAGGAACGTCCTCGGATCTCTGTGCCCGACTGGACTCAACTAAAGATCCCATCATCTGTCGCAACTCCTGCATACCGGCCTCTAATCTGGCAATACGGTCTGGATAAGGCGGATCAGTATGACCCTGAGGGGTAGGCGTATCCTCCCGCTCGATCCTCGCCTCAGACGAGCCCGCTCGAATCTCATCCCTAGTGGCAACCCGCTGAGCTCTCGTAGTCTTTAGCGGCATCGAAGCTAGAATAAGAAACAGGACTGATAAGAACATTGCAACTAAATCAAGGAATGCAAGGAATCAAGAAAGGAAATACAAGCAATTACATCCTAAGGTCACTTAGGCGGAGTATCGTATCGTAAGTATGCCGCGGATCATACCCACGCTACGCCACTCTGCTTAAGTCACCTACTCCATCTACCAAGGTCGTCCTACACTCGGAAAGGTAAAACCTACGCTCTGATACCAACTTTGTCACGACCCGAAGGTACGGAACGTGACTGGCACTTAGATTACGAGACGTCTAAAGGCGTACTGTAACCTAAGTCAGCCAAAGCCCAGAAGAATCTAAACCAAAATTAAAAGAGAGTGAAGGAAAACCTTACATAAAAACGATTTGTAAATCAATTAAGTTGCATTGGAACCCTTTTTAAAAACATCAAAAATTCCCGAAAATTTCGGCAGAGTCTCCCTTGTATTTTCTATCCCCCAAAATGGGTACAACAAGATATATAACCTGTAATCACAAAATGGCATCCCCAAGCGGGAGCTAGCTCTTCGCCTAAGGCGGATCACAACCACACGCAATAAATAAGTAATATCAAGAAAAAGAGCATAAAAGAAATGCAAAATATCAGAAAACACAACGTCGGCTCAAGTGAGCTCGACCCAAAAGAAACCACATATACACAAATCTCTCAGTCTTATCACTAGGTCGCATATACAAATAAAAAATGGTAGATGGAGAATACTAGATACAATGATAAAGCAAAAAGGAATAAAGTGTGCTCGCAACCCACCTACGAGCAATATCGCGAGTCTGAGCAAAAGGAGCTGATGATAAGATAGCCCGCCGCTACAAAGATGACGGGTCCGACCTGCAAGGCACTGTGGCACAACGGGGGTGAGTTGCCAGCTCGTGAGTAGAATATAACATCTAGTAAGGCAATCGTAAGAATGCACGCAAATGCGTCACAGCATGTATGTCCAGATGTGATGTAATACCTCTAGTATGCATGCACATGTATGCAATATCATTACTAAATATTTAAGTGTTTCAAATGCTAAGAGTTCTGCATTCCAATCTTTAGAAAAAGAATATCTGTATAATAGCTAAATACCATCAAGAAATCATCTGAAACCCGTGTCAAGCATCGACACCAAATATGAAATCACATCTGTCTGAATGTCTCACTGTATCAATGTCTCAAAATATCGGGCTCCGTCAGTCCGGATCGGCCCATATCATCAAATCTCACGACAACGGTCGGTATCCTCCGGATATCCGCCGCGCCAGACATCACCGGTAGGTAGTCTTCCCCTGCCAGGCTCATCGTCTACAACTCGATCTTCTTGCCCCGGGGTACCATACCGGGCCCACCATGTACCCGAGACGGTTCATCCACTCCTCGAATCGGGTCTCGAAATCCAACAGAAAACATGAAAACTCATGGTGGACGACACATACATCACGAGAAAACCGCAACTTTGTTTTAAAATGATAAATATAAGCTTTTGTCAAATTCTTGCGGTTTTCCCCAAAAATCCAGGAATCGCAGCAATACTGAAATCCTCAAGAAAATCATAATGTCCGTCATGTTGTATATGATAAATGTCTATGATATCAAGGTATGCGATGTGAATTGTGGCTAGAAATCTATGTAAGTATGATGATGATGCAAGGTATATACATGCTATGCGATTTCATATATCATGTATGATGCAAGTGGTGACACTAAGCTAAACAGGTTCTATGGTGCTCGTGGCATGGCAATTACCAAAGGCGTGTGTGTCACATGAATAGTGCGCGTGCAACAGATGCCAATGGTAATGGTGTTCGTGTCCTGCGAAGTGATATCGCATATGTGTATATGAATGTTATATGAATGTCCATGCAATCTAGTATACGGTTAGCTGTGAGGGTATGCAATGTAAATAAAGGGGTAAGCTAACTAGCAATACAAGTCTTGCAAGAAATAGGGTAATCCTAACTAGGGGGCGCCTCGCACCATCCAGACGATTCCCCCATAGATGAATACATCTACTCACATGAATGCCTCGCTAATCCGATCCGACCACCGCCTTGCCTTTACGCGCCGTGTCCGATGTTTCCCTGACCGATCCTAGCATTGCATAACACACAATATAAGATTACATACCCCTAAAACGACACCAAGTCAATATAAAAAGATTGACGCTCTTGAATTAAACATAACGTGCAGTCGGTGCGCGGAAAACACACGAAAATCGCTAAATCTTAACTAGAATCGTCATTTCGGGGAAATCGACAAAACTAAAACTCGGCTAGACAAAACCCCGTATTCGCGCACACTAATAGTCGTAAATGAAGCTAATTATATCGCTAATATAACGCAATTAGATCACATCCTAATTTTTATAAAAATCTAGTAAGCAAATAGCATACCGATTCGATGCAAATATCGCAATTTTATCGATCTAGCGAGCGCAACATCGCACAATTAACCATTTTAACCAATTAGATAACCAAAACCCTAACTTTAATCCATCAACCATGCTACAAACCCTAATTCAAAATCAAATCCCTTACTTGAATTTCATGAACAAGCAATAACTATTAAATTAATACTTCAAAGTTCAATTTTTAGCACATTCAATCTACAATTTAACAACTAGTTTAGAATTTTCACCTCACAAGTTGAACCCTAGCATGCTCAAGCCACCAAAGATGCCTCCTTTCTTCAAGTTTTAAGCTAAATTGGCTTGAGGAGAGAGTGGATTAGGGTTTTGTTTTGAATTGGAGAATGAATTTGTGAATTTTTAATGGATTTTGCTATGAAAATTGTAGCAAAAAGAAGTGAGGAAATGGAAGGGGGAGCTGCTGCAATTCTTGGCCAACAGGAAGAGGAGGAGGGTGTGGGGGTTGTGTAGATGATTCTAGGTCAAAAAAACCCTTAAATTCCCATTTAATGCCTTTCACATCAAGCTTTTTACAAAAAAACCTCATTTTACTTCATTTTCTTCATAAATTTCACACCATAAAACTAAAATCTTACAAGGTCATGATACAATTTATTAACACTCTATTTTAGTTTATAAAGATTCCTAATTATGAAATTTACCTAATTAAATTTGTATTTATCACTAATTTAATGTATTTTTAAAAGCTTAAAATAATATTAAAAATAATTAATTACGATTTTTTTTATTTAACTAGAAAATTTTAAGTAACATTTTAGTGACCAATTTATAGTAATATCTTATCTAAATTTTGTATAATTAGGTCTACGATGAAAAATACCTATTTTGACTTTTTACGGAAAAAGCTGACATTTTAGCCGAATACCGAAAAGCTGCCTAAACGATTTTCGAAGGGTTACAGTCCATCTGCCAGATTTCATAATCATGGAAGGCAGCAAAAGCAAGAAGGACCCGAATGGATTTGAGCATATCCACTGGAGAAAAAGTCTCGTCATAGTCCAAATCAGGGCTTTAACGAAAACCCTTTGCAACAAGTCTAGCCTCATAGGTTTCCACCTGTCCATCTACACCAATCTTTTTCTTGAAGATCCATTTGCATCCTATGGGTTTTACCCCATCTGGAGCAAAGTACAAAGTCCATACTTTGTTGGTGTACATGGACTCCATTTCGGTCCGCATTGCATCTAGCCATCGTACCGAGTCGCCGCTCTGGATGGCCTGCTGGAAGCTAGTAAGTTCATCATCATCGATGATGCAATCCTCTCTATCCCCATCTATGAGAAAACCGTAGTATCTCTTAGGCGGATGAGACGGCCTACTACTTCGGCGGAGGGGTGCGGGAATGTCCTGTTCTTCTTGAACTACTGGTTCTACCAAAGTTTCAGTAGTAGTTTGTGGTTCTGGAATTTCTTCCAGTTCTATTTCGCTCCCACTTGTTTCCTTTTCTAAAAACTGATGTTCTAGAAAATGGGCATTACGAGAAACAAACACCTTTTGTTCCTCTGCGTAATAGAAATAATATCCCTTGGAGTTCTTTGGATATCCCACAAACAAACATTTCACTGATCGTGCCTCGAGCTTGTCCACATGCTGCTTTCTAACAAAAGCTGGACATCCCCATATTTTCAGATGCTGAAGATGGGGTTTCTTCCCACTCCACATCTGATATGGAGTGGTAGGCACAGTCTTGGTAGGAGCCCTGTTCAGAAGATATGCCGCTGATTCTAGCGCATAACCCCAGAAAGATCGCGGTAACTCAGCATTACTCATCATGGATCGTACCATATTCAATAGGGTTCGATTCCGTCTCTCCGATACACCATTATGCTGTGGAGTGTATGGAGGAGTAAGCTGAGAGAGAATTTCTTTCTCTTTTAGGTAACCTCGGAACTCGGCATTTAAGTATTCACCACTTCGATCAAATCTTAGTGTCTTGATACTTTTGCCAGTTTGGTTTTCTACTTCATTCTTATACTCCTGGAATTTTTCAAAAGCCTCAGATTTATGTTTCATCAGATAAATGAATCCGTACCTTGAGTAATCATCCGTAAAAGTAATGAAATAGGAAAAACCACCTCTTGCATGTGTAGACATTGGACCACATACATCGCTGTGTACGAGTCCTGAGAGCTCGCTCGCTCTTACTCCATGTCCAGTGAATGGAGTCTTTGTCATCTTTCCTTTGAGACATGATTCACAAGTGGCATAAGTTTGATATTCGAACGAGTCTAAATATCCTTCTCTATGTAACTTAGTTAACCTTGTCTCATTGATGTGACCTAGTCTACAATGCCATAAGAAAGCCTTATTTAAATCTGGAGACTTTCTTTTTAGTGTGTTCTGGACATTGAAAATCCGGATTTGGTTTAAGACATATATACCGTTATTTAGTGTACCGGACCCAATCAAACCATGATTAAGGTGGATGTTAACAACATCGCTTACAAACGTGAAATCATAACCTTTATTTGATAACAAGGAAACTGATATGATATTACACGTTAAACTAGGTACATAAAAACAGTTATGTAAAACCAAAATATGTCCACTCGTCAATCCCAGGTGATAATCCACGACGGACACAACTCCCACGCTAGCTCCGTTAGCAACCTTTAGGATCATATCACCTTCCTTCAGCACTCTACGATTTCTCAGTGCCTGCAATGAATTGCATATATGAGATCCTGATCCGGTATCCAATACCCAGTAAGTAGAGTTGATTGACAAACAATTCTTAATTACAAACACACCTGAAGTCGAAGCCACAGCTTGCTTCGGTCCCTGGTTCTTGGCGTTCCACGCTTTGCAATCCTTCTTCCAGTGCCCTTTCCTGTGACAATGGAAGCACTCATCCTGGGCCACTACTGGCACCGCAATCTTTTTCTTTCCCTTCGCTCCCACCTTACTAACACCTCCTCTAGGTCTGGTGGCGGCCTTCTTCTTCCTTCCTTTGTCCCTAGCCTTGGACTCGGAAGAAGAAGCACCGCTAACAAACATAGCGGGTGTTTCCCTTGCTTTCTGTAAGGTGCCCTCTGCACTCCTCAACATGTTAAGGAGTTCCAGAAGTTCAACTTCTTTTCTTTGAATGTTGAAGTTCAGAATAAACTGGGCGTAGGTGGAAGGAAGGGACTGAAGAATAAGGTCTGTATAGAGCTCATTATCCAAAGTCGTCCCAAGGTCTGCGAGCTCTTCTATATAGCCAATCATCTTTAGGACATGTTCTCCTACCGATGATCCGACGGCCAACCTCGCTCGAAACAAGTTCTTTGAGGTCTCGTATCTTGCTATACGAGATTGTTGTAAGTCCATGCTACCTCTCCCGGTACTTTCGGGAATGCGGAATTTGGTAAAAAACGATTTTACGGAGGTGGTAACATGGACCTAAAACCCGGATCTTGGTTAAACATCTATCTAGCAACCTGACTACGAGTTTCTAGCTACTCGGTTAGGGGGTTATACCTTGCTTGTCTTGAACTCCTTCGTCTTCAAGCTCCGATGGTGGTCCGGATTGGCTTCTTCCCGTCGTCTCCGTACGCCGAAGATAGATCCACCTAAAAGCTCCAACCTTTAGCTCCTTCTTCGTTCTTTGAAGAAACTAGTTCACTTGGTTTGCTAAACCTAGTGAACTAGAATGAGTAGAGAAGAGTTTGTATGGGATTTTATCTATGGTTCTTGATTCTCAACTCATGAGACAAGAGAACCATAGATTAAAGAGAGGGAGCAAGAGCAAGAGGGTGAGAGCAAAGCAAGATAGCTCAAGAACAAGAGAGAGAATGAGCAAGAAAGAATGAGCAACACTTTTGTCTCTCACCCTCTCATAATCCAAAGTCATGATAACTCATCATACTAAAAAAGTCTTATGTGATGGTTGAAGTAACCATAACCATATCATTTCATGCACTCATTTTACACAAATGAGCAAGCAAACAAAAGTCTTTGCCATGAAATGATGGCTATGGTTATCATGATGGTCAACTAGTCAAGCCTAGTCAACCGGTCAACAAAGTCAACAAGTCAACAAAAGTCAACAAGTCAACAAAGTCAACAAGTCAACAAAAGTCAACAAGTCAACAAAGTCAACAACCATGTCACCATAATACTTAATTAATATAATAGTTAATCACATATCATATTCTCATTAGGGTTGAACAAAAAGTCAAATAGTCAACGGTCAACTGTCAACAACCCTAATGAGAATCCGCTGCCTCTGTCTCCCTGTCAACTGTGCATACGCACCCGCATCCGCGTTCCGAGGAACACGAATGCACACTGGATAAATCCAATCCCAAAAGGTACACTAGGATCTGGCTTAAACCAAAGCCCGCTAGTGTAAACTGTCCGGACACTGTACGTGCACAAGTGCACGGATGTGACCGAACCCTGTCGCAAAACCATGCGACCTGTCGCAATACCATGCGACCTGTCGCAATACCATGCGACCTCTACTCTTTTGCCTAAAGGCGAAAAGCTTTCTGTGTGGGACTCTAAAGACTCGACACTACGCTGGCAGTGGGTTTAACCACAGACCGCAAGCGGCACTAGCTGTGTGTAACGGTCCCCAGGTAGTGCCGACAAGAAGACCGACGAGGCGAAACCCATCTGAACTCCTACTGAGCCTGAGTGTGACATTCTCCGTACAGTCCGGTCTGTTCGTCTGATACATCGCATGGCGGGCCTAGGGGGCGGTAAACGTCAGTCCCCCAATAGCGGTACAAGTCGTGCCGGAGCGAAGCCCAAAACACCCTGAGATAACACTGGAAACCTACCAGTATATCTCGATTGCCCTGGCCAGAGACTACTCGTGTAATGGCTCTCCTAGACACAGCGCGATGTCAACCCCCAATACCGGGAGAGACGAATCCTGTCTAACCGTCACTGCCTCCAAGTGCTTCGGGACTGCACCCAACCACTACCTGTTTGCACGACTCCTTTGAGCCGTGGTAGGGTAGTGATCAAAGTACAGTGGGAACACACTCGAGGCGAAGTGACAGTGTCAAGTCAGCGGACTAAGCTGTACTCATGTCACCTGGGAACTGATAACTGACGATAGGCATAATACCAACTAGTCAGTTCCCGACGAGTCCTGTCCAGTGTACCCGTAACCTAACGAGCACCCGCATACTATCTCAAGTACGACTTACTGACGGCTGTGGGACAGGCCGTCTCCCACACTGGGATGAGAAGCGCATGCGCTGGTCTACTCCGGAGTATCGATGCCCTGTCTCGATAGTCCTGCGACCAGGGACCTGCATAAGGATGTGCTTATAGATTATCCAGCCCCACTAGTGTGACGGCCATCACATCGCTGGTAATCAAGCAAAGATCCTAAGGGCTCCACTAATGTGTATAGGCGATATACAAAAATAAACACATGTACACATTGAAGTAGAAACAAACCAAGTAGCATACTACTATTTTGAGCAAGATTGTATATACAAGGTGAATATCCCAAGCTTCCATTAAGTAATATACAAACTAGTATGATACAGTAATGGCCTCTAGGGCATATACACTAACAATCTCCCACTTGCACTAAGGCCATGTACTGGCGTATCGAAGACCTATCATCTCGATCAGCCGCTCGAACTGAGTCTGGGGCAGGGCCTTGGTGAATGGATCTGCAGTGTTATCTTCTGAAGCGACTCTCCGAACCTCGATCTCCTGGCGATCTACGATCTCCCTGATCAGGTGATACCGCCTCAAGATGTGCCTGGATCTCTGATGGGACCTGGATTCCTTCGCTAAAGCTATAGCCCCGTTGTTGTCGCAATACAGAGGTATTGGATCAACAATGGACGGAACCACCTGAAGTTCTTTCAAGAACTTCCTCATCCAGACAGCTTCTTTTGCGGCATCAGATGCAGCGATGTATTCCGCTTCCATCGTCGAGTCTGCAACGGTTTCTTGTTTGGAACTCTTCCAACACACCGCCCCTCCATTGAGGGTAAAGACAAAACCCGACATGGACTTGGAATCATCCTTGTCACTCTGGAAGCTGGAGTCAGCAAAGGCCTCGATCTGGAGGTCTTTTCCGCCATACACCAAGAACATCTCCTTAGTCCTTCTCAGGTACTTGAGAATGTTCTTTACCGCTATCCAGTGTTTCTCCCCAGGGTTTGACTGATACCGGCTTACCACACTCAGTGCATAAGCTACATCCGGTCTGGTACACAACATCGCATACATTATAGAGCCTACCGCAGAAGCGTAGGGTATAATAGACATGCGATCCCTCTCCAAATCAGTCTTGGGAGACATCTCTTTAGAGAGGGTGATCCCATGACAAGCCGGTAGGTTACCGCGCTTGGAATCTTCCATACTGAATCTTTTCAGTATGGTGTCGATGTACCTGGACTGAGAAAGTCCTAATATCCTCTTGGATCTGTCACGGTAGATCCGGATACCCAGAATGTATGAGGCATCACCCAGGTCTTTCATGGAGAACCTGTGTGACAAGAACCCCTTGACAGATTGTAGCATAGGAATGTCATTTCCTATTAAGAGAATGCCATCCACGTATAAAACGAGGAATACTACAGTTCTCGCTACAAATCTACTATAGATGCATGGTTCATCTGGATTTTTGATAAAGCCAAATTCTTTGACCGTCTCATCAAAGCAGATGTTCCAACTCCGCGATGCCTGCTTTAGTCCATAGATGGACTTAAGCAACTTGCACACCTTTCCGCTGCTCCCACTCTGAATGAAACCCTCTGGCTGGTCCATATAGACACACTCCTCTAAATTTCCATTTAGAAAAGCTGTCTTTACGTCCATTTGCCAGATCTCATAATCGTGGAAGGCAGCAATGGCAAGAAGGATCCGAATGGATTTCAGCATGGCTACTGGAGAAAAGGTTTCGTCATAGTCCAAGCCAGGTCTTTGACGAAAACCCTTTGCTACTAGCCTTGCTTTATAGGTCTCAACCTGTCCATCTACACCAATCTTCCTTTTGAAGATCCACTTGCATCCTATGGGTTTTACCCCGTCTGGAGCAATGTCCAACGTCCATACCTTGTTGGTGTACATGGACTCCATTTCGGTCCGCATTGCATCCAGCCATTTGACTGAGTCAACGCTCTGAACGGCCTGCTGGAAGCTAGTAGGCTCATCATATTCTATGATGCAATCCTCTCTATCCCCGTCTATGAGAAAACCGTAGTATCTCTCGTGCGGATGAGTCTGCCTACTACTTCTGCGGAGCGGCGTAGGAATGTCCTGTTCTTTCGAACCCTCTGGTTCCACTAAGCCTTCAGCAACAGTCTGTGGTTCTGGAACTTCTTCCAGTTCTACTGCGCTCCCACTAATTTCCTTTTCTAAGAACTGGTGTTCTAGAAAGTGGGCATTACGAGAAACAAGGACTTTTTGTTCCTCTGCGTAGTAGAAAAGATACCCCCTGGTGTTCTTTGGGTATCCCACAAACTTGCACAGTACTGAGCGTGCCTCGAGTTTGTCCGCATGCTGCTTTTTGACAAAAGCCGGACATCCCCAGATCTTCAGATATTGAAGATAGGGTTTCTTCCCACTCCATAACTCATACGGTGTGGTAGGCACAATCTTAGTGGGAACTCGGTTCAAAAGGTATGCGGCTGATTCTAGCGCATATCCCCAGAATGATCGCGGTAACTCAGCGTTACTCATCATGGACCGCACCATATCCAATAGGGTGCGGTTCCGTCTCTCCGATACACCGTTATGTTGCGGAGTGTATGGAGGAGTAAGCTGAGAGAGAATTCCGTTCTCTTTTAAATAGTCCAGGAACTCGGCACTTAAGTATTCTCCACCTCGATCCGATCTTAGAATCTTAATACTTTTGCCGGTCTGTTTTTCTACTTCATTCTTATACTCCTGGAATTTTCCAAAGGTTTCGGACTTATGTTTCATTAAGAAGACATGACCGTACCTTGAGAAGTCATCCGTAAAAGTAACGAAGTAAGAATAACCGCTTCGCGCATGTGTAGACATTGGACCACACACGTCACTGTGTACGAGTCCCAAGAGCTCGCTCGCTCTTACTCCATGTCCAGTAAACGGAGTCTTTGTCATCTTTCCTTTGAGACAAGATTGACAAGTGGCATACGATTGATATTCGAACGCATTCAAATATCCTTCTGTATGTAACTTAGTCAACCTTCTCTCATTGATGTGACCCAGTCTACAATGCTACAAGAAAGTATGATTTATTTCTGGAGACTTTCTTTTGTGTGTATTCTGGACATTGAAAATCTGTGGTTGGTTCAATACGTATATACCATTACTCAATGTACCTGACCCAATCAAAACTTGATTAAGGTGAATGTTTACAACATTACTTACAAACGCAAATTCATAACCTTCTTTAGAAACTAAAGATACAGAAATGATATTACAAGTTGCGTTGGGTACAAAAAAGCAATTACGCAAAACCAAAACATGTCCATCTGACATTCCCAGGTGATAGTCCCCCACGGCTTTAGCATCCATGCTAGCTCCGTTCGCAACTCTGAGGGTCATGTCACCTGCCTTCAAAACCCTACGGTTTCTCAACGCCTGCAAAGAATTACAGATATGAGATCCTGATCAGGTATCCAATACCCAGGAAGTAGAGTTTATTGAAAGACAGTTTTCAATAACATACACACCTGAAGCTGAAGCTGCAACCTGCTTCAATTCCTGTGTTCTGGCCTTCCAGGCCCTGCAATCATTCTTCCAGTGTCCTTTCTTATGACAATAGAAGCATTCTTCCTTATCCACAAGCTTTCCCGCTTTCTTTGTTGCTTTAGCTTTTCCCTTCGTATCCACTTTACTAACACCGCCCCTTGGTTTGGCGGGGGCTTTCTTCTTCTTTCCCTTGGCTTTCGCCTTGGACTTAGAAGAAGATGATCCTCCTACAAACAAAGTGGATGTTTCCCTACCTTTCTGTAGGGTGCCCTCTGCGCTCCTCAGCATGTTGAGGAGCTCTGAAAGTTCAACCTCTTTTTCTTGTAAGTTGAAGTTCAGTATAAACTGGGCGTAAGTGGAAGGAAGGGACTGGAGAACTATATCCGTATATAGTTCACTCTCCAATGTGATCCCTAGGTCCGCGAGCTCCTCAATGTAGCCGATCATCTTTAGCACGTGCTCGGCTACTGATGATCCGACGGCCATTCTTGTCGAAAATAACTTTTTCGACGCTTCGTATCTTGCGATACGAGATTGCTCTCCATACAGTTCTTTTGTATGAAGCAATATGGATTCCAAGTCCATATTCTCGTGCCTCCTCTGATGTTCATTGTCCATAGAGGCAAGTACGAGGCATTTGGCTTTCGCGCTATCAATCTCCCAAGTCTTACGGATTTCCTTATCCGCGACGCTGGAAGTGGGACCAGGGACAGGGGGAGCTTTGGTGGTAAGAAGATACCCCAGCTTGTCGTAAGTGATTGCTATCTTGACATTCCTGAGCCAATCTTTGTAGTTTGGCCCTGTCAGTTTGTTTTTATCTAGGAGTAACTTAAGTCCAGTCATGTCGATTTGGTCGCTGCAATTAGGAGAGAGAAGAAGAAACACTCAGCATGATGCTCTTGCAAGTTTAGAGTGGTTTTTAGTTTGTCTAAACAGGATGGCTCCCACTGTTTCTCGAATCCCTCCTCAAACCATAAAGGAAGAATTAGTCGGGATCAATCCCATCGCACAATACTTGCTTAACCGTTCAGCCAGGCCGGTGTCGGTACTTCGAGGGAGGTTTTCCAACGCTTTCGCGAAGTTCCTTAATTAAAGAACCTTTTTTCCCTGGGGGCGTAGCCCCGCTAACACCTTTCTAGGCACCTACTAGGTTTATAGCATTGATCGATTAGTGAGAAATTTCCCGAGGAGTAGCATATACTCACAGTAGGATCGGGATCCAAATATCATTGCGTGACGAAACTGAAGGAATCCTACCAGAATCATCACACTCCAAATGGTATGCAAATCTAGCAAGTTTCAGTACTTGTGAAACTCCCGATGTGGATTTTTGCCCCATGCTCTTATGACCTTGGCGTGAGGTCAAAATGTCATAAGTCACATGTCAAGTTCTTCCCATCATTATCCAAGTTAATTTGAATCCACCCGTACCTACCCTTGACGTAGGCCAAAATGGTAGTACGACTGTCCCAAACCAACGCATTCTATCTATGCAACAGATAAATATCCGGCAGCTACCAATCACTATGCCTTGGCATGAGGTCAAAATACATAGCTTGAATACTACCGAATATTTAACTGAAATGATGGAGGGCTACAAATGGTTTTGGCTAAACCGTGAACGTAGTGAACTTGATATAGTCGATGGAACGAGATAGCTTTTAAAAGGAGTGGCTCAAGCTCCGCATTTAAAAGTTGTTTTGAAAAGAACCGAGTGGTTTTTCGAAAGTGTTCCAACGACTTTAACTTGGTTTATTATCTTGCATTAGTTCTTTTAATGCGTGATATTCTTGCATTAGTTCTTTTAATGCGTCCCATCATTTAATCCTACCATTGCAGAAAACAACCAAAATATGACGTACGCTTATGCCATTCGCATTCGCCACGGGGCCCCGTCATTACCCGTTAGGTTACTTAACTAACGACAGAGCGGGGGCTGGGCTAGCGCGTCTGTAAAACATAAGCAACGCCTAAATAATATCATATATAGATATACTGCAATGATAAACATTTCAGATCACAGATGAATACATTGGATATACTAGGAATCTGCAATTCGTACGAGCCTGTAACGAAAGACAGATTACACGGTCGCGGTGAATAGCCAAATACCCCACCCAAGACCCCTACGGGTGCGGCAAACTACCCGCCAAGTACCCGAAGCGTAGCAACCTCCCTCATCTCCATGAGTAGGCCACTCGACACTTCGGCATACCCGGTAGTTTGTGCACCCCCTCCATGGGTCTATCCTAGGAGCAAAAACAGTAAAAAGAAATTATACAATGACGGCTACAACCCCGACCCGGTTGTGCGGCCATACAAATAATTATTACATCAATTTACAAATTTACATGAATTGAAAGAAAAGAAAACTCTCGTCTCACAACCCCGGCTATTCACCCGCGACAATCCAACATATTCATATACACATTCCAGCAACATTACAGATCACAGATTTGTATAACCCCCACTAATCGACATATAGCGATTAGTAGACGTTCAATACAAATATCACATTACAGAAAAACCCATTAGCTTAAGTCTTTTAGAAGTTCGATCAAAAATACGGATTTTCAGGACCCCAAAATAAATTTTTCGTTCTGGAAAATCTGGGTTGAAAATATATATTCCAAAAATCCCAAAATACCCCCAGAAGAACACTGCACCAAAAATGGACCACGGCCGAGTCAACTCGGCCGCGGATCAGCGGCGGGAGCGTGCTCCCGCCGCGTTTCCGCGGCGCTTTGACTCGATCGTTGGACCAATTTTGGTGGGTGTTCACAGAAAAGCCTGAGCCGATTTTAGGTGTGAAAATAATCAACTTTTGAACAGTAAAAAAAAAATCGACAGAAACTTCGAATTTCGGGGTTTGTTTTCGGGACTTTTTCTTTGATCGATCTTCTAGTTACTTGCTAACATGTTAGATAGAGTTTAACTAGGCTCTGATACCACTGTAAGTCCATGCTACCTCTCCCGGTACTTTCGGGAATGCGGAATTTGGTAAAAAACGATTTTACGGGGGTGGTAACATGGACCTAAAACCCGGATCTTGGTTAAACATCTATCTAGCAACCTAACTACGAGTTTCTAGCTACTCGGTTAGGGGGTTATACCTTGCTTGTCTTGAACTCCTTCGTCTTCAAGCTCCGATGGTGGTCCGGATTGGCTTCTTCCCGTCGTCTCCGTACGCCGAAAATAGATCCACCTGAAAGCTCCAACCTTTAGCTCCTTCTTCATTCTTTGAAGAAACTAGTTCACTTAGTTTGCTAAACCTAGTGAACTAGAATGAGTAGAGAAGAGTTTGTATGGGATTTTATCTATGGTTCTTGATTCTCAACTCATGAGACAAGAGAACCATAGATTAAAGAGAGGGAGCAAGAGCAAGAGGGTGAGAGCAAAGCAAGAGAGCTCAAGAACAAGAGAGAGAATGAGCAAGAAAGAATGAGCAACACTTTTGTCTCTCACCCTCTCATAATCCAAAGTCATGATAACTCATCATACTAAAAAGGTCTTATGTGATGGTTGAAGTAACCATAACCATATCATTTCATGCACTCATTTTACACAAATGAGCAAGCAAACAAAAGTCTTTGCCATGAAATGATGGCTATGGTTATCATGATGGTCAACTAGTCAAGCCTAGTCAACCGGTCAACAAAGTCAACAAGTCAACAAAAGTCAACAAGTCAACAAAGTCAACAAGTCAACAAAAGTCAACAAGTCAACAAAGTCAACAACCATGTCACCATAATACTTAATTAATATAATAGTTAATCACATATCATATTCTCATTAGGGTTGAACAAAAAGTCAAATAGTCAACGGTCAACTGTCAACAACCCTAATGAGAATCCGCTGCCTCTGTCTCCCTGTCAACTGTGCATACGCACCCGCATCCGCGTTCCGAGGAACACGAATGCACACTGGATAAATCCAATCCCAAAAGGTATACTAGTATCTGGCTTAAACCAAAGCCCGCTAGTGTAAACTGTCCGGACACTGTACGTGCACAAGTGCACGGATGTGACCGAACCCTGTCGCAAAACCATGCGACCTGTCGCAATACCATGCGACCTGTCGCAATACCATGCGACCTCTACTCTTTTGCCTAAAGGCGAAAAGCTTTCTGTGTGGGACTCTAAAGACTCGACACTACGCTGGCAGTGGGTTTAACCACAGACCGCAAGCGGCACTAGCTGTGCGTAACGGTCCCCAGGTAGTGCCGACAAGAAGACCGACGAGGCGAAACCCATCTGAACTCCTACTGAGCCTGAGTGTGACATTCTCCGTACAGTCCGGTCTGTTCATCTGATACATCGCATGGCGGGCCTAGGGGGCGGTAAACGTCAGTCCCCCAATAGCGGTACAAGTCGTGCCGGAGCGAAGCCCAAAACACCCTGAGATAACACTGGAAACCTACCAGTATATCTCGATTGCCCTGGCCAGGGACTACTCATGTAATGGCTCTCCTAGACACAGCGCGATGTCAACCCCCAATACCGGGAGAGACAAATCCTGTCTAACCGTCACTGCCTCCAAGTGCTTCGGGACTGCACCCAACCACTACCTGTTTGCATGACTCCTTTGAGCCGTGGTAGGGTAGTGATCAAAGTACAGTGGGAACACACTCGAGGCGAAGTGACAGTGTCAAGTCAGCGGACTAAGCTGTACTCATGTCACCTGGGAACTGATAACTGACGATAGGCATAATACCAACTAGTCAGTTCCCGACGAGTCCTGTCCAGTGTACCCGTAACCTAACGAGCACCCGCATACTATCTCAAGTACGACGTACTGACGGCTGTGGGACAGGCCGTCTCCCACACTGGGATGAGAAGCGCATGCGCTGGTCTACTCCGGAGTATCGATGCCCTGTCTCGATAGTCCTGCGACCAGGGACCTGCATAAGGATGTGCTTATAGATTACCCAGCCCCACTAGTGTGACGGCCATCACATCGCTGGTAATCAAGCAAAGATCCTAAGGGCTCCACTAATGTGTATAGGCGATATACAAAAATAAACACATGTACACATTGAAGTAGAAACAAACCAAGTAGCATACTACTATTTTGAGCAAGATTGTATATACAAGGTGAATATCCCAAGCTTCCATTAAGTAATATACAAACTAGTATGATACAGTAATGGCCTCTAGGGTATATACACTAACAATTGCTCCCCATAAAGATCCTTTGTATGGAGAAATATGGATTCAAGGTCCATATCCTCGTGCCTCCTCTGATGTTCATTATTCATTGAGGCAAGCACGATGCACTTGGCCTTCGCGCAATATAACTCCCAGGTTTTGTGGATTTCCTTATCCGCATTACTGAATTTGGGACCTGGGACTGCAGGTGCCTTAGCGGTGAGGACGTACCCCAATTTGTCATAGGTCAAAGCCATTTTGACATTCCGCAGCCAATCTTTATAGTTTGGCCCTGTCAGTATATTTTTCTCTAAAAGTAACTTAAGTCCAGTCATTTTCAGGGTCGCTGCAATTAGGAGAGAGAGAAGAAAACTTTTTAGCATGATGCTCTTGCAAGTTTAGAGTGGTTTTTAGTTTATCTAAACTGGATGGCTCCCACTGTTTCTTGAATCCTTCCCCAAACCATAAAAGAAGAATTAGCCAGGACTATTCTCACCGTACAATATTTGCTTAACCGTTCAGCCAGGCTAGTGTCGATACTTCGATGGAGGTTTACCAACGCTTTCGCGAAGTTCCTTAATTAAATAACCTCTTTTCTCTGGGGACGTAGCCCCGCTGACACCTTTCCAGACACCTACTTGGTTTATAGCATTGATCGTTAAGTGACGAATATCCTGAGAAGTAGCATATACTCACAGTAGGATCGGGATCCGAATATCATCGTCTGAAAATGCTGAAGGAATCCTACCAACATTCATCAAACTCCAAATGGTATGCATCTCTTTGCAAATTTCAGTTTCTTTAGAAATTCCCGATATATATTTTTGCCCCATGCTCTTATGACCTTGGCTTTGGTCAAAATGCCATAAGTCACATGTCAAGTTCTACCCGTCATTATCTTGTCAATTTGAACCCATCCATATATACCCCTGACTTTGGTCAAATGATAATACGACTGTCCCAAACTAACTCATCTATCTATGCAACAAATGAATACCCAGCAGCTACCAAACACTATGCCTTGATTTTGGCCAAAATACATAGCTTGAATACTACTGAATACCCAAATGAAATGACGGAGGGCTACGAATGGTTTTGGCGAAACCGTGAACGTAGTGAACTTGATATAACCGAAGGAATCTGATAGCTTTTAAAAGGAGTGGTTAAAGCTCTGCAACTAAAAAATATCTTCTGTTTAAAAATAACCGAGTGGTTTCTTTTAAATTGTTCCAACGATTAAACTTTGGTTTATTTTCTTTGCATTAATAACAATGCGTCCCATCATTAACCTATCATTGCAGAAAACAACGAAAATACAACGTCCTCTTATGCCATCCGCATTCGCCTCTGCGTCCCGTCATCACCCGTTAGGTTACTTAACTAACGACAGAGCGGGGGCTGGGCTAGCGCGAGTGTAAAACATAAGTGACGTCTAAATAGCTATCATATATAGATATTGTACATTCGTCAGACGCAATAATAGGCATTCCAGATCTCAGATGAACACTATTGGATATACATGCAATCCGTGTTTGTTTTGAGCCTGCAACAAAAGACGGATTACACAATTGTGATGAATAGCCATTACCCCACCCTAGACCCCTACGGGTACGGCAAACTACCCGCCAAGTACCCGAAGAGAAGCGGTCTCCCTCAACAAAGTAAGTAGGCCACTAAACACTTCAAAGTGTTAGTTATATGTATGCCCTAGAGGCCATTACTATACATAGGATGTATATTATAGTGGATGCTTGGACATATATATGGAGGACTTTCTTGCTCGACATGATAGTATGCTATCTGGTTGATCTTTACCTTAACGTGTACACTGATTGTCTCTCTGTTACATGTTGGTAATGCCCTTAGGATGTGTACTTGACTACCTGGACTATGATGCAGATTATACTAGTGGGGACATGGTAGTCCATAAGTACATCCTTCAAGGTCCCTAGTCGTGGGTGTATTGAGACGGGGCATCGATATACCAGAGTAGACTAGCGTATACCTTCTCGACCCATAAAGATGGGCGATGGATGATCCCATATCCATTGGTGTTTGACATCGGAGATGATGTACGGGTGCTCAGTGGAGACTGGGTACACTGGACGGACTCGCCGAGAACTCCCAGATGGTATTATACCTTACGTCAGATGGCAGTTCTCTGGTGACACTGGTACAGAGTAGTCTGTTGACCTGAGATCGTCATAGAGTCTTGTGTGGTTCCCACTGTGCTTTGATTTCCACCTTACCATGTCCAAGAGGGCGTGCAAAACGGTGGCTTTTGGGTACAGTCCCGAATCACATGGAGGCAATGAGCGATAGGAGGGGATTCGTCTCTCCCGGTATAGGGAGTTGATGTTGCACTGTGTTCGATTGGCTATAACCGGAAATCCCTGGCCAGGGATGCTGAGATTTACTGGTAAGTGTTACCAGTAGTTTCTCGAACAGTTATAGACCTCATATCGACACGACTTATCGAGTTATTGGGGTCTGACGTTTACCACCCCTAGGCGAGATATGCAACATATCAGACGAACAGACCGGACTGTACGGTAAGTGTTACTGGTTGGATTCACAGGAGTGTGAGAGGGCTTGCTCGTCGATCTTCTGATCGCTCAATACCCGGGTGGCCGTTACGTTTGGCAGACCGCTTGCGGCTTGTGGGTGTTTGATATGATCATCACCTGCTGCCGGCGTATTGACGAGTCTTTAAAGTCCTACACAGAGGTTTCCTGGCTCAAGCGAAACGAAATAGGAGCGCATATGAGATATGTGCGGGACCGAGAATAATGTGTGTATGTGATACCGTATTCTATTCTCGCGATGAATGTATCGATTGGTTGTATGCGATATAACCTAGTTATCGAATCAAGGATTGATTCGATAAGCCGATACATTGGATATTAGTCGGTTATATGCGATATGACCGGATCGTTAAATCAAGTGTTGATTTAATAATTTAATGTATAATTATATATTTGATATATTACTTTGCATTAACTAATATTTGTTCACTTTAAATGGATTTTCTCACTTGATGTACACAAGTTGTATATGTGATATACTTTTGTGCACTTGTTTGTATCATGTTTGATGATACATGCTTACTTGTGTTTGTGTAAAGATTAAACCATGGTTATTTAAATAGTTAGGGTTTTGATTTTCATATCTATTTATTTATTCTTTTATTAAGGAAAAGATAAAGGGAAAAATGGTGGCTTTCTTTGTTTGTTGTTGAAGCTTCATGAAGCTTTGACTAAGTGACCATTTTGTCTCATGCTTAACCCTAACCATTCCACCTAACCATAGTCTATTCTCTACACATAACCATGGTTAGTATATGATAAGTATTCATATTATTTTCCTTTTTAATAGAACACTTATCATATTCTTTCTTGATCTTCTTCTTCTTCTTCAAGAAGAAACCTTGCCTCCATCAATGGCAACTAGTGAAAAAGAGTGAGAAATCCAATCCTAAAGTGAACCCACTTCCTATTTCTTCATCCTCTACCACTTGCCAAGTAGTATAGGGTGTTTTCTTCACAAGTTTCATGGCTTGGTGAAGTTGGAGCTTGATCTTGTGTTGCCTCGACGTAGATCATCTTCGGTATCGAAGTCGACGACCTAGCCCGCCCATTTCTCCGATGAAGCCGACGCTAGAGTCCGGGATCCGATGATCGTAGCGAGGGTACACCGTCACGGAGCTATGGAGGTAGAGGACCGGGTTTACAAAGGTTATATTTCCGTTCCCTTAGCACTAAAGTAGTTTAGTAGCTTGTAGTTTCGCCTAAACTCTAGTCAACGATCCGTATTAGGGTTTTCCGGCACATGTAAAATTTGAAATTGGCATGGTTGATGCCTTGTGAGACCTCATTAGTGTGCATAGGAACCCTACAGTGGTATCAAAGCCTAGCTAGAGCCTTAGGCGAAGTCTAGACGACGTTTGAAATCCGAACGAACATCGAAACCCTATTTTTTCATGCTCTCTGGACTTTTTTCAAAAACTGGGATTTTTCCAGATTAAAAATTCTTAAAAAATTCAGCAGGAAATTCTAAGAATTACGATGCAAAATTGACCAAGTGATGCTGTTAAAGTGCGGCGGAACCGCGGCAGAAGCTTGGCTTCTGCGGCGGTTCCGCGGCCGAATTATGTGATCACTCCTCAATTTATGCACAGTAACTCCTATATTTTGGTTCTGGATTTTCTGGGATTTTTTAATATTTATTCAAGAGTTGAATATTCTGGGGGTGTTTTGGAGCTTCGTTGATTCGATCGGAAATTTCAAACTTTGTGCATGTGGCTTTCCGGGTATTTTTAGAAACTGTTAAAAAGTTCGACCGGATATAAATACCCACTTTTTCCCCTGTCGGGAAATTTCCAAGTGTTGGATCTTTCCGTAGTTTAATGACGTTCTAAGTAGTGCAAGTAACGCGATGGTCCCTCTAGAAGACAACAAACCTTAACTCGATTATGTGACCGTCTTGAACTGCCCTTTGAACCTTAGGGTTTGGGGCAGTACGGCGTGCCACATGTGAGGCGTCGGCTTGACCCTTCTACGGCTGGACCGTTGGTACTGAGGCATGAAGTGAATGTTTTTAAACTTGTTTCATGTGTTGAGCTGTTTCGGGAAAACTTGGGTGTTTGAATGTTCGATCGGAAAGTTTAACATTTTCTATTTATCCGGAATGTGATACAATAATTGGAATTCACAAGTTGTTATGAGATAACTGAATGAATGTTATAAACATAGCAGTTTAGTCTCACTTGATCGGTTGCCACGGAATTTTGATGTGATCAAAAATCCATCGTAATCACGTAGCGTACGCGGATATTCGCCGATAAACTTAATAGACAGCCTCGCCCCATAGCCCCGACCAAGTGACTGTAGGAGAACCCCGTCGTCGAAAGCATCCTTTCGGGTGCTCGCGGCAGCGGTGTTCCGCCTTGGTGCACTTCGTCGACGGCGTCGGGGGTGCAGCTGCCTACTAAAGTTTGCGACGAGCATTCGATCAGAATGTCGGGAATCTTGTTGAATTGCCCGATTTGATATTGAAAAGAGTTTTCGATAATGAGACTAAAATGCGGGGTTTATAATTGTTAGGCATGCGATGTCTAAGGAATTCATTTGATTAGGCATGCGATGTCTAAAGAGTTTGCGGATTCCATCTGTTGTAGTTTTACACTTTCTTTTCTGCGACCGTAAGTGTAATATGTGATATCGCCGGTTTCGTTGCTATATGTCAACGACAATTGGGATGCGCATATTTACTTACGTTGATGTCATGTGATGTTATGTGTTGCTGGATATGTTATATTGGATCGTCGTGTTTGAATAGCCGGGGGGGTTTTATGTGAGACGAGTGTTTTTCATTTTCATTCATGTAAAAACTTGTATGTAATATTCTTTTATTGGGGCACTTCCAGGTTGCGGAAGATGTCAACTTTTGTATATTATTTACTTTTCCGCACTAGGATAGACCCAAGGAGGAGAGCACAAGTAACCGGGTTCTGGAGTCCAGTGGGAGACCAACTCGAGGAGACGAGTCCGGGTCTCCTAACTCTAGAATTGGTAGGGTTGCTTGCCGCTCTCGTAGGGGTCTAGGGGTGTGGGTTTGGCTATTCATCGCGACCGTAGAATTCGTGTTTTATACTGGCTCGTACTAAAACACGGACGTCCTAGTATATCCAATATTTCATATATTTTTCTTCTGCTGCGATATCTGTGATGTGATCATGTGATGTTCTGTGATAGATACTGTATATAGTATATATGATATATTATATAGGCGTTACTTATATTTTACACTCGCGCTAGCCTTGTCCCGCTCTGTCGTTAGTTACCTAACCTAATGGTGCATGAGGAGACATCGAGGCGAATGCGGATGGCATAAGTGTACGTCGTATTTATCTGTGATGTTTAGGTATTTAAATGATGGGACTTCATTAATGAGATTAATGAAATAAAAGAAACCTAAGATGTTGTAGAATCGAATTTCAAAAATAAAACAGGTAGCTACAGTTCTTGCTTTGCATAGCGGTATATGAGATATATCCTGCACCTTATTCGATAAGGAAAGGACCTAGATCCCTTCACCGGGAGTGACTCCTTTAGCAATAACTGGCAGATGCTACACCCCTCGGTTTGTCTTTTGATTGCTTCTATAGTTTCTGCTTTGCACAGTGATATATATGATATATCTCGCACCTCATTCGACGAGGAAAGGGCCGACGATCCTTTCACCGGGAGTGACCCCTTTAGCAAAACTAGAAAAGCCTCAAAAACACTCCATTTTAAAATCATTTGATTCTACAACGATATCAAGTTCATTACGCAATAGGTTTTCAGAAAAACCTGTCGTAGCCCTCCGTCATTTCAGATAAGTACTAGTTAGTATTCGTGCTGCGGTTGTTTGGCATGCGTCAAGGCGTAGTGTACGGTAGCTAACTAGTGCTTATCTGCTAGCATACGATGTGATTGGATTAGGGTATTCGTACGGCGTTGTTTGGCATGCGTCAAGGGTCGTGCGGGTGGGTTTAATTCAATCAAGAAATGTACGGGTTGAACTTGACTAGCGGACTATGGGTTGTTTGGCATGCGTCAAGGTCATAGCATGCTAGGGGCAAAATATTATCGGGAATTTCAAGTGTTGAAATTTGCAATGAGATTGCATACCTTCTATGAGATAGTTGGATCCCGATACCCGCTGCGAGTAATTGTTACTCCTGGGAGAGTTTTACACATTACAATTAGCCGATCAAGTAGGTGTCTAGAAAGGTGTCAACGGGGTTACGCCTCTGGGAAAACGAGGTTTACATTAATTAGGTCTGTGCGAAAGCACGGGGAACCTCCCTCAAAGTACCGACACTGGCCTGGCTGAAAGATTGGCGAACTTGTAGTATGTAATTAATCCCGGCTAGTCTTTCCTTTTAGGGTTTGAAGGAAGATTTGATAAAAACAGTGGGAGCCATCCTGATTAGATAAAATAATAACCAATCTATTCTTGCAAGAGCGCACACTGAGTGTTTTCTTCTCTCTCTCTCCAGGTAGCGACCATATCACGCCTTAATCAAGATAATAATATGGATTATTGACCGAACCCGCTTGTTATACTGAGCTGGGGAACGTTGGTCCCGCTCCAACTTATAATTGTTATAAGACAGAGCAGGAAATTGGGGATTACCAGAATTCCCGTGCCGCCCAAACGAAGTAAATGCATGCTAATGCATCATTTTCGGGTGTGTTCATTATATAGAACTGTTTCTCAGTGTCCTTTACGTCCTGGGTATATGATACCGGATCAGGATCCCGCATATGTAATATGTTACATGGGCTACAGATAGGTAAAGAACTGAGAACGGGTGATAAGTTTCATGAGGCAGAAAACGGGGCAAGTGTTGCAGCCAAGTCTGTTAGTCACTGGCACCCTGTATTCCAAATAGATTGATTCTGAACGAATGTTATTAGATACCGAACCTGATATACAAAATCATATCTATCTCTTTAGTAGTAAAGAAATGATAAAATTTTGTATAGTTGGATAATGTTTTGAACATTTCCTATATCAAAAGTTGATCGGTTCAGGCACGTTATCTAAAAGCATTGATGTTCTAAATCAAACTACAGTTCTTTAGTATACGGGACACACACAAGAGGAAGAGTTCAGAAATGAACGAATCCATCTTGAGGCATTGTAGACTAGGTCATATCAATGTGATTCGACTGGCTGAAGTTACATTTTAGATGCATATTTAAATCAGTTTGAATTTACATCTTGTGAAACTTGCCAGCCATGTCACAGAGATAAGATGACCATAGCTCCGTTTACTGGAAACAGAGAAAGAGTTGGTGAACTCTTGGGATGATACATGTTGATGTATAAAGGTCCCCTGTCTACACATGCCAGGACCGGTTCTTTGTACTTCATTACATTCTCTGATGATCTCTCAAGATTCAGACATATGTTCCTGTTGAAACATAAGTCCGAACCTTTTGAGATATTCACAGAATATGATTTAGAAGTAGAGAACCAAAACACGGGTATAAGTATTATGTCCTTTGATGAGATCAAGGATGAGAATACTTGAGTACGGAATTCCTGGACTATTCTAAAGGAGAATGAGATTCTCTCTCAGCATTACTCCTCCGTATACACCATAGCACGATGGTATATCGGGGCGGAGCAATTGCACCCTATTCGATATGGTGCGCTCTATGATGAGTAATACTGAGTTACCTGTTTCCTTTTGGGAGTTATGCGCTTGAGAACCTGCATACCTATTGAATAGGGTTCGAATCAGATCACAGCCTATCACTCCATATGAGATATGGTAAGGGAAGAGCCCATCTCTTAAGTTAGTTAAGATTTGGGGTTGTCCAGCCTATGTCTGAAAAGCAAAATCCGGACAAGCTCGAGGCAAGATCTGTTATGTAGAACTGGAAATGTTCCAGCTATACAAACTGCAGCTAATGATTTGGTACAACCAAAGGATTCAATAGATACCAACGAACCTCAGGCTCTCCGCCGATCTAGTAGGGTTCCTCATCCGCCTGAGAGATACTTCGGTTTCTCGATGACAGTGGGAGCGAGGATTGCATCATGAGATGATGACCCAACTAGTTTCGAGCAGGCCATCAGGAGTGCGACTCTGTAAGAATGGCTGGATTCTTAGCGATCTGAGATGGAATCCTTATACACCAACAAAATATGGACTTTGGTTTCTATATCTGAAGGGTTAAATCCCCATCAGGAGCAAGTATATCTTGAGAAGATTACTTGGTGTAGATGGAAAAGTTGAGACTTTCAAAGCTAGACTTGTTAAAGCTTTTCGTCATCGACCAGGCGTGGATAATGATGAATCCTTTTCAAGTGGCTATGCTTAAGTCTATCCAGATCCTACTTGCCACGGCTACATACCATGACTACGATATCTGGCGGTTGGGTGCCATGACTGCTTTTCTAAATGCTCTTTTAGAAGAGAACGTCTATAAGTACACAGCCAGAGGGCTTCGTAGACAGTGGGAGCAGCGGAAACGTGTACAAGATGCTTTATAGGATAAAGCAGGTATCGCGGAGTTGGAACATCTGTTTTGATGTGTTAGTCAAAAAGTTTGACATCATCAAAATGGTAGATGAACCTTGTATAAACAAAAAGGTAGTAGGGTATAGTGACGATCCTCGTAGAGTACGTGGATGACATGCTCTTGATAGGGAAGGAGTTTCCTATGCAACGCTCGGTCAATCTCCGCTTGTCACAATGATTCTCCATATAGGATCAAAGTGATACCTCCTAAATCCTGGGTATTGGATCTATGAGATAGATCTAATTGGATGTTAGGATTCTCACTAATTGTAATGAGATGGTATCAACCGATCCTGGGAAGAATCACTGGAAGGGTTCCAGAGTGATAAGGACGACTGAATGTCAGTCACAGGCATTGTCTTTACCCTCAGTAAAGGGACGGTATGTTGGAAGAGTTCCAAGCTAGATACCGTGGCATACTAGAAGATAAAGGCAGGATACATCGCTACTTAAGATGCTACCAAAGAGGCAGTCTGGGTGTATATTAGTTCATGAGATGAACATCGTTCCTACCATTGTGAGACAATGGAGTTGTGGCTTATGCTTAGGAACGCCCGTCCCATCAGTGATCCAGACATATTCTAAGGCAGTATCACCTGATCATGGAGATGGCTGATCTCCAGGGTGATCGAGGTTAGGAGACTAGACTCAGAGCACAACACGGCGGATCCACTCACAAAGGCCTTTTCCCAGAGAGAGACTTTTATGGGATGGTTGAGTATGAGATACTACAACCACTGCTATCAGATGGCCCTAGTGCAAGTGGGAGATTGTTAGTTATATGTATGCCCTAGAGGCCATTACTATACATAGGATGTATATTGTAGTGGATGCTTGGACATATATATGGAGGACTTTCTTGCTCGACATGATAGTATGCTATCTGGTTGATCTTTACCTTAACGTGTACACTGATTGTCTCTTTGTTACATGTTGGTAAAGCCCTTAGGATGTGTACTTGACTACCTGGACTATGATGCGGATCATACTAGTGGGGACATGGTAGTCCATAAGTACATCCTTCAAGGTCCCTAGTCGTGGGTGTATTGAGACGGGGCATCGATATACCAGAGTAGACTAGCGTATACCTTCTCGACCCATAAAGATGGGCGATGGATGATCCCATATCCATTGGTGTTTGACATCGGAGATGATGTACGGGTGCTCAGTGGAGACTGGGTACACTGGACGGACTCGCCAAGAACTCCCAGATGGTATTATACCTTACGTCAGATGGCAGTTCTCTGGTGACACTGGTACAGAGTAGTCTGTTGACCTGAGATCGTCATAGAGTCTTGTGTGGTTCCCACTGTGCTTTGATTTCCACCTTACCACGTCCAAGAGGGCGTGCAAAATGGTGGCTTTTAGGTACAGTCCCGAATCACATGGAGGCAATGAGCGATAGGAGGGGATTCGTCTTTCCCGGTATAGGGAGTTGATGTTGCGCTGTGTTCGATTGGCTATAACCGGAAATCCCTGGCCAGGGTTGCTGAGATTTACTGGTAAGTGTTACCAGTAGTTTCTCGAACTGTTATAGACCTCATATCGACACGACTTATCGAGTTATTGGGGTCTGACGTTTACCACCCCTAGGCGAGATATGCAACATATCAGACGAACAGACCGGACTGTACGGTAAGTGTTACTGGTTGGATTCACAGGAGTGTGAGCGGGCTTGCTCGTCGATCTTCTGATCGCTCAATACCCGGGTGGCCGTTATGTTTGGCAGACCGCTTGCGGCTTGTGGGTGTTTGATATGATCATCACCTGCTGCCGGCGTATTGACGAGTCTTTAGAGTCCTACACAGAGGTTTCCTGGCTCAAGCGAAACGAAATAGGAGCGCATATGAGATATGTGCGGGACCGAGAATAATGCGTGTATATGATACCGTATTCTATTCTCGCGATGAATGTATCGATTGGTTGTATTCGATATAACCTAGTTATCGAATCAAGGATTGATTCGATAAGCCGATACATTGGATATTAGTCGGTTATATGCGATATGACCGGTTCGTTAAATCAAGTGTTGATTTAATGATTTAATGTATAATTATATATTTGATATATTACTTTGCATTAACTAATATTTGTTCACTTTAAATAGATTTTCTCACTTGATGTACACAAGTTGTATATGTGATATACTTTTGTGCACTTGTTTGTATCATGTTTGATGATACATGCTTACTTATGTTTGTGTAAAGATTAAACCATGGTTATTTAAATGGTTAGGGTTTTGATTTTCATATCTATTTATTTATTCTTTTATTAAGGAAAAGATAAAGAGAAAAATGGTGGCTTTCTTTGTTTGTTGTTGAAGCTTCATGAAGCTTTGACTAAGTGACCATTTTGTCTCATGCTTAACCCTAACCATTCCACCTAACCATAGTCTATTCTCTACACATAACCATGGTTAGTATATGATAAGTATTCATATTATTTTCCTTTTTAATATAACACTTATCATATTCTTTCTTGATCTTCTTCTTCTTCTTCAAGAAGAAACCTTGCCTCCATCAATGGCAACTAGTGAAAAAGAGTGAGAAATCCAATCCTAAAGTAAACCCACTTCCTATTTCTTCATCCTCTACCACTTGCCAAGTAGTATAGGGTGTTTTCTTCACAAGTTTCATGGCTTGATGAAGTTGGAGCTTGATCTTGTGTTGCCTCGACGTAGATCATCTTTGGCATCGAAGTCGATGACCTAGCCCGCCCATTTCTCCGATGAAGCCGACGCTAGAGTCCGGGATCCAATGATCGCAGCGAGGGTATACCGTCATGGAGCTATGGAGGTAGAGGACCGGGTCTACAAAGGTTGTATTTCCGTTCCCTTAGCACTAAAGTAGTTTAGTAGCTTGTAGTTTCGCCTAAACTCTAGTCAACGATCCGTATTAAGGTTTCCCGGCACATGTAAAATTTGAAATTGGCATGGTTGATGCCTTGTGAGACCTCATTAGTATGCCTAGGAACCCTACACAAAGTACCCGGTAGTTTGTGCACCCCACCTTGGGTCTGTCCTAGGAGCAAAAACAGTAAAATGAAATAATACAACGGTGGCTACAACCGCAACCTGGATGCGCCCCGCAAAATAATATTACAACATATTACATTTACATTGAATGAATTAAAATAATAACCCATTATAAAACCCCGGCTAATCACCACAACAGTCCAATACAGTTCATAAACACAAACAGTAAAATCCATTACAGAAATGTGCAACCCCCTGCCAACCGACATACTAGCAGTTTGGGGAGGTTTACAAACACATTATACAATCACAGATATAATCATATTAGCAAACATCGTAAATTTCGATCGAGCAAAACACTTTAGATTCTACTGCAAAACTTTTCTGTGCACCTGAGATATTAGCAGAAAATAAAATATCCAGAAATATCACTGTTAACACACAGGGGTTACTGAAGAAATTTGGGCCGACTCGGGCCTAACTTGGCCTCGGATCCACGGCGGATCGCATGGATCCGCCGGGCCTAACTCGGCCGCGGATCCACGGCGGATCGCATGGATCCGCCGCGGTTCTGCGGTGAGTTAGCCGAGTTAGCAGTCCAAATTTCTGCAGTAGCCCTATAATTCCATGCTTGTTATTCTGCAGGTCCCTGAAAAATTTATAGGGCCTGTTTTAAATTCGACAGAAACTGTATTAAATCGATGATTTTTCCGGTTCCTTTTGCGTTCGAAATTCTTACGACTTTGCTAATGAGTTAATTATTGTTTAGCGAGGCTCTGATACCACTGTAAGTCGATGTGCAACACCCCACGACTTGCGGGGAGGCGGAAATATGAAAAACGATCTTGTTCTTTGCTAAAACATCGACTAACCGCATGAATCGAAGCAAAACGATAACTAACAACTATCATAGAAGTTCTAAACTACTATGTGAAGTGATTATACCTAAAGAACCGTGTCCTTCGTCTTTACGTTCTCCACCTCCTTCTCGGCCTTCTCCAAGTACTAGACGATCCACCCGAGAGCTTTGCTTCAAGCTTTACCTCAAACTAGAAGTAACTAGGTTTCTTAAAGTGCTAATCTAAGTAACTTAGGTGATATAGAGAAGGGTTATGGATTAAGTAGTTTAATCTAATCCTTGATCCCAACACATGAGAGGGGAGGATTAGGGTTTGAAGAGAGAGAGCTTGAGGAAAGAGAAGGTGAGCATAAGAATGAGATGAGATAATGATCTATCATAATATATATCAAGTATTATCATTTATCCAATAAAAGAAAATAAAGGATTTACAACCATGCTTGATAAATATCAAAGGGTGATTCATCTCCATGAGTCATTAAGCATTTATGATGCATTAATGACATGGATGAATCACTCATATGACTCACTAATCTCATTTAATGCATATGACACCTACACCCCCTAGTCATCATCTTCTAGAAGCATCTCGTAAAATTACGAGAACGCCCCTCCTATCCGTGAAAACACGGAAAAACTTTAGACTGTATAAATCCAATATCCTGATACTAGAATCTGGCTTAAACCAAAGCCTACTAGTAAAAACTGTCCGAAAGTCGTACGTGCGTAAACACATATGTGTCCGAACCCTTGTCGTAAAACCATACGACCTCTATATCATTTCTCCTGGAGCAGGGAAACTCTCTGTGTGGGACTCTAATGACTCGACTACTATGCTGGCAGTGGGTTTAACCACAGACCGCGAGCGGCACTAGCTGTACGTAACGGTCCCCAGGTAGATATCGATAAGAAGGCCGATGAGGAAACCCATCCGAACTCCTACTGAGCCTGATGTGACAATCTCCGTACAGTCCGATCTGTTCGTCTAAGACTATCGCATATCGGGCCTAGGGGGCGGCAAGTGTCAGTCCCCAAATAGCGGTATAAGTCGTGTCGGAGCGAAGCCCATTACACCCTGAGAAACTACAGGAACCTACCTGCAAATCTCGCTTGCCCTGGCCAGGGACTTTGCGTAATGGCTCTCTGACACAGCGCGATATCAACTCCCAATACTGGGAGAGACGAATCCTGTCTAACCGCCACTGCCTCCAAGCGCTCGGGACTGCACCCAACTGCTACCTGTTTGCACGACTCCTTTGAGCCGTGGTAGGGTAGCAATCTAAGAACGGTGGGACACACTCGAGGCGAAGTAGCAGTGTCAAGTCTGCGGACTATGCTGTACTCATGTCACCTGGGAACTGTTAACTGACGACTGATATAAAACCCAACCAACAGTTCCCTGCGAGTCCTGTCCGGTGTACCCGTAACCCAACGAGCACCTGTATACTATCTCCAGTACGACGTAATAACGGCTGTAGGACAGACCATCTCCCCAACTGGGATGAGAAGCGTACACACTAGTCCACTCTGGAGTATCGATGCCCTGTCTCGATAATCCTACGACTAGGGACCTGAATAAGGATGTGCTTGTAGACTACCCAGCCCCTACTAGTGTAACTGCCATCACAACGCTGGTAGTCAAGCAAGATCCTAAGAGCTCTATCAATACGTATACTTACATATTAAGATAGAAAAACCAAGTAGCATACTACCATGTTTAGCAAGACTGTTATATACATGTGAATATCCCAAGCTTCCATTAAGTAATATACAAACTAGTATGATACAATAATGGCCCCTAGGGCATATACACTAACAGGTTAGACAGGATTCGTCTCTCCCGGTATTGGGAGTTGATATCGCGCTGTGTCTAAGAAAGCCATTACACAAAGTCCCTGGCCCGGGCAAGCGAGATATACTGGTAGCGTTTTCAGTGTTATCTCAGGGTGTTCTGGGCTACACTCCGACACGACTTGTACCACTATTAGGGGACTGACGTTTACCGCCCCTAGGCCCGCCATGCGATACTCTCAGACGAACAGACCAGACTGTACGGAGTTTGTCACATTCAGGCTCAGTAAGAGTTTGTAAGTCGATGTACTACACCCCAGAACTTGTTTAGTGAACGAACATCGACTAACCGCTTGAATCGAAGCTAAACTATAAATAACCAAACACAAAGTGTTTCTAAACTACTGTGTTTAGGGATTATACCTAATGAACCAACTCCTTCGTCTTTACGAACTCCTTATCCTCCTCGGCCTTCTCTTTGTAGTAGACGATCCACCCGAGAGCAAAACTCCAAGCTTAGCCTCTAAACTTGAGGCAACTAACCTTCTTGGATTGCTAATCAAAGAAGATAGATTGAGATAGAGTGATGGTTATGGATTGTTTAGTCTAACTAATCCTAGATCTCAACACATGAGGGTGAGGATTAGTCTTTTGAAGAGAGAGAGCTTGAGGAGAGAGAATGTGTAGATGATAATAATGAATAAGTTATGAGTATCATAATATATATGAAGCATTTTCTAATAAGAAGAAAAGAATAAAGAGTGATGAATAATCATGCTTCATAAAATATCAAGTGGTGATTCATTAGCATGAGTCATTAAGCAATAAATGTGCATTAATGAGATGAATGAATCACCACCATGACTCATATAACTCATTCAATGTATATGACACATAACCCTCCTTAGTCACCATCTTCTAGAAGCTTCTCGTACAATTACGAGAACGCCCCTCCAATCCGCAAAAATACGGAAAAACTTTAGACTGAAAAAATCCAATAACCGGATACCAGTAACTGGCTTAAACCAAAGCCGACTGGTAAAAACTGTCCGAAAGTCGTACGCGCGTAAACGCACGTATGCGTCCGAACCCTTTGTCGCAAAACCATGCGACCTCTATATCGTTTCGCCTGGAGTAGGAAACTCTCTGTGTGGGACTCTAGAGACTCGACTACTACGCTGGCAGTGGGTTTAACCACAGACCGCAAGCGGCACTAGCTGTACGTAACGGTCCCCAGGTAGTTGTCGATAAGAAGGCCGATGAGGAAACCCATCCGAACTCCTACTGAGTCTGATGTGACAATCTCCATACAGTCCGGTCCGTTCGTCCAAGACTATCGCATATCGGGCCTAGGGGGGCGGCAAGCGTCAGTCCCCTAATAGCGGTATAAGTCGTGTCGGAGGGAAGCCCATTACACCCTGAGAAACTACTGGAACCTACCAGCAAATCTCGCTTGCCCTGGCCAGGGACTTTGCGTAATGGCTCTCTGACACAGCACGGTATCTACTCCCAATACCGGGAGGGACGAATCCTGTCTAACCGCTACTGCCTCCAAGTGCTCGGGACTGCACCCAACTGCTACCTGTTTGCACGACTCATTTGAGCCGTGGTAGGGTAGCAATCTAAGAACAGTGGGACACACTCGAGACGAAGCAGCAGTGTCAAGTCTGCGGACTATGCTGTACTCATGTCACCTGGGAACTGCTCACTGACGACTGGTATCAAACCAACCAACAGTTCCCTGTGAGTCCTGTCCGGTGTACCCGTAACCTAACGAGCACCTGCATACTATCTCCAGTACGACGTACTGACGGCTGTGGGACAGACCATCTCCCCAACTGGGATGAGAAGCGTACACACTAGTCTACTCCGGAGTATCGATGCTCTGTCTCGATAATCCAACGACCAGGGACCTGAATAAGGATGTGCTTGTAGACTACCCAGCCCCCACTAGTGTGACTGCCATCACAACGCTGGTAGACAAGCAAGATCCTAAGAGCTCTATCAATACGTACACTCACATATTAAGATAGAAAAACCAAGTAGCATACTACCATGTTTAGCAAGACTGTTATATACATGTGAATATCCCAAGCTTCCATTAAGTAATATACAAACTAGTATGATACAGTAATGGCCTTCTAGGGCATAAACACTAACAATCTCCCACTTGCACTAGGGCCATGTACTGGCATATCGTAGACCGATGATCTCGAGTAGCCTCTCGAACTGAATCTGAGGTAGGGCCTTCGTGAATGGATCAGCAATGTTCTCTTCAGAAGCAACTCTCCGAACCTCGATCTCCTGACGATCAATGATCTCCCTGATCAGGTGATACCGCCTCAAGATGTGTCTGGACTTCTGATGGGACCTTGGTTCCTTCGCTAAAACTATAGCTCCGTTGTTGTCGCAATACAGAGGTATTGGATCAACTATGGTAGGAACCACCTGAAGTTCTGTTAGGAACTTCTTCATCCAGACTGCTTCTTTTGCGGCATCGCAAGCAGCTATATACTCCGCTTCCATCGTCGAGTCAGCAACGGTGTCCTGCTTGGAGCTCTTCCAGCACACCGCCCCTCCATTGAGGGTAAAGACATAACCCGACATGGACTTGGAATCGTCCTTATCACTCTGGAAGCCGGAATCAGCAAAGGCCTCCAACCTGAGGTCTTTTCCGCCGTAAACCAAGAACATCTCCTTAGTCCTCCTCAGGTACTTGAGAATGTTCTTTACTGCTATCCAGTGCTTCTCCCCTGGGTCTGACTGATACCGGCTTACCACGCTCAGTGCGTAAGCTACATCTGGTCTGGTACACAACATCGCATACATTATAGAGCCTACCGCAGAAGCGTAGGGTATAATAGACATGCGTTCCCTTTCCAAATCAGTCTTGGGAGACATCTCTTTGGAGAGGATGATTCCGTGACAAGCCGGTAGATTACCGCGCTTAGAATCTTCCATACTGAATCTTTTCAGTACAGTGTCGATATACCTGGACTGCGAAAGTCCCAACATCCTCTTGGATCTGTCACGATAGATCCGGATCCCCAGAATGTAAGAGGCATCACCCAGGTCTTTCATGGAGAACCTGTGTGACAAGAATCCTTTGACAGATTGTAGCATAGGAATGTCATTTCCTATCAATAGAATGTCATCCACGTATAAGACGAGGAATACGACACTTCTGGCTACAACTTTACTATATATGCACGGTTCATCTGGATTTTTGATAAAGTCATATTCTTTGACTGTCACATCAAAACAGATGTTCCAACTCCGCGATGCCTGCTTTAGTCCATAAATGGACTTAAGAAGCTTGCATACTTTCCCGCTGCTCCCACTCTGATTGAAACCCTCTGGCTGATCCATATAGACGCTCTCTTCTAAATTTCCATTTAGAAAAGCCGTCTTTACGTCCATCTGCCAGATTTCATAATCATGGAAGGCAGCAATAGCAAGAAGGACCCGAATGGATTTGAGCATAGCCACTGGAGAAAAAGTTTCATCATAGTCCAAACCAGGTCTTTGACGAAAACCCTTTGCAACAAGTCTAGCCTTATAGGTTTCCACCTGTCCATCTACACCAATCTTTTTCTTGAAGATCCATTTGCATCCTATGGGTTTTACCCCATCTGGAGCAAAGTCCAAAGTCCATACTTTGTTGGTGTACATGGACTCCATTTCGGTCCGCATTGCATCTAGCCATCGTACCGAGTCGCCGCTCTGGATGGCCTGCTGGAAGTCAGTAGGTTCATCATCATCTATGATGCAATCCTCTCTATCCCCATCTATGAGAAAACCGTAGTATCTCTCAGGCGGATGAGACGGCCTACTACTCCTGCGGAGGGGTGCGGGAATGTCCTGTTCTTCTTGAACTACCGGTTCTACCAAACTTTCAGTATTAGTTTGTGGTTCTGAAATTTCTTCCAGTTCTATTTCGCACCCACTTGATTCCTTTTCTAAAAACTGATGTTCTAGAAAATGGGCATTACGAGAAACAAATACCTTTTGTTCCTCTGCGTAATAGAATAGATATCCCCTGGAGTGCTTTGGATATCCCACAAAACTACACTTTACTGATCGTGCCTCGAGCTTGTCCACATGCTGCTTTTTAACAAAATCTGGACATCCCCAAATCTTTATATACTGTAGATGGGGTTTCTTCCCGCTCCACATCTGATATGGAGTGGTAGGCACAGTCTTGGTAGGAACCATGTTCAAAAGATATGCCGCTGATTCTAGCGCATAACCCCAGAAAGATCGCGGTAACTCAGCATTACTCATCATGGATCGTACCATATCCAATAGGGTTCGATTCCGTCTCTCCGATACACCGTTATGCTGTGGAGTGTATGGAGGAGTAAGCTGAGAGAGAATTCCTTTCTCTTTTAGGTAACCTAGGAACTCGGCACTTAAGTATTCTCCACCTCGATCAGATCTCAGTGTCTTAATACTTTTGCCGGTTTGGTTTTCTACTTCATTCTTATACTCTCGGAATTTCTCAAAAGCCTCGGATTTATGTTTCATCAGATAAATGAATCCGTATCTTGAGTAATCATCCGTGAAAGTAATGAAATAGGAAAAACCACCTCTTGCATGTGTAGACATTGGACCGCATACAACGCTGTGTATGAGTCCTAAGAGCTCGCTCGCTCTTACTCCTTGTCCAGTAAATGGAGTCTTTGTCATCTTTCCTTTGAGACAGGATTGACAAGTGTCATAAGTTTGATATTCGAACGAGTCCAAATATCCTTCTCTATGCAACTTAGTCAACCTTCTCTCATTGATGTGACCCAATCTACAATGCCATAAGAAAGCTTTATTTAAATCTGGAGACTTTCTTTTTAGTGTGTTCTGGACATTGAAAATTTGGAGTTGGTTTAAAACATATATGCCATTATTTAGAGTACCGGACCCAATCAAACCATGATTAAGGTGGATGTTAACAACATCTCTTACAAACGTGAAATCATAACCTTTATTTGATAACAAGGAAACTGATATGATATTACACGTTAAGCTTGGTACAAAATAACAGTTATGCAAAACCAAAATATGTCCACTCGTCAATCCTAGGTGATAATCCCCGACGGACGCAGCTCCCACGCTAGCTCCGTTAGCAACCTTTAGGGTCATATCACCTTCCTTCAGCACTCTACGGTTTCTCAGTGCCTGCAATGAATTGCAAATATGAGATCCTGATCTGGTATCCAATACCCAGGAAGTAGAGTTGATCGACAGACAATTCTCAATTACAAACACACCTGAAGTCGAAGCCACAGCTTGCTTCGGTTCCTGGTTCTTGGCGTTCCACGCCTTGCAATCCTTCTTCCAGTGCCCTTTCCTGTGACAATGGAAGCACTCATCCTGGCCAACTACCGGTACTGCAAACTTTTTCTTTCCCTTCCCTCCCACCTTACTAACACCTCCTCTAGGTTTGGGTGCGGCCTTCTTCTTCCTTCCTTTGGCCCTAGCCTTGGACCCGGAAGAAGATGCACCGCCAACAAACATAGCGGGTGTTTCCCTTACTTTCTGCAAGGTGCCCTCTGCACTTCAAGGAAAAGAAGTTGAGGATAAACTGGGCGTAGGTGGGAGGAAGGGACTGGAGAATGAGGTCTGTATAGAGCTCATTATCCAAAGTCGTCCCAAGGTCTGCGAGCTCTTCAATATAGCCGATCATCTTTAGGACATGTTCACCTACCGATGACCCGACAGCCAACCTCGCTCGAAACAAGTTCTTAGAGGTCTCGTATCTTGCTATACGAGATTGCTCTCCATAAAGTTCCTTTGTATGGAGAAATATGCCATCTAGGGACATATCCTCGTGCCTCCTCTGATGTTCATTGTTCATTGAGGCAAGCACGATGCACTTGGCTTTCGCGCAATCTAAATCCCAGGTTTTGCGGATTTCCTTATCCGCATTGCTGGATTTAGGACCAGGGACAGCAGGTGCCGTAGCGGTGAGGATGTACCCCAATTTGTCATAGGTCAAAGTCATTTTGACATTCCGCAGCCAATCTTTATAGTTTGGCCCTGTCAGTATATTTTTCTCTAAAAGTAACTTAAGTCCAGTCATTTTCAGGGTCGCTGCAATTAGGAGAGAGAGAAGAAAACTCTTTAGCATGATGCTCTTGCAAGTTTAGAGTGGTTTTTAGTTTATCTAAACTGGATGGCTCCCACTGTTTCTCGAATCCTTCCTCAAACCATAAAAGAAGAATTAGCCAGGACTATTCTCACCGTACAATACTTGCTTAACCGTTCAGCCAGGCCAGTGTCGATACTTCGAGGGAGGTTTTCCAACGCTTTCGCGAAGTTCCTTAATTAAATAACCTCTTTTCTCTGGGGGCGTAACCCCGCTGACACTTTTCTGGACACCTACTAGGTTTATAGCATTGATCGTTAAGTGACGAATATCCTGATAAGTAGCATATACTCACAGTAGGATCGGGATCCAAATATCATCGTATGATAATGTTGAAGGAATCCTACCAACATTCATCAAACTCCAAATGGTATGCATCTCTTTGCAAATTTCAGTTTCTTTAGAAATTCCCGATATATATTTTTGCCCCATGCTCTTATGACCTTGGCGTTAGGTCAAAATGTCATAAGTCACATGTCAAGTTCTACCCATCATTATCTTGTCAATTTGAACCCATCCGTATTTATCCTTGACGTTCGGCCAAAATGATAATACGACTGTCCCAAACTAACTCATCTACCTATGCAACAACTGAATACCCAGTAGCTACCAAACACTATGCCTTGGCGTTAGGTCAAAATACATAGCTTGAATACTACTGAATACCCAGATGAAATGACGGAGGGCTACGAATGGTTTTGGCGAAACCGTGAACGTAGTGAACTTGATATAACCGAAGGAACCTGATAGCTTTTAAAAGGAGTGGTTAAAGCTCCGCATTTAAAAATATCTGTTTTAAAATTAACCGAGTGGTTTCTTTTAAATTGTTCCAACGATTTAAACTTTGGTTTGTTTTTCTTTGCATTATAGATAATGCGTCCCATCATTAACCTATCATTGCAGAAAACAACGAAAATACAACGTCCTCTTATGCCATTCGCATTCGCCACGGGGTCCGTCATCACTCGTTAGGTTACTTAACTAACGACAGAGCGGGGGCTGGGCTAGCGCGGGTGTAAAACATAAGTGACGTCTAAATAGCTATCAAATATATAGATATTTTACATTCGTCTGACGCAATGATATACATTCCAGAACACAGATAAACAATATTGGATTTGCAAGCAATCTGTATTTCTTTTGAGCCTGCAAGAAAAGACAGATTACACAGTTGTGATGAATAGCCGTTACCCTACCCTCGACCCCTACGGGTACGGCAAACTACCCGCCCGGCAGTTTGTGTACCCCACCTTGGGTCAGTCCTAGGAGCAAAAACAGTAAAATGAAATAATACAACGGTGGCTACAACCGCAACCTGGATGTGCCCCGCAAAAATAATATTACAAAAAATTACATTTACAACAAATGAATTAAACAATAACCCATTGCAAACCCCGGCTATACACCACAACAGTCCAATACAGTTTATATGCACAAACAGATATAACCATTACAGAAATGTGCAACCCCCTGCCAACCGACATACTAGCAGTTAGGGGAGGTTTACGAACACATTTATCAATCACAGATATAATCCAACATGCAAATACTGTACAATTTCGATCGATTAAACATCTTTAATATTGCTCCAAAAACTGCTCTGTAAAACTGAAACCTGAGCAAATATTAAATATCCCAGAAAATCCCAAATAATACAGAGAAGCAGCACAGGAAATTTGAGTTCCTGACTCGGCAACTCGGCGGCGGAAGCGCGGCGGATCGTTGCGATCCGCCGCGGTTCCGCGGCCGCGTTGCCGATTCAGGAGCTCAAATTTCTTGGGTGTTCTTCTGGTATCTTTTCAAGCTCCCTGAACTTACCTGAAAAATTTTTAGACTTCATTTTAATTTCGACAGAAACTTGACAGATTTAGGGTTTTCCGGCTTCGTTTTTCCGTTCGAAATTCGTACAAATTTGCAATAAAGTTATTTATTGTTTAGCGAGGCTCTGATACCACTGTAAGTCGATGTACTACACCCCAGAACTTGTGGGGAGGCGGAAATTTCAAAAACGAACTTGTTTAGTGAACGAACATCGACTAACCGCTTGAATCGAACCTAAACTATAAATAACCAAACACAAAGTGTTTCTAAACTACTGTGTTTAGGGATTATACCTAATGAACCAACTCCTTCGTCTTTACGAACTCCTTATCCTCCTCGGCCTTCTCTTTGTAGTAGACGATCCACCCGAGAGCAAAACTCCAAGCTTAGCCTCTAAACTTGAGGCAACTAACCTTCTTGGATTGCTAATCAAAGAAGATAGATTGAGATAGAGTGATGGTTATGGATTGTTTAGTCTAACTAATCCTAGATCTCAACACATGAGGGTGAGGATTAGTCTTTTGAAGAGAGAGAGCTTGAGGAGAGAGAATGTGTAGATGATAATAATGAATAAGTTATGAGTATCATAATATATATGAAGCATTTTCTAATAAGAAGAAAAGAATAAAGAGTGATGAATAATCATGCTTCATAAAATATCAAGTGGTGATTCATTAGCATGAGTCATTAAGCAATAAATGTGCATTAATGAGATGAATGAATCACCACCATGACTCATATAACTCATTCAATGTATATGACACATAACCCTCCTTAGTCACCATCTTCTAGAAGCTTCTCGTACAATTACGAGAACGCCCCTCCAATCCGCAAAAATACGGAAAAACTTTAGACTGAAAAAATCCAATAACCGGATACCAGTAACTGGCTTAAACCAAAACCGACTGGTAAAAACTGTCCGAAAGTCGTACGCGCGTAAACGCACGTATGCGTCCGAACCCTTTGTCGCAAAACCATGCGACCTCTATATCGTTTCGCCTGGAGTAGGAAACTCTCTGTGTGGGACTCTAGAGACTCGACTACTACGCTGGCAGTGGGTTTAACCACAGACCGCAAGCGGCACTAGCTGTACGTAACGGTCCCCAGGTAGTTGTCGATAAGAAGGCCGATGAGGAAACCCATCCGAACTCCTACTGAGTCTGATGTGACAATCTCCATACAGTCCGGTCCGTTCGTCCAAGACTATCGCATATCGGGCCTAGGGGGGCGGCAAGCGTCAGTCCCCTAATAGCGGTATAAGTCGTGTCGGAGGGAAGCCCATTACACCCTGAGAAACTACTGGAACCTACCAGCAAATCTCGCTTGCCCTGGCCAGGGACTTTGCGTAATGGCTCTCTGACACAGCACGATATCTACTCCCAATACCGGGAGGGACGAATCTTGTCTAACCGCTACTGCCTCCAAGTGCTCGGGACTGCACCCAACTGCTACCTGTTTGCACGACTCATTTGAGCCGTGGTAGGGTAGCAATCTAAGAACAGTGGGACACACTCGAGGCGAAGCAGCAGTGTCAAGTCTGCGGACTATGCTGTACTCATGTCACCTGGGAACTGCTCACTGACGACTGGTATCAAACCAACCAACAGTTCCCTATGAGTCCTGTCCGGTGTACCCGTAACCTAACGAGCACCTGCATACTATCTCCAGTACGACGTACTGACGGCTGTGGGACAGACCATCTCCCCAACTGGGATGAGAAGCGTACACACTAGTCTACTCCGGAGTATCGATGCTCTGTCTCGATAATCCAACGACCAGGGACCTGAATAAGGATGTGCTTGTAGACTACCCAGCCCCCACTAGTGTGACTGCCATCACAACGCTGGTAGACAAGCAAGATCCTAAGAGCTCTATCAATACGTACACTCACATATTAAGATAGAAAAACCAAGTAGCATACTACCATGTTTAGCAAGACTGTTATATACATGTGAATATCCCAAGCTTCCATTAAGTAATATACAAACTAGTATGATACAGTAATGGCCTTCTAGGGCATAAACACTAACAGAGTTCGGATGGGTTCACCTCATCGGTCTTCTTATCGGCATGTACCTGGGGACCGTTACATACAGCTAGTACCGCTTGCGGCCTGTGGTTAAACCCACTGCCATCGTAGTGTCGAGTCTTTAGAGTCCCACACAGAGGGCCGATTGCCTTTGGGCAAAACAAAATAGAGGTCGCATGGTTTTGCGACTGGGATCGTTCACATCCGCGCACTTGTGCACGTTTGGTGTCCGGGCAGTTATTACTAGCGGGCTTTTGTTTAAACCAGATCTTAGTATTTGTTTTGGGATTGGTTTTGTCTCATTGTATTCGTGTTCTTCGGAACACGGATGCGGGTGTGTATGCACAGTTGACAGAGGCAGAGGAATCTCATTAGGGTTATTGACCGTTGACTTTTTCTTAACCCTAAAGAGAATGAGAAATATGATTAATGATATTAATTAAGGATAATTGTGCCATGGTTAGGTTGACCATTTGATTTTTGTTAACCTTTTGACTTTGGTTGACCGGTTGACTTTTGTTGACCTTTTGACCATCATCATTTCATTTGCAAGATACTTCTTGTTTCTTGCAAAATGCATTTAATGTTGAAATGATAATGGTCATTCCAAACTAACCATCACATTTTCGTTAGTTATTATTATTATTATTATTCTCATTTTGAGAGCATGGTTGTAGATTTTCTAGTTCATTCTCTCTTGCTCTTTCTCTCTCATGCAAAGCTCTCCCTCTTCCTCTCTCAAAACTCTCTTCTTTCATGTGTTGAAAAACATGAGCTTTGTGAGATAAAACCATCAAGACAACACTCTACTCATTCTAGGGTTCTTAGTCTAGCAATCCAAGAACTCTAGTTACCTCTTGGTTGAGGTAGGAGCTCAAGGTAGAGGCTCTCGAGTGGATCTTTCTTCGGCAAAAAGAATGACGAAGAGGAGGAGACGTCTACACCACTCCAAGGAGCAAGCAAGAAGAAGGACCACAACAAGAACAGAAGGAGTTCAAGATCTAGGTATAACCATCTAACATAGTAGCTAGAGCTTGTTTTTAGTTTGTTAGTTTTTGTTTAGCAAAGATCCTCCATGGTTGGTCTATATTCCCTTGTGAGAAAATTGTGATTTTTACCTATTCCGCCTCCCTGAAAGAACCGGGGTGGGTAACATAGACCTAACAGCATATACATATTGTACACTCATACTTGCGTATATACCCACTTGTACATCCATATTGGTGCATATACGTATTGTACACTCATACTTGCGTATATACCACTTGTTCATCCATATTGGTGCATATACGTATTGTACACTCATACTTGCGTATATACCACTTGTACATCCATATTGGTGTATATACATATTGTACACTCATATTTGCGTATATACCCACTTATACATCCATATTGGTGCATATACATATTGTACACTCATACTTTCTTATATACCACTTGTACATCCATATTGGTGCATATATATATTGTACACTCATACTTGCGTATATACCCACTTGTACACCCATACTTGTGTGCATATATATATATATATATATATATATATATCTTGTGTATCCATGCCTACGTACATACACATTTGTACATACATAGATGATGCTGGCTTTGATTTGGAGAATTGGGGACCGCATGTTATATTTTTCAAAAGTGGATCCATTTAAAAGAGCGGTTTTTCCTTAATATGTCATATCACCGTTCCATGTTGCATGATATTCAGATATGCTTACATTTTTATTATATGTCGCATACATCATGTTTTATGATTTTACGCGTTGAGATATGCTGTTTTCATGTGATTTCTGGATTTGAGAACCGTGGCCATTTCAAAAGAAAGCATGTACTGTTTTAAGAGCCCGGTTCCTTCTGATATGATATTTCAGTACGTCCACCATGCGTTTTCTCGGTTCTGAGATGTGTGCAATGTGAAACCCGATTCGAGGAGCTGGATAAGGCCGATTGTGGGTATATGATGGACCCGGTATGGTACCCCGGGACGAGAACGGATTGCTGTGCAGTAGACGGTGAGCCAGGCAGAGGACTACTACCTACCGGTGATAGTATTTAGGCTCGGCGGATATCCGGAGTCGAGAGATGAGATGGGCCGATCCGGACTGACGGAGCCCGAGATATATAAGGATTTACGTGTCGATGCTGGACACGGATTTCATGATGTTTTCGAGTGTCGATGTTGGACACTCAGGTTCCATGATTTTGAGGTGTCGCGAGAGACGCCCGTTAATTTATATCCTCATACTTTCATGCACATGCTCTTATGATATTCACAGACATTGATTATATAGTTGGACGAGATCCACAGGCACATATACATTGATTATATAGTTGGACAAGATCCACATACATACATACATTGATTATATTGTTGGATTATATCCGCATACATATAGGTATTGATTACATTGTTGGCACATATACAGATACAGTCACCCTAGATATCATAGTATTATCTTTATGATATAGTGGACCTAGGAGTCGTTGTTTATTCGATTTCTATCTGTAAATGTTTTTCTACTCACGAGTTAGAAACTCACCCCCGTTGTGCCACAGTTCTTGCAGGTTGACCGCATAGATCCGTAGCGGCATCGCTGGCACATAGCTTCATTTGGGTGTTTTACATTGGTAGGTGGGACATTTGTATCGTAGCCACTCTTGTATTTATATTTCATATTGTATCTAGTCAACTCCATCAAATCAAAATTAGTATTTGTGTAAGTAATGAGACTTAGCAAGACCTGTAGTTGCGAGACTTGAGCGATGGGTTTTATGTTCGCATTTGGGGTTGATGTCTTGCTTATTTCTTTATCTTTTGTGGTGATCTTCGCCGTTGGGCGTCGTTTACTTATATTTACCATCTTGTGTGGTTGTGATCCGCCGTTTGGCGAAGAGCTAGTTCCCGCTTGGGGATGCCATTATTCTTATTATGTATTTATGGTTTTGGATCAAAATATACAAAGGAGGTGCTGCCCAAATTTTTAAAAGACGAAACACGTTTTCAAACTAGTAAATTTCACTTGTATTTTCATGTTCATTTTTTTATGCATTAAGAAAACTTGATTTCATTATACCTTTATTTCAAAACTTCACCTCCTTTATTTTCTTAAAAAGGTTTAGATTTATGGGTTTCAGCTTACTTGAATTATGTTACGCCTTTAGACGTTGCATGATTTAAGTGTTGGTCATGAGCTAATATTTCGGGTCGTGACATTCTAGTAATGATCTTAGTAGTCTAACTTAGCACCTAGAAAAATTAAAATTGGCATGCTTGATGCCTCTTGAACCCCTTGACGGTGCTAAGGTCAACTTTCATGGTATTAGAGCCAAGCTAGAACATTAGGATTACTTGTAGCGACGTTAGAAATTCGCCGTTTTTATCGCGCAAAAACTGCCGATAAAAACAGTTCCGAAATTGATGTTTTAAGTTGTTTGCACACCCCGCGGGCTCACGGTTTGAACCGAGAAGCCGCGGGATAGAGCGTGCGCATCCCGGGGACCCTCCGGGGGGGACCGAACGGCTGGTCCCACTCCCTAAGACCACCATAAGATGGTCTTGGCGGTGGGGACCCGAAACTGCCCCACTTGAGGCAGTTTCGGGTCTGCCTCACCCCCTGGCCACCTCGTGGTGGCCACGGGGTTAGGGTACCCCCTTTAGCCCCCCAACTCGGAATTAATTTGTGGGTCTTCGCCTCCGCAAAGATTTGGACGGGTTACGAGTTCGTTTCAACTCCCGGATTGGCTTAAAACGATCGATTTTGAAACTTTAGCTCACTGTTTTTTCAAGTGTTGAAAAAATTGGTTTAAGTTTGCTAATTGTGTGCGAAATTCTAATATCGTGGTTATTATACAAGATTTGTGATGTGTGATACAATTATTAGAATCCGGATTAATTAGTTTTATGAAAACTAGTTAGTAAACCTAGCCGTTTAGTCTCATTGATCGATTGCAACGAAATTTTGATTCGGATCAAAACTCCGTCCCAATTGCGTATTGTACGCGATCATCTAGTCGGGAATCTTGTTGAATTATCCGACACATTATTGAAAAGTGTTTTCAATTTGAGACTAAAATGCAAGTTTTACATGTTAGGCATGAAATTTGGAATATATGATATTCCGGGTTTATGATGTCTAAGCATAATGCGGATTCTAATCATTGTAGTTTTCTATTTCTTTTCTGCGACCATAAGTGTAATATATAGGGTATCCCGATCTCATTTCTATATGTCAAAGAGTTTTCGGGATACACATATTTACTTATGTTGATGACATGAAATGTTATGTGTTGCTTATGATATGATTTATTGGATTGTCGTGATTAAACAGCCGGGTTTTTTTTATGTGAGATGAGAGTTTTTATATTTTCATTCATGTAAAATTCAATATAATATTCTTTTATTGGGACACTTTCGGGTTGAGGATGATGCCACTGTTGTTATATATTATTTACTTTTCCGCATTAGGATAGACCCAAGGTGGGGAGCACAAGTAACCGGGTTCTAGGGTCCAGTGGGAGACCATCTCAAGGAGTTGAGATCGGGTATCCTAACTCTTAAATTGGCAGGGTTACTTGCCACTCTCATAGGGGTCTGTGTGTTGTGGGTTTGGCTATTCATTACGACTGTGGAATCCGTATTTTAGATTACTGGCTAAATTCAAAACACGGAAATCCTAATATATCCAATTTTTCATATGTTGCTTCTGTTGCTTGTTTCTGTGATGTGATCATGTTATATTATATATATGATATATAATAAACGTTGCTTATGTTTTGCACTCACGCTAGTCCAGCCCCCGCTCTGCCGGTAGTTAAGTAACCTAACGGTGCATGACGGGACCCCGTGGCGAATGCGGATGGCAAAAGCGTACGTTCTATTTTTGTTTCTTTTTCTCTAATGTTTAGGAAACGTTAAATGATGGGACTTCATTAATATGATTAATGAAAAGAAAGAAACCAAAAGATATTGTAAAATCAAATTTTCAAAAAGGGTAGCTCTAGTTTTTGCTTTGTATAGTGGTATTCCTTGATGAATATCCAGCACCTCATTCGATGAGGAAAGAGCCGAGATCCCTTCACCGGGAGTGACCTCTTTAGCGAAACTAGCATATGCTACAACCCACTCGGTTTTGTCTTTTGATTGCTTCTCTAGTTCCTGTTTGCATAGCGGTATTCCTTATAGAATATCCAGCACCTTATTCGATAAGGAAAGAGCCAAGATCCCTTCACTGGGAGTGACCGCTTTAGCAAAACTAGTAAAAGCCTAAAAAACATTCATTTTCAAAATCACTCGATTCTACAACAATACCATGTTCATTATGCTTATGGTTATCTTGAAAACCTGCGTAGCCCTCCGTCATTTCAGATAAGTACTATTTAGTATTCGTGCTGCGTTTGTTGGCCTTTGTTAAGGCGTAGTGTGCGGTAGCTAACTAGTGCTCATCTGCTTAAGCATATAATGCGATTGGATTAGGATAGTCGTGCGACCTTGTTGGCCTTTGTCAAGGGTCGTGCGGGTGGGTTTAATTCAGTCAGGAAATGATGGGTTGAACTTGATGTAGGGTTAGCTTAGCACTTTAGCAAGGTTTTGGCAAGCATCAAATATACTATATTAAAATTTTGGGGTGCTAAACAAACCAAGCAAGTAATCAAACTAGAGAACTAGGGTTAAGTTTGCATGTAAACAACTTTATATCTAAGTGATAGGGATTACAACCTTTGTAGTCCATTCCTTCGCTTCAAAAGCTACGAGTAGTAGTCCCTTCGCTGCGATCCATAAGCTCCCGAACTCTTGAGAGGCTCCACAAGATGTACGATACATCCTTACTTGAAGTCTTCAAAGTCTGTTGTTCTCCGCCGAAAGACGCGACCGGGACGTTGGGACGTCCGGCCTGAATTTGGGGGCAGATGCTATTTGGTTTTATCCGTCCATCTCTCCGAAGATACCAAGTTGATTTATGGCACCGTATATCGGAGGTTTAGACGGATGCGGCCATTGTAGCAGAGTTCGTCAGATTCCCCTCATTGTGAGGGGTTTTTGATTGTGGGGGCACTCTTCCCTGTAGGCGCAAGCCCCTGCAGTTAATTACACTACCGCATCGCGGTAACCACTTTCTCCTTCTCCAGATGGTCACTTCGTGTCGTGTATGTTTGTTTTAATTTCGGTTGCCCGTGGATTGTATACGGAGACTAATTTATGTTGTCGCCCATAGGGCGTGGATTAGTCCAAATCTGTATTTTCTTAGATTTGGTTTTGGGTTGGGTTTAAGGATTGTTAATCTCATTTGAGACTAAGATCAACTTAAACGTTTGTTAAGGATACGTTAGTCTAATTTTAGACTAAGATCTACTGAACGGTTTGTTAAGAATACGTTAGTCCAATTTTAGACTAAGATCTACTTAACAGGATCATTTAGATCCAACAAAAGAGCATTTGGACTCTATTGTTTTAGTTTAGGGACTTTGCGGTCAAGTTTAAAGATATCATAGTCTATGGAGTTTAAAGAAATCATAGTCTGTAAAGTTTAAAGACATCATAGTCCATGAGTTTAAGAACCCCACAGTCCATGAAATGTCTGGTTGTCGGTACCCGTCACCTCTCTGAAGACGTTGAAGGATTACAACGACAAATATCAGAGTAGTGAAGAGATGTACCCTTGAACCAATATTGGTTGGGAGATCTATAGTCCAATTTGGGACTAAGATCAAAGATTTATGAGCATATGGGCTCAATTAATCTGAATGAGAGATCTGTGGCCAACTTGGCCTCGGCCCACTCAGTTAAAATGTTGAACATTTAGCAATGTTAAGCATTGGTTTGGATTCTGACAAACTTTTGTCTTTTATTGAGTATTGAGCACTCATTATGGCTCTAGGCTTTATCATTTAGTAATGTTCTCTCAGCGCACATGTGAGGAGCACGTGGCGCACTTGGCGCTGAGCGCCAGTCAATGAGCGCATAGCGCTTCTATTTAGGTAGCGCACATATGAGGAGCACGTGGCGCGCTTGGCGCTGAGCGCCAGTCAATGAGTGCAGAGCGCTTCTGTTAAAGTAGCGCACACGTGAGGAGCACGTGGTGCGCTTGGCGCTGAGCGCCAGATCATGAGCGTAGAGAGCTTTTGGTGAAGTAGCGCATACGTGAGGAGCATGTGGCGTGCTTGGCGCTGTGCGCCAGTCAATGAGCGCAAAGCACTTCTTTTAAATTTGGAGCGCTAAGGCTCTGCAGCGCTGTGCTCTAGATTTGGAGCGTTGTTGCGCTTCTTTAAACTTGGAGCGTTAAGGCTCTTTTTAGGCAGTTCTGCGCTCTGAGAAATTCTCTTTTATAAGAGACTTTGTCTCATAGATCTAAGAACAAAGTTCTTATTTTATAGGAGATATTTCAATCTCTTATGCTCTTGGTGAAAGGCTTTGCCTTTACGGATCTGTGATCCTAAGAGAATTGAATTATTCTCCCCCCTTTTTATAATGAGATGTTATGATCTTTTTTGTGAAAGACAATTTGTCTTAAAGATCTACGATCTAGCATAAGAACTAAGTTCTTTTTCTGATGAGATGTTTTTTTATCTCTCTGTTTTTACCTTGAAGAAAAGTTCTTCTTCTCAGAGCTTGCACTTTTCTTTGAAATTTCTCAAAGCTTTAGGGGGGTTCCTCTCTATGAGACTTGAAGTCTTGGAGCCTTTATATAGTAGAGGCTGATTTGTTGAATCGGTTGCAGAGGTCTTTTCTCTAATTGATTTAGGGATTTCCCCACCGTTGGATCTTTGATCATAGGGCTTCTGTTTTACAGAAGGCAATCTTCTTATTTTTAACAAGATTGGGAAATATTTTCCCATACAGAATTTATTCTGTATTTTGGTGATTTTTAATCACCATTGGATCATTGATCCAATGGTGCTCTGATTTTCAGAGCACAATCTTTCTTGTTTGGAAAGATTCTGAGGTATGTTTCCTTAACAGAATTTTATTCTGGTCAATTGATGATTTTTAATCATGTTCGTTGGATCTTTGATCCAAGGGCCGAGAACATTTTGTTCTATCGTTAGCGCTTACGTGCTTTAGACGTGGTGCGCTGCTTAAAATGCAGCGCTCATGTGCTTTGCACGTGGTGCGCTGCCTTACAGTCTTTGACTCTCAGCGCTAGTGCTGCTGGCACTAGCGCTCTAGTGCTTTGCACGTGAGCACTGCATCAGAGTCTTTGACTCTCAGCGCTGGCGCTGCTATGAAGCGCTACTTCATTACTGAATGTGTCTTTTCACCTTCCCTCTCTACTTTTCCTGAGTCAAGCTTCTCTTTCCCATAGCTTGAAAATAGTTCCATCATGCACAACATTTTCTACGCCTAGACTTAAATGTCTCCCTTCATAATCTGAAACAATGCTTCTTTTCTCTCTCATTTTCTGAGAATCATTTAACAGAGAAGAACCATGGCTTGTAATCGCCCACATGCTTGCCGTCAGCCATGGGAGGTGCCCATTGAGGAAATTGTTTCTCGTTTTGCTGCGCGCTTGGTGAACCCTACTCTTACGGATGACCAATGCGACACGGTGCTGCACGAGCTCTTAACTCGTATAGGATCTCTTCTCCCCATCAGCTCCATTTGGCTCCGGATGGTTTTCTTGTCTGTAATCAATGATATTCCCCCTCCTCTGGTGGAGATGACTCTGGCAATGCTCGCCGCCGCGGAAGACAAGATTGAGTGCTTCCACGAGGCACTTTTGATCACCATAGCTCTGAGGGATCGCTCTGTCCGGCTGCTAAGCCAGATACGGGCTCAGCGGGTCATCATGTCTGCCTTTGCTGATGGGTGCGGTGCTGACCGATGGGTAGCTACTCTTCGTGAAGATCGCCACTTGGTCATGGTGGAGAAAGCAGAGAGGGAGTTAAATAATTTTATCCATAGTTTTGTGAATCCCTGTACTTTCGATCCCATGTTTGGTGATCTATTTCCTGTAGAATGAAATGTTCAATTAAATACTTTGTTTTTGTCGTTGAACACCTGTTCTTCCTCTGATGTGTGCATGTACGTATATGAATGAGCCTGGTTTCATACATATCTATAAACGAAACTTAAGCCGGCATAAACATGAACTAATAGTTCTTGGTCGAAGATTTTGGCGGGAACAAATGCCCCCTACTTTGCCCATGTAAGTATATACGTGGGTGAAGTAGTGCAGAGTAATTCATAGCGTATGACCAGTTTCGGGTTGGTATATAACTTTCAGAATCTTGATCTGAGAAGATAACGAGCGGACACAAGTGTCGTCATTTATCCTTGACTCAAATCTCGACTCTTAAGGGATATAGTTCCAAACCCTCAGCTCCATAAGCCACACCCTTCTATTTCTTTATGTCTTACTCTGGCATGAAGTAGTTTATATCCTCATGAGTAACTTCTCCATTTCAGCGACATGTAGTTTTGGCAAGTGTGGCCCATAGATAATAGGTAGCTGTCCATCTTGGACTCTTTATAGGGTAACGATGGCTTAGGAAATAGGTTCAGATCTGCGCCTAAGACTTTTCAACTTTATGAGCCGTGAGTGTCTCATAAAGATTTTTCTCCCTACGAGTCGATAGGATCCCGTAGGTGTATTTTCTCCTTAGGAATCATGAGGATTCCTGAGTGCGTTTTCGCTTGAGAGTCGTAAGGATCTCACAAGCGAATTTTCTCGCTTACAAGTCGAGAGGACTCATAAGTGGTTGTTTCCCTCCTTGTCGGGATTCGACTTCAGAGAGTGTGGCCCGTGAATAGTATGCAAGATTCCATCTTGGACCGACTTGCAGGACCCCAGTGCTTAGGAAACAGGTCCTTATCCCCATTGCCTAAGGCTTTTCCCTACGAGTCGAGACGAATCGAGAAGTTCTCGCAAGGATGTCCTAATGTCACAGTTAACCTCTGCTCTTTACGACAGAGGTCCGTTAGGGTCTGTGGTACTAAGGTTTTGTCCGTCGTACCGTCGCGTTGGCTGATGTATTCCTCGATAGGCAATTTTGATGTTCTAGTAGCCTGGCGACTGTCCTGTCTCTGATCCCTTCAGGGGCTGGACAAGACGTCTTCAAGCAATCTTCCTAGGCAGTTTGACCATCAGAAGAGCAAGCGTTAGGAATTTTGCCATGCCGCTTTTTACTTGAGGTTAAGCTCAGTTTGGGGAGCCCCGATGAGTTATAACCACTCCGCGCTGGTGTGGGATAATCTCCGATAGTCTTTCAGGTTTTATTTGAGTTGCCGTCAAGACCCTAAAGCTAGGAATTTGGCCTTTGCTTCGTTTGTTGGCATTGAGTCTACTGTATCGAGACAAATGTCGCAGTTGTCTCTAGGTTGCCTGTGAACCGTCGAGGCTTGGAACTAGGGATTTTTCCATGGCTCCGTTGTTTTGACCCTGGGGTCAGTTGTTGACGTTGTATCTGCATCCTACTGGAGTTGAGAAGAAATACCGTTGTTGACACTGCGTCTGCTGTAACGATACGAATGTCGAGGTGGTCTCTAGGTTGTCTGTGAACCGTTGAGATTTGGAACTAGGGATTTTGCCGTGGATCCACTTTGCTGACGTTGCGTCTGCTGTAACGAGACGAATGTCGAGGTGGTCTCTAGGTTGTCTGTGAACCGTTGAGATTTGGAACTAGGGATTTTGCCATGGCTCCGCTTTGTTGACGTTACGTCTGCTATAACGAGACGAATGTCGAGGTGGTCTCTAAGTTGTCTGTGAACCGTCAAGATTTGGAACTAGGGACTTTGCCGTGGCTCCACTTTGCTGACGTTGTGTCTGCTGTAACGAGACGAATGTCGTTGTTGGTATTCTGGGATGCAGATGTTGCTGTTGAGATCTGACTTTCCCTTTTCGTTTATGCCCATGGATTGTATACAGGGGTTAGTATGGACTTACCTGCAGGGAAAAAGTTTCATTCTTTCATTTTTTTAATTTCTTTCCACGATGCTCTATCATTTCAGCTTTTTATATCGCGAAAGTCGCGATTGCCCAATCATTTCGGCTATTTTTGTTTTTTACTCGCTGCTTTTTATTGTGAGTTTCCCAATCATTTCGGCTATTTTGTATGCATATATTTTTACTTGCTGATTTTGTTGCAAGTTACCCCATCATTTCGGCTATTTCATATACATTTTTGGCTCGCTAAATTTTTTATCGCGAGTGTGGAACTTGGAATCTGGTGCCAATCTCAGCATCAGCATCACTACGACTGGAATATTGCCAGGAGCAAATCATCATTTGCCGTGAAAGGGCTTGGAATTTGATACCGATTTAGGCATCAGCATCGCTACCACTGGGACATTGCCAGGAGAGAATTATCATTTGCCTCTGTCGGTTCGAACAAAGGTGGCTTAGCAAACAGGGTTAAGATCCTGTCAACTAAGGCTTTTGACTTCATGAGCCGTAAGGGTCTTATAAAGATGTTTCTCCCTACGAGTCATGAGAATCTCGTAGGTGCATTTTTCTCTTAGGAATCGTGAGGATTCCTAAGTGTATGTTCTCTTATAAATCGTAAGGATCTTACAAGAGTGTTTTCTTCTTATAAGTCGAGAGGACTTACAAGGGTCGTTCACCGTGTAAGCATATCCCTAGTCGCTGGTAGGACTTTGTTAGGGAAATGTTTATTCATGCCCGTAGATTGTATACAAGGGTCAATATTGAACCGTTTGTAGGGTAGTCAAGGAAATGTGATGGCTTAAGAGCAGGTTCAGATCCCTGTAGCTTAAGGCTTTTGAATCCTATGAGTCGTGAGGGTCTCAAAGGGTAATTCTCCTTATGAGTCGTGAGGATCTCGTAAGTGTAATTTCTCCTTAGGAATCGTGGGATCCCTAAGTGTGTTGCTCCCTTGTGAGTCGTAAGGATCTCACGCAGGTTTTTTTCTCCTTACAGGGTCGAGAGGACCTTGCAAGTGCCTTTTAACGATATTGCGCCCTTTCGGGTTTTCACAAACTCCCCGGTAGTCCTGCTGTTTTTACTCACGGAGCCCTTTCGGGTTTTCATCCGTGCCCCTCTTGCTTATGGACGTACCCCTTTTTTTGTGTCAGCCTTGGGATGCCGTGGTCCGTAGTAGTTTATAGACATCTCGGTCAGGCGTAGTATTTCTTCAAGAAATGGCCGTTTATTGTCCTGGAGGGTCTTTCGCCATGCATATCCATGAGAAAGTAAGCCCCACCTTGGTAGACTTTGTCTATGATATACGGGCCATCATAGTTCGGCTCGAATTTCCCCCGTTTGGCACGATTGGGGATGATACATCTCTTGACCACTAGCATGAGTTCGCCTTGGCGGAATGTTCTCGGCCTAGTCAATCTCTCGTATGAGCGCGTCATTTTTGCTTTTTAAGCTTCCAAGTTTTGCTGCACCATGAGCCGGGTTTCGTCGAGGGCATCAAGTTCCTCAAGCCGAAGATGAGCATTCTCTTCGTCCGTTAGCTCATAATGAACTGCCATTCATAAGAAGAGTAACTCTATCTCCAAGGGGAGAACTGCTTCAGCGCCGAATACCAATGCATACGGCGTTGTGTTTGTGGCCGTTTTGAACGTAGTTCGATACGCCCAGAGAGCTTCATGCAGTTTCCCATGCCAGTCCTTTTTGTTTTTAGACACCGTCTTTTTCACGATCTTCGTCAAGGTCTTGTTGAAAGCCTCAGCTAGACCGTTAGCTCGGGAATTATAAACTGAAGAGTATCTCCAGTCTATATTATGTTGCTGTGCGAAGCGGCTGATTTTATGACTTCTGTAGGCTGGCCCGTTATCGGAGATAATCCGTCGCGGAGTCCCGGACCGATAGATGACGTGTGCCTTGAAGAAATGGAGGATATTCTCCGGCTCCATTTCTCTTAGTTGTACTGCTTCTGCCCACTTGGATTAGTAATCAGTTGTCGCCAGTATGAACCGATGGCCTCTAGACGATACTAGTTCAATGGGCCCGATTATGTCAGTTCCCCACATTTCGAACGGCCAGCTAGCTACCGTTGGATGTAGCGGATTTGGATGCTGGTGGATAAAGTTCCTATGAATCTGGCACGAGTGGCATTGCTTCACGTATTCGAGGCAGTCTTGGATTATTGTGGGCTAATAGTAGCCCATCCTTTTGATCTTCAGCTTCATCTTTGGCCCGGCTTGATGAGAACCGCAGAGTCCGTCATGAGTTTCTTGGATGACTCTCCTCGCTTCTCCCGGTCCCAGGCATCTTAGCTACAGGGAGTCGAATGATCTCTTATACAGAGTATCATTGACGAAGGCGAAAGACAGAGCTCTTTTCATGAGCTGATGTCTCGAGGACGCATCTTCAAGTGTTCGATGGGATTTGAAGTAGTCTATAAAGACTTCTCTCCAATCCTTAGCCTTTTCCTGGTCTTTTATTTGTAGGGCCATTTGCTCGGTCGCTCCCTTTTCTTCGGACGGGTCCAGAGATATTTCTGCCGGTGCAAGAACTCGACGGCTTTGCACAATGATCCTTACGTCGTCGAGGTTCTCGTTAGACAGTTCTTTAGCGAGTTTGGCTAACGCATCTGCTTTGTTGTTTTCCGCACGTGGTATGCTTTCCAGGGCGTAGGAAGGGATTTGAGTCAGCAATTGTTGCACTCTCTCACCATACTTTACTAACTCTGGTTTGCACGTTTGATAGTCGCCGCTTACTTGGCTAACGACCAGCTGGGAGTCTCCGTATATGAGGAGGTTTTCGATCCTCATGTCGACAGCGATCTCAAGTCCTGCTATCAAAGCTTCATATTCGGCTTCATTGTTTGTCCTCGGCTCTGTTAGGGAAAAGGCAAAGCGCATTATCCCTCCTTGTGGAGTCATGAAGATGAGTCCTACCCCAGACTTGATTATGGGGGAGCTGTGCTTTCGCTTCTTCATAGAAGATGCCCCGTCGAAGTAGAGTTCCTATCGGGCGCTACTCTCTCATTTCTCCCCGTCGATTGTGTCAAACGCGTGCTCGTCTGGCAATTCGCAATTTATGGGTGAATCGACAGGTATAGGATGCTCAGCGAGGAAGTCGGCAATGGCATGGCCTTTCACTGCCTTGAGAGGTCGGTATGTTATCGAGAACTCCATCAAGAGGAGGGCCCATTTGGTGAGCCGTCCTGTTAGTATGGCTCTTGACATCAAATATTTAAAAGGATCCAATTTTGATATGAGGTGGACCTCATGCGCCAACGCATAGTGCCTGAGCTTCGTTATCGCGAAGATCAACGCCAGGCAGTGTTTTTCAATGGGGGAGTAATTGTTTTCTGCCCCCAGGAGCACTCGACTCAAATAGTAGAGGGCCTCTCCTTCCCTTGGTCATTTTCTTATGCCCATAGCGCACCTAAGGAACCCTCAAGGGCGGTTGTGTACAGAATGAGGGGCTTTCCTTTGACCGGAGTGGTCAGTACTGACGGATTCTGCAGGTATTGCTTGATTTCGTCCAGTGCGATTTGGCATTTGCGATCCCAAACGAACGGGGTTCCCTTATACATCAAGTGACTGTAGGAACGACATTTACCGGAAAGATTGGCTATGAACCGCCGAATATACACGAGCTTCCCTTGGAGAGACCGCAGTTGCTTGAGAGTTCTTGGCGGGGGCATTTCCATGATCGTCTTGATCTTCGACGGGTCTATTTCGATGCATCGATATCGTACGATGAATCCTAGGAATTTGCCCGAGAAAACTCCGAATGCGCATTTCAGAGGGTTCATCTTCAGATTGTATTTCCGAAGACGTTGGAACCCTATTTTTAGATGCTCTTAATGCTCCTCATGCGATTTGCTCTTTACCACGAGGTCGTCAATATAGCACTCGACGATTTCGTGTATGAGGTCATCAAAAATCTTCGTCATGGCCCTCTGATAGGTGGCGCCAGTGTTCTTCAAGCCGAAAGGCATCACTTTGTAACAGAATATTCCCAGGGGAGTCCGGAAAGCGGTATGCTTCTGGTCTTTGAGACGCATCTTTATTTGGTTGTACCCCGATGAGCCGTCCATGAAGGAGAAGACTTCGTGAGTGGGCGTGTTGTCTATCATCAGCTCGGTGACCGGTACGGGGAAGTCATCCTTCGGATTTGCTTTGTTGAGGTCCCGAAAGTCTACGCAGATGCGTACTGTCCCATTTTTCTTCATCACTGGGACGATGTTGGCGATCCAGTCAGGATACCGAACCTCTTGGATGAAGCCGGAGTCGATTAGCTTCTTAACCTCAGCATTGATGCTCATTTCAAGTTCGAGCCGCATTCTTCTCGGCGCTTGTTTGACTGGCTTGATGTCCGGAGATATCGCCAATTTGTGCACAGCTACGTCTGGATCTAGTCCCGGCATTTCGGAATAGTTCCATGTGAAGTAGTCTTTATACTGCATGAGCACGTCTTTGAGTGTAGCCACATGTTCTTTAGACAGCAGCTCGCTGATGAACGTAGGCCGTGGGTCGTTTGTCGTCCCCAAGTCGATTTTTCTTAGGTTGTCCGCAGTAGTATGTATCTCATCTTCCAACTCTTTTGGCGCAGGTGGAAACTCTGAGATTACCTCGTCATCATCGTTTTCGAAGCACCAAGAGAGGTCATCCATATTCTCGTGCATTCCTTCTTCCAACAGCGTTATCATGTGGCAGGTACGAGATCGTTTCCAAGACCGATGTTGATCCAGTTCTACTCTCGCTATATACGTTGCCTTTGGCACATGCTTTTGTGGTGGGACTACCCTCCAACTGTTGGATAAAGCGAATCTGCCAAGCTGATATTGGTCTTCAACCCAGTTTTTGAAGGTGAAGCGGTCTTCAAGATGATGTCCTATCGCTCGGTGATAGGAGCAATAATCTGGGTGAGAGACCTCGCCTGCTTGTTCGGGGTGTTTGGACTCCGGGAGCGTAATCATTTGATGTTTCATGACAAGATCGAATATCTTTCTTGTCTTGTCTTGGGGAAAAGAGTATGCTCGACCCATCTTCTTTATAAGAGATGAATCTCGGCTGCACAATTTTCGATCACGAGGCTTCTTGGACCCGCTTTGCGGTTGTCGAACATTTTTTCCGTTCTTCAGTTTATTTTTGCCTCCACGTCAAGTCTTCCGTATGACGGGCTGGCGACGAAGGGCATCGTCATTTTACGTAGCCTGCTGAAGGAGGCGCTGCGTTCTGGCTTTTTCATAGATGGCCATTTCGCGGCTATGGTCATCCCGGACCTTTTGACCCGCTTCCCTTATTAGCTTATCCATCTGTTGTACTCGTGTAACCAAGGTCTGCCGAGCAAAGCATTGTAGCAAGTCTTGGCGTCAATGACGTGGAATTTAATGTCAGTGACGAGCGGTCTAAAGCGTAATGTCAGAATTACAGACCCGAGCGTCCGTGATGACTGGGAGTCGAACTCGGAGATAGTGATTTTATCCCGAGCGAGGTGTTGAACGCTCATGCAGATTTCTTTTAGTACCCTCACATTTAGGAGATTGACAGAGGACCCGTTGTCAACTAGAATCTTCCCTATCTTGATGTCATGGCAGTATCCGGTGACATATAGGGGACGGTTGTGCTCACACGTTCCGAGGAGGAGATCTTCGTCACCGAAAGCGATGTTAGCTGTATGAATTTCTTCTAACTCGTCCTTCATCTTTTCTTCGGCGAGGAAAGCTTGAAACTGGTCAGGCTCTTGTAATGCCTTGATCAGAGAATCTCTCGCCTCTTTGGATAACAGAACGGCGTCGAGAATGCTTAGCTGCGAGGGTATCTTCCTCAAGTGTGCCCGAACGTTGTAATCCACCTTGTTTTCCCTGGGCAGGTCCTTGGCTGTCAGCTCTTCGACGACTCGGTCATCGAGGGTGATATCCTCAGGGACCTTTTCTTTCCCCTTATCATTTTTGTTCGATCCCTTGTTTGCGGGTCCGAGATTCTTTTCAGGTAGTGTACGTTGTGCAGCTGAATGTTCTCGCGGGTCTTGATCTCTTCTGTTTCAGAGATGGATTTCTTGAAGAGAGGGCCGAGGGCTATTTCTTCATCAGAATAACTCCCGAAGGTGAGAACTTGTGATCCCCCGGAATTAACCATGTGACATTCACCGGCAGTTCTTTTATGCTCATCTTTCTTGCTTCTCTGTTCCCGACGAGCCTTGCGCTTCATTTGCTGAACGTGTTGTCGGTGGGCAACATATCCCTGCCACCAGTTTTTAAAGGCCATGCACTCTTCAGTAGGGTGTGCAATCATCTGATGGTATAAGCAGAAGTAAGGATGTACGTCCGCTTCATCAAGATGTATACCGCCGGGAGAATTTCTTCTGAAAGAGGGCAACTTCATTCCCTTTGACAGGGCTCTATCGAATCGTTTCCTTATCTTAAGTTTGCTTTTGTCTACGGCGGACGTGCTTCGATCTGGTTGGAGTGCTTCAACCTTTTCATTCAGTCGCCGACGTTTGGTTTTTTCGAATATAGCCAGTTCACGCTCTCGATTGGCTTTGCTTTTCAGAAGAGCTTCGTTCAGGAATACGTCAATCATCTCGTCTGACGGTCCTAAGAGTTCCGGTTTGGGATCTGCCCCCAGTTTCTCTGTATCAGGAGCTTCTTCACAATTTATCGAGTGAGAGATCATGTGGCAGCTCGCCACATAGTCTTCAGGCCCTTCTGAAGAATCGTCTCCTTCGTCAGCGTCAGCGTCTTCATTCTCAAGAACATGCTTCAAGAATTCGTCCAGCGTGATTGGGGTCCATACCTTCTGGTTATATTCTTCTAGTGCATAGATGTATTTCTGCAGACCTGTACGGCTGTCTTCGGATTGGACAGGCTTTTTGGTCTTCTTCTTCTTCTTTGAAGACTTTGATGGATGGGCCTGGGTGTTTTGCCCATCGTTACCAACTCTTGGCATTGGACGCGGCTTCAGCATTCCTTCAACGACCTCGGGTTCTAGCGGACTTTTCTACCTGATTGCCGGGCATGTGTGAAAATCCTTCAGTATTCTTTTCGTCTTGGATGAAAGAGCGGCCTCCCATGGAGCTTCTTCAATAAAAGAGCACGATGCCCCCGGCGTGTCCACCTTTTTGGGAGCGTGCGGCTGGGGCGGGCTTACATTCCAATTCTCGGACAGCGTGAATTTGCCTTGTTGGTATTGGTCCTCAATCCAGCCTTTGAAAACGAAGCAATTTTCGATTGGATGGCTTACTGCTCGGTGGTAGGGGCAGTAATTAGGATTGTTGGCATTGCCTGGCTGCAGCGGACGTCTTGGCTCTGGCAGATTGATGAGTCTATTGCGCACTGTCGGCTCGAACAGTCTCCTTGTTTTATCCCGGGGAAATGAGTAAGGACGTCCTAGTCTCTCCTCGAGGGATTGGCGTGAATGCACGTTGCTTTGGCGAATAACAGGTTTTAAGTCGTTCGGCTGTTGTTGAGCATTGGCGACAAAGGTGGCTTTCCCTTTGCCTTTTTCATTCCGCGGTTCTTTCTTTGAAAAAGAAGTCTTATGACCCATCTGGTCCATTTAGGCCAGCTTATCAATCAAGGTCTGAAAGGTAGTCGGCTTAAAGAACATCATGAACTGGGATATTGTCGCCTGCGGATCGAGGGTTCCCACAAACATGCGTACTGCAGGAGCCTCTTCTATGCGCTGTTCGCACTTCGACCATAGGTTCCGCCACCGTATCTGTCACGACCTGAAATATTAGATCGTGACCAACACTTAAATCACGCAACGTCTAGAGGCGTAACGTAATTCAAGTAAGCTGAAACCCAGAAATCTAAACCTTTTTAAGAAAATAAAGGAGGTGAAGTTTTGAAATAAAGGTATAATGAAATCAAGTTTTCTTAATACATAGAAAAGGAACATAAAATGCAAGTGAAATTTACTAGTTTGAAAACATGTTTCGTCTTTTAAAAATTTGGGCAGCACCTCCTTTGTATATTTTGATCCAAAACCACATATACATAACAAGAATAATGGCATCCCCAAGCGGGAGCTAGCTCTTCGCCAAACGGCGGATCACAACCACGCAAGACAGTATATGTAAGTATACGACGCCCAACGGTGAAGTTCACCACAAAAGATAAAGAAATAAGCAAGACATCAAAACCACAAATAGCGAAAATACCCTCGCTCTAAGTCTCGCAACTACAAATCTCACTAAGTCTTATTACTTATACAAATACTAATTTTGATTTGATGGAGTTGACTAGATACAATATGAATAACAAATACATGAGTGGGTACGATACAAATGTCCCACCTACCACTGCAAAACACCCAAATGAAGCTATGTGCCAGCGAAACCGCTACTGATTAAAGCGGTCAACCTGCAAGAACTGTGGCACAACGGGGGTGAGTTGCCAACTCGTGAGTAGAAAAACATCAACAAGTAGAAATCGAATAAACAACGACTCCTAGGTCAACTATATCATAAAGGTAATACTATAATATCTGTTGGAGTTAGTGCCCTCAGAGTCAATTATTGGATCACAGGCACGTGATTGCAATGATTGAGGGAGGACCTATCCCGGTAGGACAGTCTTACTCGAGATGATAGTATGCTATCTGGTTTATCTTTATCATCGTGTACTGCTTTAGGTGACCTGACAGGTCGCTATTACACGTTGATAGAGCCCCTAGGATTCTTGCTTGACTACCAGCAGTATGATGGCGATCATATACGTGGGAGCTGGTTGTCTATAAGCACATCCTTAAAAGGTCCCTAGTCGTAGGAGTTTCGAGACAGGGCATCGATACTCCATTAGTAGACTAGTGTATACAGTCGAGACCCCGACGAGGGGCGGTGGCCGGTCTCACAAGCCACTGGTGTCAGTTGGTTCACCTAAGATGTATACAGGTGCTCATTGGGTTATGAGTACACCGGACAGGACTCGCCGGGAACCTGCTAGTTGGTCATATACCAGATGTCAGATAGCAGTTCCCTGGTGACATGTGTACAGGTTAGTTCATCGACCTGAGATCGTCATTTGTCTCATGTGAGTTCCCACTGTGCTTTGATTACTACCCTACCACGGCTCAAAGGAGTCGTGCAAACAGGTTTTAGTTGGGTACAGTCCCGAGCCACATGGAGGCAGTGAGCGGATCTGCAGGGGTTCGTCTCTCCCGGTATTGGGGGTGAGGTCGCGCTGTGTCTAGGAGAGCCATTACACAAAGCCCTCGGCCGAGGCAGGAGATTTACTGGTAGGTATTCCAGTAATATCTCATGGTGTTCTGGGCTACGCTCCGACACGACTTGTACCGCTTTTGGGGGTCTGACTTTCACCAACCCCCTAGGCCCGCCATGCGATACTCATAGACGAACGGACCGGACTGTACGTATATTGTCACTGACAGGCTCAGTTGGGTGTCGGGGTGAGCTTCCTCATCGACGTCCCATTTGGTCAATAGCTGGTGGCCCGTCACGTATTGGCTTATACCTCTGACGTGCCAGTGGTTAAATCCACAGCCATAGTATTGACGAGTCTTTAGAGTCCACCACAGTTACAGTTACTCAAGTTTCGGGCGAAACGCTGTAGAGGCCGTATGGAGATATGGCAGGGTTCGATCAGATACGTGCGGTATTGCACGGATCGTGATCGGACAGTTTTTACTAGCCGGCTTTGGCTTAAGCCGGATTCTAGTATTTGATAGTGTAGTTTTGTCTCTTTGCATTTGTGTTCAGTGGGAATACAAATGCGGGCATGTATTTGCAGTAGCGGGGTTTTCCTGTAACTTATTATGGGATCGGTTTTCTAGGGTTGCCAGTTTGCATTCCGTTCCGGCCGGTTTTCTTTCATTCCTTCTCGGCCGGGCTTTGTGATGGAGGGTGTTAATTGCAAGTTTGCAATTAACATTTTGTGAAGGGTTTTCTTTGCATATTTGTGGCATCATGATTGTTATTTCATCATGAGATCTTTTTTTGGTCTTCTCACTTGCTTTCATTGTGATGGTTGTTTTGATATGATAAGAAAAGAAATGAGAGTGACCATTTTCTTTATTGGTTTTTTCCATTTTATTTGATATCCTTGGAGAATTATTTTTCTCTCTCCAATCTATTTTTGAGAGGAGAGAGGGCCGGCCACTATGGGGAGGGGAGAGATGAGAGGAAATTTCATGGTGTATGGAAATTATATCATCTCATTCTTGCTTGCTCCAAAAATCCAATAACCCTTCTCCAAAGTTCCTTCTTGTTTCCTCCACAAACCAAGGCAACCTCAATAACCCCAAGAGACAAGTTCACTACACTATTTCTATAGCAAGCCTTGGACGCGTCGGCTAGCCAACTTCGCGCCCGAGTTGCCTCGGTCAAGAGGCGGGAGCCCGTAAAAGATTCCGGCTACGTGGTGCCCTTTCCGACGAGCGAGGAGGTGACGGAGATTCCGCGGGAGATCGGAGTGGAGACGAAGACCGAAGGACACGGATCGCTTGGTATATCTTTCACCCCATCTCTAGTTAGCTAGTATAGGTTAATGGTTTACGATCCGGGTTTTCATTGTCCGCGGTAGCGCCGGTTTCCGGGTAAGGAAAAATTTTGATTCCGCATTTTGGCCTCGAGTACGAGGCCGGGGCGCTGCCGTGGCGCAACATGGTATCAGAGCCACGCCATTAACTTAGCCTAGCTTGTGCTAACGTGTTTAGAACTCGATCGAACAAAAAATTGCAAAAACCGCATTTTTCTCCACATCAGTTTCTGTCGAAATTTTTTGAAGTCTAAAAATTTTTCAGGTTGTTTCAGAATGATGTGTAGGACATAATAAGAGTTCTGGGAAAATTTGGACTCATGAACAGTAAACTGCACCGCGGAAGAGCGGCCAAAGCCATGCTTTGGCCGCGCTTCCGCCGCGTATTCTACTGTTCAGTCACCCAAATTTTTCCAGAATGTTCCTGTGTTGAAAATGTGGTTTCTGGAATGTTAATTTTGGGCCCAGAATTTCTGTGAGTGCTACAGTATTGCTTGGGGGCCCACTTGGTAATTTTGATCGATCGGATAATTTTAAACACATTAGTTCACAGTATTTACATTATATCTGCGACCGTGAATGTCACTCGATCGGTAAATCCGGTCTAACTGCTATAGCCCGGTTAGACGGATTTGCGAACGTGACTTTCACGTTGATGTTCTATGTTTATGCTGTGTTGTTGCGGATCGGTCGTGGGGATGGCCTGGTTGCAGTGGTAGTACAGTTTGTTGTATTATGTACATTTGATATTGCGGGGCGAGCGTCCGACATGTGGACTGCCGTCACTGCCTGTTTGTATTATTCTTTTGGGGCACGACCTGGTTGTGGTCGATGTACCCGGTGTATGTATATTTTACATTCTGTACTAGGATTACCCCAGGAGGGGTGCACGGATAGCCGGGTTCTGGAGGGCAACAAGCCCGCATCTCATGGCATTGAGACGGAGGGGGCTTCACTCTGGGATTGGCGGGCTATTCGCCGCACTCGTAGGGGGTACAGGTTGACCCAGGAGGGGTGCCCAAGTTGCCGGATTCCGTGGAGTGCTGGGTGGTCCATTCACGGAGATGAAGGGGGCTGCCTCGCTTCAGGTTTTGGCGGGTGACTTGCCGCGCCCGTAGGGGTCTAGGATTTCATTGCACAGGCTATCCACACGACCAGGGGAACGTCGGGTTTCAGCAGCGGCTCTGTGAAACCCGGGGTTTCCAGATATCTGTATTGTTCTGTGATGCTGTACATTTCTGTGATGTTGCATTTTATTCACGCCTTGAGCGAAATACTATATATTGGTATATATATTAGTAGATGTTGTATATGTTTTACATCCGCGCTAGTCCAGTCCCCGCTCTGCCGTTAGTTAGCTAACCTAACGGGTGATGACGGGACCCAGTGGCGAATGCGGATGGCATATACGTACGTCATTATATTTTCGTTCTTTGTGGTGTGATTAATTGATGGGACTGCGTTGATTCGGATCAATGCAAGCTAAACAAACCTATTATGATGTTGTTGGAACATTTTTCAAAAAGCTGTTATTGCAAGGACGTTCACTTTTGTTTTGCATCGTGGTATTCATTTGGAATATCCTGCTCCTCAGTCGACGAGGCAAGGGCCGAGATCCCTTCACCGGGAGTGACCCCTTGGACAGAAGTTTGCGTCAGGGCATTAACTTCACTATAGCCGATTACTTTTGCTTTGCATCGTGGTATTCAGTTGGAATATCCTGCACCTCATTCTACGGGGAAAGAGCCGAGATCCCTTCACCGGGAGTGACCTCTTTAGTAAAGGTTTTCGTCACTATATTTTATAAAAGGCTATGCAGTTCCTTCAACGATATCAAGTTCATTACGTTAAAGGTTTTTCGCCAAAAACCATTCGTAGCCCTCCGTCATTTCTTATGGGTATTATTTAGTATTCGTGCTGCGTTTGTTGACTCCGTCAAGGCGTAGTGTACGGTAGCTAAGTGGTGCTTGTTTGTTGCATAAGTGGGATTGGTTAGGACAGTCGTGCGGCCTTGTTGACTCCGTCAAGGGCACGTACGGGTGGGTTTAATGCAATCCAGATAATGACGGGTTGAACTTGACTAGGACTCTTTGATTTGTTGACTCCGTCAAGGTCACTTGAGTCCTAGGGGTAAAAATCACATCGGGAGTTTCAAAAGAACTGAAACTTGACAGGCATGCGCATACCTTCTGGAGTGTGGTGACTTGAGTGGATTCCGTCAGGTTATCATGCGATGATAGTTGGATCCCGATTCCCACTGATGAGTTAGTTTACTCCTCGGGTGATCCCGACTAATTCTTCTTTCAGGTTTGGAGGAGAATTTGAGGTACAGTGGGAGGGTTCCTGATTAGATAAAGTGGTAACCATTCTGATCTAGGTTAGAGTGCACGCTGAGTGTTTCTTTTCTCTCTCTCTGGCAGCGACCATTGACCCGACCCTGGACTATGACTCAGTGACCAAGTTGACCGAACCTTCTTAGCACAGGCTTTTGGATTGTCAGAGTTGCAGACCTCATTGCCACTCCTACTTTTACCCTTTTCTCCAGGACACCCCGTATTACTACGAACGTCCACTTCCATTGGACAAAACCATCGTATGGTTATATACGAACTCGAAGGACTTCGAGGATGGTTTCTGGTTCTGGAGAAAACGGATAGGACTATTCAGTTGTCTTTTCTTTTCACCTTCTCTCAGGTTGCGAGTACTCCTTGGCTTAGGAGTAGTACACCTATTACGCAGATTGGATAGTCTTCTTCCAAACCTTAGGCTGGTGCCGAACGGTGGGGAATGAAGAAAACCAATTAGCCTAAACGGTGTGCAGAAGGTATTAAGATTAAGACAAAGCAAGGGATTAGTAGGAGGGCAAAGTAAATTGCACCTGATATTCACGACCAAACCAAGTATTTCTTCGCCAATCCTAAATCACCTTTGTATTTCTCCAGGACACTCCGTATCACTACGAAGATCCCAGTTTATTGGATAATCCATCGTATGGTTATATACGAACTCGAAAGGAACTTGTTCCAGTTCGGGGATGGATCCTGGTTCAGGAGAAATAGGAATAAAGTACATTCAGGTGTCTTTTATCTTCACCTTCTCTCGCGTTGCGAGTGCTCCTAGGATTAGGACAGTACACCCTTTATGCTTTTTGGATAGTCTTCTTCCAAACCATAGGCTGGTGCCGAACGGTAGGGAAGGAAGAAAACCATTTGGCTTAAAGGGGTGTACAGAAGGTAATGACTAAAGACATATAAAGGGATTTGGAGAGGTGGCAAAGAATTATACGGTTACAGTTGTGAATCTGGATAATGGAAGAGGCATTACTAGGAATACCACGATACCCCAACGAAACATTTCAATGTTTCAGTTTCACTGTGTACTGTTAATGGAAAACTGATTTCCCAGTTAGACACTTGCTCCAGGGTATGTATTTACCAGGTTGGATTCTCACATCTGTATGGTTTTACAGATGCTGAGTGGGAGTAAGTTATTGGGAATTGGGTGATCATCCTCATTATATCGGGATTCGTTGTAATCGGTGATATTTGAGGAAGTCACCTGGGTTGTTTGCCGGTCGGCAAATATTTGGTTTTGAATATCCGCGGTTATGCACCAATTTCAAATTGATATATCTGTACGTCTATTTTCATAGAGTGAGATATACCTTTTGATATTATGTCTACGACATTTACCTATATCAGTGGATGGTTAGGTAAGGAGCATTAAACAGCGGTGTAATTCTTCTTAACCATAAGTACAGTTTTCAACCTACGACACACAGTGAAAGAGTTGTTAGACTCAGCGGACTTATACAGAGTATTGTATGTTGTCCAGTGTCCATTAGGACAGAGGGGTTGGTCCTCGTACTATATTCTGTTTACTTTTAACTTCTCTAGTTCTTAGACATATGTTTCGTGGAAACACAGGGTCTAAGTTTTGAGGAGTTATAGGTATTTGAATAGAGTAGAGAACCAGGTATAGCAAGTATCGGGATTCTTCAAAGAGATCGAAGATGTAGATACTTGTGTATGGTATTCAGTTGATAGTAATGATGAAGACAGATTGCTTCTCTTTCAGGTTACTCATAATTGGAAGCATTCCTAAGTTGAGTAACGCTGATCGACCTCCTTCCATTTAGTTGACATGCACTGGAGATAGCTGCATGATTTGAATCTGGTTCAATTGAATCAGTGCCTCTGGTTCTATATTGGATATAGAACAGTTCATATCTTAACGATGTTAAGGTACGGGGAGTTGTCCGGCTTATGCTTAAAACCAGACTCCGGATAACTCAAGGCACGTTTCTGTAATGGCTGTTTGTGGGTTGACCCAGGCTATGACGAGGGTTGACTTTCTACCATCTGGCAGATCAATAGAAATATTGTTCTAGACTCGCCACAGTTTTATTAGAAAATGGATTTTTTCAAAAACAGCAGTGGGAGTATGGTAGAACTGGAAGTGATTCCAGAACCGCAAACGATTACTGAAGATTTAATAAGGAACCTAAAGATTCAATCTGATTTGACATTCCATTGGCCACTCCGCAGATAAGGTGGGTAACTTCAGGCACCCGAGAGGTACTCCGGTAGCCTCAAGGACGGTGACAGGGAAGTTCTTGTTTACCCACACTTGCCATTGTTGTTGTTCCAGGCTGCGAGACCCGGCAGGAGGATGAGTATAGCGTCGTTCTAAACTAGCTTTAGAAGTGCACATCTATATGACTCTGCCAGAGGGTTGTCGTAGTCAGTGGGAGCAGCGGAAGCATTGGTGGACATCAGGCTTATGTCCATAGACTAAAGCAGATATAGCGGAGTTAGATCATCTGTTTCTGATGTGACAGTCATGGGTTTGACGTCATCAGAATAGGGGATGGATCTGTTGAGAAGGTAGTAGGAAGTGATATTCCTATACTACGATCGGTTATACTTTGGTCGTCACACAGTGTTTTCTCCACATGGGACTTGGATATTATATCAGACATACTGGTTACTAGACCTATGGTTTTAGATCTAGATTTGGGTGGTTTCCCAATCAGGGTATTTTGACAGCATTCTATGAGTATTTAGAATGGACGACTCCTGGCATGGTAGTGTACCTGCAGGTAATGGAGTCACCCTCTCTAAAGGTGTCTTACAGACTAAAGGGGAGAGGATGTGCATGATTGGCAGATCACTTGCTTAGGCATTTGAGTCAATCATGAGATGTCAAGTACCACACCAGATGTTGTTCTTGCACTAGATGCAATAAGTTGATATTAATCCAATCCTGGAAAACCAGTCGGAAGCAGTTTTAGAACATAAGTGAATGTTCTAGGGATATGATAACGGCTGCCTCCTTTAGGAGACGGTTATCACTCCGGGCTTCCAAGGTGACATGGACGACAAGCAGGTTGTCAGAGTTATAGATTTTCCTTCTGACGAGGGGCAGTATTTTGGACAGGTGGTCCAAGGCAATACTGAGGGAGGCATGGCGCAGGATACTAATTAAGTTCAGTTGTTGATACAGTCTAAGAAGTTTGGATTTGGAGTTCATTTATGAGCTAGGTCCCATCAGACATCCAGACATTCTAAGACAGGTATTGCTCATTTCGGGAGATGGCTTTCTCCGCGAACTTGAGATATAGAGAGACATAGAAAGAAACATCACAGCGGATCCACTCACTGAGGCTATTCCTCGAACGCAATAGTTTCGCAAACGAGCTTTGTGAGACTGACTAGTAGAGGAGTTGGGTGTTCGGTATCACACGGGCTGGGAGTATGCGACATCGCAATAATTAGCCTTGAGTGCAAGTGGGAGATTGTTGGAGTTAGTGCCCTCAGAGTCAATTATTGGATCACAGGCACGTGATTGCAATGATTGAGGGAGGACCTATCCCGGTAGGACAGTCTTACTCGAGATGATAGTATGCTATCTGGTTTATCTTTATCATCGTGTACTGCTTTAGGTGACCTGACAGGTCGCTATTACACGTTGATAGAGCCCTTAGGATTCTTGCTTGACTACCAGCAGTATGATGGCGATCATATACGTGGGAGCTGGTTGTCTATAAGCACATCCTTAAAAGGTCCCTAGTCGTAGGAGTTTCGAGACAGGGCATCGATACTCCATTAGTAGACTAGTGTATACAGTCGAGACCCCGACGAGGGGCGGTGGCCGGTCTCACAAGCCACTGGTGTCAGTTGGTTCACCTAAGATGTATACAGGTGCTCATTGGGTTATGAGTACACCGGACAGGACTCGCCGGGAACCTGCTAGTTGGTCATATACCAGATGTCAGATAGCAGTTCCCTGGTGACATGTGTACAGGTTAGTTCATCGACCTGAGATCGTCATTTGTCTCATGTGAGTTCCCACTGTGCTTTGATTACTACCCTACCACGGCTCAAAGGAGTCGTGCAAACAGGTTTTAGTTGGGTACAGTCCCGAGCCATATGGAGGCAGTGAGCGGATCTGCAGGGGTTCGTCTCTCCCGGTATTGGGGGTGAGGTCGCGCTGTGTCTAGGAGAGCCATTACACAAAGCCCTCGGCCGAGGCAGGAGATTTACTGGTAGGTATTCCAGTAATATCTCAGGGTGTTCTGGGCTACGCTCCGACACGACTTGTACCGCTTTTGGGGGTCTGACTTTCACCAACCCCCTAGGCCCGCCATGCGATACTCATAGACGAACGGACCGGACTGTACGGATATTGTCACTGACAGGCTCAGTTGGGTGTCGGGGTGAGCTTCCTCATCGACGTCCCATTTGGTCAATAGCTGGTGGCCCGTCACGTATTGGCTTATACCTCTGACGTGCCAGTGGTTAAATCCACAGCCATAGTATTGACGAGTCTTTAGAGTCCACCACAGTTACAGTTACTCAAGTTTCGGGCGAAACGCTGTAGAGGCCGTATGGAGATATGGCAGGGTTCGATCAGATACGTGCGGTATTGCACGGATCGTGATCGGACAGTTTTTACTAGCCGGCTTTGGCTTAAGCCGGATTCTAGTATTTGATAGTGTAGTTTTGTCTCTTTGCATTTGTGTTCAGTGGGAATACAAATGCGGGCATGTATTTGCAGTAGCGGGGTTTTCCTATAACTTATTATGGGATCGGTTTTCTGGGGTTGCCAGTTTGCATTCCGTTCCGGCCGGTTTTCTTTCATTCCTTCTCGGCCGGCTTTGTGATGGAGGGTGTTAATTGCAAGTTTGCAATTAACATTTTGTGAAGGGTTTTCTTTGCATATTTATGGCATCATGATTGTTATTTCATCATGAGATCTTTTTTTGGTCTTCTCACTTGCTTTCATTGTGATGGTTGTTTTGATATGATAAGAAAAGAAATGAGAGTGACCATTTTCTTTATTGGTTTTTTCCATTTTATTTGATATCCTTGGAGAATTATTTTTCTCTCTCCAATCTATTTTTGAGAGGAGAGAGGGCCGGCCACTATGGGGAGGGGAGAGATGAGAGGAAATTTCATGGTGTATGGAAATTATATCATCTCATTCTTGCTTGCTCCAAAAATCCAATAACCCTTCTCCAAAGTTCCTTCTTGTTTCCTCCACAAACCATGGCAACCTCAATAACCCCAAGAGACAAGTTCACTACACTATTTCTATAGCAAGCCTTGGACGCGTCGGCTAGCCAACTTCGCGCCCGAGTTGCCTCGGTCAAGAGGCGGGAGCCCGTAAAAGATTCCGGCTACGTGGTGCCCTTTCCGACGAGCGAGGAGGTGACGGAGATTCCGCGGGAGATCGGAGTGGAGACGAAGACCGAAGGACACGGATCGCTTGGTATATCTTTCACCCCATCTCTAGTTAGCTAGTATAGGTTAATGGTTTACGATCCGGGTTTTCATTGTCCGCGGTAGCGCCGGTTTCCGGGTAAGGAAAAATTTTGATTCCGCATTTTGGCCTCGAGTACGAGGCCGGGGCGCTGCCGTGGCGCAACAATATCTAGGGTGACCGGGTCGGTATATGTGCCAACAATGTAATCAATACCTATATGTATACAGATATGATCCAACCATATAATCAATGTATGTATGCATGTGGATCTCGTCCAACCATATAATCAATGTCTGTGAATATCATAAGAGCATATGCATGAAAGTATGAGAATATAAATTAACGGGTGTCCCTCGCGACACCTCAAAATCAAGGAACCTGAGTGTCTAATATCGACACTCGAAAACATCATGAAATCCATATCCAGCATCGACACGTAAATCCTCATATATCTCGGGCTCCGTCAGTCCGGATCGGCCCATCTCATCTCTCAACTCCGGTCTGTATCCTCCGGATATCCGCCGAGCCCAAATACTATCACCGGTAGGTAGTAGTCCCTCTGCCAGGCTCACCGTCTACTGCACAGCAATCCGTTCTCGACCCGGGTACCATACCAGGTCCACCATGTACCCGCAATCGGCCTCATCCAGCTCCTCGAATCGGGTTTCACATATCACACGTCTCAGAACCGAGAAAACGCATGGTGGATGTACTGAAATATCATATCAAGAGGAACCAGGTTTTTAAAACAGTACATGCTTTCTTTTGAAATGGCCACAGTTCTCAAATCCAGAAATCTCATGAAAACAGCATATCTCAATGCATAAAATCATAAAGCATGATGTATGCGACATATAATAAAAATGTAAGTATATCCGAATATCATGCAACATGGAACAGTGATATGTCATATTAAGGGAAAACCGCTCTTTTAAATGGATCCAGTTTTGAAAAATATAACATGCGGTCCCCAATTCTCCAAAATCAAAGCCAGCATCATCCATGTATGTATAAATGTGTATGTACGTAGGCATGGATACACAATATATATATATATATGCACACAAGTATGGGTGTATAAGTGGGTATATACGCAAGTATGAGTGTACAATATGTATATGCACCAATATAGATGTACAAGTGGGATATACGCAAGTATGAGTGTACAATATGAATATGCACCAATATAGATGTACAAGTGGTATATACGCAAGTATGAGTGTACAATATGTATATGCACCAATATGGATGTACAAGTGGTATATACGCAAGTATGAGTGATATGTATATGCACCAATATGGATGTACAAGTGGTATATACGCAAGTATGAGTGTACAATATGTATATGCACCAATATGGATGTACAAGTGGGTATATACGCAAGTATGAGTGTATAATATGTATATGCACAAATATGGATGTACAAGTAGTATATACGCAAGTATGAGTGTAAAATATGTATATGCACCAATATGGATGTACAAGTGGGTATATACGCAAGTATGAATGTACGAGTAGTATATCCTGATGCAGTGATTCCACTGTGTAGTGACATGGCAATTATCGATGATGAAGTGTGTGAACCGACAAATCTGTGTAAGTGCAACATACGCATCATCGATAATGGTGCAGGTGTACTAGCACAGGTAAAAGTAATGCAATGCGAATAACATGAATGCAGTATAAGGTAATTAAGGGTTATGGGAGCGCCCCGGCCATCGAACCGTGGCCAAATGCGGAACAAAAATTTTCTAAAACCCGGCGTTACCATTACCGATTTCCAAGATCGAAACCATTAACCCTAAAACTAGCAAACTAACAAAGGGAGATAGAATGGTTATACCTAATGAACCAAGTCTTTCGGGTCTTCAACCATTTCCAAGCTCCTAGTGATGCGGATCGACTTTAGTCGCTGGTCTTCCTTTATCTCCGATGATCCACCCGAGGGAAACGGTACAAGCTCCAGGTTCGCCAAGCGGACCAACCGACTCTTTAGGATTGCTAGTAGTAGAGAGTGGGAGGTGTAGGATAGTGTCACCCTAATCTTCTCTCAAAATATAATGCTCATAGAAGAACCATGGAAGATGTGGAGGTGATGAAAGCAAGAATGGCATGAGCTAAATTTGGCTAAGTGTTTTTGGTGTGAGAGTGAATGTGAGCAAGAGAAAGAGCATCAAGTGTATGTCAAAAATGAGCAAGCAAATCCCCACCACTCAAAGTGGCCGGCCCCTCTCTCTCCTCTTTAAAAAATAATGCACACCAAAAACCCTTTTCCAATTAACAATAAACAAATGAGACCATACCAATCTCTACATGCACAAAAGCCATGCTTTGACCTAAAGCCCATGCCTTGCCATGTCACCATTTCCACCTCATTAAAAACATGTGATTTTCTAAAGAAAATCAATAATGAGGTGGCATCTTCTAGAAGCCATTCTGTACAAATACGGAATGCATCCCGGTACATGTATCGAAATACACATACGCGTATTCGTACAAAAATACGAATAGCCAAATAGAGAACATAATTCGTGAGAAATAATACTAGAATACATATATATAAATATATATGTAAATTATTAAATCAAAACCTGATTTAACAATCTGGCTTAATCCTAAGCCGCTTGTATTATCAACCGTCCGATTAAAGTCTGTGCAGTCCGTGCAGACATTTAATCGGACACCTGTATGTACCAACATACAACAACTACACCATATCACCTGAACCGTGCAGACATTTAATCAGATCTAGGGGGTGGATAAAGTCAGACCCCTAACAACGCGATAATTCGTGTCGGTATGAAACCCATCACTACCTGAGAAACTATCGATCTTGGATTGTTAATTCTCACAAACCCCGGCCGAGGATTTCTAGTGATGGCCACCCGTGCACTGCGCGACACCAACCCCCAATACCGGGAGAGACGAATCCCCGACGATCCGCTCACTGCCTCCATGTAGCTCGGGACTGTACCCAACTAAAACCTGTTTGCACGACTCCTTTGAGTCGTGGTAGGGTAGTAATCAAAGCACAGTGGGAACTCACACGAGACAAATGACGATCTCAGGTCGACAGACTAACTTGTACACATGTCACCAGGGAACTACTATCTGACTATAGGTATAATACCAACTAGAATGTTCCCCGGCAAGTCCGTCCAGTGTACTCATAACCCAATGAGCACCTGTATACTATCTTAGGTGAACAACTAACACCAATGGCTTGTGAGACCGGCCACCGCCTCTCGTCAGGGTCTAGATAAGTATACACCAGTCTACACTGGAGTATCGATGCCCAGTCTCGTACTCCCACGACTAGGGACATTTACGGATGTGCTTATAGACCCCCAGCTCCTACGTATGTGATCGCCATCATAATGCTGGCAGTCAAGCAAGAATCCTATGGGCTTTATCAACATATGATGATAAAGACAAACCAGATAGCATACTATCATCTCGAGTAAGACTGTTTTATCGGTATAGGTCCTCGCTCAATCATCATGATCACATACCTGCGACTATGATAATTGCCTTGAGGGCACTATAGCCAACAATCTCCCACTTGCACTTAAGGCTAATTATTGCGATGTCGCATACTCACAGCCCGTGTGATACCGAACACCCAACTCCTCTACTAATCAGTTTCACAAAGCTCGTTTGTAAAACTATTGCGTTCGAGAAATAGCCTCAGTGAGTGGATCCGCTCCAGTGTGTAAGTCCACGTTGCGACCCCCGGTTCTTACGGGGAGGCGGAAACGGTATAAAATCAAAATTTTAACGCAAGAGGCAACATGGACTAAGCAAGGTCGGGATCTTTACCTAAACTAAAACTAGCAAACTAAGCTAAAGATATTTAGCTACTCGGATGAAGATGGTTATACCTAAACTTGAACTCCTTCTCTTCAAGCTCCGGTGGTGGTCCGATGGCTCCTTCTCGTCGTCTCCGTACGCCGAAGATAGATCCACTTGAAAGCTCCAACCTTTAGCTCCTTCTTCGGTCTTTGAAGAAACTAGTTCACTTGGTTTGCTAAACCTAGTGAACTAGAATGAGTAGAGAGGAAATAGAATGGGATTTTATCTATGGTTCTTGATTCTCAACTCATGAGACAAGAGAACCATAGATCAAGAGAGGGAGCAAGAGGTTGAGGGTGAGAGCAAGGGGAGAGCTCAAGAACAAGAGAGAGAATGAGCAAGAAAGAATGAGCCACTCTTTTGTCTTTCACCCTCTCATAATCCAAAGCAATGATAACTCATCATATCAACCAAAGTCTTATGTGATGGTTGAAGTAACCATAACCTTATCATGTCATGCACTCATTTTACTCAAATGAACAAGCAAGAAAAAGTCTTTGGCATGAAATGATAACCATGGTTATCATGATGGTCAACTAGTCAAGCCTAGTCAACCGGTCAACAAGTCAACAAAAGTCAACAAGTCACCAAAGTCAACAAGTCAACAAAAGTCAACAAGTCAACAACCATATCACCATAATACTTAATTAATATAATAGTTAATCACATATCATATTCTCATTAGGGTTGAGCATAAAGTCAAAAAGTCAACGGTCAACTGTCAACAACCCTAATGAGAATCCGCTGCCTCTGCCTCCCTATCATTTGTGCATACACACCCGCATCCGCGTTCCGAGGAACACGAATGCAAACTGGATAAATCCAATCCCATAAGGTACACTAGGATCTGGCTTAAACCAAAGCCCGCTAGTGTAAACTGCCCGGACACTGTACGTGCACAAGTGCACGGATGTGACCGAACCCTGTCGCAAAACCATGCGACCTGTCGCAATACCATGCGACCTCTACTCTTTTGCCTAAAGGCGAAAAGCTTTCTGTGTGGGACTCTAAAGACTCGACACTACGCTGGCAGTGGGTTTAACCACAGACCGCAAGCGGCACTAGCTGTGCGTAACGGTCCCCAGGTAATGCCGACAAGAAGACCGACGAGGCGAAACCCATCTGAACTCCTACTGAGCCTGAGTGTGACATTCTCCATACAGTCCGGTCTGTTCGTCTGATACATCGCATGGCGGGCCTAGGGGGCGGTAAACGTCAGTCCCCCAATAGCGGTACAAGTCGTGCCGGAGTGAAGCCCAATACACCCTGAGATAACACTGGAAACCTACCAGTATATCTCGTTTGCCCTGGCCAGGGACTACTCGTGTAATGGCTCTCCTAGACACAGCGCGATGTCAACCCCCAATACCGGGAGAGACGAATCCTGTCTAACCGTCACTGCCTCCAAGTGCTTCGGGACTGCACCCAACCACTACCTGTTTGCACGACTCCTTTGAGCCGTGGTAGGGTAGTGATCAAAGTACAGTGGGAACACACTCGAGGCGGAGTGACAGTGTCAAGTCAGCGGACTAAGCTGTACTCATGTCACCTGGGAACTGATAACTGACGATAGGTATAATACCAACTAGTCAGTTCCCGACGAGTCCTGTCCAGTGTACCCGTAACCTAACGAGCACCCGCATACTATCTCAAGTACGACGTACTGACGGCTGTGGGACAGACCGTCTCCCACACTGGGATGAGAAGCGCATGCGCTGGTCTACTCCGGAGTATCGATGCCCTGTCTCGATAGTCCTGCGACCAGGGACCTGCATAAGGATGTGCTTATAGATTACCCAGCCCCACTAGTGTGACGGCCATCACATCGCTGGTAATCAAGCAAAGATCCTAAGGGCTCTACTAATGTGTATAGGCGATATACAAAAATAAACACATGTACACATTGAAGTAGAAACAAACCAAGTAGCATACTACTATTTTGAGCAAGATTGTCAATACAAGGTGAATATCCCAAGCTTCCATTAAGTAATATACATACTAGTATGATACAGTAATGGCCTCTAGGGCATATACACTAACAATCTCCCACTTGCACTAAGGCCATGTACTGGCGTATCGAAGACCTATCATCTCGATCAGCCGCTCGAACTGAGTCTGGGGCAAGGCCTTGGTGAATGGATCTGCAGTGTTATCTTCTGATTTTACTCTCTTTACCTCGATCTCCTGGCGATCAATGATCTCCCTGATCAGGTGGAACCGCCTCAAAATGTGCCTGGACTTCTGATGGGACCTTGGTTCCTTCGCTAAAGCTATAGCGCCGTTGTTGTCACAATACAGCGGTATTGGATCAACACTGGTAGGAACCACCTGAAGTTCCGTGAGGAACTTCTTCATCCAGACAGCTTCCTTTGCGGCATCGCAAGCAGCTATGTACTCCGCTTCCATGGTTGAGTCAGCAACGGTTTCCTGCTTGGAACTCTTCCAGCAAACCGCCCCTCCATTGAGGGTAAAGACATAACCCGACATGGACTTGGAGTCATCCTTGTCACTCTGGAAGCTGGAGTCAGCAAAGGCCTCAATCTGGAGGTCTTTTCCGCCATACACCAAGAACATCTCCTTAGTCCTTCTCAGGTACTTGAGAATGTTCTTTACTGCTATCCAGTGTTTCTCCCCTGGGTCTGACTGATACCGGCTTACAACGCTCAATGCGTATGCTACATCTGGTCTGGTACATAACATCGCATACATAATAGAGCCTACCGCAGATGCGTAGGGTATTGATGACATGCGAGCCCTTTCCAAATCAGTCTTGGGAGACATCTCTTTGGAGAGGGTGATTCCGTGACAAGCCGGTAGATTACCGCGCTTGGAATCTTCCATACTGAATCGTTTCAGTATGGTGTCGATGTACCTTGACTGTGAAAGTCCCAACATCCTTTTAGATCTATCACGATAGATCTGGATCCCCAGAATGTAGTTGGCATCGCCCAGGTCCTTCATGGAGAACCTCTGTGACAAGAATCCTTTGACTGACTGTAGCATAGGAATATCATTTCCTATTAGGAGAATGTCATCGACGTACAAGACGAGGAATACCACATTTCTCCCTACAATCTTACTGTAAATGCATGGTTCATCTGGGTTTTTGACAAAGTCGAATTCTTTGACAGTATCATCAAAGCAGATGTTCCAACTCCGCGATGCCTGCTTAAGTCCATAGATGGACTTGAGCAACTTGCACACTTTACCGCTGCTCCCACTCTGATTGAATCCCTCTGGCTGATCCATATAGACGCACTCTTCTAAATTTCCATTTAGGAAAGCCGTCTTAACGTCCATCTGCCAGATCTCATAATCGTGGAAGGCAGCAATGGCAAGAAGGATCCGAATGGATTTAAGCATGGCTACCGGAGAAAAAGTCTCGTCATAGTCCAAACCAGGTCTTTGACGAAAACCCTTTGCAACGAGCCTAGCCTTATAGGTTTCAACCTGCCCATCTACACCAATCTTCTTTCTGAAGATCCATTTGCAGCCTACGGGTTTTACCCCTTCTGGAGCAAAGTCCAAAGTCCAAACTTTGTTGGTGTACATGGACTCCATCTCGGTCCGCATTGCATCCAGCCATTTTACCGAGTCACCGCTCTGAATGGCTTGCTGGAAGCTAGTAGGCTCATCATAATTTATGATGCAATCCTCTCTATCCCCGTCTATGAGAAAACCGTAGTATCTCTCGGGCGGATGAGACTGCCTACTACTCCTGCGGAGCGGCGTAGGAATGTCCGGTTCCCCTGAACCTTCTGGTTCTACTAAGGTTTCAGTAATAGCTTGTGGTTCTGGAATTTCTTCCTGTTCTATTGCGCTCCCACTTATCTGATTTTCTAAAAACTCAGTTTCCATGAAGCGGGCATGACGAGAAACAAGGACTTTTTGCTCCTCTGCGTAATAGAAAAGATACCCCTTGGAGTTCTTTGGGTATCCCACAAACTTGCACTGTACTGAGCGTGCCTCGAGCTTGTCCGCATGCTGCTTTTTTACAAAAGCCGGACATCCCCATGTCTTAAAGGATTTAAGACAGGGTTTCTTCCCACTCCACATCTGGTATGGTGTGGTAGGCACTGTCTTAGTAGGAACTTGGTTCAAGAGATGTGCAGCTGTTTCCAGTGCATAACCCCAGAAAGATCGCGGTAACTCAGCCTTACTCATCATGGAACGAACCATATCTAGTAGGGTTCGATTCCTTCTTTCCGATACACCATTGTGTTGTGGTGTGTATGGAGGAGTACGCTGAGAGAGAATTCCATTCTCTTTTAAGTAGTCCAGAAACTCGGCACTCAAGTATTCACCACCTCGATCCGATCTTAGGATCTTGATACTTTTGCCTGTTTGTTTTTCTACTTCATTCTTATATTCTCGAAATTTCTCAAGGGCCTCGGATTTGTGCTTCATTAAGAAGACATGTCCAAACCTAGAGAAATCATCTGTGAAAGTAATGAAGTATGAATAACCGCTTCGCGCATGTGTAGACATTGGACCACACACGTCACTGTGTATAAGTCCCAAGAGCTCGCTCGCTCTTACTCCGTGTCCAGTGAACGGAGTCTTTGTCATCTTTCCCATGAGACAAGATTCACAAGTGGCATAAGACTGGTACTCGAACGGATCCAAGTATCCTTCTTTATGTAACTTAGTCAACCGTGTCTCATTGATGTGACCCAGTCTACAATGCCATAAGAAAGCCTGATTTAATTCTGGAGACTTTCTTTTAAGTGTGTTCTGGACACTGAATATCTGAGCTTGATTCAATACGTATATACCGTTATTTAATGTACCTGACCCAATCAGTGCTTGATTTAGGTGGATGTTTACTACATCGCTTACAAAAGCAAAATCATATCCTTCCTTAGAAAGTAAGGATACAGATATGATATTGCAAGTCGCACCTGGTACATACAAACAGTCACGCAGAATCAATATCTGCCCAGTTGTCAGTCCTAGGTGATATTCCCCTACGGATACAGCATCCATGCTCATTCCGTTAGCAACCCTGAGAGTCATATCACCTTTCCTGATAACCCTACGGTTTCTCAGACCCTGTAACGAATTACAGATGTGAGATCCTGATCCGGTATCCAATACCCAGGAAGTAGGGTTAACTGACAAACAGTTCTCAATTACAAACACACTCGAAGCCGAAGCCACAACATGCTTCGAATTCTGGCTACTGGCTTTACAAGCCCTGCAATCTCTCTGCCATAGTTCATTCCCGTTACAATAGGAACGTCCCTCTTTAATCATATCCAGTCCCGAAACTTTTGCCCTTGTTTTTCCTTTTTCTTCCCTGGTTTCTTTCAGGGTATAAGCAGAGGGCAGGGACTGTAGAATTAGGTCAGTACTTGACCCATTCTCCAACGTGGTCTCCAGGTCCGTGAGCTTAAAATAGCTGGTCTCTGTAAGGACGTTGCCCCCTACAGATGACCCGACAGCCAACCTCGCTTGAAGCAATTCGTTAGAGGTCTCATATCTTGCGATACGAGATTGCTCTCCATATAAAACTTTGTTATGGAGGAAGATAGAAACTGAGTCCATCTTCTCGTGCTGCCTCTGGTTTGCACCATTAACTGAGGCTAACACGAGGCACTTGGCTTTCGCACAATCCTTTTCCGGTGTCCTGCGGATGTGAACATCCGTGACAGGGGAAACTGGACCTGAGACAGCAGGGATTTGATTAGTTAAGAGGTGTCCCAGCTTGTCATGGGCAATGGACATCTGGACAGACCTTTGCCAGTCATAACAGTCAGGTTCAGTCATATTTTTATCTAGATGTAACCTAGGTGCGGTCACAGGGTCGCTGCAATTAAGAGAGAGAAGAAGAAACACTCAGCATGATGCTCTTGCAAGTTTAGAGTGGTTTTTAGTTTGTCTAAACAGGATGGCTCCCACTGTTTCTCGAATCCCTCCTCAAACCATAAAGGAAGAATTAGTCGGGATCAATCCCACCGCACAATACTTGCTTAACCGTTCAGCCAGGCCGGTGTCGGTACTTCGAGGGAGGTTTTCCAACGCTTTCGCGAAGTTCCTTAATTAAAGAACCTCTTTTCCCTGGGGGCGTAGCCCCGCTAACACCTTTCTAGGCACCTACTAGGTTTATAGCATTGATCGTTTAGTGAGAAATTTTCCGAGGAGTAGCATATACTCACAGTAGGATCGGGATCCAAATATCATCGCGTGAAGAAACTGAAGGAATCCTACCAGAATCATCACACTCCAAATGGTATGCAAATCTAGCAAGTTTCAGTACTTATGAAACTCCCGATGTATATTTTTGCCCCATGCTCTTATGACCTTGACTAAGGCCAACAAATCATAAGTCACATGTCAAGTTCTACCCGTCGTTGTCCAGGTTAATTTGAATCCACCCGTATATACCCTTGACTAAGGCCAACAAGGTAATACGACTGTCCCAAACCAACGCATTCTATCTATGCAACATATGAATACCCACCAGCTACCAAACACTGTGCCTTGACTAAGGCCAACAAACACAGCTTGAATACTGTTGAATATTCATATGAAACGACGGAGGGCTACGAATGGTTTTGGCGAAACCGTGAACGTAGTGAACTTGATTTAGTCGATGGAACGAGATAGCTTTTAAATGGAGTGGCTCAAACTCCGCATTTTAAAAGTTTGTTTTGAAAAGAACCGAGTGGTTTTTCGAAAATGTTCCAACGACTTATACTTGGTTTATTTTCTTGCATTAGTTCTTTTAATGCATGTTTTGCTTGCATTAGTTCTTTTAATGCGTGATATTCTTGCATTAGTTCTTTTAATGCGTCCCATCATTTAATCCTACCATTGCAGAAAACAACCAAAATATGACGTACGCTTATGCCATTCGCATTCGCCACGGGGCCCCGTCATTACCCGTTAGGTTACTTAACTAACGACAGAGCGGGGGCTGGGCTAGCGCGTCTGTAAAACATAAGCAACGCCTAAATTATATCATATATAGATATACTGCAATGATAAACATTTCAGATCACAGATAAATACATTGGATATACTAGCAATCTGTAATTTGTACGAGCCTGTAACAAAAACAGATAACACGGTCGCGGTGAATAGCCAAAACCCCACCCAAGACCCCTACGGGTGCGGCAAACTACCCGCCAATTACCCGAAGCGTAGCAACCTCCCTCAACTCCATGAGTAGGCCACTCGACACTTCGGCATACCCGGTAGTTTGTGCACCCCTCCATGGGTCTATCCTAGGAGCAAAAACAGTAAAAAGAAATTATACAATGACGGCTACAACCCCTTCCCGGTTGTGCGGCCATACAAATAATTATTACATCAATTTACAAATTTACATGAATTGCAAGAAAAGAAAACTCTCGTCTCACAACCCCCGGCTATTCACCCGCGACAATCCAACATATTTATATACACATTCCAGCACATTACAGATCATGTATAACCCCGACCAATCGACTTATAGCGATAAGCCGACGTTCAATACATGCAAACATTACAGATATAACCATCATAGTCAAAGTGCAGTGAAGTTCGGAAAAAATACGGAATTATAGGACCCCAAAAGGAAATTTCTTTTCTGGAAAATCTGGGCACATATAATATATTTCAAAAATCCCAAAACCAACACAGACACACACTGCACGAAAAACGATGCAGAGAAGACAACAACTCGCGGCGGTTCCGCGGCGGCTAAGAAGGCTCACGCGGCGGAAGGGCGGCAGTTTAGACGAATCACTGTATCGTTTTTCTTGGGTGTTCACACAAAACCCTGAGCCGAATTTACAAGTATAAATTTTTTCATTTTGACCAGAAAATATTTCAACAGAAACTCAGATTTTGTAAAGTTTGATTTTTTTGGATTTTTCCGGTTCCGAACTTCGTTACACTTCACTACCAAGCTAGTTTAAGTTTAGTTAGGCTCTGATACCACTGTAAGTCCACGTTGCGACCCCCGGTTCTTACGGGGAGGCGGAAACGGTATAAAAAACGAATTTTTATCGCAAGAGGCAACATGGACTAAACTATGGTCGGGATCTTTACCTAAACTAAAACTAGCAAACTAAGCTAAAGATATTTAGCTACTCGGATGAAGATGGTTATACCTAAACTTGAACTCCTTCTCTTCAAGCTCCGGTGGTGGTCCGATGGCTCCTTCTCGTCGTCTCCGTACGCCGAAGATAGATCCACTTGAAAGCTCCAACCTTTAGCTCCTTCTTCGGTCTTTGAAGAAACTAGTTCACTTGGTTTGCTAAACCTAGTGAACTAGAATGAGTAGAGAGGAAATAGAATGGGATTTTATCTATGGTTCTTGATTCTCAACTCATGAGACAAGAGAACCATAGATCAAGAGAGGGAGCAAGAGGTTGAGGGTGAGAGCAAGGGGAGAGCTCAAGAACAAGAGAGAGAATGAGCAAGAAAGAATGAGCCACTCTTTTGTCTTTCACCCTCTCATAATCCAAAGCAATGATAACTCATCATATCAACCAAAGTCTTATGTGATGGTTGAAGTAACCATAACCTTATCATGTCATGCACTCATTTTACTCAAATGAACAAGCAAGAAAAAGTCTTTGGCATGAAATGATAACCATGGTTATCATGATGGTCAACTAGTCAAGCCTAGTCAACCGGTCAACAAGTCAACAAAAGTCAACAAGTCACCAAAGTCAACAAGTCAACAAAAGTCAACAAGTCAACAACCATATCACCATAATACTTAATTAATATAATAGTTAATCACATATCATATTCTCATTAGGGTTGAGCATAAAGTCAAAAAGTCAACGGTCAACTGTCAACAACCCTAATGAGAATCCGCTGCCTCTGCCTCCCTATCATTTGTGCATACACACCCGCATCCGCGTTCCGAGGAACACGAATGCAAACTGGATAAATCCAATCCCATAAGGTACACTAGGATCTGGCTTAAACCAAAGCCCGCTAGTGTAAACTGCCCGGACACTGTACGTGCACAAGTGCACGGATGTGACCGAACCCTGTCGCAAAACCATGCGACCTGTCGCAATACCATGCGACCTCTACTCTTTTGCCTAAAGGCGAAAAGCTTTCTGTGTGGGACTCTAAAGACTCGACACTACGCTGGCAGTGGGTTTAACCACAGACCGCAAGCGGCACTAGCTGTGCGTAACGGTCCCCAGGTAATGCCGACAAGAAGACCGACGAGGCGAAACCCATCTGAACTCCTACTGAGCCTGAGTGTGACATTCTCCATACAGTCCGGTCTGTTCGTCTGATACATCGCATGGCGGGCCTAGGGGGCGGTAAACGTCAGTCCCCCAATAGCGGTACAAGTCGTGCCGGAGTGAAGCCCAATACACCCTGAGATAACACTGGAAACCTACCAGTATATCTCGTTTGCCCTGGCCAGGGACTACTCGTGTAATGGCTCTCCTAGACACAGCGCGATGTCAACCCCCAATACCGGGAGAGACGAATCCTGTCTAACCGTCACTGCCTCCAAGTGCTTCGGGACTGCACCCAACCACTACCTGTTTGCACGACTCCTTTGAGCCGTGGTAGGGTAGTGATCAAAGTACAGTGGGAACACACTCGAGGCGGAGTGACAGTGTCAAGTCAGCGGACTAAGCTGTACTCATGTCACCTGGGAACTGATAACTGACGATAGGTATAATACCAACTAGTCAGTTCCCGACGAGTCCTGTCCAGTGTACCCGTAACCTAACGAGCACCCGCATACTATCTCAAGTACGACGTACTGACGGCTGTGGGACAGACCGTCTCCCACACTGGGATGAGAAGCGCATGCGCTGGTCTACTCCGGAGTATCGATGCCCTGTCTCGATAGTCCTGCGACCAGGGACCTGCATAAGGATGTGCTTATAGATTACCCATCCCCACTAGTGTGACGGCCATCACATCGCTGGTAATCAAGCAAAGATCCTAAGGGCTCTACTAATGTGTATAGGCGATATACAAAAATAAACACATGTACACATTGAAGTAGAAACAAACCAAGTAGCATACTACTATTTTGAGCAAGATTGTCAATACAAGGTGAATATCCCAAGCTTCCATTAAGTAATATACATACTAGTATGATACAGTAATGGCCTCTAGGGCATATACACTAACACAGTGTTTCTTTCTATGTCTCTCTTTATCTCAACTTCGCGGAGAAAACTATCTCCCAAAATAAGCAATACCCGTCTTAGAATATGTCTGGATATCTATGGGACCCAGTTCACAAATGAACTCCAAATACAGCAAATTTCTTAGACTGTATCGTCTACTGAACTTAATCAGTATACTGCACCATGCCTTCCTCAGTATCCGCTTGGACCACCCGTCCAACATACTGTCCCCCGTCAGATGGAAAACTATAACTCTGACAGTCACTCTGTCATCCAGGTCACCTTGGAAGCCTGGAATGATAACCGTCTCTCAAAAGAGATCGCCGTTATCAAATCCCTAGAACATCCACTTATGTTCATAAACTTCTTCCATTCATTTTTCTCCAGGATTGGATTAATATATCAACTTATTGCATCTAGTGCAAAAACAGCATCCGGTGTGGTACTTGACATGTCATGATTGACTCACCTGCAGGTTCACCACCATGCCAGGAGCTATCCATTCTAAAATGTTTTTAGAATACTGTCTAAGTACCCATATTGGGACACTTCCTAAATCTAGATCTAAAACCATAGATCTAGTAACCAGAATGCCTGATATAATATCCATATCCTATGTGGAGAAAACACTGTGTGACAACCATAATATAACCGATCGTAGTATAGGAATTTTACTTCCTACTCTGTGTATGTTATCCCAAATACCAGGACACACACCCTACTATCTTCTTAATAGATCCATCCCCTATTCTGATGAAGTCAAAACCCATGACTGTCACATCATAAATAGATGATGTATCTCCGCTATATCCGCTTTAGTCTATAAATAGACACAAGCCACTTTTCCACTACGCTTCCGCTACTCCCACTGATTACGACAACCCTCTGGCAGAGTCATATACACGTGCACTTCTAAAGCTAGTTTAGAATGACGCTGTACTCATCCTCCTGCCGGGTCTCATAGTCTGGAACAACAGTAGTGCCAAGTCTGGGTAAACAAGAACCTCCCTGTCACCGTCCTTGAGGCTACCGAAGTACCTCTTGGGTGCCTGAGGTAACCCTCCATATCTGTGAAGTGGCTAATGGAATGTCAATCCTGATTGAATCTTTAGGTCCTATTAAATTTTTCGTAATCGTTTGTGGTTCTGGAATCACTTCCAGTTCTACCATACTCCCACTACTGTTTTTTCTGAAAAAAATCCATTTTACTAAAACTGTGGCGAGTCTAGAACAATATCACTATTGATCTTCCTGATGGTAGAAAGTTAACCCTCGTCAAAGCCCGGGATAACCCACAAACAGCCATTACTGAAACGTGCCTTGAGTTTATCCAAATTCTGGTTTTAAGCATCAGCCGGACGACTCTCTATACCTTAACATCGTTAAGTTATAAATTGATTCTATATATATCTAATATAGAAACAAAGGCACTAATTTAATTGGAACCATATTCAAATCATGCAGCTGTCTCTAGTGCATGTCAACTAAATGGAGAGAGGCCGATCAGCATTACTCAACTTAGGAGTGTGTCCAATTGTAAGTAACCTGAAGAGAAACAAGTTCCTCAAAACTATTACTATCAACTGAATACCTTATACAAGTATCTACATCTTCGATCACCTTGAAGAATCCCGATACTTGCGACACCTGGTTCTCTACTTTATTCTTGTACCTATAACTTCTCAAATTTGGACCTTGTATTTCTACGAAACACTTGTCCAAAACTTGAGAAGTCACAAGTAAACAGAATATGGTACGATGACCAAAACCCCTTTGTCCTAATGGACACTGGACAACATACAATACTTTGTATAAGTCCGATGAGTTGAACCACTCAAATCCTGTGCGTCGTGGGTTGAAAACTGTACCCAGGTGATTTCCTCAAATATCATTAATTACAACGAATTCCGATATAATGAGGATGATCACCTAATTCCCAATAGCTTACTCCCACTCATTATCTGTAAAACCATACAGATGTGAGAATCGGACCTAGTAAATACATACCCTAGAGTAAGTATCTAATTGGGAAATCAGTTTTCTAATAACAACGCATAGTGAAACTGAAACAATAAAAATTTTCGAACGGGTATCCGGGTATTCCTAGTAATGCCTCTTCCATTATTCAGATTCATGACTATAACCGTATATTTCGTTGCCATCTCTCCAAATCCCTTTATTTGTCTTTAGTCATTACCTTCTGTACACCATCGTTAAACTAAGTGGTTTTCTTCTTTCCCTACCGTTCGGCACCAGCCTATGGTTTGGAAGAAGACTATCCAATAAGCATAATAGGTGTACTCTCCTAATCCTAGAAGTACTCGCAACCTGAGAGAAGGTGATGATAAAAGAAAATTGAATAAACCTTATTCCTATTTCTCCAGAGCCAGAATCCATCCTCGAAAAGGTTCCTTCGAGTTCGTATATAACCATACGATGGATTTATCCAATGGAAGTGGATGTTCGTAGTGATACGAGGTGTTCTGGAGAAATACAAAGGTGAAGTAGGAGTGGTGATGAAAATACCTGGTTCGGTCGTGAATGATAGCAGTCGCATTTTACTTTGCCCTCCTTCTGATCCCTCTATATGTCTTTACTTATTGCCTTCTGCACACCTTACTTAGGCTAATTGGTTTTCTTCATTCCCTACCTTTCGGCACCTGCCTATGGTTTGGAAGAAGACTATCCAATAAGTGTAATAGGTGTACCCCCTCCTAATCCTAGGAGTCCTCACAACCTGAGAGAAGGTAAAAAGAAAATACAACTGAATAATCCTATTCATTTTCTCCAGAACCGGAAACCATCCTCGAATAAGTTCCTTCGAGTTCGTATATAACTATACGATGGTTTTATCCAATGGAAGTGGATATTCGTAGTAATACGGGGTGTTCTGAAGAAAAAGGTAAAAGAAGGAGTGGCAATGATGTATGCAACTTGGACAATCCAAAAGCCAGTGTTTATAAGAAAGTTCGGTTTAACTTGGTCATTGAGTTATAGTCTAGGGTCGGGTCATGGTTGCTGTCAGAGAGAGAGAGAAAAGAAACACTCAGCGTGCACTCTAACCTAGATCAGAATGGATAATCACTTTATCTAATCTGGATGGCTCCCACTGTTTCCTCGAATTCTCCTCTAAACCTAAAAGGAGAATTAGTCGGAATCACCCGAAGAGTAATCTTACTCATCAGTGGGAATCGGGATCCAACTATCATCGCATGATAACTTGATGGAAGCCACTCAAGTCACCACACTCCAGAAGGTATGCGCATGCCTGGCAAGTTTCCTGTATGTTTGAAACTCCCGATATGATTTTTACCCCAAGCAATTTATGACCTTGACAAAGGCCAACAAATCATAAACCACAAGTCAAGTTCAACCCGTCATTATCCTGGATTACTCTAGACCCACCCGCACAAACCCTTGACAAAGGCCAATAAGGTTATACGACTGTCCTAGATAATCGCAACTCAATGCAACAGACAAGTAATACCCAGCTACCGCACACTACTCCTTGACAAAGGCCAACAAACATAGCACGAATACTAGGTACTACCTGAAAGAAATGACGGAGGGCTACGGTTGGTTTTTGGCGAAAAACCTTTAACGTAATGAACTTTATCTCGTTGAAGTAATCCAAGTGGTTTTACAAATGTATAGTTAACGAAAACTTTTACTCAAGGGGTGACTCCCGATGAAGGGATCTCGGCCCTTGCCTCGTCGAATGAGGTGCAGGATATTCTAAACTGAATACCATGATGCAAAGCAAAAGCGTACGTCTGTAATGTCAGTTTTTTAAAATCTTAGTTCGAACAACATCATATATATATAGGTTTGTTTTCCTCGCATTGATAAGAATCAACGCAGTCCCATCAATTAATCACACCAGAAAAGAACGAAAATAAAATGTACGTATATGCCATCCGCATTCGCTACTGGGTCCCATCATCACCCGTTAGGTTACTTAACTAACGACAGAGCGGGGACTGGGCTAGCGTGGGTGCAAAATATATACAACATCTACAAGTATATATAAATATATATAACAATCGTCCTAGGCATGATAAATGCAACATCACAGAAAAGTAATAAGCATCACAGAACAATACAGATAATCTGGGAGCCCCGGGTTTCCATTGAGCCACAACTGAAAACCCGACGTTCCCCTGGTCGTGTGGATATACTGTGCAATGAAATCCTAGACCCCTACGAGCGCGGCAAGTTACCCGCCAAAACCTGAAGCGAGGCAGCCCCCTTCAACAAAGTGAATGGACCACCCAACACTTCACGGAATCCGGTAAATTGAGCACCCCTCCTTGGGTCAACCTATACCCCCCTACGGGTGCGGCGAATAGCCCGCCAATTCTAGAGTGAAGCCCCCTCCGTCTCAACGCCATGAGATGCGGGCCCGTTGTCCTCTAGAACCCGGCTATCCGTGCACCCCACCGCAGGGTAATCCTAGTACAGAAAAGAAAATATATACAACGGGTACATCGACCTCAACCCGGTCGTGCCCCAAAAGAATAATATACAAACAGGCAGTGACGGCAGTCCACATGTCGGACGCTCGCCCTGCAATATCAAATGTACAAATAAAAACTGCACTACCATTGCACGCAAGCTATCCACCACGACAAATCCGCAACATCACAGCAGAATATAGAACATCAACGTGAATGTCACGTTCGCAAACCCGTCTAAAAGGACTATAGCGATTAGACGAGATTTACCGATCAAATGACATTCACGGTCGCAGATAGAAATGTAATGTACTGAAAACACACAATTAAAATTTCGATCGACTAAACTTTCCCAAAATGGCCCCAAGTGCTAAACCAGTATTCAAATGAATCTGGGCCAAAACTAAACATCATAAAAATCATTTTTCCTTGTCAGAGACTTCCAGAAAAAATTTGGAGGCATTTGTCCACAAAAGCGCGGCGGAACAGCTGCCAAATGGCATGTTTTGCGGCGGTTCCGCGGCCAAAATATTGATTCAAGCTTCCAAATTTCTTGTGGTGCTTTATAATTGCCTGCACGGATTTTTAAGCTATACAGAAAGATTTTTCGACCAAGTTTTAAAATCGACAGAAAATAGGCAAATTGGAAAATTGATTTGGAAATTTTGATCGATCGAGATTTTAAGCTTGTGCAAACTAGCTAGTAGGGTTTAATGGGTGGCTCTGATACCATGAAGGGTTATGGGAGCACCCCGGCCATCGAACCGTGGCCAAATGCGGAACAAAAATTTTCTAAAACCCGGCGCTACCATTACTCGATTTCCAAGATCGAAACCATTAACCCTAAAACTAGAAAACTAACAAAGGGAGATAGAATGGTTATACCTAATGAACCAAGTCCTTCGGGTCTTCAACCATTTCCAAGCTCCTAATGATGCGGATCGACTTTGGTCGCCGGTCTTCCTTTATCTCCGACGATCCACCCGAGGGAAACGACACAAGCTCCAGGTTCACCAAGCGGACCAACCGACTCTCTAGGATTGCTAGTAGTAGAGAGTGGGGGTGTAGGATAGTGTCACCCTAATCTTCTCTCAAAATATAATGCTCATAGAAGAACCATGGAAGATGTGGAGGTGATGAAAGCAAGAATGGCATGAGCTAAATTTGGCTAAGTGTTTTTTGTGTGAGAGTGAATGTGAGCAAGAGAGAGAGCATCAAGTGTATGTCAAAAACGAGCAAGGAAATCCCCACCACTCAAAGTGGCCGGCCCCTCTCTCTCCTCTCTCAAAAATAATGCACACCAAAAACCCTTTTCCAATTAACAATAAACAAATGAGACCATACCAATCTCTACATGCACAAAAGCCATGCTTTGACCTAAAGCCCATGCCTTGCCATGTCACCATTTCCACCTCATTAAAAACATGTGATTTTCTAAAGAAAATCAATAATGAGGTGGCATCTTCTAGAAGCCATTCTGTACAAATACGGAATGCTTCCCGGTACATGTATCGAAATACACATACGCGTATTCGTACGAAAATACGAATAGCCAAAGAGAGAACATAATTAGTGAGCAATAATACTAGAATACATATATATAAATACATAGGTAAATTATTAAATCAAAACCTGATTTAACAATTTGGCTTAATCCTAAGCCGCTAGTATTATCAACCGTCCGATTAAAGTCTGTGCAGTCCGTGCAGACATTTAATCGGACACCTGTATATACTAACATACAACAACTATACCATATCGCCTGAACTGTGAAAACCCTCTGTGTGGGACTCTAAAGACTCGTCAATACGCTGGCAGTGGGTTTAACCACAAGCACGTCAGCGGCACTAGCTGTACGTAACGGCTACCTAGGTATTGAGCGAAAAGAAGGCCAACGAGCAAACACATCCAAACCCCTACGGAGCCTGTCAGTGACAATATCCGTACAGTCCGGTCTGTTCGTCTAGGAGTATCGCATATCGGATCTAGGGGGTGGATAAAGTCAGACCCCTAACAACGCGATAATTCGTGTCAGTATGAAACCCATCACTAACTGAGAAACTATCGATCCTGGATCGGTAATTCTCACATACCCCGGCCGAGGATTTCTAGTGATGGCCACCCATGCACTGTGCGACATCAACCCCCAATACCGGGAGAGACGAATCCCCGACGATCCGCTCACTGCCTCCATGTGGCTCGAGACTGTACCCAACTAAAACCTGTTTGCACGACTCCTTTGAGCCGTGGTAGGGTAGTAATCAAAGCACAGTGGGAACTCACACGAGACAAATGATGATCTTAGATCGACAGACTAACCCGTATACATGTCATTGCTAGGTTATGCCGGCGCCCTGGCCATCAAAAGCGGCCGGTGCGGAACAAAAACGACGAAAAAAAATCTGGCGCCGACGGAACCTAATCCCAAGATCGAACCCATAAACACTAAAACTAGCAAACCAAACACAAAGAGATAGAATGGTTATACCTAATGAACCAAGTCCTTCGGGTCTTCAACCATTTCTAAGCTCCTAGCGATGTGGATCGACTTTGGTCGCCGGTCTTCCTTCATCTCCGATGATCCACTCAAGAGAAACGACGCAAGCATCAGGTTCGCCAAGCGAACCAACCGACTCTCTAGGATTGCTAGTAGTAGAGAGTGGGGAGTGTAGAATAGTCTCACTAAAACTTTCGCTCAACCATGAAGGATTTGGAGGTGATCAAGACAAGAATGGCATGAGCTCAAAAATGGCTAAGTTTTTTTTTGTGTGAGCATGAGAATATGAGAGCACCAAAAATTATTTAACCAAATAAAATGAGCAAGCCCCTCCTCTAGTGGCTGGCCCCCTCTCCCATGCACCCACAAAAAAAACATTTTCATTTTCAATAATCAAATAAACACCATACCAATCATTACAAGAAAAAAGCCCATACTTTGACCGAGAGCCATGCCTATGCCATGTCATCATTTCCACCTCATTATTAACATGTGATTTTATAAATAAAATCAATAATGAGGTGGCATTTTCTAGAAGTCATTCCGCACAAATACGGAATACTTCCCGGTACATGTATCGAAATACACATATGCGTATTCGTACGAAAATACGAATAGCCAAAGAGAGAAAATAAATAGAAAGCAATAATACTAGAATACATATAAATAAATACATATGTAAATTATTAAATCAAAACTTGATTTAACAATCTGGCTTAATCCTAAGCCGTTAGTATTATCAACCGCCCGATTAAATTCTGTGCAGTCTATGCTCATATTTAATCGGACACCTGTATGTATCAACATACGTCACCTACACTATATCGCCTGAACCGAGAAAACCCTCTGTGTGGGACTCTAAAGACTCGTCAATACGCTGGCAGTGGGTTTAACCACAAGCACGTCAGCGGCACTAGCTGTACGTAACGGCTACCCAGGTATTGAGCGAAAGGAAGGCCAACGAGCAAACTCATCCGAACCCCTACTGAGCCTGTCAGTGACAATATCCGTACAGTCCGGTCTGTTCGTCTAAGAGTATAGCATATCGAGTTTAGGGGGTGGATAAAATCAGACCCCTAATAACGCGATAATTCGTGTCGGTATGAAGCTCATCACCTCCTGAGAAACTACTGATCCAAATCAGTAATTCTCCATTACCCCGGCCGAGGATTTCAGGTGATGGCCACCCGTGTTGGAAATAGTGCCCTCAGAGTCAATTATTGGATCGCAGGTACATGATTGCAATGATTACGGAGGACCTATACCGGTAGGACAGTCTTACTCGAGATGATAGTATGCTATCTGGTTTGCCTTTATCAGTCGTGTACATGTTCAGATGACTGATTACATGTTACATTTTGATAGAGCCCTTAGGATCTTGCTTTACTACCAACAGTATGACGGCGATCATATACGTGAGAGTTGGGTAGTTTATATGCATATCCTTAATAGTGGTCCCTAGTCGTGGGAGTTTCGAGACAGGGCATCGATACTCCAGAGTAGACTAGTGTATACAGTCGAGACCCCGACGAGGGGCGGTGGCCGGTCTCACAAGCCACTGGTGTCAGTTGGATCACCTAAGATGTATACAGGTGCTCATTGGGTTATGAGTACACCAGACAGGACTCGCCGGGAATCTGCTAGTTGGTATTATACATATCGTCAGATAGCAGTTCCCTGGTGACATGTGTACAGGTTAGTTCATCGACCTGAGGTCGTCATTTGTCTCGTGTGAGTTCCCACTGTGCTTTGATTTCTACCCTACCACGGCTCAAAGGAGTCGTGCAAACAGGTAGTTTTTGGGTACAGTCCCGAGCCACATGGAGGCACGTGAGCGGATCGGCAGGGGATTCGTCTCTCCCGGTATTGGGGGTGAGATCGTGCTGTGTCTAGGAGAGCCATTACACAAAGCCCACGGCCGTGGCAGGAGATTTACTGGTAGGTACTCCAGTAGAATCTCAGGGTGTTTTTAGGCTACACTCCGACACGACTTATACTGCTATTGGGGGTCTGACGTTACTAGCCCCCTAGGCAGATATGCGATACTCATAGACGAACGGACCGGACTGTATATACATTGTCACTGTTAGGCTCAGTAGGGTTTCCGGGTGAGTTCGCTCATCGGCATCCCTTGAGGTCAGTCCATGGGCAGCCGTTATGCATAGCTAGTGCCGCTGACGGTTTGTGGTTAAACCCACTGCCAGGGTACTGACGAGTCATTAGAGTCCCCCACAGACAGTTTCCCAAGTTCGGGCGAAACGTTGTAGAGGCCGTATGGTTTTATGCCAGGGTTCGGAAAATGCACGTGCGTTTACGCACGTGTCATTTTTCGGGCAGATAATACTGGTCGGCTTTGGTTTAAGCTGGATCCGAGTATTATATTGAGTAGATATAATATCTTTATCTCAGTTGCATTTGTATTCGGTCGTAATACAAATGCGGGTATTTTTATACATTTACGGGTTATCCTGAAATTCGTTTCGGGATCACTTTTGGAAGTTGCCAGTTTCCAGTTTTCTATCAGCCGTCTTTTAACATTCGGTTAAAGACGGATTTATCTTTTCTTGGATGAGGGTGAGTCATGCTTCTAGAAGGTTCTAGAAGAGGTGACTAGGTTAGAATGGTGTTGAGTTTTCATTGGTTGCTTTCTTTGTGTTCACACTTTGTGTTCACACATGATATTTATACTTATGGTTACCTCCCCCTCTCCTACACTCACCCCCCACCTCCTATATACATGGCCGGCCCCCCCTCACTCTCACTTGATTCACTTGATAGTTGAAAAAGATTATGATAGATTTTGGGGTGTATGGAAATTTCATTGCTCATTTCATTCCATCACCCGAATCAATTGGCAACTTCATTAACCGTTCGTCCATAACTTTGGACGGAACGAGACAAAGTCTTCTACTCATTCTCTACATCAATCTTGGTCGTCTCTTTTAGCAAACTTGACGACCGAGTTGCCTTGAGTCAGAGGCGGGAGCCCGTTTAAAGAATCGTTGACGTGGTGCCACCTGGACGAGCAGATCGGAGATCGAAGAGATCGGAGCAGCCGTAACGGAGCGTGGGATGATGGTTAAAGAACGAAGGACTCGGATCGTTCGGTATAACCTTTCTACACTCTTTACAGTTTGTTAGTTTAGCAATAATGGCAGATCCGGGTTATAGTATACGATAGCGCCAGTTAAAAAGGTTTTGTTCCGCATTTGGCGTCTGTAGACGGCCGGGGCGCTACCGTAGACTTACAGTGGTATCAGAGACTCACCATTTTGCTATACTAACTTGTGCTAACGCGTTTAAAATATCGATCGAACCGGATATCAAAAACTACAAAATTCAAGTTCTGAGTTTCTGTTGATTTTTAAAGGGTTCTAAAAATAACTTTACATATCACAGAAAATTCAGCAGGGTTTTCTAAGAACACCGTACAAATTTGGGCACGTGATTCGACTAGACCGCCGCGGAATCGCGGTCAAACCTATTTGACCGCGCTTCCGCGGCCATTCAGTGAGATCGTGGCCCCAAATTTGCACAGTGGGTTCTTGTATGGAATTTGGGGTTTTTGGTATATATCTTTTGGGCCCAGATTTTGTTACTGTTCAATAGATGTTCGTGGGGCCCACTTCATGATATTTAGTCGATCGAAATTTAAACATGTTAGTTTACAGTGCTTACATTATATCTCCGACCGGGAATGTCATTTGATCGGTAGACCGCGTCTGATTGCTATAGTTCTTTTAGACGGGTTTGCGAACGTGACATTCGCGTTGATGTTCTGTGTTGTGCTGTGATGTTGCGGATTCGTCGTGGTGGATAGCAGTGTGCAATGGTAGTGCAGTTTGGATTTATTTGTACTTTTGATATTGCGGGGCGAGCGTCCAACATGTGGACTGCCGTCACTGCCTGTTGTATAATATTCTTTTGGGGCACGACCAGGTTGCGGTCGATGTACCTGTTGTACTATTTTTTATTACTGTACTAGGTTATGCCCCGCGACGGAGTGCACGGATAGCAGGGTTCTGGGGGGCAACGGGTCCGCATCTCATGGCTTTGAGAGGCAGAGGGGCCTCACTCTAGAATTGGCAGACTATTCGCCGCACTCGTAGGGGGTACAGGTTGACCTAAGGAGGGGTGCCCAAGATTACCGGATTCCGTGAAGTGCTGGGTGGTCCATTCACTTTGCTGTAGGGGGCTGCCTCGCTTCAGGTTTTGGCGGGTAACTTGCTGCACCCGTAGGGGTCTAGGTTTCATTGCACAGGCTATCCACACGACAAGGGAACGTCGGGTTTCAGCAGCGGCTCTGTGAAACCCGAGGATCCCAGATTATTTGTATTGTTCTGTGATGCTTATTACTTTTCTGTAATGTTGCATATTATCACGCCTGGAGCGATTATTGTATATTGGTATATATACTATTAGATGTTGTATATGTTTTACACCCGCACTAGTCCAGTCTCCGCTCTGTCGTTAGTTAAGTAACCTAACGGGTGATGACGGGACCCAGTGACGAATGCGGATGGCATATACGTACATTTTATTTTCGTTCTTTTCTGGTGTGATTGATTGATGGGGCTGCGTTGATTCTGATCAATGCAAAGTAAAACAAACCTATTTGGCAGTTGTTGGAACAATTTAAAAAGTGTTATTACAAAGATGTTTCCTTTTGTTTTGCATAGCGGTATTCAGTGGAATATCCTGCACCTCATTCGACGGGGCAAGGGCCGATATCCCTTCACCGGGACTGACCCCTTGAGCAGAAGTTTGTGTCAGGGTAATAACTTCTCTATAGTCGATTACAAGTTGCTTTGCATCGCGGTATTCAGTGGAATATTCTGCACCTCATTCCACGAGGAAAGAGCCGAGATCCCTTCACCGGGAGTGACCTCTTTAGCAAAAGGTTTTCGCCACTATATTTTAAAAAGCTATCAGGTTCCTTCAGCGATATCAAGTTCACTACATTAAAGGTTTTTCGCCAAAAACCAGCCGTAGCTCTCCGTCACTTCTTTTGGGTATTCAGTAGTATTCAAGCTATGCATTTTAGCCAAAGTTAAGGCATAGTGTTTGGTAGCTGCTGAGTATTCATTTGTTGCATAGATATATGAGTTGGTTTGGGACAGTCGTTCTGCCATTTGGCCAAAGCCAGGGGCATGTGCGGGTGGGTTCAAATTAACAAGATAGTGACGGGTAGAACTTGGCATGTGACTTATGACATTTTGACCTAACACCAAGGTTATAAGAGCATGGGGCAAAAATCTTATCGGGAATTTCTAAAGAAACTGAAACTTGCCAAGTATGCGCATACCTTCTGGAGTATGAGTAACGTGGATGCATTCCATCACGTTATCATGCGATGAGAGTTGGATCCCGATTCCCACTGATGAGTTGGTTTACTCTTCAGGTGATCCCGATTGATTCTTCTTTCAGGTTTGGAGGAGAATTTGACAGGACAGTGGGAGGTTTCCGAATTAGATAAAGTGATAACCATTCTGATCTTGGTTAGAGTGCACGCAGAGTGTTTCTTTTCTCTCTCTCTGGCAGCGACCTTTGACCGACCCTAGATTATGACTCAGTGACCAGGTTGACCGAACCTTCTTAAAATACTGGCTTTTGGATTGTCTGAGTTGCATAAGTCATTACCACTCCCTCTTTTACCCTTTGCATTTCTCAGAACACCCTGTATTACTACGGACATCCACTTCCATTGGATAGATCCATCGTATGGTTATATACGAACTCGAAGGGACTTCTTCGAAGATGGATCAAGGTTCAGGAGAAATAGAATTGGTTTATTCAGTTGTCTTTTATTATCACCTTCTCTCAGGTTGCGAGGGCTCTTTGGTTTAGGAGAGTACACTTATTACGCTTATTGGATAGTCTTATTCCAAACCATAGGCAGGTGCCGAAAGGTAGGGAATGAAGAAAACCAATTAGCCTAAGTAGGGTGTGCAGAAGGCAATAACTAAAGACAAAATAAAGGGATTAGAAAGAGGGCAAAGTAAATTGCGACTGTTATCATTCACGACCAAAACCGCGTACTTCATCGCCACTCCTATTTCACCTTTAAAAAGAATAAGGTATTATTCAGTTGTCTTTTATCATCACCTTCTCTCAAGATGTGAGTACTCCTTGGTTTAGGAGGGTACACCTATTATGCTTACTGGATAGTCTTCTTCCAAACCATAGGCTGGTGCCGAACGGTAGGGAAGGAAGAAAACCATTTAGCCTAACGAAGGTGTACAGAAAGTAACGACTAAAGACAAATAAAGGGATTTGGAGAGAAGGAAAAGAAATATACGGTTAAAGTCATGAATTGGATTATGGAAGAGGCATTACTAGGAATACCAGGATACCCCTACGAAACATTTTCATGTTTCAGTGCATTGTTAAACGAAAACTGTTTTCCCGATTAGATACTTACTCCAAGGGTATGTATTTACCAGATTTCATTCTCATATCTGTATGGTTTTACGGATGATGAGTGGGAGTAAGTTATTGGGAATTAGGTGATCATCCTCATTATATCGGAATTCGTTGTAATTGGTGATATTTGAGGAAATCGCCAGGGTACAGTTTTCAACCTACGACGCACAGGTTTTGAGTTGCTTAACTCAGAGGACTTATACAGAGTATTGTATGTTGTCCAGTGTCCATCAGGACAAAGGGGTAGGTCCTTGTACTTTGTTCTGTTTACTTATAACTTCTCTAGTTTTTAGACAAGTGTTTCGTAGAAATACAAGGTCTAAGTTTTGAGAAGTTGTGGGTATAAGAATAAAGTAGAGAACCAGATGTCACAAATATCGGGATTCTTCAAAGAGATCGAAGATGTAGATTCTTGTGATTGGTATTCAGATGATAGTAATGGTTTTGAGAAACTTGTTTCTCTTTCAGGTTATTCATAATTGGAAGGATTCCTAAGTTGAGTAATGCTGATCAGCCTCTCTCCATTAAGTTGATATGCACTGGAGACAGCTGCATGATTGAATATGGTTCCAATTAAATAAGTGCCAAAGTTTCTATATTGGATATAGAAAGGTTCATATCTTAACGATGTTAAGGTACGGGGAGTTGTCCAGCTTATGCTTAAAACCAGACACTGGATAACTCAGGGCACGTTTCTGTAATGGCTGTTTGTGGGTTGACCCTGGCTATGAATAGGGTTAATCAATAGTGATATTGTTCTTGACTCGCCACAATTTTAGTAAAATGGTTTTTTTCAGAAAACAGTAGTGGGAGTATGGTAGAACTGGAAGTGATTCCAGAACCGCAAACGATTACGGAAAATTTAATAGGACTAAAGATTCAATCAGGTTTGACATTCCAATAGCCACTCCACAGATATGGTGGGTAACCTCAGACACCCGAGAGGTACTCCGGTAGCCTCAAGGACGGTGACAGGGAGGTTCTTGTTTACCCAGACTTGACACTACTATTGTTCCAGACTATGAGACCAGGCAGGAGGATAAGTATAGCGTTGTTCTAAACTAGTTTTAGAAGTGCACGTGTATATTATTCTGCCAGAGGGTTGTCTTAGTCAGTGGGAGCAGCGGAAGCATAGTGGGCAAGTTGCTTATGTCTATTTATAGACTAGAGCAGTTATAGCGGAGATAGATCATCTAATTTTGATATGACAGTCATGGGTTTGACTTCATCAGAATAGGGGATGGATCTGTTAAGAAGGTAGTAGGGTGTGATGTCATTGTATCTGGATGACATACACAGAGTAGGAAGTAAAATTCCTATACTACGATCGGTTGTACTGTGGTCGTCAGACAGTTGTTTCTCCAGACAGGATATGGATATAATATTTGACATTCTGGTTTCTAGATCTATGGTTTTAGATCTGGATTTGGGTAGTTTCCCAATGTGCGTACTTTGACAGTATTCTAATGGTTTTTAGAATAGATGACTCCTGGCATGGTGGTGTACCTGCAGGTGATGGAGTCACCCTCTCTAAAGGTGTCGTATAGATTAAAGGGGAGAGGGCTGTGCATGATTGGCAGATCACTTGCTTAGGCAATTGAGTCAATCGTGAGATGTCAAGTACCACACCAAATGTTGTTTTTGCACTAGATGCAATAAGTTTGTATTAATCCAATCCTGGAGAAACATAAGGAAGCAGTTTTAGAACATAAGTGGATGTTCTACGGATTTGATGACGGCAGCCTCCTTCGGGAGACGGTTATCATTCCAGGCTTCAAAGGTGACATAGTTGACAGAGTGATTGTCAGAGTTATAGTTTTCCCTCTGATGAGGGACAGTATTATGGACAGGTGGTCCAAGAGAATACTGTGGGTGGCATGGTGCCGGATACTGATTAGGTTCAGTGATTGATACAGTCTAAGAAGTTTGGATTTGGAGTTCATTTATGAACTAGGTCCCATCAGATATCCAGACATATTCTAAGACAGGTATTACTCAATTCGGGAGATGGCTTTCTCCGCGAACTTGAGATTAAGAGAGATATAGAAAGAAACTTCTAGGCGGATCCACTCACTGAGGCTATTTCTCGAACACAATAGTTTTACAAACGGGCTTTGTGAAACTGATTAGTAGAGGAGTTGGATGTTCGGTTTCACACGGGCTGTGAGTAGTCGACATCGCAATAATTAGTCTTAAGTGGAAGTGGGAGATTGTTGGAGATAGTGCCCTCAGAGTCAATTATTGGATCGCAGGTACGTGATTGCAATGATTACGGAGGACCTATACCGGTAGGACAGTCTTACTCGAGATGATAGTATGCTATCTGGTTTGCCTTTATCAGTCGTGTACATGTTCAGGTGACTGATTACATGTTATACTTTGATAGAGCCCTTGGGATCTTGCTTTACTACCAACAGTATGACGGCGATCATATACGTGAGAGTTGGGTAGTTTATATGCATATCCTTAATAGTGGTCCCAAGTTGTGGGAGTTTCGAGACAGGGCATCGATACTCCAGAGTAGACTAGTGTATACAGTCGAGACCCCGACGAGGGGCGGTGGCCGGTCTCACAAGCCACTGGTGTCAGTTGGATCACCTAATATGTATACAGGTGCTCATTGGGTTATGAGTACACCGTACAGGACTCGCCGGGAATCTGCTAGTTGGTATTATACATATCGTCAGATAGCAGTTCCCTGGTGACATGTGTACAGGTTAGTTCATCGACCTGAGGTCGTCATTTGTCTCGTGTGAGTTCCCACTGTGCTTTGATTTCTACCCTACCACGGCTCAAAGGAGTCGTGCAAACAGGTAGTTTTTGGGTACAGTCCCGAGCCACATGGAGGCACGTGAGCGGATCGGCAGGGGATTCGTCTCTCCCGGTATTGGGGGTGAGATCGTGCTGTGTTTATGAGAGCCATTACACAAAGCCCACGGCCGTGGCAGGAGATTTACTGGTAAGTACTCCAGTAGTATCTCAGGGTGTTTTTAGGCTACACTCCGACACGACTTATACTGCTATTGGGGGTCTGACGTTACTAGCCCCCTAGGCAGATATGCGATACTCATAGACGAACGGACCGGACTGTATATACATTGTCACTGTTAGGCTCAGTAGGGTTTCCGGGTGAGTTCGCTCATCGGCATCCCTTGAGGTCAGTCCATGGGCAGCCGTTATGCATAGCTAGTGCCGCTGACGGTTTGTGGTTAAACCCACTGCCAGGGTACTGACGAGTCATTAGAGTCCCCCACAGACAGTTTCCCAAGTTCGGGCGAAACGTTGTAGAGGCCGTATGGTTTTATGCCAGGGTTCGGAAAATGCACGTGCGTTTACGCACGTGTCATTTTTCGGGCAGATGATACTGGTCGGTTTTGGTTTAAGCCGGATCCGAGTATTATATTGAGTAGATATAATATCTTTGTCTCAGTTGCATTTGTATTCGGTCGTAATACAAATGCGGGTATTTTTATACAGTTACGGGGTTATCCTGAAATTCGTTTCGGGATCACTTTTGGAAGTTGCCAGTTTTCAGTTTTCTATCAGCCGTCTTTTAACATTCGGTTAAAGACGGATTTATCTTTTCTTGGATGAGGGTGAGTCATGCTTCTAGAAGGTTTTAGAAGAGGTGACTCGGTTAGAATGGTGTTGAGTTTTCATTGGTTGCTTTCTTTGTGTTCACACTATGTGTTCACACTTTGTGTTCACACATGATATTTATCCTTATGGTTACCTCCCCCTCTCCTACACTCACCCCCCCACCTCCTATATACATGGCCGGCCCCCTCCCCTCACTCTCACTTGATTCACTTGATAGTTGAAAAAGATTATGATAGATTTTGGGGTGTATGGAAATTTCATTGCTCATTTCATTCCATCACCCGAATCAATAGGCAACTTCATTAACCATTCGTCCATAGTTTTGGGCGGAACGAGACAAAGTCTTCTACTCATTCTCTACATCAATCTTGGTCGTCTCTTTTAGCAAACTTGACGACCGAGTTGCCTCGAGTCAGAGGCGGGAGCCCATTTAAAGAATCGTTGACGTGGTGCCACCTGGACGAGCAGATCGGAGATCGAAGAGATCAGAGCAGCCGCAACGGAGCGTGGGATGATGGTTAAAGAACGAAAGACTCAGATCGTTCGGTATAACCTTTCTACACTCTTTACAGTTTGTTAGTTTAGCAATAATGGCAGATCTGGGTTATAGTATACGATAGCGCCAGTTAAAAAAAATTTGTTCCGCATTTGGCGTCTGTAGACGGCCGGGGCGCTACCGTAGACTGACAACCCGTGCACTGTGCGACATCAACCCCCAATACCGGGAGAGACGAATCCCTAACGATCCGCTCACTGCCTCCATGTGGCCCGGGACTGTACCCAACTAAAACCTATTTGCACATCTCCTTTGAGCGTGGTAGGGTAGTAATCAAAGCACAGTGGGAACTCACACGAGACAAATGACGATCTCAGGTCGACAGACTAACCTGTACACATGTCACCAGGGAACTGCTATCTGACAATAGGTATAATACCAACTAGCATGTTCCCGGCGAGTCCGTCCAGTGTACTCATAACCCAATGAGCACCTGTATACTATCTTAGGTGAACAACTAACACCAATGGCTTGTGAGACCGGCCACCGCCCCTCGTCAGGGTCTTGATAAGTATACACCGGTCTACACTGGAGTATTGATACCCAGTCTCGATACTCCCACGACTAGGGACATTTAAGGATGCACTTATAGACCCCCAGCTCTCACGTATATGATCGCCATCATAATGCTGGTGGTCAAGCAAGAATCCTATGGGCTCTATCATGATGATAAAGACAAACCAGATAGCATACTATTATCTCGAGTAAGACTGTTTTATCGGTATAGGCCCTTCCTCAATCATCACAATCACGTGCCTGTGACTACGATAATTGCCTTGACGGCATTATAGCCAACAGTCACCAGGGAACTGCTATCTGACTATAAGTATAATACCAACTAGCATGTTCCCGGCAAGTCCGTCCAGTGTACTCATTGTTAGTTATGTATATGCCCTAGAGGCCATTGTTGTACATGTGATGTATATTATGATGGATGCTTGGATATATATAGAGAGGACTTTCTTGCTCGTCATGATAGTATGCTATTTGGTTTCACTTTATCTTAACATGTTGACTTATACTGGTTTACTGTCTTACTCTCACATGTTGATAAAGCCCTTAGGATCTGTACTCGACTACGGGGACTATGATGAGATCATACTAGTGGGGCCACGGTAGTCGATGAGTACATCCTATAACTGTTCCTAGTCGAGGGTATATCGAGACAGGGCATCGATACACCAGAGTAGACTAGCGTATACGCATCTTGACCCATATGATGGGCGATAGATGATCCCATATCCATCGGTGTTGGACATCAAGGATGGTATGCGGGTGCTCAGAGGAGACTGGGTACACTGGACGGACTCGCCGAGAACTCCCAGATGGTGATATACCACACGTCAGATGGCAGTTCTCCGGTGACACTGGTACAGGGTAGTCTGTAGACCCGAGATCGTTATAGAGTCTTGTGTGATTCCCATTGTGCTTTGATTTCCACCTTACCACGTCCAAGAGAGCGTGCAAAACGGTGGCTTTTGGGTGCAGTCCCGAATCTCATGGAGGCAATGAGCGATAGGAGGGGATTCGTCTCTCCCGGTATAGGGAGTTGATGTTGTGCTGTGTTCGATTAGTTATAACTGGAAGTCCCTGGCCAGGGCTGATATAGAGATTTACTGGTAATTGTTACCAGTAGTTTCTCGACCCGTTATGAGCCTCACATCGACACGACTTATCGGTTACTGGGGTCTGACGTATACCACCCCTAGACTCGATATGCGACATATCAGACGAAGAGACCGGACTGTACGGGAGTGTTACTGATTGGATTCACAGGAGAACGTACAGGCTAGCTTGTTGATCTTCTGATCGCTCAATACCTGGGTGGCTGTTACGTTTAGCTGACCGCTTGCAGCTTGTGGGTGTTTGATATGATCATCACCTGCTACCGGCGTATTAACGATTCTTTAGAGTCCTACACAGAGGTTTCTTGGCTCAGGCAAAACGGAGTAGAGGCACATATGTGATATGTGCAGGACCGAGGATATTGCGATATGAGATACCGTATTATATTCTCGCGATATTTAGATATGAACCGGTTCATCGGATCAAGTGTTGATTCGATGAATCGGTACATGATATATTAGTCGGTTATATTCGATATAGCCGGATGATCGGATCAAGTGTTGATTCGATAATTTAATGTATAATAATATATATGATATATTGTATTACATTATCTAATATTGGCTCACTTTATTATTTCATTTTCTCACCGGATGATACATTGATATATATGTGATATATATTAATTGTATTATTTTCTTTTGTTACAAATATATAATATATATGTGATATATATTATAGTAACATGATATGATTAATAATGGAACATGTTTGGTGGAGATTAAGCAAGGTTAGGGTTTGATTAGGGTTAGTTCTTTCTTGCACCTTCTAGAACTTTTCCTTTTGTCATGAAGAAGATATATGATAGATATTTTCTCAAGACTCATTGTTTTAACCCAACCAAACCCTAGCCCTTGTTTATTCTCTACAAAGGTTATCCTAGTCATCCTTGACCATGGTTCTATGATTAATCATATATTCATTTATATTATTCATCACAAAAGGATTAACTCATTATTCATCTTCTTCTTCTCTCTTGAGCTTTGAGAAAGCTTACTTGTTTTTCATTTTGTGATGATTTCATGTGAGAATTTGATATAAGAGGAAAGCATAAATACTACTCCATCATCCTCATCTAATCTAGCCCATTAGATTCGAGTGTTCACCTCATTAGAGTGAGAGAGCTTGAGTTATTGCAACTTCGACGTAGATCATCGGAGAAACGGAACACTACAAGCTAGCATGGATCGTTCGAGTCGTGGAGCCTCTCTTGAGTCCGGGAGATCGTGGATTGCGGCGAAGGGACTTCTACTCAGAGCTTATGAAGCGAAGGAGCGGACTAAAAAGATTGTAATCCCTCACACTTAGTAGTAAAGATGTTTACTTGCATGTTAAACCCTAATAATCTAGCAAAGATCCCGGCTTTGGGTTGTTCGGCAGGTCTAAAATTATATTCGGGCATGGTTGATGCCTTTTGAACCCTCACAAGAGTGTCTAGGAACCCTACAGTGGTATCAGAGCCTAGTTAGAGCATTAGGCGACGTGTATACGAAGTTAAAACTCCGATCGAACCCCGAAACGACGTTTTGAACCCCTCTCTGGATAATTTTTAAAAACTGTGATTTTTCTGAATTAAAAATACCTAAAAAAATCAGCAGGTAATTTCAAGAATAACTGTGGAAAACGATGACGTCATCCGTACGGACCGCCGCGGAACCGCGGCCATTCCTTGCTTCGGCCGTGGATCCGCGGCAGTGCTGTTTGATGTGACAATTTTTTTTACAGTAATTCCCTATTCTGCTTATGTATTTTTCTAGGTACTTTTAATCTGACTCAAGTGTTGAGTGTTCTGGGGTTTATTTTGTAATCGTTGATTCGATCGGAAAATTTAATTTTGTTATGTTTTCCGGATATTTAGAAACTGTTAAAATGTTCGAGCGGATATCATTAACTCACTTTTTCCCGGCACGAAAAACTTTCAAGTGTTGAATTTTTATCGGGTTTAAATCTTTCGGAAAAATGTGCAAGTAACGCTGTGGACCTTCTAGAAGAACACAAACCTTAACTCGATTATTTGACCGTCTTGAACTGCCTCTAAACCTTAGGGTTTGGGGCAGTACGGCGTGCCACATGTGAGGCGTTGGCTTGACCCTTCTACGGCTGGATCATCGGTACTGTGACATATTCTGGGATTATTTGAACTCCGCTCAAGTGTTGAGCTATTTAGGAAATCTTGGGTATTTGATTATCCGATCGGAAAGTTTAATACTGTCTATTTATCTGGAATGTGATACAATCTGTGGAATTCATATAGTTAGGCATGAAATGCGAAGTATGTGATATTTCGGATTTACGATGTCTAAAGTGATTGTGGATTCCAAATATTGTAGTTTTACAATTTCTTTTCTGTGACAGTAAGTGTAGTATGTAGTTGTATTGCCGATTTTCGTTGCTATACGTCAACGACGATCGGTGTATGCATACTTACTTACGTTGATGATATGTGATATTATGTGTTGCTGTGATATGTTATATTGGATCGTCGTGTTCTGAATAGCCGGGGGTTTTATGTGAGATGAGGGTTTTTATTTTCATTCATGTAAAATTCATTTGTATGTAATATTCTTTTATTGGGGCACTTCCGGGATGAGGTTGATGTCACCAGTGTATATTATTTACTTTTCTGCATTAGGTAGACCCAAGGAGGGGAGCACAAGTAACTGGGTTCTAGGGTCCAGTGGGAGGCCATCTCGAGGAGTCGAGACCGGGTCTCCTAACCCTAGAATTGGCAGTGTTACTTGCCGCTCTCGTAGGGGTCTTGGGATGTGGGTTTGGCTATTCGTCGCGACCGTGGAATCCGTGTTTTATACCGGCTCGTATTAAAAACACGGACATCCTAGTATATCCAATATTTCATATATGTTCTTCTGCTGCAATGTTCTGTGATGAGATCATATTACTTCCTGAGACGAATGCTTATACTATATATATATATATATATATATATGCTGATATATAAATATTACTGCTTTCATTTCTTCTGTGAAGCTTAGGAAGCATAAGCTGATGGGATTTTATTAATGAGATTAATAAAAAGAAAAGAAACCTAAAAGATGTTGTAGAATCAAAACTTTATAAAAAGGGTAGCTACAGATTTGCTTTGCATAGCGGTATATATGATATACCCTGCACCTTATTCGATGAGGAAAGAGCCGAGATCCCTTCACCGGGAGTGACCTCTTTAGCGAAACTGGTAGATGCTACAAACTCACGGTTTAGTTTTTGACAGCTTATATAGTTCTTGCTTTGCACAGCGGTATATATGATATATCCTGCACCTTATTCGATGGGGAAAGAGCCGAGATCCCTTCACCGGGAGTGACCTCTTTAGCGAAACTAGAAAAGCCTCAAAAACACTCCTTTTTCAAAAATCACTTGATTCTACGACGATATCAAGTTCATTACGCTCAAGGTTTTCTGAAAAACCTACGTAGCCCTCCGTTATTTCAGATAAGCAATATTTAGTATTCGTGCTGCGGTAGTTTGGCATGCGTCAAGGCGTAGTGTACGGTAGCTGATTATTACTTATCTGTAGCATGAGATGCGATTGGATTAGGGTATTCATACAGCGTTGTTTGGCATGCGTCAAGGGTCGTACGGGTGGGTTTAATTCAATCACGAAATGTACGGGTTGAACTTGACTAGCGGACTATGGGTTGTTTGGCATGAGTCAAGGTCATAGCACACTAGGGGTAAAAGAATTATCGGGAATTTCAAGTGTTTAAATTTGCAATGAGATTGCATACCTCCTATGAGAAAGTTGGATCCCGATACCCACTACGAGTAAAAGTTACTCCTGGGAGAGTTTTACACAGGACAATTAGCCGATCAAGTAGGTGTCTAGAAAAGTGTTAACGGGGTTACGCCTCTGGGAAAACGAGGTGTACTTTAATTAGGTCCGTGCGAAAGCACGGGAAACCTCCCTCAAGTACCGACACTGATCTGGCTGAAAGATTGACGAAATTGTAGGGTGTAATTAATCCCGGCTAATCTTACCTTTTAGGGTTTGAAGGAAGATTTGATAAAAACAGTGGGAGACATCCTGATTAGATAAGATAATAACCAATCTAATCTTGCAAGAGCATACGCTAAAGTATTTTCTTCTCTCTCTCTCCAGGTAGCGACCATGTCAGGCCATAATCAAGATAATAATATGGATGTATTGACTGAACCCGATTATTATACTGAGCAAGGGAACGTTGGTCCCGTTCTTTCTTATAAGAGTTATAAGACTAAACAGGGAATAGGAGAATATCTGGATTCTCACACCGCCCAAACGGAGAACATGTATGTTGATGCACCTTCTTCGGGTGTGTTAGTTATTGAGAACTGTTTCTCAGTTCACCCTACGTCCTGGGTATTAGATACTGGATCAGGATCCCACATATGTAAATTGTTACATGGGCTACAGAAAGGTAGAGAACTGGGAAAAGGTGATCATTCCGTTCAAATAGGGAATGGTGCAAATATTGCAGCCAAAGCAGTTGGCGAATATCACCTTGTATTACCAAGTAGTAATACACTGATTCTGAATGAGTGCTATTATATACCGAACATGATGTGCAACATTATATCAGTTTCTTTATTAAGTAAAGAAGGATATAATTTTGTAGTACAGGATAATGTTATGAACATATTCCTGAATCAAAGTTGATTGGATCAGGCTCGTTACATAATGGCATTTTTATTCTCAATCAAAATACAGTCCTTAATATACAAAACACACACAAGAGGATGAGTTCAGAAATGAACGAATCCTTCTTATGGCATTGTAGACTTGGTCATATCAATGCGACACGACTGGCTAAGTTACATAAGGATGGATATCTGAATCCGTTCGAATTATCATCTTATGATACTTGCCATTCATGTCTCAAAGGCAAAATGACCAAAGCTCCGTTTAGTGGACATGGAGAAAGAGTTACGGAACTCTTAGGACTAGTACATAGTGATGTATGCGGTCCTATGTCTATGCATGCCAGGAACGGTTCTTCCTACTTCATTACATTCACTGACGATCTCTCAAGATTCGGATATGTGTTCCTGATGAAACACAAGTCTGAAGCTTTTGAGAAATTCAGAGAATATAAGCACGAAGTAGAGAATCAAACGGGCAAAAGTATTAAGATTCTTCGATCTGATCGAGGAGGTGAATACTTAAGCAATGAGTTCCTAGATTATCTAAAAGAGAATGCGATTCTCTCTCAGCTTACTCCTCCTTATACACCACAGCACAACGGTGTATCGGAACGGAGGAATCGCACCCTATTAGATATGGTGCTCTCAATGATGAGTACAGCTGAGTTACCAATTTTCTTCTGGGGGTATGCGCTTGAGATAGCCATAGACCTATTGAATAGGGTTCCTACCAAATCTGTGCCTACCACTCCATATGAGATATGGAAAGGAAAGAGACCACATCTTAATTACATTAAGATATGGGGTTGTCCGGCCTATGTCAAAAGACAAAATCCGGACAAACTCGAGGCAATATCTGTCTTATGTATGTTTATAGGATATCCCAAAAATTCATAAGGGTATATCTTCTACCACCCCAAGGAACAAAAGGTGTTTGTTTCTCGACATGCCACTTTCTTAGAAAAAGGTTTTCTTATGAAATAGATTAGTGGCATTGAGGTAGAACTGGAAGAGGTTCCAGCAACACAAACAATAACAGAAGACTTGGTAAAACCAGAGGATTCAATAGTACCCGACGAACCCCAGCCTCTTCGCCGATCTAGCAGGGTTTCTCATCCACCTGAGAGATACTACGGTTTTCTCATTGATGGTGAAAGCGAGGATTGCATCAAGGAAGATGATGACCCGACTAGTTTCGAGCAGGCCATCACGAGTTGTGACTCTGTGAAATGGCTGGATGCAATGCGATCTGAGATGGAATCCATGTACACCAACAAAGTATGGACTTTGGAAAATGCTCCTGAAGGGGTAAAACCCATTGGGAGCAAGTGGATCTTTAAAAAGAAATTTGGTGTAGATGGAAAAGTTGAGACTTTCAAAGCTAGACTTGTTGCAAAGGGTTTTCGTCAACGACCAGGTGTGGATTATGACGAAACCTTTTCTCCAGTGGCTATGCTTAAGTCCATCCGGATCTTACTTGCCATTGCTGCATACCATGACTACGAAATCTGGCAAATGGATATTAAGACCGCCTTTCTAAACGGTGATTTGGAAGAGTGCGTGTACATGACTCAGCCAGAGGGCTTCGTAGATAGTGGGAGCAGCGGAAAGGTGTGCAAGCTGCTTAAATCCATTTATGGGTTAAAGCAAGCATCGCGAAGTTGGAACATCTGTTTTGATGTTGTAGTCAAAGAGTTTGACTTCATCAAAAACATAGATGAACCTTGTATCTATAAGAAGGTAGCAGAGAGTAAGGTTGTCTTCCTCGTATTGTACATAGATAACATACTCTTGATAGGAAATGATATTCCTATGCTGCAATCAGTCAAGCTCTTCTTATCACAAAGATTCTCAATGAAAGATCTAGGTGATGCCTCCTGCATATTGGGAATCATGATCTATCGAGATAGATCTAAACGGATACTGGGATTGTCCCAATCCAGGTACATTGACACCATACTAAAGAGGTTTAGTATGGAAGAATCCAAGCGTGGGAACTAACCCACGATCTCTGGACTCACTCTCTCCAAAGAGATGTCTCCCAAGACTGATTTGGAGAGAGCTCGCATGCAAGGGATACCCTATGCTTCGGCAGTAGGCTCTATCATGTATGCGATGCTATGTACCAGACCCGATGTAGCATACTCACTAAGTGTAGTGAGTTGGTATCAAGCAGATCCTAGAGAGAATCACTGGACAGCTGTGAAGAACATTCTCAAGTACTTACGAAGGACTAAGGAGATGTTCTTGGTGTATGGTAACGGAGAACTCTAGGTGGAGTCCTTTACCGATTCGAGCTTCCAAAGTGATAAGGACGACTCTAAGTCGCACTCGGGATTTGTCTTTACCCTCAATGGAGGGGCGGTGTGTTGGAAGAGTTCCAAACAGGATACCGTTGCAGACTCGACGATGGAGGTTGAATACATCGCTGCCAACGATGCTGCCAAAGAGGCTGTCTGGATAAAGAAGTTCATTAGTGAACTTGGTGTGGTTCCATCCCTTGAACATCCAATACCTCTGTATTGCGATAACAAGGGAGCTGTGGCTTTGGCCAAGGAACCCAGGTCCCATCAAAAGTCCAGACATATTCTGAGGCGGTATCACCTGATCAGGGAGATAGTTGATCGCCGGGAGATCGAGGTCAAGAGAGTAGATACGAAGGACAACACTGCGGATCCATTCACGAAGGCCATTCCCCAGATACAGTTTGAGAGATTATTCGAGATGCTAGGTATGAGATACTACAGCAGCTGTCCTTAGTGCAAGTGGGAGATTGTTAGTTATGTATATGCCCTAGAGGCCATTGTTGTACATGTGATGTATATTTTGATGGATGCTTAGATATATATAGAGAGGACTTTCTTGCTCGTCATGATAGTATGCTATTTGGTTTCACTTTATCTTAACATGTTGACTTATACTGGTTTACTGTCTTACTCTCACATGTTGATAAAGCCCTTAGGATCTGTACTCGACTACGGGGACTATGATGAGATCATACTAGTGGGGCCACGGTAGTCGATGAGTAAATCTTATAACTGTTCCTAGTCAAGGGTATATCGAGACAGGGCATCGATACACCAGAGTAGACTAGCGTATACGCATCTTGACCCATATGATGGGCGATGGATGATCCCATATCCATCGGTGTTGAACATTAAGGATGGTATGCGGGTGCTCAGTAGAGACTGGGTACACTGGACGGACTCACCGAGAACTCCCAGATGGTGATATACCACACGTCAGATGGCAGTTCTCCGGTGACACTGGTACAGGGTAGTCTGTAGACCCGAGATCGTCATAGAGTCTTGTGTGATTCCTACTGTGCTTTGATTTCCACCTTACCACGTCCAAGAGGGCGTGCAAAACGGTGGCTTTTGGGTGTAGTCCCGAATCACATGGAGGCAATGAGCGATAGGAGGGGATTCGTCTCTCCCGGTATAGGGAGTTGATGTTGTGCTGTGTTCGATTGGCTATAACTGGAAGTCCCAGGCCAGGGCTGATATAGAGATTTACTGGTAAGTGTTACCAGTAGTTTCTCGACCCGTTATGAGCCTCACATCGACACGACTTATCGGTTACTGGGGTCTGACGTATACCACCCCTAGACTCGATATGCGACATATCAGACGAAGAGACCGGACTGTACGGGAGTGTTACTGATTGGATTCACAGGAGAACGTACAGGCTAGCTTGTTGATCTTCTGATCGCTCAATACCTGGGTGGCTGTTACGTTTAGCTGACCGCTTGCAGCTTGTGGGTGTTTGATATGATCATCACCTGCTACCGGCGTATTGATGATTATTTAGAGTCCTACACAGAGGTTTCTTGGCTCAGGCAAAACGGAGTAGAGGCACATATGTGATATGTGCAGGACCGAAGATAATGTGATATGAGATACCGTATTATATTCTCACGATATTTAGATATGAACCGGGTCATCGGATCAAGTGTTGATTCGATGAATCGGTACATGATATATTAGTCGGTTATATTCGATATAGCCGAATGATCGGATCAAGTGTTGATTCGATGATTTAATGTATAATAATATATATGATATATTGTATTACATTATCTAATATTGGCTCACTTTATTATTTCATTTTCTCACCGGATGATACATTGATATATATGCGATATATATTAATTGTATTATTTTCTTTTGTTACAAATATATAATATATATGTGATATATATTATAGTAACATGATATGATTAATAATGGAACATGTTTGGTGGAGATTAAGCAAGGTTAGGGTTTGATTAGGGTTAGTTCTTTCTTGCACCTTCTAGAACTTTTCCTTTTGTCATGAAGAAGATATTATGATAGATATTTTCTCATGACTCATTGTTTTAACCCAACCAAACCCTAGCCCTTGTTTATTCTCTACAAAGGTTATCCTAGTCATTCTTGACCATGGTTCTATGATTAATCATATATTCATTTCTATTATTCATCACAAAAGGATTAACTCATTATTCATCTTCTTCTTCTCTCTTGAGCTTTGAGAAAACTTACTTATTTTTCATTTTGTGATGATTTCATGTGAGAATTTGATATAAAAGGAAGGCATAAATACTACTCCATCATCCTCATCTAATCTAGCCTATTAGATTAGGGTGTTCACCTCATTAGAGTGAGAGGGCTTGAGTTATTGCAACTTCAATGTAGATCATCAGAGAAACGGAACACTACAAGCTAGCATGGATCGTTCGAGTCGTGGAGCCTCTCTTGAGTCCGGGAGATCGTGGATCGCGACGAAGGGACTTCTAATCGGAGCTTATGAAGCGAAGGAGCGGACTACAAAGGTTGTAATCGCTCACACTTGTAGTAAAGATGTTTACTTGCATGTTAAACCCTAATAATATAGCAAAGATCCCGGCTTTGGGTTATTCGGCACGTCTAAAATTTTATTCGGGCATGGTTGATGCCTTTTGAACCCTCACAAGAGTGCCTAGGAACCCTACACTCATAACCCAATGAGCACATGTATACTATCTTAGGTGAACAACTAACACCAATGGCTTGTGAGACCGGCCACCGCCCCTCGTCAGGGTCTAGATAAGTATACACCAGTCTACACTGGAGTATCGATGCCCAGTTTCGATACTCCCATGACTATGGACATTTAAGGATGTGCTTATAGACCCCCAGCTCCCACGTATGTGATCGCCATCATAATGCTGGCAGTCAAGCAAGAATCCTATGGGCTTTATCAGCATATGATGATAAAGACAAACCAGATAGCATACTATCATCTCGAGTAAGACCGTTTTATCGGTATAGGTCCTCGCTCAATCATCATGATCACATACCTATGACTATGATAATTGTCTTGAGGGCACTATAGCCAACAGGTAAATCGTCAGCTAAAAGCTATAAGGTATACGTGCCTACAAGACCGAGTCGGTGAATCTATCAATCGGCATCCAGCCTCACAACATCGCGTACGGTATAATCCAGCGTACGGCATCCTCTAGTCAAGGGTATGGATCAAATATCAAGTCAAACTCATCACGCACGGAAAATCATCGTACGGCGGCATTAAGCTATCAGGGATCCTATCAACCTATAAGATGAGGAGGGTACAGACCTAACGTCACGCACGGCTAACACTCACGATTCACAACACATATAAATATCTCTATATACCTATGTCCCAAGTCATATCCGCAACAATCTCATATCAGGGGACCAACAGGGTATCAATCATCTCAATTGACTCGCATCCGTATACCAACATATCACCAAATCATCATATCACGTCATATATTCTTTTCATCGCATTTATATCCCTCATCAAGTCAATTTTACAAATACATTCTACATTTACTATAAGCATAAATATCTAATCTAGCATACACACCCGAACCATACAAACAGTTTTTGAAAGATGCGAATCGTAGTTTTGAAAGTAGGGGTTACGGTATTTTTAAGGAAAAGATAACGTTTGAAAATCCGTAACGTCCCTCAAGATATCTGTTTAAAAGATGCATACGATTCTTCGGTTTGGAAATAGGTATGGTTCGGATGACACAATTACGTCGGCTATCTAGTCCTATAGTACCCTAAACGGTAATATCGTCAAACGTCATACTCAAATTCCGTCATCACATAAGTCGTATCAAAACACTTCTAACTATCCTTTATTTAGAATATGGTTTCACTAACTATCCTTTAGTTTATAATATGGTTTCACTAACTATCTTTTAACTCTAACCCTAGTTTCCTAATCTAGGTTTTCTTAACCATATGCTACAAATCGGTTTCCACCAAAACTTTGTGGGGGTGCTATACGCCATCCACCCGACTTCCTCGTAGATATAGATCTACTCACCGTGGTCTTCGCTTGCTGAAGTTGATGACGCCACGCTCCGTTGCCTCGGAATCCATGCGAAGGTACCTACAATAACAACACATATCGCAACGCTATTAAAATCAAGTTCTGAAATCCAATACGGCATGCGCATTGCTCATAGGTTAGAACATATAGCTTACGCGTACAAAATCAACCAAACAACCCTTGTTGTTGATGTACAAACATCCAACAACCAAATACGAATCCAAATATCAAAACTAAACATTTCAATTACTTAAAACATAGCCAAAATCACACCAAAATGCTCCCAGATTTTGACTCAGGTCAAATAAAGCTAAACAAACAATTATAGGGTGTTTTACAGGGAGTGTATGAGCTACTGGAACAAGCTTGGCACCAACCCACCCAAACTGGATGGCCACAAAGCTAGGAATTCCGGCCTCCTCGGCCCTCTAGGCTCCTCTGGGCTTCGTCTCGTCAAGGTGGTCTCCTAGTACTCTAATTTGGTGCCTGGTATTGTTTGGTTGTCTCAGAAGTCCCCCGGGTCATCCCAGATTCCCTGTAGGCATGCTGACATGGATCAATTAGTAAATCCGTATTTTGGTTTCTACACTAAATCCCAGCCCCTAAATTCAATCCCTAAGGTCTTGTACAGCCACTACACATCACCAATTCCACTCAATCACCCCCAAACCCTTCTCTAGAATTTCAAAGCTCACAAATCCATCATCAAACCAATTCTAAACTAAAACTAGAATAGAAAGAAGCTTAAAACTAACAAACTGGAAGAAACTATACCTCATTTAGGCCATTCTAGACAGCCCTAGCTTCCCAATGTCATCAAAATCCCACTTTGCTTGGTCCAATGTGTAGAGGAAGAGATGGGAATTGATTTTTGTGAATGGAGTATAAGGTTTTGGGGATTATTTGGAGATGGATCTAGGGTTAGAAGTGGAGGGAAGTGAGCTTGAGGATATGAAGAAGGAGATGAAAATGATGGGGGAAAAGTATATGGCAGCGCCCTTCCCCCCTCACTTATTCTCACACACTCTCTCTCTCCAATCATTCACCTTTTTAACCCTATTTCATTCCTTTTTATTTTCTCTTTTAAATTTCAAACCAAATCACATAATACCCATAAAACAACACAAATGCAACAACATGCAATCAAATGTAACATGACAAGGTGCACTAGCCATGGAAAACTGTAGAAACACGGATTTGGCTTAATTGAGATTAGCAGTGCACTAATCGGGTTTTTATCCAAACTGCATATAATAAATTTTAAAAATACCAAATCCTTTAAATATATTACACTAGTAAAATAGGGGGTTGCCCCTACGGATGGAAATATCCGTAGGGGCAGATTTAACTTGGCCCTACGGATTAATCCCTAGGGCTAAAAGGTTGCCCCTACGGGCACAGACGTCCAAGAATAAAAATATTAATTCTTAATTTGGTGTTTGCCCCTACGGAGCCGCAAACAAAGGACCTACGGGTATATCCGTAGGGGCAAGTAAATATCTATTTAACAAAACCCCAGATCGATCGCCTACGCTCACTTTCTCTCTCTCTCAATCGCGCGCGAGAAAAAACCCCAAATCGGCACGCCGTCGTTGCCACCGTCGCCTCCGTCGTCGCCACCGCCGGTTTCGTCGCCACCGTCGTCGCCACCGCCGGTTTCGTCGCCAAATCGCCACCGTCGTCGCTCCAGCCCACCAGCAGCCGTTCAGGTATAAATCTCGAGGTAAATTAAAGCATTTTTGGATTATTTTGGGCTTAGGGTTCATGGCTGGGTCTGGGTTGTGCGCGTGAGAGTTGGGGTTGGGCAGGGGTCGCGGTGGCGGTCGGGGTCGGGGTCGGGGTAGGGTTAGGGTTGGGGTTCGGCTGCTGTTGGGGTGGGGCTGGGGTTAGGGTTACGGTGGGGCTGGGGTTAGGGTTACGGTGGGGCTGGGGTTAGGGTTACGATGGGGCTGGTTGAATGGCTCTTCTGATTAGTTGACAAATACAATGTTAATCATAATTTACTCGACACAGATGGTAGAAAATCAGAAAAAGATCAAGAAAAAAATAATCGATTTTGATTTTAACATGCGGGGTGTTGATGCAAGATGTAATATCTAGTAGCAGATGCTAGGTATATAGACTAAAGAATAGTTGTAAATGAACCGCTAGCAAGAAAATCCTATAATTATACACATCGCTTGACGCATGAAGCCTGAAGCTCTTTCTTTTGGGGGATAAAACTAGTTATATTCCTGCATTGCCTAGAAACAGCAGTGAGTTGGTTAAAACTTTTCAAACACAACCCCCCACCCCCAAAAAAAAAGAAAGAAAGAAAGGGCAAGGAAAAAAAAGAATAGCAGCAAGCAATACAAGCTAGCAACCGTAAATAACTGCTGAGATTATGTCTACCTTGGCAATTTGAACAATGATGGTCTTGTCTGGATTGTTAAGATCCACTTTATGGGGGTGAGGAACACATTTTGCAACTGTATTTATGATTTTCATTCTGTCAAGTGTTGAAATAAAAATCAACACTTGACAATCAATCCAAGATGCTCAATAACTTGCTTCAAAACCATAATCTAATCTTGATGATGCTCAATATTAGCGATTTCCATGATCACGACACGTGGCAGATGACGTGTCCCATAACGCTTTATGATATCAGTATCCTATATTTGTAGTTTTAATTGTTGATTGTTATAGATGTATACCATTGCAATAATAGTTTTTGGTTGATGAATGCTATTGCAATGTAGGATGATCAGTTCTATCAATCTTGATCTCAATGGTTTAAAATCATGTTACACATACAACACGAATGCACAACAAACGCATAATTAGAGAGCGACTCGAGATATTCAGGTTAAAACCAATATATGATACTCGATGATAATATGAAACCTTCATATTCCCATCGATACCCATATATGAAACTAAAAGCGCCACTTAGTCCCCGTCTATCGGTTAACATACGTGCGATGCTCGTCGTGACCTAGAACTATACGAAGGTTGTTAAATATCGGACAGTATAGCTCGATACTAACAACCGTCGTATTGTCTACGCGACGAGAAAATTCAATCGTATGGTAACCCATAGATTTGTCCCGTGTGGAAAAGTTAAGAATGTATAAAGCAAACGCCTTCATTCACTTGTGTTTTCATCCGTTTCGAGATATTTCGTCGGTATCTTTCCGCTGGTTCTCCGTGTACAAAGATAGATTAGATGTTCATTTCAACGTTGTTTCACAGCTTTGAAATGATTATCTATTCTATTACAGTGTACTCGGAGAACAGCGGGGAGGTGCTGCCGAAATTTACTCGAAACGGTTGAAAGCACAAGTGATGGGCGTTCGCTCTATACATTCTTAATGGGATAGAAGCCTACCCCCGACAGCCGGAACACATACATACAAACGCATAATTAGAGAGCGATTCGAGATGTTCGGGTTAAAACCAATATATGATAATATGAAACCTTCATATTCCCATCGATACCCATATATGAAACTAAAAGCGCCACTTAGTCCCCGTCTATCGGTTAACATACGTGCGATGCTCGTCGTGACCTAGAACTATACGAAGGTTGTTAAATATCGGACAGTATAGCTCGATACTAACAACCGTCGTATAGTCTACGCGACGAGAAAATTCAATCGTATGGTAACCCATAGATTTGTCCCGTGTGGACAAGTTAAGAATGTATAAAGCAAACGCCTTCATTCACTTGTGTTTTCATCCGTTTCGAGATATTTCGTCGGTATCTTTCCGCTGGTTCTCCGTGTACAAAGATAGATTAGATGTTCATTTCAACGTTGTTTCACAGCTTTGAAATGATTATCTATTCTATTACAGTGTACTCGGAGAACAGCGGGGAGGTGCTGCCGAAAATTACTCGAAACGGTTGAAAGCACAATTGATGGGCGTTCGCTCTATACATTCTTAATGGGATAGAAGCCTACCCCCGACAGCCGGAACACATACATACAAACGCATAATCAGAGAGCGATTCGAGATGTTCGGGTTAAAACCAATATATGATAATATGAAACCTTCATATTCCTATCGATACCCATATATGAAACTAAAAGCGCCACTTAGTCCCCGTCTATCGGTTAACATAACGTGCGATAATTTATTCTTTTCAACGACAAACGCACACACAAAGCATATACACGGATTTTCTCCTTTGTCAGTAACTATCCCGTTCTTATATTTCTCAATATAGTCAGCATAACCTACAATTTATATGTTATTCAGTCTAACATGGCCCATGAGTACGTCAGAGTTAAGGACTGGATGTATGTGGATTGGAAACAACGTATGCAACCTAAGTTTGTCGCAGGAGTTGCTGCTTTCCTTGAATTTGCACGAGCACATAATAAGATCATAATAGAGAAGATTCTCTGTCCGTGCGATAGATGTGGCAATAAGTACTGGCAGAAGGTAGAATTGGCAGAGCTTCATATTGTAAAACATGGGTTTACTAGACTTTATTCAACTTGGAATTATCACGGGGAAGTAGAAGAATGCAGTACTGCGGTAGAAGAAGAAGGAGAACACGATAATGCGGCAGGAGAAGAAGAAGAATTCGGTAATACGGCAGGATACGGAAATTTATTTCCATCAGAAGAAATGGAGGATATGGTAGAGGCTGCCCTAGGTGAATCTATTCGTACCGAAGATGACATTCCTTCCGGTCAAGGACCGCGTGCGGATAAATATGAAAATTTCATGAATGATGCTAGGAAACCAATTTTATGAGAATGCGAAGTATTCCACCCTCTCATGGTTCGTCCAACTTTTCCAAATTAAGTGCCTAAATGGATGGAGCAACAAGTCATTCACAATGCTTCTTTCGTTCTTGAAAGATTCTATGCCTCCGGGAAATAATGTGCCCGAAAGCTGGTACGAAGCCCAGAAAATGATGTCTGATTTGGGTCTAAAGTGCGAGAAGATTCAAGCATGTCCTAAAAATTGCGTGTTGTACCGGAAAGAGAATTCAGATTTGAAAGAGTGTCCAACATGCGGAGAGGCCAGGTATAAGCCGAAAGATTCTGATAAGAAGCCTGATATACCTGTGAAGATAGCACGATATTTTCCCATAACACAGAGGCTACAGAGGCTATTCAGGTGCAAGAAAATAGCCGAGGCATGGCATCACCGTGCTCCTCCAAGCGAAAATGGAAAAATGAGCCATCCAAGAGATTCACCGGCATGGAAGGATTTCGATATGAGGCACGCAATATTCAGTAGCGATCCTCACAATGTCCGGCTCGGACTGGCTGCCGATGGCTTCTGCCCATTCAACTATATGGCTGGAAGTCACAGTACATGGCCCGTTGTAATGATAATTTATAATCTGTCTCCTTGGTTGGCTATGGACCAATCATACTTTATGATGCCTCTTCTTATCGACGGACCAAACTCACCGGGGAACAATATCGACGTCTATCTCCGACCTCTGATCGAGGAGCTGAAAACTTTGTTCATTGATGGTGTAGAGACATATGATTCAAACACAAATACAACCTTCATACTGCGTGCGGCTTTAATGTGGACAATTAATGACTTTCCTGCGTATGGAATGCTATCAGGTTGGTCCGTACATGGTCACAAAGCATGTCCTCATTGCCATGAAAACACAACATCAAAATTTTTGAATTTTAGCAGGAAGGTTTGTTATTGCGGCCATCGACGTTCTCTGCCTCCAGACCACCCCTATAGGTTAGACACGGTTCACTTTGATGGTCATCAGGAGCTTCTTGGGCCTCCATCCCCATTGTCCGGAGAGGACGTGACTGCTAAATGGGATGGTTACAATAACGTGACCTTCGGGATGGATCCGACGAGACAGGTCAAACCACAATATTGGAACAAGTTAAGCATTTTCTTCGAGCTTCCGTACTGGTCTACAAATTCAGTGCGTCATTGTCTGGACGTCATGCATATAGAGAAGGGAGTATCAGAGCACATACTTAACTTGCTTCTGTGTAAAGACGGGAAATCGAAAGACAACATGAATGCCCGGATCGATCTACAAGAGTGGGGAATAAGAAGTGAACTGCACCCTAAACCGGTAGCGGGTAAACCAGGCAAGTTTGTACTTCCCAATGCCGCAAATCATATGTCACAACCGGAGAAGAAAAGATTCCTGCAGGTGTTGCATGATTTGAAAGTCCCCACAGGTTTCTCAGGATCATTCAGCAAGAAAATAAAAATTGTGAAGGGCAAGATCGATGGGCTGAAAAGTCATGATCATCATGTTATCGTGGAGCACCTTCTTCCATTAGCCCTCAGGACTTCTCTCCCCGACTCGGTTGGTCTAGTAATCAACGTCCTATGTTGTTTTTTCAGGGAGTTGTGTGCTAAAACACTGAAGGTTGCGACGCTGGATAAACTAGAAAATTCTATTGCGTTGATACTTTGCAAGTTTGAGCGTATTTTCCTACCGTCATTCTTCGATATCATAATACACTTGACGGTTCATCTTGCAACTGAGGCGAAGTTAGCCGGACCGGTACAATATCGATGGATGTATCCCGTCGAGAGGTACGTGTAATTTTTCATTTCGCGCAATTTATAAATTTATTATTGTCCTGTATACCCGTGTTTATTTATTCAACATATTCTCATTAGGTACCTTTACACTCTTAAGAAGTATATACGCAATAAAAATCGACCAGAGGGTCCTATCATGCAAGGTTATCTTCTTGATGAAGCAACCACATTTTGTTCCAGCTATCTGGACGAGAACATTGAGACAAGGCTTAACCGACCACGAAGAATTCAAGACGGGCCATATGGTAAAGCCGAGTATAAGAGGGTAGACACTATGTTTATCAACAAGATATACCGGTTTATCTTGCTTAATTGCGCATGTCTTGAACAAATTAGAGAGTAAGTTCTCTTGGATTAATTGTTATATCTGTGTTTGTGTGTGTATGAAATGACATAATATTAATGTCACAATTATTTTTCGAAAACAGAACTCATTTTAACGAGGTACGTGAGGGGCATCCTGATTGGAACGAAGAGCGTTTGGAAAAATACCATCAGGATAATTTTTGTGATTGGGTCACAGAGCATGTAAGTTATTCGAATTACATTTTATTGCTATCAGTTTTAATCTAAACTTGTATCGTTATGTATTTATCGTAAAATTTGTTTTGTTAGATCCACGATCCGAACTTGTCTGCATTATTTGAGAGTGATTCAAGATGTTTAGCTCAATTTCCTAGTATGGAGGTTGCATATTACAAAGGATTTGGTGTCCTTGGATACAAATTCGAAGTTAAGGACATAGAAACATCTAGAACCACTCAGAATAGTGGGATTGCGACGGTAGGATCGGACGGTGTGATTTACTATGGGTACTTAAATTGTATACTCGGCATCCACTATCCCGGACGATCAGAACCCTTTTATATATTCCACTGTACTTGGTACGATCCGCGAACCGATACAGACAGGTGGAGAAGCAGTCTTGGGACTTGGAAAGATGAATATGGATTGACCAGTGTGAACACACTTCGATTTTACGGTCAGGACGATCCGTTTATCTTTCCGAACCAAGCGTTCCAAGTATACTACTCACAGTGTTTGAAGCATCCGGGGTGGAGTGTTGTATGCCGATGGAAACCTAGAGATGTCTACGATGTCCCAGAATACGAGGACAGCGATGAGGACGAAAAAGAGAGAAGGCTTAAAGTGCTCCGACCGTCTGTTTCGAAGGACGGGTTGTCTTCGACCGATCATGAAGTTACGTGGGTTAGAAATGACATCGACGATGAAATCCAAGTAGATATGTATGATGCGCCCACGAAACGAAAAAGGTTATCAGTAATGTTATATTATTACTTCACATTTTACGCTCTAGATCATATATAGTCAATACTTTTAATGATTGTCTAATGCGTCCACGAACCGTTTATCTAGATTCGATGACGATGTCGGGAGCAGCGAGGGGCGGCAGGAGCTCCAGCCGCGGCAGAGCCAGAGGCAGAGGCAGAGCGGTTCTGCCGCCCGGAGAGCTCCGTAGGGAGCTTCAGAGGGCCGGTCTTGCACCCAGATCGGAGACCCCTTCGGATGCCTCCTTCCGTGTTGATTTGGCCAGACCTCCAGGTATACTGCACGCATATCCATTTTGAATGTAATATTACAGATATTCATGCATGTTTATGTCAAAATTACTTATATTGTCAATGTTTGATTGTCTAGTTGTTGGTGATGCGTCCACATCTGGGACAGAGGCCACCCCCGCTCCTCCAGGTATGTTTATATATCATATAGTGTATGTATATTGATTTAGAATGCTATATCATAAATATACACATTCCTTTTGCTCTTACTTAGCAATTTTTATTATTGTCTAGCTGTAGGTGGTGACACCACCGCACCTGCGGGTATGTTTATATGTCCTATAGTGCATGCATATTGATTTAGAACGTTATATTATTGATCTACACATTCTTTTTGCAATTACTTATATAATCTATTTTTAATTGTCTAATTATAGGTGGTGCGTCCACACCTTCCACAGGGGCCACTCCTGCCGCTTCCATACCCTCCGCATCGTCTGCAGGTTAGTATGAATAAATTTAAAATATTTATTTATTTTACATATGCTATATAGAATAAATATGAACTTCATGGAAATTTAGTGTCGATATTTATTTTATAGTTGGAGGGGATGCGTCCGGGTCCGGGACCCCGGTTGTTCCTCACCGGAGGAACTATCGTCCCGCTCGTGCTGCTGCTCGGGCCCAGGCTCGTGCGCTAGTCACCGGAGGTATATATCACACTTGAATTTTTGTTTAACCTTGATTTCTTAATACAACTTTGTCTTATTATTGATTGTCTTGATATTTCGTGCAGACGCAGGGCCTCTCCATCCCCAGAGGGGGACTCGAGGCCCGAATCAGTCCCATAGGCTGAGGCCTGATAGAGCTAGGGGGAGGCAGCATTCCCCCTATTTTTTACCCTTGACTATCGCTATACCGGTCCTCATGCCGAGAGGTTCGGCCGGTATTTGGGGGACGAGAGCCGGATCGTGAAGAACTATCCACTTCACGTTGAGTGGGGCGAGCAGCACCATCGCTCATTCGCCCTCTTCTTTGATCAGGCTCGGGTATGTATTAATATATATTTTCATTTGATCTATCCAATATATTTATTATTAACACTTGCAATCTAATAACAACGTTTTTTTTTTGTATTTTCAGTTGGATTACGATTTTCAGCCTGTAGCCGACCCTGATCACCCGGGAAGGGTGCTCGACCTTCATGCTCTGTACAATGGCCTGATGAAGAACATGCAGGCCAAGGTCCGATACAACAGGAATGAACTGAAGGCCGACTGCTACTCCCTGTGGATAGCGACCCCCGAGGCAGAGAGAGCGGCCCTCCTATCTACTCCGGCGTTTTCGAGAGTCGACGTAGAGACATGGCCTCTATTGTGCGCTTATTTCGACTCCGAACGCAAACAAGTATGTATTTTAAATTTAATTCATTATTTATGATATAATTTATTTCTTTGTGTTTCTTAATTAGAAAACTAAATGTTAATGCGTTGTGCAGAAACAGGCCGCTCAGAATACGGAGAACAGGAAGTCGGCGAAGAGGGGTCGCCCCACTTACACAGGTGGCTCGAGGAACATTACTCGATCCATGGAGTTATCGGTAAATTAAGAGTTATTCTCTAATATTCTGCAATATTAAGAGTTATTCTCTAATATTTCTAATATTAAGAGTTACTTTCTAATATTGCAGACATCTCGGACCGTGGCGTCAGGTGGTACACCGAGCGTGCTGTCCGCATATCTTGCCGTCCACGGCACCTCGACAGATCCCGCCACGGGCGAGCTTCGATGTCCCGACGTCGCTATCCAGGAGTACTGCGTAAGTGTTAATATTTTTTCTACCCAAATTTGAAATTTTAGTTTTGGAAGGTTCAAGTTTAAATTTTATACTTATACTTTACTGCTTAATGTGGGTGTAGGAGCGGGTGGTTGAGCAGGCCCAGGCCTCGGGGATCGATTTTACCGGACAGAACGATCTGAGGCTGCTGACCCCAGTTCTGGACGCCGCACACGGAGGGCACCACGGAGGTTGGGAGAGAGGCCGGGGATTGGGCCCTGGCAGGGCCCATATGAGGTTGGACTCCACCCCGGCGGTTACTTCCTCCGTCTCCAGTGACCGGCATGTCCATCAAGAACTGGATAGCTTGAGGGCCACCGTTCAGGAGTTGAAGGAGATGCTGGTATGTATACTACTTTATAGTAAAATATCATTTCATATTATATACATATCAACATATCCATAATTAGTACATAGCTTGAGCTTATTTGGTTTTAGACTTAAGTTTGATTAATCATACATACATATGTAATTAAAATAAACAACGCTTTTCCAAACTAGATATCCAAACAGGGTTTCGAAATAACTTAATAATGAAACGAATTCGAATAATACACAGTTCTTACACGCTTCTTACACACGTTATGTCCAGACGCGACAGGGTAGATCAGCCGAGCCTCCACATGCATCTCCTTCGGCTGCGGCTCCGCAAGCCACTACATCGGCTGCGGTTCCGCAGACAGCTCCTGTAGCTCCACCGCCCACTCAGACTCCCGCAGCCGCGGCTCCGCAAGCGACTACCTCGACGGCGGCTGCGCAGACTACATCGCCAGCTCCACATGCCGCTTAGACTCCCTTATTTGTAGCATTGCAGAGTGTATTGACTGAGGAGCAGGCGCGCGTTATTCTAACGTTATTCAGAAGTGGAGCTGGACCGAACTAGGGTAGCTTTTTGGTTCTTATTTTTTGAAACATGTATTTATATCACATTGTACTACATTTTGAAACGATATTGATATTGGTTTGTATTTATATCATATTCAGTTTTTGGGTTTCTTTTGTATATTATATATATGCGTGAGATGTGATTATGAATACTGCAATATATGATTTGATTGATGTATATAGTATTGTGCACAGGCCGGGAAAAAATCTAGCAGCCCATTTTTTAAAAAAAATACAGACAATATGTACCTACGGATTAAGCCGTAGGTACATATGTTGCCCCTACGGAGTTATCCGTAGGGGCAAACTATCAGGAAACCTGATATTTTCCCACCTGATCTCAGTGCAGGGTGTTGGGAGTGCCCCTACGGATATGTCCGTAGGGGCCACTGTCTATCCCCTACGGATTTATCCGTAGGGGCAAAATATCAGGTTTCTTAATATTTTCCCCCCTGATCTCAGTGCAGGGTGTTGGGAGTGCCCCTACGGATATGTCCGTAGGGGCCACTGCCTATCCCCTACGGAGTTATCCGTAGGGGTAGAACAAGGACCTACGGATGTATCCGTAGGTATATACAATATATTCAAAAAAAAATACATATATGATTTGATTACCCCTACGGAGTACTCCGTAGGGGCAATAACACCTACAGATATATCCGTAGGGGCAAGAATTTGCCCGTAGGGGCAAGTTCAGGGCCTCAACTTGCACCTGCGGCCTTTGCACCTACGGGGTATTTTTTCGCCCCTACGCAGATATCCGTAGGGGAAACCATTATTCATAGTAATGTTATTAAATGAATAAATAATTTTAATTTCCATTTATTTCACAATTATCTGTATATATTTATACCCTTTTTCGAAAACCCCAGATTCGCAAATCGGGCGGTTTTCGGGAAATATATTATTTTAATATTAAATTCCAAAAATAATATTTTATATTTTCTGAAATTTTACAATCTTCCCCCCTTAAATAAATTCGGTCCCCAAAATTAAATTTAAACGCCTAAAATCTAAAACATTTCAATAATCGGCTTAAATCAACGGGGCTCCGAAATCACGGAAAATATTGAATAGCACAGCGCGTCAGTGCGCATGAAAACGAGTACAAAACTCAAAATCGAACTCCGTTAAACGTCACGCAATCATCTGATTTGCACGCATATCCTCGGAGTTACAATAGAGATACAGATCTCGAAATCTACTACTGAAATCCAATACACACTAGTCAAATACTATAACATGTATATAGTACGCATACTTGAAAAATCTCTAAGAACTAAATAAAGTACATGCAAAATCTTGTCTGAATCGCCGTGTGATGCGTAACTCATAGCTCTAGTGATGGACGCTCATTTGTAAAATAGTAATATATGTCCATATATGTTTTGCTAAATATACGTTCCTTCGTTTCAAAATATCCCAAAAGATTTTCCTTTAAAAATGTTCGCGTCGCTCACGGACACGCAGGAAATAGCAAGACTATAACTCATTTGAAAACCTCTTGGTAAGATTTTAATGCATGCAAAGTACTCAGGTACTGTCCTCAGATCAGTCCTGTTCGGCTACTATATAATATATAGTACCTATCATGAAAACAAAGTGCTCAAAAAGAAAAATCAGCCTCAAAAGGCGTACCCAACAATCACATGCGTCTGGTGCGCATGGAGATCAAATTAAAATACAGGTGCCACAATATGCACAAAAGCCAAAACTAAATGCAACAGGTGTGCACGAAAGTATCTGTCCAGTGCAACGGGTGTGCACAACAACACATCCGGCGCATCTATTGTGCACGAAAACAACATCTGGTGCATCAAATGCACGAAATACAATCAATAACTCAAACGCATAAAAAACAACACCGAGTACACCAATGTGTATAAATCAAAAACGTGTGCAACTATGTGCACGATATCCGTATCAATGCACTGCAAGCACATGTGAGCTATACCGAGTGCAAAAATCACATCATTCGTATGAAATCCACGAAATCATAAACACATGCTACGAAGGTACAAAATCGACATTAAATGCAATGGATATGCATAAATCGCAAATCAATACAACAGTGTATAAAATATATATCAAGTGCGATAACTATGCGCAAAAATATAAATACCCAGTAGGTGCAGCCATGGTGCACGAAAACGATATCATGAAACTCAATCATCAAAACTCAAATCCAAGCGATATAAGCATGATACTCGGATCACAAACGCAAATCGCAATAAATGACATCGAGGTATACTTCCTACAATGTCGAAAATGAATCGGTGCGCCTAAAACAGGCAGAACAAGAATATCCGTTTGCGTCCTGCTCACGGTCTGGCGTCCTCAGTCTCTGGGTCCTTATCTTCTCTATGGATTCACCAATCTCGCAATCCATCGGCTCATCGGCCCGGTCAGGTGTGCTAACGGGAATGATTCCACTCTAGCACTTCTCTGGTCATCTCTCGGCCAATCATCATGACCATTCGTAAAGCAGCACGTCACTGGCGTCGGCCTCTGGTCCTCTGAATACACGTAACACAACTGATCCTGGGTGCAAATCTCATCGCAGCAGTGTCCTGGAAGGAACCTGCTCAGGGTCTCTTCCGATCTCGCCTATGCCGAACTGTATGGAGGTTGGTACTCTTGCATAATCCTTTCTCGCTCTCTGGACATCTGCGTCCTCAGCACAGCATTTCCTCGGGAGCTAGTCGCATCCCAACGCCTCTGTAGGCATATCCGATCTTTAATCTCAACGTGGAGTAACAACAGCTCGTCAGCATCTCGCACGAACCTCTTGTTCCACTCGTCTTATCATCATCCACTTCGACATCACGTCATTCCATCTGCGCACTGCAACTGTTCTCGGCCACGGTCAATCCGAAGTCTCTCACACGAACTCGAAATCACGAACTTGATATCTTCATCACTATGTAGAAGATCTCTAGCCGAACACGTCCTCGGGAACTCGTCCAACCATCGGAGGAATGCTCAATACTCTTCCGTTCTCGATCAGCTCACAACGCATCTGGGTGAGGTCCTCTATCCAAAGCTGGTCAGCTTGCTGATCTCTTATTACATGATATCCGGACGACGCTAAACTTTTCGATCGAGTCATCAAGGTCTCACAATTTCCCGAAAGCTCAACACCTGAGCACAGTTTAATAATATCTGGTACATACCACAGTACCTCTAGACCAGCCGTAGAAGGGCAAACCCAAGCCTCACTGATGGTACCGCTAAACTGCCGCAAACCCTAAGGTTCAAAAGCGGTTCCATGGTCATCATGTCGAGTTAGGGTTTCATTCTTCTAGAAGGCCCATAGAATTATTTGCATGTTCCTCCGAATACTTTAAACTTGGAAAAATGGGTTTTCTGACATTCGTTCGAACATTTTAACTTAGCCTATACAACATATGAATACCCTTCGTCCGCATGCTAAACAATGCATCAATCCTCCAGGAAAGACGATACATCACGGTCATTTCTGGATCGGCCAACTCTAGATCTGACTCAACTGGGCCTGCATCGGCGCATCAATCTGACGAATCACCTTTGTCTCTCAACTAGGGGTAGACTAGCTATCATCTGTCGCATTTCTGCCTGGAAGCTCCGGCGATCTAAGCTCGTAAGCTCTGGAAGCGACATCCTATCAATCTCAACAACAGCTGGGTCATCTGTCTGCACGGTTGGCGACATCACAATCCCTGAGGTATGTTGTACATCAACAGTCCTCTCGCAACTGGCAGCTCTAACAATGGCCCGATCATCCGGTGCGAAACCAACCACTTGCCTCAACAAGAAGTCATAACATAAACACTACATCGAGACAATCCCATGTCACCAGAAAACACAATGGTCAACCCTCGTACCAAAAAAGCTCGCCCTGACCGCAACACTAGCAACAGCTCAAACTGCGCTCAAACCATAGTGACCGGAACCTCAATCGAGTATCGATAAAAACAGATCAAAGGCATGAAAGGAAACGACATATCTAGAATGGATACATGATCATAAGAAAGAACAACATCAATGAGAGTATGATCATGGAAACGAATAGAATCAAGGATCTCAGATGGATGTATAATCATGGGTATGAAGAGACTCATAAGTCTCAAAAATATGTACATCCTAAGGTTTATTAAGTGGAGTATCGTATCGTAAATATGCCGCGGAACATACGTACGGTACGTCACTCTACTCAAACTACCTACTCCATCAATCAGGGTCAGCCTATGAAACGAATGTTCGGGTCTAATACCCCCCCCGGTTCAAGTCTATGTTCCGTAAGGTCAAACCTAGGTTCCAAAATACATACCCGCTCTAGACTCCGCATAGTCAAACATAGAATCGAACCAAGGTTAAACCTAGCGCTCTGATACCAACTTTGTCACAACCCAAAATATTAGCTCGTGACCAGCACTTAAATCACGCAACATCTAGAGGCGTAACGTAATCCAAGTAAGCTGAAACCCAGAAATCTAAACCTTTTTATGAAAATAAAGGAGGTGAAGTTTTGAAATAAAGGTATAATGAAATCAAGTTTTCTTAATGCATAGAAAAGGAACATAAAAATGCAAGTGAAATTTACTAGTTTGAAAATGTGTTTCGTCTTTTAAAATTTTGGGCAGCAGCTCCTTTGTATATTTTGATCCAAAACCACAAATACATAACAAGAATAATGGCATCCCCAAGCGGGAGCTAGCTCTTCGCCAAACGGCGGATCACAACCACGCAAGACAGTATATGTAAGTATACGACGCCCAACGGCGAACTTTACCACAAAAGATAAAGAAATAAGCAAGACATCAAAACCACAAATAGCGGAAATACCCTCGCTCTAAGTCTCGCAACTACAAATCTCACTAAGTCTCATTACTTATACAAATACTAATTTTGATTTGATGGAGTTGACTAGATACAATATGAATAACAAATACAAGAGTAGGTACGATACAAATGTCCCACCTACCACTGCAAAACACCCAAATAAAGCTATGTGTCAGCGAAACCGCTACTGATCCAAGCGGTCAACCTGCAAGAACTGTGGCACAACGGGGATGAGTTGCCAACTCGTGAGTAGAAAAACATCAACAAGTAGAAATCGAATAAACAATGACTCGTAGGTCAACTATATATTAAAGGTAATACTATGATATCTAGGGTGACCGGATGGGTATATGTGCCAACAATGTAATCAATACCTATATGTATACGGATATGATCCAACAATATAATCAATGTATGTATGCATGTGGATCTCGTCCAACCATATAATCAATGTATGTATGCATGTGGATCTCGCCAATCATATAATCAATGTATGTATGCATGTGGATCTCGTCTAACCATATAATCAATGTATGTATGCATGTGGATCTCGTCCAACCATAAAATCAATGCCTGTGAATATCATAAGAGCATATGCATGAAAGTATGAGGATATAAATCAACGGGTGTCCCTCGCGACACCTCAAAATCATGGAACCTGAGTGTCCAACATCGACACTCGAAAACATCATGAAATTAGTGTCCAGCATCGACACGTAAATTGATTGAATCTTTTCCGTGTCGTGTTTAGAATGTTTCACAACCAAAGAAATTTATACCGCAATCAATTGACGGTGTCTATTGTAGTTTCGTCAATGAGAACGGATCGTCCACTGAGAAAGTGTGATTTGCTCGCTATTGTTTTAGTTGAATCGAAAATTAAAAGATAAAAGAAAATGATTCAATAATTGTGAAATTTAGTTTCAAGAATTATCAAGAAAATAAAGATCAAGAATCAAGAATCAAGAATTGTCAAGATGATATCCAAATTGAATGAATTATCAAGATTTGTAAAGAGGCTCGTAGGAATCGATCCAATCGATAGTGATGATGAAGAATTATGATTACAAATTCTTATCTATTGAAGATTTGTTGCTAGATCGATGACGATCAACGAGATTTAGGGATCTCTTGAAGAAACTAGGGTTTCACCATCATCATCTCTTGTCCTTTCGTTGATTAGCATTCAAATTCTAGCCTCTAGGAAATTCAATCATCGATCGTTGATATTTAATTTAGAGCGAGAACATTCAAGAAAGTATCTCGCTCGAAACTAGGTTGTCGATGATTCAATTTCCTAAAGTTTACAAAACTCATAAGACTTAAGAATCGTTCAAGAATTTAGTCATCATCATCTACCTATTTTCTCGATTCCTCCACGAGCGGAGTTTTCACTCAAATATCATGAAAAAGAAAACAATCAAGAATTGATAACTCTTCATAATGCTCAAATGTAAAGAAAAGCAAGATCAAGAATTTTCACCTTTTATTATTCAACGTTTCGTTACAATTCACTCAAAGACTACAAGAATTGAGGAGAGAACTCGATCGTCGAACTAGCTTCGCATCGTCTCCGTAAGTCACGGATTGTCTTGGATCTCTTGATCGGATGAAGATCGGCGTCACTTCAAAAGGCTCGTTGAATGCTTGCTTGAATCGGTACTCGATGATCTTGATTTGGATCAAATTGTGGCACTCAATTTGATTAGAATTGATTTGGATCTCACTAGAATTTTACCCTTAAATGATGAACAACCTCTAAACCCTAGATCTAGATCCATTTTTATAACCACTCATTTGAATCTTCCCTCCAAAGCTAGGTTGTTAGAGAGAGTCTTCTAGATGAAGTTTGTTGGAGGGAATATTCTAAAATGAGAAATATTCTAGGATAAGGTTGTTAGGCCGAGCCTTCTGGATAAAACCACATGCTCTTTGGGAGTCTTCTGGAAGCTGTGGCCGTTACAAGAAGATACGTGGAGGAATCTGAGCCAGTGAAGAGCTACTATAGCCATGGATCCGCGGCGGATCGGCCTATTCGGCCGCGGATCCGCGGCCAATTGGAGGACTTGGTGCATGGAATCTTCAGGGTTCTCTTGTGTTGTCTTTAGGGCTGTTTTCTGATGTCTGGAATCTTTTTATACTTTCTTGTTCACTGCCAGATCACAAGTCTTGGACTTGGCGTATTTTATCAGCACTTTTAGCGGTTTCGGCTCTTTACCTGGAGAATTTCCTGCACACAATCTCGAGACAAGTGTTGATTCACAAAAGATCATGCGTGCAATAATAAACACACAATTTCCCTCAAAATGCCGGTTATAATGTATAACACATGTTATTTGATATTTTACAGACAAATTGCTAATATGTGCTATATTTATACCAAACACCTTTAGATGATTGCAAAGAGTAGGGAAATTGATGTGTTAAAAATGCAATATTTTCGACTGATCAAATTCCCCCAAATTTAATTTTGGTCGTCTCGAGCAAACTTGTTTTATTAGAAAGAGAAGGAGAAAATAAAGAAAAAGAAAAACTAACTAGCACATTTTCGTAGGCAACACGATTGCACTGAGCACGGGCAACAAGCCTTTAAATCTCTAGGTGTCCCTAGTAGGAGGAGTGTTGTCTCCTGAGGGTTTTCAGCGGATTGCACCCATAAAATCCAATAATAAAAGGAAGATCGTGAAAGTTACATGTAAAGATAAGAATTGTAAAATAAAGACTTTGAAAATTAGAGTTTCCAACTACACTAGTTTTTCGGTTGTCATGAGCCCTATCTTAATAGTCATGAAAAGATATTAGAAATCACATCATCCTTCAATAAAACATCGTCTTTATTCTTCATTTCTACCTTTCTTCCGAACATCGATCATATACCCCTACGTGTGTGTAAAAGACATCCCTACACTCAGAGAATTCAATTCAAGCTATCATACTCTTGTCCATATACCCCAGTACTTTTTAATTAATGAATATTTAGATGGATTTGCTCACACATTTTTCATGCGAACGTTAATACTTCTTGAGGTACTAACCGACCGATTACTCATGTGCTTGCTTATTAGGTGTATTAGTATTTTTCTCGTCTTGCACCACCTAAGGCTTAGCAGTGACTCTCAAACCAGTTGGTCTAAGGTACTAGGTGATGAAGCACCCTCATTATATTTTTTTATTGCTGCCTTGGTGATAACAAAACCAGTGTTCGTTTTTTTCACCATTTTATCTTTTATTTTTCATTCATTATTTCCTTCATACTTTGGCTTTTAGACAAGAGCATTTCAAGGTATCCTCTACTATCCCGAGTTTCAAGACGTGTGTAAGTGCGTATAGTAGGGTATCAACATTCAAATGTTTGGCTTACAGAATAGGAACTATTTTTCAGACTTATTTTTATCCGCAGATTAGTGGCATCCTTCATCTTACTAACTCTTGGGACAACAGCTCATAACTACTTATTACTAGTTCGTTTAAGAAAACTTCTAATTTTCTTGGTTTTCTTAAATTTTTCCGATCTTTTGGATGTAATTTTTCACTATCTAATTTTTTATTATCTTATTTATGTACACAATTTTTTTTAAATTTTTTTTTATTATATGTTTTGTGCTTATGCAAAGTGATATGCAAATGATGCGTAAATAAGCACAAACCTCCCCCAAACTTGTTTTCAATAGTGTCATCACTGTTGCCATCCGCTGGATCACAAAAACCTGTAAGCCTGGAAGGAAATTTATTAACGGGGGCAATAAATATGATCGTGAAAATCCTCCCCCAAACTTATTCTTTTGGCTCACCATTTTGAGTAAAAAAATTTATTTTCAAGAGCCAGCTTATACCCCCCAAACTTGAGTTAAACAATGTTAATCTTTTGAAAATCACAAGAGGGAGTCAAAGTTACTGGTCAATGCCAAGTTTTGCAAAGACCGAAAGTCAACACCAACCATTCGAATATTTTATCAGTGTGGTGCACCGGTTGGTGGAAGAACAAGTTGAAAAGAGCCGAGAAGAAGTGGGGAAAAGATAAGTGGTGTGAAAGAATGTGTTTGCGTCTCATTTTAGAGAGACGACATAGTGATTGTGATGGATTACTCGCATTCTCTTTATAGTCCAGAAGAAGGGGTGGAGGTTCAATTTCTTTGTATTGAGGTGGATTCATCTCAACACCCGTATTTGCTAAAAATGCGAGCTCATCAGCGAAAATTTCCTCAAAACTCTCATCGATACTCCGAAGAATAATGTCATCAAAAAGCGCGGGGTGATCTTCAGACTCCAAAAATGGTTCATACTCAGTGTTAGTTGTTGACCCGGACAACTCGGTGGAAGAGTCCGTATGTGTATGATATATAGTTGGGTCAAACAACAACATATGAAAAGAGTCTAGATCAGTATCATGAGGCTCATCAAATTCGCTGCTGTCGATATCCATTAATTCGACAGAACAAACCTGAGCAGTAAGTTCGGAGGGTGCACTTCCCAACTTGTAAATGTTAAGCTCTATTGACATCTTCCCGAAGGATAGGGTCATAGAGCCATTACAATAGTTGATTATAGCATTGGAAGTGGCCAAAAAGGGGCGACCAAGGATCACCGGAATTTGATTCCGTGGGTTCACTACAGGCTGTGTATCGAGAATAATAAACTCCACAGGGAATACAAATTCCCCGATTTTTATCAACACATCCTCTAGTTCTCCCCTAGGTTTGGTGATTGATCAATCGGCTATCTAGAGAGTGCAGTGGGCTAGTTTCAACTCTCCGATCCCTAACTGCTCATAAACTGAGAAAGGAAGCAGGTTAACACTTGCGCCAAGGTCAAGTAGAACACGGTTAATGTGTTTATCCCCAATAGAAATAGAAATAGTAGGATAGCCAGGATCCTTACGTTTTCTAGGTAATTGTTGGAGAAAAGTTGTGTCTACAGTTTTTGACATGAATACCTTCTTCGGCACTTGAGTCTTCCTCTTCCTAGTGCACAAGTCCTTGAGAATTTTCGCATAAGCCGGGACTTGTTGTATATCATCTAGAAGAGGGATATTGATGTTAACCTATTTAAAAATTTCAGTTATCTTCTCCATTTGCGGACTTGGTCTGTTTCCCCTTAACCGATTCGGATAAGGAGCTTTAGCAATAAGAGCGGGGTCCAACATTGGAGAAGATCATGTGGGTAAGAACGATCTAAGAATAGGAGTGGGGATCGTCTTTGATGGACTAGAAGAGGTTTGCTGAGGTGTCGAGCCTTGGGTAAAACGGAGAATAGGCTCGGAAGAAAATGGTGGGGTAGACGAACTGGGGTCAGAAACAGAAGTAGAAGTGGAAGGAAAACTCTCAGCCGGGGTATCATCGATTGATTCTTCATTATTATCATCAATCTCTTCACCGACATGGTTGTCAAGCACTCTTCCAGATCTCAACGTGGTGATAGCGTTCACATGATGTGAATAGCCAGGATTGGGTAAAGTTTGAGCTGGAAGTTTCCCTTTCTCTCTAGCACTCAATTCGGCATTTATACGGGCAATTTGTGCTTCCATCGATTTAATACTCTCACTTTGGGAGTCAGAGTTTTTCTCGATTTTATCGACGGAAGACTGAAGATTTGCCGTAACTTGCATGAAATTTGTCAAAAGCAAATTCACGGTTTGTGCGAATGAAGAGGACTCATCAGTACCGGTCAACTGCAAAGGATTATACGGTGCAGGTGTGTTGACCGGATTTTGAAAGTTTTGTGATTGGTAGGGGTGCTGACTTATTTGAAGTGGTTGCTGTTGTGGTGGAGGAGCCCTTTGGAAATTGTTTTGATTTGGAACCGTGTTTTGAGTTTGTGATTGGTTCCAAGCAAAGTTAGGGTGATTCCTCCAACCCTGATTATAAGTGGAAGAATACGGATCGTTTCTAGGTCTTTGTTGGAAAGCAGCATTGGTATGCTCTTGATCTTGAAACGGAGAATTCAATGGACATTCTTCCATAAGATGTAATGGATCAGAACAGCATCCACAGACAGTTTTGGAGAGTGACATCTGATTTAGGGCGGCTGCTAAAAATTTATTTTCCATAGTTTCGAGTTTCTTTTGCATTGCTGACATTTCAGCTCTAACTCCTATGGAAACATCAGATTGGTTATTGCCACCCCTAGATGATGACTGACTTACACTCTCCCACTGTAAAGATTTTTCAGCGAAATCTTCAAAAAATCTACAGGCTTCACCATCATCTTTAGTCATGAAGGTGCCTTGACACATGGATTCAAGGGTCTGTTTTGTGGTAGGATTAATGCCCTCATATATGATTCTGCACAGATCCCATCTAGGGATTCTGTGATGTGGACATTGAACTAACAGATCCTTGAAACATTCAAAACACTTCGAGAATGGTTCATTTGGAAGCTGGGTAAATTGATTTATTTCGCTACGGACTCGGGCTGTTTTATGATTGGGGTAGAATTTCTTTAGGAATGCTGTTACGAATTCTCCCCAGTTTGAAATAGAATGTGCGGCTGTGTTATAAAGCCACTTCTCGGCTATATCGCACAAGGTAAATAGGAGAAGACGTAAATGCATAGCATCCACAGAAAGCTGTGAAGTACCCATCATTGCGCATACATTTTCAAATTTGGTAATAAAGACGTATGCGTCTTCAGACTCGAGACCGTGATATTTCGGTAGAAGATTAATGTATTGTGGTTTGATTTCAAAATTGTCCCCATTGGCTGGTGGAATGGTGAGACAGGTCGAAAGATGACCTCGCATAGGGTAGCATCTCTCTTGGAGAGAGATGCGGGGTGGATTCTGCGCACCTGCAGACGGTGGAAGAGTAGTGTTAAAGAAGTTCGATGGAGAATTGTCCATCGAAGTGGGTGTGGTGGTGGGTAAAGAACAAGTAGACGTAGAAATACCGACTTCGGAGTCGATAGGGGGAACGCGGACAAGACGGGCTCTAGAATCCCGTGTCCAGCCGAGCATGCACTAAATGGTTTAGCAAAAATGGCAGCGTTGTGATAATTAAGGAAAACACCCAAATGAAGCTATGTGCCAACCGCTACTGATCCAAGCGGTCAACCTACAAGAACTGTGGCACAACGGGGGTGAGTTGCCAACTCGTGAGTAGAAAAACATCAACAAGTAGAAATCGAATAAACAATGACTCCTAGGTCAACTATATCATAAAGGTAATACTATGATATCTAGGGTGAACGGGTCGGTATATGTGCCAACAATGTAATCAATACCTATATGTATGCGGATATGATCCAACAATATAATCAATGTATGTATGCATGTGGCTCTCGTCCAACCATATAATCAATGTATGTATGCATGTGGATCTCACCAACCATATGTTCAATATATGTATGCATGCGGATCTCGTCTAACCATATAATCAATGTATGTAACCATATAATCAATGTATGTATGCATGTGGATCTCGTCCAACCATATAATCAATGTCTGTGAATATCATAAGAGCATATGCATGAAAGTATGAGGATATAAATCAACGGGTGTCCCTCGCGACACCTCAAAATCATGGAACCTGAGTACCCAACAACGACATTCGAAAACATCATGAAATCCGTGTCCAGTATCGACACGTAAATTGATTGAATCTTTTCCGTGTCGTGTTTTGAATGTTTCACAACCAAAGAAATTTATACCGCAATCAATTGATGGTGTCTATTATAGTTTCGTCAATGAGAATGGATCGTCCACTGAGAAAGTGTGATTTGCTCGTTATTGTTTTAGTTGAGTCGAAAATTAAAAGATAAAAGAAAATGATTCAATAATTGTGAAATTTAGTTTCAAGAATTATCAAGAAAATAAAGATCAAGAATCAAGAATCAAGAATTGTCAAGATGATATCCAAATTGAATGAATTATCAAGATTTGTAAAGAGGCTTATAGGAATCGATCCAATCGATAGTGATGATGAAGAATTATGATTACAAATTATTATCTATTGAAGATTTGTTGCTAGATCGATGACGATCAACGAGGTTTAGGGATCTCTTGAAGAAACTAGGGTTTCTCCATCATCATCCCTTGTCCTTTCGTTGATTAGCATTCAAATTCTAGCCTCTAAGAAATTCAATCATCGATCGTTGATCTCTAATTTAGAGCGAGAACATTCAAGAAAGTATCTCGCTCGAAACTAGGTTGTCGATGATTCAATTTCCTAAAGTTTACAAAACTCATAAGACTTAAGAATCGTTCAAGAATTTAGTCATCATCATCTACCTATTTTCTCGATTCCTCCACAAGCGGAGTTTTCACTCAAACATCATGAAAAAGAAAACAATCAAGAATTGATAACTCTTCATAATGCTCAAATGTAAAGAAAAGCAAGATCAAGAATTTTCACCTTTTATTATTCAACATTTCGTTACAATTCACTCAAAGACTACAAGAATTGAGGAGAGAACTCGATCGTCGAACTAGCTTCGCATCGTCTCCATTATTCGCGGATCGTCTTGGATCTCTTGCTCGGATGAAGATCGGCGTCGCTTCAAAAGGCTCGTTGAATGCTTGTTTGAATCGGTACTCGATGATCTTAATTTGGATCAAATTGTGTCACTCAATTTGATTAGAATTGATTTGGATCTCACTAGAATTTTACCCTTAAATGATGAACAACCTCTAAACCCTAGATCTAGATCCATTTTTATAACCACTCATTTGAATCTTCCCTCCAAAGCTAGGTTGTTAGAGAGAGTCTTCTAGAAGAAGTTTGTTGGAGGGAATATTCTAGAATGAGAAATATTCTAGGATAAGGTTGTTAGGCCGAGCCTTCTGGATAAAACCACGTGCTCTTTGGGAGTCTTCTGGAAGCTGAGGCCGTTACAAAAAGATACGTGGAGGAATTTGAGCCAGTGAAGAGCTACTATAGCCATGGATCCGCAGCGGATCGGCCCATTCGGCCGCGGATCCGCGGCCAATTGGAGGACTTGGTGCATGGAATCTTCAGAGTTCTCTTGTGTTGTCTTTAGGGCTGTTTTCTGATGTCTGAAATCTTTTTATACTTTCTTGTTCACTGCCAGATCACAAGTCTTGGACTTGGCGTATTTTATCAGCACTTTTAGCAGTTTCGGCTCTTTACCTGGAGAATTTCCTGCACACAATCTCGAGACAAGTGTTGATTCACAAAAGATCATGCGTGCAATAATAAACACACAATTTCCCTCAAAATGCCGGTTATAATGTACAACACATGTTATTTGATATTTTACAGATAAATTGGTAATATATGCTATATTTATACCAAACACCTATAGATGATTGCAAAGAGTAGGGAAATTGATGTGTTAAAAATGCAATATTTTCGACTGATCATAAATACTCATATATCTCGGGCTCCATCAATCCTGATCGGCCCATCTCATCTCTTGACTCTGGTCGGTATCCTCCGGATATCCGCCGAGCCCAAATACTATCACCGGTAGGTAGTAGTCCCTCTGCCAGGCTCACCGTCTACTGCACAGCAATCCGTTCTCGCCCCGGGGTACCATACCGGGTCCACCATGTACCCACAATCGGCCTCATCCAGCTTCTCGAATCGGGTTTCACATGTCACACGTCTTAGAACCGAGAAAATGCATGGTGGATGTACTGAAATATCATATCAAGAGGAACCAGGTTTTTAAAATAGTACATGCTTTCTTTTGAAATGGCCACGGTTCTCAAATCCAGAAATCTCATGAAAACAGCATATTTCAATGCGTAAAATCATAAAGCATGATGTATGCGACATATAATAAAAATGTAAGCATATCCGAATATCATGCAACATGGAACAATGATATGACATATTAAGGGAAAATCGCTCTTTTAAATGGACCCAGTTTTGAAAAATATAACATGCGGTCTCCAACTCTCCAAAATCAAAGCCAGCATCATCTATGTATGTACAAATGTGTATGTACGTAGGCATGGATACACAAGATATATATATATATATATATATATATATATATATATATATATATATATATACGCACACAAGTATAGGTGTACAAGTGGGTATATACGCAAGTATGAGAGTACAATATGTATATGCACCAATATGGATGTACAAGTGGTATATACGCAAGTATGAATGTACAATATGTATTTGCACCAATATGGATGTACAAGTGGTATATACGCAAGTATGAGTTTACAATATGTATATGCACCAATATGGATGTACAAGTTGAATATACGCAAGTATAAGTGTACAATATGTATATGCACCAATATGGATGTACAAGTGGTATATACGAATGTATGAGTGTACAATATGTATATGCACCAATATGGATGTACAAGTGGATATATACGCAAGTATGAGTTTACAATATGTATATGCACCAATATGGATGTACAAGTGGAATATACGCAAGTATGAGTGTACAATATGTATATGCACCAATATGGATGTACAAGTGGATATATACACAAGTATGAGTGTACAATATGTATATGCACCAATATGGATGTACAAGTGGGTATATACGCAAGTATGAGTGTACAAGTGGTATATCCTGATGCAGTGATTCTACTGTATAGTGACATGGCAATTATCGATGATGAAGTGTGTGAACCGACAAATCTGTGTAAGTGCAACATACGCATCATCGATAATGGTGCAGCTGTACTAGCACAGGTAAAAGTAATGCAATGCGAATAACATGAATGCACTATAAGGTAAATCGTCAGCTAAAACCTATAAGGTATACGTGTCTACAAGACCGAGTCGGTGAATCTATCAATCGGCATCCAGCATCACAACATCGCGTACGGTATAATCCAGCGTACGGCATCTTCTAGTCAAGGGTATGGATCAAATATCAAGTCAAACTCATCACGCACGGAAAATCATCGTACGGCGGCATTAAGCTATCAGGGATCCTATCAACCTATAAGATGAGGAGGGTACCGACCTAACGTCACGCACGGCTAACACTCACGATTCACAACACATATAAATATCTCTATATACCTATGTCCCAGGTCACATCCGCAACAATCTCATATCAGGGGACCGGCAGGGTATCAATCATCTCAATCGACTCGCATCCGTATACCAACATATCACCAAATCATCATATCACGCCATATATTCTTTTCATCGCATTTATATCCCTCATCAAGTCAATTTTACAAATACATTCTACCTTTACTATAAGCATAAGTATCTAATCTAGCATACACACCCGAGCCATACAAACAGTTTTTGAAAGATGCGAATCGTAGTTTTGAAAGTAGGGGTTACGGTGTTTTTAAGGAAAATATATCGTTTGAAAATCCGTAACGTCCCTCAAGATATCTGTTTAAAAGATGCATACGATTCTTTGGTTTGGAAATAGGCATGGTTCGGATGAAACAATTACGTCGGCTATCTAGTGCTATAGTACCCTAAACGGCAATATCGTCAAACGTCATCCTCAAATTCCGTCATCACATAAGTCGTATCAAAACACTTCTAACTATCCTTTAGTTTATAATATGGTTTCACTAACTATCCTTTAGTTTATATTATGGTTTCACTAAATATCTTTTAACTCTAACCCTGGTTTCCTAATCTAGGTTTTCTTAACCATATGCTACAAATCGGTTTCCACCAAAACTTTGCAGGGGTGCTATACACCATCCAACCGACTTCCCCCGTAGATATAGATCTACTCACCGTGGTCTTCACTTGCCGAAGTTGATAACTGTTAGTTATATGTATGCCCTAGAGGCCATTACTGTACATAGGATGTATATTGTAGTGGATGCTGGGACATATATAGAGAGGACTTTCTTGCTCGACATGATAGTATGCTATCTGGTTGCTCTTTACCTTAACGTGTACACTGATTGTCTCTCTGTTACATGTTGGTAAAGCCCTTAGGATGTGTACTTGACTACCTGGACCATGATGCGGATCATACTAGTGGGGACATGGTAGTCCATAAGTACATCCTTCAAAGTCCCTAGTCGTGGGTGTATCGAGACGGGGCATCGATATACCAGAGTAGACTAGCGTATACCTTCTCGACCCATACAGATGGGCGATGGATGATCCCATATCCATTGGTGTTTGACATCAGAGATGATATACGGGTGCTCAGTGGAGACTGGGTACACTGGACGGACTCGCCGAGAACTCCTAGATGGTATTATACCTTACGTCAGATGGCCGTTCTCTGGTGACACTGGTACAGAGTAGTCTGTTGACCCGAGATCGTCATAGAGTCTTGTGTGGTTCCCACTGTGCTTTGATTTCCACCTTACCACGTCCAAGAGGGCGTGAAAAACGGTGGTTTTTGGGTACAGTCCCGAGTCACATGGAGGCAATGAGCGATAGGAGGGGATTCGTCTCTCCCGGTATAGGGGGTTGATGTTGCGCTGTGTTCGATTGGCTATAACAGGAAATCCCTGGCCAGGGTTGCTGAGATTTACTGGTAAGTGTTACCAGTAGTATCTCGAATTGTTATAGACCTCATATCGACACGACTTATCGAGCTATTGGGGTCTGACGTTTACCACCCCTAGGCGAGATATGCGACATATCAGACGATCAGACCGGACTGTACGGTAAGTGTTACTGGTTGGATTCACAGGAGTGTGAGCGGGCTTGCTCGTCGATCTTCTGATCGCTCAATACCCGGGTGGCCGTTACGTTTAGCAGACCGCTTGCGGCTTGTGGGTGTTTGATATGATCATCACCTGCTGCCGGCGTATTGACGAGTCTTTAGAGTCCTACACAGAGGTTTCCTGGCTCAAGCGAAACGAAATAGGAGCGCATATGAGATATGTGCGGGACCGAGAATAATGCGTGTATGTGATACCGTATTCTATTCTCGCGATGATTGTATCGAATGGTTGTATGCGATATAACCTAGTTATCGATTCAAGCATTGATTCGATAAAACGATACATAGGATACTAGTCGGTTATATGCGATATGACCGGATCGTTAAATCAAGTGTTGATTTAATGATTTAATGTATAATTATATATTTGATATATTACTTTGCATTAACTAGTATCGGTTCACATTAAATGGATTTTCTCGCTCGGATGTGCACATTGTATATGTGATATACTTTTTGTGCACTTGATTGTATCATGTTTGATGATACATGCTCTCTAGGGTTTATGTAAAGATTAAACCATGGTTGTGTAATGGTTAGGGTTTTCTTTTTCATTTATTTTATTTTGGATTAAAAGAAATGGCAAAAGAAAAGAAAATGGTTGCTAGTTTTGTTTTACATTGAAAGTTCATGAAGCTTTGACTAAGTGACCATTTTGTCTTCATGCTTAACCCTAACCATTCCATTTAACCATGATTTATTCTCTACATTTGACCATGGTTGCCACATGATAAGTATTCAATTTATTTTCTATTTGGAATTAACTTATCATAACATTTTATCTTCTTCTTCTTCTTCTTCAAGATGAAGAAGCTTGACTTCATCAATGGTGGATTGATGAAATGAGTGAGAAATCCAATTCTAAAGTCTACCCACTTCCTATTTCTTCATCCTCTACCTCTTGCCAAGTAGTATAGGGTGTTTCCTTCACAAGTTTTCATGGCTTGGTGAAGGTGGAGCTTGATCTAGTGATGCCTCGACGTAGATCATCTTCGGCATCGTCGTAGATGACCTAGCCCGCTTTTTCTCCGATGAAGCCAACGCTAGAGCCCGGGATTTGTTTTGGACAGCAAGGGGACTTCATCGCGGAGCTATGGAGGTGGAGCACCGGATCTACAAAGGTTGTATTTCCGTTCTCTTAGTAAAGTAGTTTACTAGTTGCATCTTTCGCCTAGACATCTAGTTATCGATCCGTAGTCTAGGGTTTCTCGGCACCCCTAAAATTTGAAATTGGCATGGTTGATGCCTTGTGAGACCTCTTGAGAGTGCCTAGGAACCCTACAGTGGTATCAGAGCCTAGCTAGAGCCTTAGGCGATGCGTAGACGAAGTTTGAAACCCGAACGAACCCGAAACCCTAACCCGATCATGCTCTCTGGACTTTTTTCAAAAACTGGGTTTTTTCCAGTTTAAAAATTGTTAAAAAATTCAGCAGGGAATTCTAAGAATTACGGTGCAAAAATTACCCAAAGATGCCTCTAAAGAGCGGCGGAACCGCGGCATAAGCCAGGCTTATGCGGCGGTTCCGCGGCCGTATTGTCACATTGCCCCATAATTTTTGCACAGTAATTCCTCATTTCTGGTGTTGGATTTTCTGGGAGTTTTTAATATTTATTCAAGAGTTGAATAATCTGGGATGTTTTGGAGGTTCGATGATTCGATCGGGTTTATCAGACTTTGTCTATTTGGCTTTCCGAATAATTTTTGAATATGTTAAAAAGTTCGCCTGGATATAAATACCCAACTTTTCCCCTGCCGGAAAATTTCCAAGTGTTGGATTTTTCCGAGGTTTAAAGACGTTCTAAGTAGTGCAAGTAACGCGATGGTCCCTCTAGAAGACAACAAACCTTAACTCGATTATGTGACCGTCTTGAACTGCCCTTTGAACCTTAGGGTTTGGGGCAGTACGACGTGCCACATGTGAGGCATTGGCTTGACCCTTCTACGGCTGGACCGTTGGTACTGAGGCACGAACTGAATGTTTTTAGACTTGTTTCATGTGTTGATCTGTTTTGGGAAAACTTGGGTGTTCGATTGTTCGATCGGAAAGTTTAACATTTTCTATTTATCTGGAATGGGATACAATAATTGGAATTCACAAGTAGTTATGAGATAACTGAATGAATGTTATAAACATAGCAGTTTAGTCTCACTTGATCGGTTGCCACGGAATTTTGATGTGATCAAAAGTCCGTCGCAATCACGTAGGGTACGCGGATACTCGCCGGGTAAACTTAATAGACAGCCTCACTCCATAGCCCCGACCAAGTGACTGTAGGAGAACCCCGTCACCGAAAGCATCCGTTCGGGTGCTCGCGGCAGCGGTGTTCCGCTTTGGTGCACTTCGTCGACGGTATCGGGAGTGCGGCCGTCTACTGAAGTTTGCGACGAGCATTCGATCAAATTGTCGGGAATCTTGTTGAATTGCCCGACTTGATATTGAAAAGAGTTTTCGATAATGAGACTAAAATGCGGGGTTTATAATTGTTAGGCATGCGATGTCTAAAGAATTCATTTGGTCAGGCATGTGATGTCTGAGGTGGTTGCGGATTCCAACTGTTGTAGTTTTACACTTTCTTTTCTGTGACCGTAAGTGTAATATCTGATATCGCCGGTTTTGTTGCTATATGTCAACGACAATTGGGATGCGCATATTTACTTATGTTGATGACATGTGATGTTATGTGTTGCTGGATATGTTATATTGGATCGTCGTGTTTGAATAGCCGGGGGTTTTTATGTGAGATGAGTGTTTTTCATTTTCATTCATGTAAAAACTTGTATGTAATATTCTTTTATTGGGGCACTTCCAGGTTACGGAAGATGTCACCTTTTGTATATTATTTACTTTTCCGCACTAGGATAGACCCAAGGAGGGGAGCACAAGTAACCGGGTTCTAGAGTCCAGTGGGAGACCAACTCGAGGAGTCGAGTCCGGGTCTCCTAACTCTAGAATTGGTAGGGTTGCTTGCCGCTCTCGTAGGGGTCTAGGAGTGTGGGTTTGGCTATTCATCGCGACCGTGGAATCCGTGTTTTATACTGGCTCATATTGAAAACACGGACGTCCTAGTATATCCAATATTTCATATGTTTTTTTTCTGCTGCGATATCTGTGATGTGATCATGTGATATGTTCTGTGATGGATACTTTATATAGTATATAGGATATATTATATAGGCGTTACTTATGTTTTACACCCGCGCTAGCCCTGCCCCGCTCTGCCATTAGTTACCTAACCTAACGGTGCATGAGGAGACATCGAGGCGAATGCGGATGGCATAAGTGTACGTAGTATTTATCTGTGATGTTTAGGTACTTAAATGATGGGACTTCATTAATGTGATTAATGAAATAAAAGAAACCTAAGATGTTGTAGAATCGAATTTCAAAATTAAAACAGGTAGCTACAGTTCTTGCTTTGCACAACGGTATATATGATATATCCTGCACCTTATTCAATAAGGAAAGGATCGAGATCCCTTCACCGGGAGTGACTCCTTTAGCAATAACTGGCAGATGCTACACACTCGGTTTATCTTTTGATTGCTTTTAAGTGTTTTTGCTTTGCACAGTGATATATATGATATATCCCGCACCTCATTCGACGAGGAAACGACCGACGATCCCTTCACTGGGAGTGACTCCTTTAGCAAAACTAGAAAAGCCTCAAAAACACTCCATTTCAAAATTCATTCGATCCTACAACGATATCAAGTTCATTACGCAATAGGTTTTCAGAAAAACCTGTCGTAGCCCTCCGTCATTTCAGATAAATCATGTTTAGTATTCGTGCTGCGTTTGTTGACCTTGTCAAGGCGCAGTGTGCGGTAGCTAACCAGTATTTATCTGCTTATGCATATGATGCAGATTGGGTTAGGGTAGTCGTGCGGCCTTGTTGACCTTGTCAAGTGTCGTGCGGGTGGGTTTGATTCAATCAAGAAATGACGGGTTGAACTTGACTTGCGGTCTATGGTTTGTTGACCTTGCCAAGGTCATAGATCGTTCGGGGCAAAATATTATCGGGAATTTCAAGTGTTGAAATTTGCAATGAGATTGCATACCTTCTATGAGATAGTTGGATCCCGATACCTGCTGCGAGTAATTGTTACTCCTGGGAGAGCTTTATACATTACAATTAGCCGATCAAGTAGGTGTCTAGAAAGGTGTTAACGAGGTTACGCCTCTGGGAAAACGAGGTTTACATTAATTAGGTTCGTGCGAAAGCACGGGGGACCTCCCTCAAAGTACCGACACTGGCCTGGCTGAAAGATTGGCGAACTTGTAGTGTGTAATTAATCCCGGCTAGTCTTTCCTTTTTGGGTTTGAAGGAAGATTTGATAAAAAGCAGTGGGAGCCATCCTGATTAGATAAAATAATAACCAATCTATTCTTGCAAGAGCGCACGCTGAGTGTTTTCTTCTCTCTCTCTCCTGGTAGCGACCATATCACGCCTTAATCAAGATAATAATACGGATATTGACCGAACCCGCTTGTTATACTGAGCTGGGGAACGTTGGTCCCGCTCCAACTTATAATTGTTATAAGACAGAGCAGGAAATTGGGGATTACCAGAATTCCCGTGCCGCCCAAACGAAGAGAGTGCATGCTGATGCACCATCTTCGGGTGTGTTCGTTACAGAGAACTGTTTCTCAGTATCCTTTACGTCCTGAGTATGTGATACCAGATCAGGATCCCAGATATGTAATCTGTTACATAGGGCTACAGAAAGGTAGAGGACTGAGAACGGGTGATTAGTTTCATGAGGCAGAAAACGGGGCAAGTGTTGCATCCAGGTCTGTTGGTCACTGTCACCCTGTATTGTAATGCATTGATTCTGAACGAATGTTATTAGATACCGAACCTGATATACAAAATCATATCAGTCTCTTTATTAGTAAAGAAATGATATAATTTTGTATTGTTGGAGAATGTTTTGAACATTTCCCATATCAAAAGTTGATCGGTTCAGGCAAGTTATCTAAAAGCATTGATGTTCTAAATCAAACTACAGTTCTTAGTATACAGAACACACACTAGAGAAAGAGTTCAGAAATAAATTCTTCTTGGGGCATTGTAGACTAGGTCATATCAATGCGACCCGACTGGCTGAAGTGACATTTAGATGCATATTTAAATTAATTTGAATTTACATCTTATGAAACTTGCCAGTCATGTCACAAAGATACGGTGACCATAGCTCTGTTTATTGGAAACAGAGAAAGAGTTAGTGAACTCTTGGGATGATACATGTTGATGTATGTAAGGTCCCCTGTCTACACATGCCAGGACTGGTTCTTTTTACTTCATTACATTCTCTGATGATCTTTCGAGATTCAGACCTATGTTCCTGTTGAAACACAAGTCCGAACCTTTTGAGATATTCACAGAATATAAGTTAGAAGTAGAGAACCAAAACGGGTAAAAGTATTATGTCCTTTGATGTGATCAAGGAGGAGAATACTTGAGCACGGAATTCCTGGACTATTCTAAAGGAGAATGAGATTCTCTCTCAGCATTACTCCTCCGTATACACCATAGCACGATGGTATATCAGGGTGGACCAATCACACCCTATATGATAAGGTGTGCTTTATGATGAGTACTGCTGAGTTACCTATTTCCTTTTGGGAGTTATGCACTTGAGAAGCTGCATACCTATTGAATTGGGTTCGAATCAAATCAGTTGCCTACCACTTCATATGTGATATGATAAGGGAAGAGCCCATCTCTTAAGTTAGTTAAGATTTGGGGTTGTCCAGCCTATGTCTGAAAAGCATAATCCGGACAAGCTCGAGGCAAAGTCTGCTATGTACAACTGGAAAAGTTCCAGCTATACAAACTGCAGATGACGATTTGGTAAAACCAAAGGATTCAATAGTTACCAACGAACCTCAGCCTCTCCGCCGATCTAGTAGGGTTCCTCACCCGCCTGAGAGATACTTCGGTTTCTCTATGATAGTGGGAGCGAGGATTGCATCATGAGATGATGACCCAACTAGTTTCGACCTGGCCATCAGGAGTGAGACTCTGTAAGAATGGCTGGATGCTTAGTGATCTGAGATGGAATCCTTATACACCAACAAAGTATGGACTTTGGTTGATATATCTGAAGGGTTAAATCCCCATCAGGAGCAAGTATATCTTGAGAAGATTACTTGGTGTAAATGGAAAAGTTGAGACTTTCAAAGCTAGACTTGTTAAAGCTTTTCGTCATCGACCAGGCATGGATAATGATGAAACCTTTTCAAATGGCTATGCTTAAGTCCATCCAGATCCTACTTGCCACGGCTACATACCATGACTACGATATCTGGCGGTTGGGTGCCATGACTTCTTTTCTAAATGATGTTTTAGAAGAGAACGTCTATAAGTACACAGCCAGAGGGCTTCGTAGACAGTAGGAGCAGCGGAAACGTGTACAAGATGCTTTATAGGATAAAGCAGGTATCGCGGAGTTGGAACATCTGTTTTGATGTAGTAGTCAAACAGTTTGACATCATCAAAATGGTAGATGAACCTTGTATATACAAAAAGGTAGTATGGAGTATGGTGATGATCCTCGTAGAGTACGTGGATGACATACTCTTGATAGGGAAGGAGTTTCCTATGCTACGCTCGTTCAAATCTCCGCTTATCACAAGGATTCTCCATATAGGATCAAAGTGATACCTCCTAAATCCTGTGTTTTTCATCTATGAGATGGATATAATTGGATATTAGGATACTCACTAGATGTAGTGAGATGGTATCAATCGATCCTGGGGAGAATCACTGGAAGTGTTCCAGTGTGATACAGACGACTGAATGTCAGTCACAGGCATTGTCTTTACCCTCAGTAAAGGGACGGTATGTTGAAAGAGTTCCAAGCTAGATACCGTGGCATACTAGACGATAAAGGCTGGATACATCGCTACTTAAGATGCTACCAAAGAGGCAATCTGGATGTATATTTGTTCATGAGATGAACTTAGTTCCTCCCATTGTGTGACAATGGAGTTGTGGCTTATGCCAAGGAACGTCCGTCCCATCAGTGATCCAGACATATTCTAAGGCAGTATCACCTGATCATAGAGATGTTTGATCTCAAAGGGATCGAGATAAGGAGAGCAGACTCAGAGGACAACACGGCGGATCCACTCACGAAGGCCTATTCCCAGAGAGAGATTTTTATGGGATGGTTGAGTATGAGATACTGCAACCACTGCTACAGATGGCCCTAGTGCAAGTGGGAGATTGTTAGTTATATGTATGCCCTAGAGGCCATTACTGTACATAGGATGTATATTGTAATGGATGCTTGGACATATATAGGGAGGACTTTCTTGCTCGACATGATTGTATGCTATCTGGTTGCTCTTTACCTTAACGTGTACACTGATTGTCTCTCTGTTACATGTTGGTAAAGCCCTTAGGATGTGTACTTAACTACCTGGACCATGATGCGGATCATACTAGTGGGGACATGGTAGTCCATAAGTACATCCTTCAAAGTCCCTAGTCATGGGTGTATCGAGACGGGGCATCGATATACCAGAGTAGACTAGCGTATACCTTCTCGACCCATACAGATGGGCAATGGATGATCCCATATCCATTGGTGTTTGACATCAGAGATGATATACGGGTGCTCAGTGGAGACTGGGTACACTGGACGGACTCGCCGAGAACTCCTAGATGGTATTATACCTTACGTCAGATGGCAGTTCTCTGGTGACACTGGTACAGAGTAGTCTGTTGACCCGAGATCGTCATAGAGTCTTGTGTGGTTCCCACTGTGCTTTGATTTCCACCTTACTACGTCCAAGAGGGCATGCAAAACGGTGGTTTTTGGGTACAGTCCCGAGTCACATGGAGGCAATGAGCGATAGGAGGGGATTCGTCTCTCCCGGTATAGAGGGTTGATGTTGCACTGTGTTCGATTGGCTATAACAGGAAATCCCTGGCCAGGGTTGCTGAGATTTACTGGTAAGTGTTACCAGTAGTATCTCGAATTGTTATAGACCTCATATCGACACGACTTATCGAGCTATTGGGGTCTGACGTTTACCACCCCTAGGCGAGATATGCGACATATCAGACGATCAGACCGGACTGTACGGTAAGTGTTACTGGTTGGATTCACAGGAGTGTGAGCGGGCTTGCTCGTCGATCTTCTGATCGCTCAATACCCGGGTGGCCGTTACGTTTAGCAGACCGCTTGCGGCTTGTGGGTGTTTGATATGATCATCACCTGCTGCCGGCGTATTGACGAGTCTTTAGAGTCCTACACAGAGGTTTCCTGGCTCAAGCGAAACGAAATAGGAGCGCATATGAGATATGTGCGGGACCGAGAATAATGCGTGTATGTGATACCGTATTCTATTCTCGCGATGATTGTATCGAATGGTTGTATGCGATATAACCTAGTTATCGATTCAAGCATTGATTCGATAAAACGATACATAGGATACTAGTCGGTTATATGCGATATGACCGGATCGTTAAATCAAGTGTTGATTTAATGATTTAATGTATAATTATATATTTGATATATTACTTTGCATTAACTAGTATCGGTTCACTTTAAATTGATTTTCTCGCTCGGATGTGCACATTGTATATGTGATATACTTTTTGTGCACTTGATTGTATCATGTTTGATGATACATGCTCTCTAGGGTTTGTGTGAAGATTAAACCATGGTTGTGTAATGGTTAGGGTTTTCTTTTTCATTTATTTTATTTTGGATTAAAAGAAATGGCAAAAGAAAAGAAAATGGTTGCTAGTTTTGTTTTACATTGAAAGTTCATGAAGCTTTGACTAAGTGACCATTTTGTCTTCATGCTTAACCCTAACCATTCCATTTAACCATGATTTATTCTCTACACTTGACCATGGTTGCAACATGATAAGTATTCAATTTATTTTCTATTTGGAATTAACTTATCATAACATTTTATCTTCTTCTTCTTCTTCTTCAAGATGAAGAAGCTTGACTTCATCAATGGTGGATTGATGAAATGAGTGAGAAATCCAATTCTAAAGTCTACCCACTTCCTATTTCTTCATCCTCTACCTCTTGTCAAGTAGTATAGGGTGTTTCCTTCACAAGTTTTCATGGCTTGGTGAAGGTGGAGCTTGATCTAGTGATGCCTCGACGTAGATCATCTTCGGCATCGTCGTAGATGACCTAGCCCACTTTTTCTCTGATGAAGCCAACGCTAGAGCCCGGGATTTGTTTTGGACAGCAAGGGGACTTCATCGTGGAGATATGGAGGTGGAGCACCGGATCTACAAAGGTTGTATTTCCGTTCTCTTAGTAAAGTAGTTTACTAGTTGCATCTTTCGCCTAGACATCTAGTTATCGATCCGTAGTCTAGGGTTTCTCGGCACCCCTAAAATTTGAAATTGGTATGGTTGATGCCTTGTGAGACCTCTTGAGAGTGCCTAGGAACCCTACAATAACGCCACGCTCCGTCGCCTCGGAATCCATGCGAAGGTACCTACAATAACAACACATATCGCAACGCTATTAAAATCAAGTTCTGAAATCCAATACGACACGCGCATTTGTCACGACCCAAGTTTGGCCCGTAACCGGCACTTAAACTACGTAACGTCAACAGGCGCACGCAACTCAAGTAAGCCGAAACCCAAAAATCTAAACCACCCAAAACTGGATCAACGGAGAAAACATAGTTTAAAACATTTAGAAAGTCACAAATGAAAACTCTAACTCTAGTTTTCTTTCTTAAAAATTTCGGCAGCACCTCCTTTGTAAAAACTAGCCCCGAAAACGGGTACAACACAAATAATATATAGAGCATCCTAAATAGGAGCAAAAATCACGCCCAACGGCGTAGACAATCACCATAACAAGTATACACGCCAAAGTGAAGAAATAACAAAGGAAAGACTGCAATAAGAAGTAAACTTTCCAACATAACCGGCTCCCACGAGCACGGCACCCAAAGTCACCAATATAATACAACATCGAATCCTCATAAGTCATCTCTAAGTCATATACAAACTGTGGTAGATGGAGAATACTAGATCCAACAAAAAGATAAACAATGTACAACCAGATAACCGCAAACCCACCTAAAAGCAAAGGCCTCACTGCCTAAAGTAGCGGTATCCGCAAAAGTAGTGATGATAAGATGCCCTGCCGCAACTACTCTGAGGGAAAGTCCAGCAAAACACTGTGGCACAACGGGGGTGAGTTGCCAACTCGTGAATAGTAATTAACATCATACTGTAATCGCAGGTATGCACGAACAGCGATCTATCTATCACATGTAATCCGATAGCATAAGTATGATAAGTGAATATGTAACAATCATGTAAAGGTACATCAGCAGGGTACTACAACTACATGAAGCAATGCATATCAATAATAATCCTGAGTGTGTGGGATGATACAATAAAATCTCATGCAAAATCATCAGCATGAAAAAACACCAGTGTCACTCACTGACACATCAAATCCCAAATCCTCAGGCACCGCATCCACAGATCGGCCCTCACATCCTGTAAGTCTCATGGAACCTGAGTGTCTACCATCGACACCCGAAATATCATGAAAACATATACCTGTAAGTATATACATATATAAGGATATCAACCATGTATGTCCACCAACGATACGTAAAAATCATGGAAACCTGAATGTCTAACACCGACACTCGAAACATCCATAAAACCCGTGTCTAACATCGACACGTAAATCCTCATAACTCAGGCGCTGTCACCATGACTGGCCCTGACGATATGTCATACCTCACTCCGGTCGGTATCCCCATGATAACCGCCGAGTCCAAATACAATCACCGGTAGGTAGTGGTCCCACCGCCAGGCTTATCGTCTACACCACGAAATCACCACTCGCCCCGGGGTACCATACCGGGCCCACCATGTACCCGCAGACGGTGCCTCCCGCTCCTCGAATCGGGTATCACAAGCCAAATCTCAGAACCGAGAAATCACATGGTGGACGCACTGAAATATCATATCAAGAGAAACCGAGTTTTCAAACAATACACAGTTTCTTTAAAATACCCCCACGGTCCTCAAATCCATAATCACATGAAATCCATATCTCAATGCGTGAAATCCATATCTCAATGCGTAAAATCCATGTAAAACTGATATATGCAACATAAAACATCAATATGCGCATATAAAGGGAAAACCGCTCTTTAAATGAATCCAGCTTTTTAGAATATATCTTGCGGTTCCCAAAACCTCCGAAAAACGATGCAGCATCATATAAGGTGTACATGTAATTGTAGCAAGGTTTAAGTATCTACATGTAAGCAGGTATGTATGATGCATGTCATAAGTGCAAAGATCAACAACTCAATATCACATATCAAAGCAATACCACTTGGGGTACATACAACTATAGCGAAAGTATGCGGGTGTACATGTCAATATGGGTGCATGATATACATGTAACTGTAATAGACTATGTGGGTGTACATGTCAATATGTATGCAAGATGTACAAGTAGCTATAGTAAGGTATACGTGAAATGGAATAAGGGTTACTACCACAACTATTCCTGCCCAATGCAATGTCACGTATGTAAGTGTCAACAATATCTCATATGCACAATGGGATAAGGGCTACTACCACAACTATCCCTATCCACTACCATATCACGTATGTAGGTGGTTGTGTGTGTCATGGCAATTACTGACGATGTGGGTGTAGCATACAATTTAGTGCTCGTGCAACATGAACCGTCAGTAATGTGTTATATCTAAAGGTACGAGTCAAGTACAACAGATAGTGCTATGCAATGACATTCATATGAAATTAACTAATGTACAAATACTATGCAGCTAACATATCATATTCGCCCCGACGCATAACGCCATACGGGCGACTTCCCCGTAGATGTTAAATCTACTCACATGTGGTCTCCAGGTATGAAAATCCGACCACCTGCTTCCCCTTGTTCGCAGCGTCCGAAGTCCCCGCTTGCGACGCTATAATTTCACAAACACAAGAAATAATGCGAATAACTCAGAATCGATCAAAATAACGCAAAACTACGTATTCAAAAACGCACCAACACACTAAACTAACTCGTAAGTGTACGTCTAGTGGCTAACACGCGCAACGATACCTCAAACCAAACTGTGTACTACAGCAGCACAAACCACGACTCGTGTCGCAACACGTATCACGCGGACTCAAAACACTAGATTATAGGTAATCGATCCCAGATTTTGCATACTGAATTTACTAAAAAAGTAAACAGTACCAAACACCCCTAGACAACAGCAGACAACTACCCACAGAAGACCCACCCACGTAGCTCCCTACTTCGCCGGCGTCGCCGGACATCGCCTTAGGGGTCACCGGCCCCGGCCGGTGGGGTGGCCTCCGTCTCTCAGTTGGTGTCTCAGGTCCACTAGTACATCTCTCTAAATTTGTTTGTTCACTCACTAAAATTCCCAGGTCACAGCAGGTATAGAAGCTCTAAAAAGACACTAAAACCCCGATATCGCACTAATCGATATAAAAAGCGTTCTACGCATCAACCAACGAGCTAAACCACATAAAACTCCTAATTAACAGTATAGGGATTATACCTAACAACTTTGCTCACAACCTCCTAGCTTTCCCTAGCTCCAAGTGATCCAAGAGCTAAAAATCAAGACTTTGTGCAAGAAGTGTGATATATTTTGGAATATTAGAGATTTTTGAGTTAGGATTGATATAAAATGAGAAGGGAAAGAGCAAGGGCAGTAGAGGGAGAGGGAATTCGGCCAAGGGAGTGAGGTGAGTGATTTGTGAGGGTTTCCTAGCAATTACCAATGATAAATTCAATTAATTGCATTCACACTCACATAAATACATATGCATGCACCTCATCAATTCTCATTCTTTTCTTTTCTTTATGTTTAATCCAAATTCACAACAAATATCTAGATATGTGAGAAGGTTTAGGATTAACTCAACTTAATTGAAGAAAAGATCACTTAACAGAAATTTCCCAAAATGCGAATACCGCATTAAAATATATTAAAATTGGGAAAAATTCAAATTGAACCAAAACGTCCCATATACCCCCAAAGCTTGCGCACTAGCTTTATTTTAGCTAATTTAGGTGCTGGCAAGTCTATATGGTCGTTTGATCACAGTTGGGTCAAAACGGAAAATACCGACAATTTAACCCTAAAACGGACGAATTCGCATAACAATTTCTAAAACGTTACAACATTGCAACGTTACAGCATTGCTCATAGGTTAGAACCTATAGCATACGCGTACAAAATCAACCAAACAATCCTTGTTGTTGATGTACAAACATCCAACAACCAAATACGAATCCAAATATCAAAACTAAACATTTCAAAATACGGAAAACATAGCCAAAATCACACCAAAATGCTCCCTGATTTTGACTCAGGTCAAATAAAGCTAAACAAACAAGTACAGGGTGTTTTACAGGGAGTGTATGAGCTACTGGAACAAGCCTGGCACCAACCCACCCAAACTGGACGGCCACAAGGCTAGGAATTCCGGCCTCCTCGGCCCTCTAGGCTCCTCTGGGATTCGTCTCGTCAAGGTGGTCTTCTAGTACTCTAATTTGGTGCCTGGTATTGTTTGGTTGTCTCAGAAGTCCCCCGGGTCATCCCAGATTCCCTGTAGGCATGCTAACCCTCACAAAACCGACATGAATCAATTCCCAAATCCGTATTTTGGTTTTTATACTAAATCCCAGCCCTTGAATTCAATCCCTAAGGTCTTGTACAACCACTACACATCACCAATTCCACTCAATCACCCCAAACCCTTCTCTAGAATTTCAAAGCTCACAAATCCATCATCAAACCAATTCTAAACTAAAACTAGAATAGAAAGAAGCTTAAAACTAACAAAATGGAAGAAGCTATACCTCATTTAGGCCACTCTAGACAACCCTAGCTTCCCAATGTCATCAAAATCCCACTTTTCTTGGTCCAATGTGTAGAGGAAGAGATGAGGATTGATTTTTATGAAGGGAGTATAAGATATTGGGGATTATTTTGAGATGGATCTAGAGTTAGAAGTGGAGAGAAGTGAGCTTGAGGAGATGAAGAAGGAAATGAAAATGATGGGGGAAAAGTATATGGCAGCAGCCCCCCCCCCCCCTCTCACTTAATCATTCACCTTTTTAACCCTTTTTCATTCCTTTTTCTTTTCTTTTTCAAATTTCAAAACCAAATCAAATAATACCCATAAAACAACACAAATGCAACAACATGCAACCAAATGTAACATGACATGGTGCACTAGACATGGAAAACTGTAGAAACACGGATTTGACTTAATTGCGATTAGCAGTGCACTAATCGGGTTTTTATCCAAACTGTATATAATAAATTTTAAAAATACCAAATCCTTTAAATATATTATTAAATGAATAAATCATTTTAATTTCCATTTATTTCACAATTATCGGTATATATTTATACGCTTTTTCGAAAACCCCAGTTTCGCAAATCGGGCGGTTTTCGGGAAATATATTATTTTAATATTAAATTCCAAAAATAATATTTTATATTTTCTGAAATGTTTCAGTATCGCATACTGAACCCATGTTTCTCCTGGCTTCACCCTGGCGTTAATTAGTGCGGTGATCGGAGTGCGCTCGCTAGCGCTCGTGAATCTTTGTGTAAACAGTAGCTCCATTTTTGCAAATGTCTTAACAGAGTCATTCGGGAGCTCTGAGTACCATTCAAAAGCTGTCTCCGATAAGCTGCCAACGAATTGGCGAAGCAGTAGCTTATCGTCACTTCCGGTGTTGCCGCACAAAGCCCTGAATTGAGCGACATGTTGGTGTGGATTTCCCGTCCCCTTATATACATGGAATTTAGGGATTGTATATCCCGGTGGGTACTTTATTTGATCGTACCAACCTGGATAGGGTCGTTCAGTCTTAACAATATAGCCGGCCGCTTCGTTCGCCTGATGGGCTCGTATCTGTTGAGCGATATAGTCATTCAGGGCGGCTTTAAAAATGGTCTCCTCTTTGGCTACTGAACAAGCTGGAAGAGAGTTTGATGTCTCTCCCCTATCATCTTCAAGGATAATCGGAGGGTCTTCAGCTGGAGGATCCGGCTGTAACATCATCCCGACCATGTCTTGGAATAAAAGAGCCATTCGTTTTATGTTAGCAGCTTATTCCGCTGCCTCTTTGTCCTTCTTCTCGAGGATTCTGCGGAGGAACTCAGCATCAGTTTCCTATTCTTGACGCTGCTCTGACGACGTCTCTGGGCTTTCTTTTGGCCCAGTGAGTGCGGCCATCTATGTTAGCATCTCCTAGAGCTTCTGTTGTTGCTCCTGGGCCTTTGTTACGGATCTGGTGAGCGGTCGATGGCCCATAGAGATACGGCTATCCTCTTTTCCGGATGCCATATAAACAGTGTGCACCACCATGCCCCCAGACTTAGGGCATTTAGGTTCAGTGGCTTTCGTCACAGACACGGGGATTTTCTCCGGCCTTCTTCTTTTGTGGGCGGTCGAAGTTGAGAGGGCCGTTGTAGTAGGCACCTGAGCAGATGATACTTTGCGTAGTATAGCAGAGAGATGGTCCCCCTCTTGCTGAATCTTTATTTTCTTGGATCGACGGGAGTAGTCTTTGTCAATTACTGAGTCTTGGACCTGTTGCCAGACTTTGTAAATTTTGGAGGACAACCGCTGAGGGGGCTGCTCTGGCTTCGCCTTTGTGATCTTTTCAACAGGTGGAGGAGACTTTTTTAGCACGGCAGTTGGAGAATTCCTGCGCACCCTGTTAAGTAGTTCAAAGCTATTCCCAATTGGAACAGCAGTATCAACTTCCACCGTTGGAGTTGGCGGAGTCAGTCCAGAAGGAGAGCTGCTCCCAGCCTTCCTTACTCGGCGCCAATGACGATGGCGAGCATGTCGTGCTGACGAGACTGGCTCGGCTATGGGGGTGGATTCTTCATGCCCCCTGCTCTGATAAGGGGTTGTCGTCGTCGTTAGCCTATCAAAACCGACGTCCGTTGAGTGGGGATGGCCAATCTGTCGAAGCCAGACTTTCGCGTAGGGGGAGCAGTTTTGATGACCTCGCCTGGAACGGGAGCTGAAACGGCCAGTCTTGCAAAAACCGACTCCTTAGCAGAGGAAGTCGCTCTGATGACTTCAGGAACAGGAATGGATATTCGTTTTGGGATGACCGCTTCAGGTATCGCGGGCTTCTTCACGGGCCCACTTGAGCTTTGGCCCAGTCTGTTGAAAACCGAGGCGCTGGATTTGGGCGACCCGTTGAGAGGGACCACGGTGGTGGTAAGCCGATCAAAGACCGACTTCTTTGGAGCCTCCTGCGTTAACAATGGGGCGTTGAAGCTTATGGGTGGGAGCATGGTCCCAAAGAATAGCCCTATGGTGGCTTGCGTCACCTGATCCACTGGCATAAAAGGAAGCGGCTTGAGGCCCGTAGGTCACTCCTCCGGTGAGGACGGAGTGGGAGTTGTTGCAGTTGTTGCAGTTTGTGCAGTTCAAATCCATTGATCTTCTGTTTTCTGCACGGAGCAAAACACCAAATCATAGTACCTCGAGTCCAGGGGCAACCAAAGTAAACCGCGATTCATTCACGAAACACGATACACAAAGTGTGGAGTGGACAGAGGAAAAGGTCCCACCGGGCGTGCCAGAATCTGTTCTCCGCCGAAAGATGCGACCGGGACGTTGGGACGTCCATCCTGAATTTGGGGCAGATGCTATTTAGTTTTATCTGTCTACCTCTCCGAAGATGCCAAGTTGATTTATGGCACCATATATCGGAGGTTTTGACGGATGCGGCCATTGTAGCAGACTTCGTCAGATTCCCCCTCGTTGTGAGGAGTTTTTGATTGTGGGGACGCTCTTCCCTGCAGGCGCAAGCCCCTGCAGTTAATTACGCTACCGTATCGCGGTAACCACTTTCTCCTTCTTCAGATGGTCACTTCGTGTCGTATATGTTTGTTTTATTTTCGGTTGCCCGTGGATTGTATACGGAGACTAATTTATGTTGTCGTCCGTAGGGCGTGGATTAGTCCAAATCCGTATTTTCTTAGATTTGGTTTTGGGTTGGGTTTAAGGATTGTTAATCTCATTTGAGACTAAGATCAACTTAAACGTTTGTTAAGGATACGTTAGTCTAATTTTAGACTAAGATCTACATAACGGTTTGTTAAGAATACGTTAGTCTAATTTTAGACTAAGATCTACCTAAAAGGATCATTTAGATCCAACAAAAGAGCATTTGAACTCTATTGTTTTAGTTTAGGGACTTTGCGGTCGAGTTTAAAGACAGCATAGTCTATGGAGTTTAAAAACATCATAGTCTGTAAAGTTTAAGGACATCATAGTCCATGATTTTAAGGATCGCATAGTCCGTGAAATGTCTGGTTGTCGGGACCCGTCACCTCTCTGAAGACGTTGAAGGATTACAACGAAAAATATCAGAGGAGTGAAGAGATGTACCCTTGAACCAATATTGGTTGGGAGATCTGTAGTCCAATTTGGGACTAAGATCAAAGATTTATGAGCATATGGGCTCAATTAATCTGAATGAGAGATCTGTGGCCAACTTGGGCTCGGCCCACTCAGTTAAAATATTGAACATTTAGCAATGCTGAGCATTGGTTTGGGTTCTGACAAACTTTTGTCTTTTATTGAGTGTTGAGCACTCATTATGGCTCTAGGTTTTATCATTTAAAGAACAATTTATGTTCTCTTAGCGCACACGTGAGGAGCACGAGGCGCGCTTGGCGCTGAGCGCCAGTCAATGAGCGCAGGGTGCTTCTGTTTAGGTAGCGCACACGTGAGGAGCACGTGGCGCGCTTGGCGCCAGTCAATGAGTGCAGAGCGCTTCTGTTAAAGTAGCGCACACATGAGGAGAACGTGGTGCACTTAGCACTAAGCGCCAAATCATGAGCTTAGAGCACTTCTGGTGAAGTAGCGCACACGTGAGGAGCACGTGGCGTGCTTGGCGATGTGCGCCAGTCAATGAGCGCAGAGCGCTTCTTTTAAATTTGGAGCGCTAAGGCTCTGCAGCGCTGTGCTCTAGATTTGGAGCGCTATTGCGCTTCTTTAAACTTGGAGCGTTGAGGTTCTTTTTAGGCAGTTCTGCGCTCTGAGAATTAAGTTCTCTCTTATAAGAGACTTTGTCTCATAAATCTAAGAACAAAGTTCTTATTTTATAGGAGATGTTTCAATCTCTTATGTTCTTGGTGAACGGCTTTGCCTTTACGGATCTGTGATCCTAAGAGAATTAAATTATTCTCCCCCCTTTTTATAATGAGATGTTATGATCTCTTTTGTAAAAGACAATTTGTCTTAAAGATCTATGATCTAGCATAAGAACTAAGTTCTTTTTCTGATGAGATGTTTTTTTTATCTCTCTGCTTTTACCTTGAAGAAAAGTTCTTTTTCTCAGGGCTTGCTCTTTTCTTTGAAATTTCTCAAAGCTTGGGAGGGTTCCTCTCTATGAGACTTGAAGTCTTGGGAACTTTATATAGTAGAGGCTGATTTGTTGAATCGGTTGCAAAGATCTTTTCTCTGATTGATTTGGGGATTTCCCCACCGTTGGATCTTTGATCCTAAGGCTTCTGTTTTACAGAAGGCAATTTTCTTGTTTTTAACAAGATTGGGAAATCTTTTCCCATACAGAATTTATTCTGTATTTTGGTGATTTTTAATCACCATTGGATCATTGATACAACGGTGCTCTGATTTTCAGAGCACAATCTTTTCTGTTTGGAAAGATTCCGAGGAATGTTTCCTTAACAGAATTTTATTCTGATCAATTGATGATTTTTAATCATGTTCGTTGGATCTTTGATCTAAGGGCCGAGAACATTTTGTTCTATCGCTAGCGCTTGCGTGCTTTGCACGTGGTGCGCTGCTTAAAGTGCAGCGCTCTTAGCGTCAGCGCTCACGTGCTTTGTACGTGGTACGCTGCCTTAGAGTCTTTGACTCTCAGCGCTGGCGCTGTTAGTGCTGGCGCTGCTAGCGCTGGCGCTCTCGTGCTTTGCACGTGAGCGCTGCATCAGAGTTTTTGATTCTCAGCGCTGGCGCTGCTATGAAGCGCTGCTTCATTACTGAAAGTGTCTTTTCACCTTCCTTCTCCACTTTTCCTGTGTCAAGCTTCTCTTTCCTAAAGCTTGGAAATAATTCCATCATTCACAGCATTTTTTGCGCCTAAACTTAAATGTCTCTCTTCATAATCTGAAGTAATGCTTCTTTTCTCTTTCATTTTCAGTGAATCATTTAACAGAGAAGAGCCATGGCTTGTAATCGCCCACATGCTCGCCGTCAGCCATGGCTTGTAATCGCCCACATGCTCGCCGTCAGCCATGGGAGGTACCCATTGAGGAAATTATTCCTCGTTTTGCTGCGCGCTTGGTGAACCCTACTCTAACGGATGACCAATGCGATACGGTGCTGCACGAGCTCTTGACTCGTATAGATACTCCTCTCCCCATCGGCTCCATTTGGCTCCGGATGGTTTTCTTGTCTGTGATCAATGATATTCCCCTTCCTCCGGTAGAGATGACTCCGGCAATGCTCGACGCCGCGGAAGACAAGATCGAGTGCTTCCACTAGGCACTTTTGATCACTACAGCTCTGAGGGGTCGCTCTGTCCGGCTGCTAAGCCATATACGGGCTCAACGGGTCGTCATGTCTGCCTTTGCTGATGGGTGCGGTGCTGACCGATGGGTAGCTACTCTTCGTGAAGATCGTCGTTTTGTCATGGTGGAGAAGGCAGAGAGGGAGTTAGATAATTTTATCCATAGTTTTGTGAATCCCTGTACTTTCGATCCCATGTTTGGTCATCTATTTCCTGTAGAATAAAATGTTCAATTAAATGCTTTGTTTTTATCGTTGAACACCTGTTCTTCCTCTGATGTGTGCATGTGCGTATATGAATAAGCTTGGTTTCACACATATCTGTAAACGAAACTTAAGCCGGCATAAACAGGAACTAATAGCTCTTGGCCGAATATTTTGGCGGGAACATCTGTGATGATCTACGTCGAGGAAACACGGACTCAAGCTCACTCTTCACTAATACGGAATTAGTGAAGCTAACACACTAATTTATATGGCTAGTATAGAAGAGGATGATGAAGTAGGAATTTAGCTCACTTTAGTATTTAATTTCTCACTATTTTTCTTCTTGATCTCAAAATCTAGAGAGCAAAAATGAGATGAGGAAGAAGAAGATGAATGAATGAGATGAGGTTAGAAATGGAACCCTTGGTTAGTATATGTCAATACCTAACCCATGTAGAGAGTTAACCATGGCTATGTGTCATGGTTGAGTTTAAAATGTCTTAAGAAAAACAAAATGGGTGGACTTTGTCAATGGTTATCAACAAGTTTCATGAAGCTTCCACCATGACTCATTTCCATAATTTTGAATTACTTAAGGATTTAAACCCAAACATTATATGTAGTATGGTATAATTCTCATACATCCTTATTGCATGTATAACCTAGCATGTCACAATAATATATATCACATATATAATATTTATGCAACAATAGAAAACAATACAATAAACATATATCACATATATGTTAAATGTATCATAAGTGAGAATAATAAATAATTAAGTGAGCCTGTAACATTTTGAAAATTTGAAATAAATAAAATTAATTAATTAATAATAAAACGATAAATCAAAAGGTTATAAAAAAAACAAATAAGATAAATTCATAAGATGTTTGTAAAATAATTTAAATTAAAATTTTTCTGTGCAACATAAATAAGTTATAGGGGTTTTAGTGATAATTTTAGCTTTATTTTAATAAAATGGTGTTTATATAATAACATAGGTAGTGAAGGGTCTTTTTGTAAAATTTAGGAAAAATGTGCAAACTAGAAATTGTTGAGGGTGTATGTGTAAAAGGGTTAGGAAATGTTTTGGTTCAGAAATTCCTCAAAATACCACAAATTAGGAGTTATCTTATACATCCACCTCATCCTTGCATGAAAATCCCACATTTTCTCCTTGTTACATCACCTCCTTGCATGAAACAAGCACACCCTTGATTATTGACACCTCCTCCTACACCTCCATCATTCTCTTTATCCTATACCTTATGTTCAGATCACTTAGCTGTTAGTGTATATGCCCTAGAGGCCATTACTGTATCATACTAGTTTGTATATTACTTAATGGAAGCTTGGGATATTCACCTTGTATAAACAATCTTGCTCAATATAGTAGTATGCTACTTGGTTTGTTTCTGCTTCAATGTGTACTTGTGTTTATTTCAGTATATCACTTATACGCATTAGTGGAGCCCTTAGGATCTTTGCTTGATTACCAGCGTTGTGATGGCAGTCACACTAGTGGGGGCTGGGTAATCTATAGGCACATCCTTATACAGGTCCCTAGTCGTAGGACTATCGAGACAGGGCATCGATACTCCGGAGTAGACTAGCGTATGCGCTTCTCATCCCAGTGTGGGAGATGGTCTGTCCCACAGCCATCAGTACGTCGTACTGGAGATAGTATACGGGTGCTCGTTGGGTTACGAGTACACTGGACAGGACTCGTCGGGAACTGACAGGTTGGTATTATACCTATCGTCAGTTATCAGTTCCCAGGTGACATGAGTACAGCTTAGTCCGCTGACTTGACACTGACACTTCGCCTCGAGTGTGTTCCCACTGCACTTTGATCACTACCCTACCACGGCTCAAAGGAGTCGTGCAAACAGGTGGTGGTTGGGTGCAGTCCCGAAGCACTTGGAGGCAGTGACGGTTAGACAGGATTCGTCTCTCCCGGTATTGGGGGTTGACATCGCGCTGTGTCTAGGAGAGCCATTACACGAGTAGTCCCTGGCCAGGGCAAGCGAGATATACTGGTAGGTTTCCAGTGTTATCTCAGGGTGTTTTGGGCTTCACTCCGACACGACTTGTACCGCTATTGGGGGACTGACGTTTTACCGCCCCCTAGGCCCGCCATGCGATGTATCAGACGAACAGACCGGACTGTACGGAGAATGTCACATTCAGACTCAGTAGGAGTTCAGATGGGGTTTCACCTCGTCAGCCTTCTTGTCGGCATCTACCTGGGGACCGTTATGCACAGCTAGTGCCGCTTGCGGTCTGTGGTTAAACCCACTGCCAGCGTAGTGTCGAGTCTTTAGAGTCCCACACAGAGGGTATTCGCCTCTGGGCAAAACAGAGTAGAGGTCGCATGGTTTTGCGACAGGGTTCGTTCTCATCCGCGCACTTGTGCTCGTTTGGAGTCCGGACGGATTATACTGGCAGGCTCTAGTTTGAGCCAGATACTGGTATATGTTTTGGGGGTTGCTTTTATATCTTGGTATTCTTGTTCCTCGGAACAAGAATGCAGGTGTGTATGCACAGTTGCTTGAGGCGGAGAATGAGGTTTTTCATTAGGGTTTCGGATCGGGTGCGTATGCACAGTTGACAGTTATCTTTTTCCAAACCCTAATGGATTTGTATATTATCTATTAATAATAGTAATTAAATAAGAATTATGTTATGGTTGTTTTTCTTGTTGACTTGTTGACCTTGGTTGACTTGTTGACCATTGACCACTTTTCATGCCTTGAAAGTCTTCCTTGATTCATGCTTACACTTCATTAAAAGAGGTATGATAGTGGTCATTCCAAAATAACCATCAACTATTCTTATTTCAATTATTATCATTTAGATAATTCATTTCTTTTTTGCAATATGGTTGCAAGAAAGAAATAATTGAGCTCATTCTATCATTCTCACTCTCTCTCCTCATTTCATCTTCTTCTTCCTCTTGAAAAGAGAAACCTTCTCATGTGTTGAGAATCATTCTCTTTAGATAGAAAAGCAAACCCTAATCACTCTCTACTCATTCTAGGATGAAGGTTTAGCAAGCCGGAAACCCTAGTTCACTCAAAGATCGAGGAAGAGCCCAAAGTCGAACCTTCGAGGTGGATCCATCTTCGACGGGGGAAGGCGACGAAAAGAGAACCATCAACCTCTACAAGGTTTGAAGAAGAAGGAGTTCAAGTTTAGGTATAACCATCTTCCATAGTAGCTAACTCTCTTTAGCTTGTTAACTAGTTTTAGTTTAGACAACGATCCCGACAAAGTTTAGTCCATGTTGCCTCTTGCGATAAAAATTCGTTTTTTATACCGTTTCCGCCTCCCCGTAAGTACCGGGGGTCGCAATATGGACTTACATTAGCCAAATAAAAATCAGAAATAAAATCAAAGAAAGAAAGAAAACACTTGAACTCAAAAAAAAAAATTAAAGAGAAGAGAAAAGAGAAGAAGAACTAGGAGCTAAAGAGTCCACCCTCAAGCTAGGAGTGAAGGACTTGGGTATCTTGGAGGAAGTCTCTCAACCATCCTCAGTAGGTATAATTCTTAATTCAGTTGGTTTTAATTCTGTAATTTATAAAATTTTAGAAATCGGATATCGGAAAAGTTGGTATTTTAGGAAAACTTAGCTCTGTAGTAATCTGCTGTTAGTAAGAATAAAATCAACTTAACAAAACAGTGCTAAAATGATATATTTGGAACATGGAGTAAACCATAGGAACACGAGCAGGGGGGCTCGGACTAGGGCCGGCGACCAATAGGGCAATTCCGGCGTCGCCGGATTTTTGAAGGAGATGGGTGTTTTGGGTTTTTGTGGTAGGTCTCTGTGTAGGTGTTATGGAATTTGGTATTGTTTATTTAAGCTAATTTAACAGTATATGAAATCTGGGAGTTAATATCGGAAATGGGGTTAAAACGTTTAAAAAACGACACGGACTTTTCGTAATACGATTTTGTTTTCTGTTACGAAACAGCGTGTAACTAAATCCAGTTAGTATAAGTGTTTGATAGGTTGCGATAATCATACTTAGTATAGCTAATACGTAAAACTATTATTTTCATGTTTTCGCCGTATCGGAATTTAGCCGTTTCTTATACAAGTTAATTGCGATAATAGATTCGAATACGGAAACTTCGGAGGCCGCAAGGAAAGGAAATGGATTGGTGATCTGAGTTGATTCGACATATTTCGGTGAGTAGACTAAACATCTACCGGGGGATTTTGTATGGATGGCGTGATACGCTCGTAGTTAAGTTTAAATAAAAATGGGTTTTTATATGTTAAATTGATCATACGCATTCATATAGATATATATACATCGCCATGTTAATAATTGTTAGAACACTGCACAGTTATCGACGAGTTATGCCGCACCTGCACATATCTACATGTTACACTACACCTCGTCGATATTACCATGTCACTTTTACACTTAGTAATTTTCTTGTTAAAATGATTCTTATCGTATTTTACACACAAATAATAGTAGTAAATTGCATCATTAATATCATGCTTAGTATCTGCGTATTTCATGTTGATATAAGAGGTAAATGTATTATTGAGGATTTATGGTTTTGAGTTTTAAATACTAGTGAAAGAATTAAATGATTTTTTTATGATAAATGTGACATGTTTACCATGAAATGTCATTTTTTTTAATTTGGTTTTGTTCCGAACCGGGTGGGGTAGATTATGGTTGCGGAATTTCTTACGTATATCCGAGCTGGGTGGGATAGCTATACAGCCGGATCATGGTGGACCCGGTCGGGGCCGAGGGGCAGGGGCCGCACTTTAGGCGGTGAGCCTAACGAGGATACTCGATACCGGAGTCAGTGGTAAACACGGCGGATATCTAGGTGATACCGACCGGTGTTATTGATTGACAGGATCGTTCGGGGAACGATGCCTGATGAAACACCGAAGATTTGTGTCGATGATGGACACGGGAAGAAAATAAACCTTATTTGGAAGATAATTGATGAGATTTCAGTGTTGGATTTATATATTGAATATTACAAATTTATGTTTCCACCTGTTAGTATGCATCATATTCATTATTGTTAATATTAGTTCTAGATCGGCATACTTACATTATCAGTCGATATATGTTAGTTATATTCACTGAGTTGGCAACTCACCCCGTTGTGCCACAGTTCCTTGCAGGAGTCGAGTGGACGTATCACAGCAGACAGATCCACTTATCAGTTTATCGCTCTTTTGCTAGGTGGGTTACCTATGTAGTAATCTCCTCTTTTGGTATTGTTTATTGAATTTAGAGTTTCTCCATCAGACCCTGTATAATGACTTAGAACGATATGTATATTATTTCCATAGATAAGATCGCTCGGTTGTAGTAAATAATGTTTCTTTTATTTATGTCTGAGATTCTTCTTTGATTTTATATTATGATTTTGTATTGAATTCCACTGTTAATATTGTTGCTCCCAACTAGTGATGCAACCACACTTAACATATTATACTTGTTTAATAATTTAACTTCATAAACTGTGATTTTTACTTAAAACTAAATTTCCATATAAAGAATTCCGCAAAAAGGATTTTGATCTTGGTTTTTGGTTTACTTGGATTGTGTGAATATCTTTAGACATTATACAATCTAAGTGTCGGTCACATCCAACTTCGGGTCGTGACAAAGTTGGTATCAGAGCGTAGGACTAACCTTACGGAATCGAGTAGGGAATTAAAATAGGTTGACGTGATTCCGTGATTTAGGATGACCTTTGGTTTGATGGAGTAGGTGAATTAGGATGAGTGCAGTACCGTACGTATGTTTCGCGGCATAATTATGTTACCGTACTCAGCCTAACCAACCTTAGAATGTATATCTTGATCTATTCTTCCTTTGACACTCTGATATTGATTATCCTTATTCATAAGCCTTATCAACTCTTGTTTCTTGCTCCAGCCACTATGTCATCAACGTCTACGGGGACTCAGACGATCGCTGTTAGAGATGATATTGGAGCGGGCTCGTCTGACACGGGGACAAATTTGGGCAGTATGCCTATCTTTTAGGAACCGATTGATCCACCCTATATTAATCGTATAGTTAGGATGGAGACAAATGTTCAAGAGATGCGCCGAATGATCGGATCCTTGCTAGAGATTAGTCGAGCACAGAGGTCGACCACTACTCCACGTACGGGTGTTCAGAGACCAAGGCAAAGTCATAATAATATCTCGGTACCAAGATGTGTTCGTAGAGGCTGTGGCAGATTCTGTATAGATCAGTTCCACCACTTATACCCATATGTTCAGCAGCCCGTGCAAAGATGTTTCGGGTGTGGGTGTCCATATCACTTTTATAGGGATTGTCCCGTGAGGCGATAAGGTGAGGCATCGGTCTCACATGTGACTTCACCACCTCCTCCGAATACATCACTTCCTACACCTATTGTTGTTCCACGCCAGGTCAACGCCCATGGAGGCCGGGGTCGTAACGGTCGTAATTCGAGAGGACGAGGAGGTCGAGACAGATTCATTCCAAATCGCAGTTTTGATCGAGAAGTGACTCAGGGCCAGATGTTTAGTTCACAACCAGTGGGACAGGGACCTCCATATACATGTTATAATTGCGGACGTCCAGGGCATATGGCTAGAGGGTGTACACGTTATCGCGAGACTGTTACTCCACAGGTTGCTTTACCCCTTCCACCTTCTATGCCGGTGACTTTACTTCCTACCCCAGTTGGCCCTACACGCCAGACGGTTGCACCACAAGGTCGAAGCTTGGCAGGACGATCTCAGAGAGGTCGAGGAGATAGAGGTAGAGGATGACAGGATGCGGGCAGGGGCCAGGCATGAGTTTTTGCACTGACTCCATGGAATGCCAGGCATCCACTGCAGTAGTGACAGGTACTCTTGTAGTATATTCCTTAGATGCGCATATTTTATTTGATCCCGATTCTACGCATTTATTCGTATCTTTAAGTTTTGCACTTTCTCTGGGGAGAGAGTCGTAGGTTAGGATTAGTTACCGCAAGTTATGATTACTCCTATAGGAGATTCTTTTATAACCAGACATGTATTTAGGTCACGTTCAGTATATATTGATGATAGGGATTTAGTAGTGGATTTGAGTCTCCTAGGTGTAGTAGTTTTGATATACTTCTTAGTATGTTTTGGTTGGCTGCTTGTCATGCCTATGTAGATTGTCGGGAGAGGGCAGGTAAATTTTGTTCTCCCGATGAACTGATCTTTGTTGGGCAGGGAGATTGTAATATAACTCATGCCAACATGATTTCTGCTTTTTGTGCAGGACGACTCTTGAAGAAGGGTTGTCATGGGTTCTTGGCTTTTGTTCAGGACTTAAGGGTCGCTGAGATTCCATTGGACCAGGTTCCGATCGCACGAGAATTTCTTGATGTGTTTTCTGCTGAATTGCCAGGATTACCGCCTGCTCGTGACATTGAATTCTGCATTGACTTGATTCAGGGTGCGGGGCCTAATTCTATGCCACCCTATCGTATGGCACCGACGAAGTTGAAGGAACTCAAAAGTCAGTTGCAAGATTTGTTAGCTAAAGTACTGGTGCGTCCCAGTGTATCACCGTGGGGAGCTCCTGTCTTAATTGTAATGAAGAGGGACGGTAGTACAAGACTGTGTATTGACTAACGACAGCTGAATCGCATCACTGTACGAAGTAGGTATCCACTACCTCGTATCAATGACTTGCTCGATCAATTGCAAGGGGGGCTGGCTACTTCTCAAAGAGGGATTTGTGGTCAGGGTACCATTAGTGGAAAGTTCGAAAGGATGACATTCCTAAGATTGCTTTTTTTAACCGATATGGGCTGACTAAGAAGGAGGATCCATTTCTTTTGACGGAGACGTGTGAGCAAAGTTTCCAGTAGTTGAAGACTCGCTTGACAACTGCACCAGTCTTATCATTACCTTCTAGGTCAGGTGGCCTTGTTGTGTATTATGATGCCTTTAGAGTGGGTTTAGGCTGTGTGTTGATGCAACACGGCAAGGTTGTAGCTTATGCTTCTCGCCAGTTGAAGAGGCATGAGCAGAACTGCCCCACTCAAGATTTGGAGATGGCTACTGTAGCTTTCGCACTGAAGATTTGGGAACAATACTTGTGTGAACAATCGTGCCAATGTTTCACAGATCGTAAGAGCTTGAAGTATAATTTTCAGCAGTGGGATCTGAACCAAGGCAGCATAAATAGATGGGACTCGTGAAGGATTACGATTGTGAGATTCTGTATCATCCAGGCAAAGCAAACGTTATAGCACATGCTTTGAGTCGGAGGCCTGGGGATCGCTTATCTCAATTGTGCACTATGCATAGACAGTCTTCTACAGACTGACAAATTTTATGTGATGGCCGTATATAGTTCGAGTGCACATCGACAGGAGGACAGTTAGCACAGGTTCGCACCTTCCTCAGCGATTAGATCGTATTCGAAGGACACGGCCGCAGATGTTCGTAGGTTGGAGATTATGGATCAGCTTAGGCAGGGCAGAGAGTCGGAGTTCGTGATAGATACTAAGGAGTATTACGTTTTGGGACTTGTCTGAGTATGCCAGATACGGATGGACTGAAATGTGAGATTTTAGCGAAAGCCATAGATCAGCATACAGTATTCATCCTGGTTTCACCAAGATGTAGCATGAACTGAAGGATTTTTACTGGTAGGAAGGAATGAAAAGGGATGTTGTGGAGTTCATTTCGAGATGTTTGACTTGTCAGCAAGTCAAGGTAGAAACCAGAGGCCAGCCGGAGAATTGCAGCCCTTACCGATTCCAGAGTGGAAATAGGAACAGATTTCCATAAATATCGTGGTAGGTCTAACCAGGACTAGCAGAGGGTATGATTCCATTTGGGTAATTGTAGAAAGATTGACAAAGGCAGCTCATATTCTTCTGGTGAAGACGATGTATGGGATTTGCACAGTATGCTCAGAATTATATCGACGAGATTGTCCGATTGCATGGAGTTCCGACGAGCATAGTGTCAGATAGAGATAAACAGTTTACTAGTAGTCCTTGGCAGGAACTTCAAGGGACTCTTGGTACACGAGTGAGTTATGGTACAACTTTCCAACCACAGACAGATGGTCAGTTCGAGCGGACCATTCAGACTATAGAGGATATACTGCGAGCTTGCAGGCTTGATTTTGGTGGTAGTTGAGATCATCACCTACCTTGATAGAATGTTTATACGACAACGAGTTTTCAGGAGACGATCAAGATGGCACCTTTGAAGCTTGTATGGGAGGAAATGTCGATCGCCCGTTTGCTGGACGGAACTGAAAGAGAGTAGCATTTTGGGACCACAGGTAGTACAAAAGACTACGGAAAAGATTCAGCTGGTACGAGACACAATGAGAGCGGCCCAGTGCAGACAAAGGTCTTATGCAGATCAACAAAGTCATAGCCTCGAGTTGATGTGGGAGATCTTGTATTACTTCGTATATCTCCGATGAAAGATGTGATACGTTTCGGGAAGGAGGGGAAGCTCAGCCCCAGATAGGTCGGACCTTACGAAATTCTCAAGAGGGTGGGTGCTGTAGTTAATTGTTTAGCACTTCCATTAAGTTTTCCCGATGTGCATCCGATGTTTCACGTTTCGATACTTCGCAAGTATCTTCAAGATTCTTCTCACGCAATCCAGCATCAGACCTTACCGCTTGAACCGGATTTATACTACACAGTGCAGCCAGCGGCTATTCTTAATTGGCAGGCAAAGAAACTGTGATCAAGTATACTTCCATCTATAAGGATTCTCTGGCGAGGAACGAAACGCAAGGAGAGTACTTAGGAGACCGAGGATGCGATGCGGAAGAAATTTCCACATCTTTTTAGGGTACGTTTAGTTAAGTTTTAAATTCGGGGACCGAATTTTCTTAACGGGGGAATATTGTAACATTTTGAAAATTTGAAATAAATAAAATTAATTAATTAATAATAAAACGATAAATCAAAAATTTATTACAAAAAACAAATAAGATAAATTCATAAGATGTTTGTAAAATAATTTAAATTAAAATTTTTGTGTGCAACATAAATAAGTTATAGGGGTTTTAGTGATAATTTTAGCTTCATTTTAATAAAATGGTGTTTATATAATAACATAGGTAGTGAAGGGTCTTTTTGTAAAATTTAGGAAAAATGTGTAAACTTGAAATTGTTGAGGGTGTATGTGTAAAAGGGTTAGGAAATGTTTTGGTTCAGAAATTCCTCAAAATACCACAAATTAGGAGTTATCTTATACATCCACCTCATCCTTGCATGAAAATTCCACATTTTCTCCTTGTTACACCACCTCCTTGCATAAAACAAGCACACCCTTGATTATTGACACCTCCTCCTACACCTCCATCATTCTCTTTATCCTATACCTTATGTTCAGATCACTTAGCCAAATAAAAATCAGAAATAAAATCAAAGAAAGAAAGAAAACACTTGAACTCAAAAAAAAATTAAAGAGAAGAGAAAAGAGAAGAAGAACTAGGAGCTAAAGAGTCCACCCTCAAGTTAGGAGTGAAGGACTTGGGTATCTTGGAGGAAATCTCTTAACCATCCTCAGTAGGTATAATTCTTAATTCAGTTGGTTCTAGTTCTGTAATTTATAAAATTTTAGAAATCAGATATCATAAAAGTTGGTATTTTAGGAAAACTTAGCTCTGTAGTAATCTGCTGTTAGTAAGAATAAAATCAACTTAACAAAACAGTGCTAAAATAATATATTTGGAACATAGAGCAAACCATAGGAACAAGAGCAGGGGGGCTCGGACTAGGGCCGGCGACCAATAGGGCAATTCCAGCGTCGCCGGATTTTTGAAGGAGATGGGTGTTTTGGGTTTTGTGGTAGGTCTCTGTATAGGTGTTATGGAATTTGGTATTGTTTATTTAAGCTAATTTAACAGTATATGAAATCTGGGAGTTAATATCGGAAATGGGGTTAAAACGTTTAAAAAACGACACGGACTTTTCGTAATACGATTTTGTTTTCTGTTACGAAACAGCGTGTAACTAAATCCAGTTAGTATAAGTGTTTGATAGGTTGCGATAATCATACTTAGTATAGCTAATACGTAAAACTAGTATTTTCATGTTTTCGCCGTATCGGAATTTAGCCGTTTCTTATACAAGTTAATTGTGATAATAGATTCGAATACGGAAACTTCGGAGGCCGCAAGGAAAGGAAATGGATTGGTGATCTGAGTTAATTCGACGTATTTCGGTGAGTAGACTAAACATCTCCCGGGGGATTTTGTATGGATGGCGTGATACGCCCGTAGTTAAGTTTAAATAAAAATGGGTTTTTATATGTTAAATTGATCATACGCATTCATATAGATATATAAACATCGTCATGTTAATAATTGTTAGAACACTGCACAGTTATCGACGAGTTATGCCGCACCTGCACATATTTACATATTGCACTACACCTCGTCGATATTACCATGTCACTTTTACACTTAGTAATTTTCTTGTTAAAATGATTCTTATCGTATTTTACACACAAATAATAGTAGTAAATTGCATCATTAATATCATGCTTAGTATCTGCGTATTTCATGTTGATATAAGAGGTAAATGTATTATTGAGGATTTATGGCTTTGAGTTTTAAATACTAGTGAAAGAATTAAATGATTTTTTTATAATAAATGTAACATGTCCACCATGAAATGTCGTTTTTTTTTTATTTGGTTTTGTTCCGAACCGGGTGGGGTAGATATACGGTTGCGGAATTTCTTACGTATATCCGAGCTGGGTGGGGTAGCTATACAGCCGGATCATGGTGGACCCGGCCGGGGCCGAGGGGCAGGGGCTGCACTTTAGGCGGTGAGCCTAACGAGGATACTCGATACCGGAGTCAGTGGTAAACACGGCGGATATCTAGGTGATACCGACCGGTGTTATTGATTGACAGGATCGTTCGGGGAACGATGCCTGATGAAACACCGAAGATTTGTGTCGATGATGGACACGGGAAGAAAATGAACCTTATTTGGAAGATAATTGATGAGATTTCAGTGTTGGATTTATATATTGAATATTAAAAATTTATGTTTCCACCTGTTAGTATGCATCATATTCATTATTGTTAATATTAGTTCTAGATCGGCATACTTACATTATCAGTCGATATATGTTAGTTATATTCACTGAGTTGGCAACTCACCCCGTTGTGCCACAGTTCTTTGCAGGAGTCGAGTGGACTTATCACAGCAGACAGATCCACTTATCAGTTTATCGCTCTTTTGCTAGGAAGGTTACCTATGTAGTAACCTCCTCTTTTGGTATTGTATATTGAATCTAGAATTTCTCCATCAGACCCTGTATAATGACTTAGAACGATATGTATATTATTTCCACAGATAAGATCGTTCGGTTGTAGTAAATAATGTTTCTTTTATTTATGTCTGAGATTCTTCTTTGATTTTATATTGAATTCCACTGTTAATATTGTTGCTCCCTGTTAGTTATATGTATGCCCTAGAGGCCATTACTGTACATTGGATGTATATTGTAGTGGATGCTGGGACATATATAGGTAGGACTTTCTTGCTCGACATGATAGTACGCTATCTGGTTGCTCTTTGTCTTAACATGTATACTTTCTGTCTCTCTGATTACATGTTGATAAAGCCCTTAGGATGAGTACTCGACTTCCAGGACTATGATGCATATCATACTAGTGGGGCCTGGGTAGTCAATGAGTACATCCTTCATTGTTCCTAGTCGTGGGAATATCGAGACGGGGCATCGATATTCCAGAGTAGACTAGCGTATATCTTCTCGACCCATGTGATGGGCGATGGATGATCCCATATCCATTGGTGTTTGATATCAGAGATGGTATACGGGTGCTCAGTGGAGACTGGGTACACTGAACGGACTCGCCGAGAACTCCCAGATGGCATTATACCTCACGTCAGATGGCAGTTCTCTGGTGACACTGGTACAGCTTAGTCTGTTGACCCGAGATCGTCATAGAGTCTTGTGTGTCTCCCACTGTGCTTTGATTTCCACCCTACCACGGCTCTACTGAGTCGTGCAAGCAGGTGGTTTTTGGGTACATTCCCGATTCACATGGAGGCAATGAGCGATAGGAGGGGATTCGTCTCTCCCGGTATTGGGGGTTGATGTTGTGCTATGCTCTACTGGCCATAACAGGAAATCCCTCGCCAGGGTTGCAGTGATATACTGGTAAGAGTTATCAGTAGTTTCACGAATGTTATGGACCTCAAGTCGGCATGACTTATCGAGCTACTGGGGTCTGACGTTTACCACCCCTAGGCGAGATATGTGACATATCAGACGAACAGACCGGACTGTACGGTAAGTGTTACTGGTTGGATTCACAGGAGTGTGAGCGGGCTTGCTCGTCGATCTTCTGATCGCTTAATACCCGGGTGGCCGTTACGTTTAGCAGACCGCTTGCGGCTTGTGGATGTTTGATATGATCATCATCCGCTGCCGGCGTATTGACGAGTCTTTAGAGTCCTACACAGAGGTTTCCTGGCTCAAGCGAAACGAAATAGGAGCGCATATGAGATATGTGCAGGACCGAGAATAATGCGTGTATGTGATACCGTATTTCATTCTCGCGATAAATGTGTCGAATGGTTGTATGCGATATAACCTAGTTATCGAATCAAGGATTGATTCGATAAGCCGATACATTGGATACTAGCCGGTTATATGCGACATGACCGGATCATTGAATCAAGTGTTGATTTAATGATTTAATGTATAATTATATATTTGATATATTACTTTGCATTAACTAGTATTGGTTCACTTTAAATGGATTTTCTCACTTGAATTGTGCAAGTTGTATATGTGATATATTTTTGTGCACATAATTGTATCATGTTTGATGATACATGCATACTTAGTTAAGTGTATGATTAAACCATGGTTGTGTAATGGTTAGGGTTTTGTATTTATTGACTATTTATTTATTTATTCATTCTTCATTTGGAAAGAAAATAAAATGGTTGATTATTTTGTTCTTTTCTTTGAAGCTTCAAGAAGCTTTGACCATTTTGTCTTCATCTACAAAACCTAACCATTCACTCACCCTAGTTGATTCTCTACACTTAACCAAGGGTAAGATTATGATAAGTATTATATTTCTTTTCTATTTTTAATAACTTATCATATCTTCTTCTTCTTCATCATCTTCTTCTTCCATGAAGAAAGCTTGCTACTCCAATGGCAAGTGATGAAAACTAGTGAGAAATCCAATTCTAAAGTGAACCCACATCCTATTTATTCATCCTCTACCTCTTGCCAAGTAGTATAGGGTGTTTCCTTCATAAGTTTTCATAGCTTGGTGAAGGTGGAGCTTGATCTAGTGATGCCTCGACGTAGATCATCTTCGGCACGTTGTCGACGACCTAGCCCGCCTTTTTCTTCCATGAAACCACCGTGAGAGTCATGGTTCGATTTGGACAGCAGAGAGGACTTCATCATGGAGCCTAGGAGGTGGAGGACCGGATCTACAAAGGTTGTAGCCCCTTCCCTTTAGCTATATTTCCGTTTACTTGCTTGCATCGCCTATATATCTTGTTGACGATCCGTATTAGGGTTTGTAGGCACCCATAAAATTCGATTTGTGCATGTTTGATCACTTGTGAGACTCCATTAGAGTGCCTAGGAACCCTACAGTGGTATCAGAGCCTAGCTAGAGCCTTAGGCAAAGTCTAGACGGAATTAGAACTCCGATCGAATCAAAACCCAAACCCTAATATTGCTCTCTGTACTTTTTCTGAAATCGTGGAATTTTGAGAATTAAAAATATGCAGAAAAATCAGCAGGGGATTGTAAGGTTTACTGTAAAATTCGATGGCCTGATTCCTTAAATTCGCCGCGGATCCGCGGCATGAGCATGCTCATGCGGCGGTTCCGCGGCTAGTTTGTCGTTTTGTGCATCGAAGTTTGCACCGTAATTCTTAGTAAGCAGTGCTGGTTTTCCTGGGAATATTTTAATATTTATTCCAGAGTTTTCTTTTCTGGGTTGTATTGGGGATTCGAAGATTCGATCGGACTGTCTAATTTTGTCTGTGTGTGTTTCCGGGTATTTTTTAGAATATGTTAAAAAGTTCGATCGGATATAAATACCCACTTTTTCCCCTGCCGGGAAATTTCCAATTGTTGGATTTTTCCGTAGTTTAACGACATTCTAAGTAGTGCAAGTAACGCGATGGACCCTCTAAAAGACAACAAACCTTAACTCGATTATGTGACCGTCTTGAACTGCCCTTTGAACCTTCGGGTTTGGGGCAGTACGGCGTGCCACATGTGAGGCGTTGGCTTGACCCTTCTACGGCTGGACCGTTGGTACTGAGGCACGAACTGAATGTTGTTAGACTTATTTCATGTGTTGAGCTGTTTCGGGAAAACTTGGGTGTTCGATCGGAAAGTTTAACATTTTCTATTTATCCGGAATGTGATACAATAATTGGAATTCACAAGTAGTTATGTGATAACTGAATGAATGTTATAAACATAGCACTTTAGTCTCATTTGATCGGTTGCCACGGAGTTTTGATGTGATCAAAAGTCCGTCGCAATCACGTAGTGTACGCGGATACTCGCCGGGTAAACTTAATAAACAGCCTCACTCCATAGCCCCGACCAAGTGACTGTAGGAGAACCCCGTCGCCGAAAGCATCCGTTCGGGTGCTCGCGGCAGTGGTGTTCCGCCTTGGTGCACTTTGTCGATGGCGTCGGGGGTGCGGCCGCGTACTAAAGTTTGCGACGAGCATTCGATCAGAATGTCGGGAATCCTGTTGAATTGCCCGACTTGATATTGAAAAGTGTTTTCGATTTTGAGACTAAAATGCGGGGTTTATAATTGTTAGGCATGCGATGTCTAAAGAATTCATTTGGTCAGGCATGCGATGTCTGAGGTGGTTGCGGATTCCAACTGTTGTAGTTTTACACTTTCTTTTCTATGACCGTAAGTGTAATATGTGATATCGCCGGTTTCGTTGCTATATGTCAACGACAATTGGAATGCGCATATTTACTTACGTTGATGACATGTGATGTTATGTGTTGCTGGATATGTTATATTGGATCGTCGTGTTTGAATAGCCGGGGGGTTTTTATGTGAGATGAGTGTTTTTCATTTTCATTCATGTAAAAACTTGTATGTAATATTCTTTTATTGGGGCACTTCCAGGTTGCGGAAGATGTCACTTTTTGTATATTATTTACTTTTCTGTACTAGGATAGACCCAAGGAGGGGAACACAAGTAACCGGGTTCTGGGGTCCAGTGGGAGACCAACTCGAGGAGTCGAGTCCGGGTCTCCTAACCCTAGAATTGGTAGGGTTGCTTGCCGCTCTCGTAGGGGTCTAGGGGTGTGGGATAGGCTATTCATCACGACCGTGGAATCCGTGTTTTATACTGGCTCGTATTGAAAACACGGACGTCCTAGTATATCCATTATTTCATATGTTTCTTCTGCTGCGTTATCTGTGATGTGATCATGTGATGTTCTGTAACAGATATAGTATATAGTATATATGATATATTATATAGACGTTGCTTATGTTTTACACCCGCGCTAGCCCTGCCCCGCTCTGCCGTTAGTTACCTAACCTAACGGTGCAAACGGGACATCGAGGCGAATGCGGATGGCATAAGCGTACCTTATATTTATCTGTGATGTTTAGGTGGACTTAAATGATGGGATATTCATTAATGTGATTAATGAAAGAAAATAAACCTAATTGATGTTGTGGAATCGAATTTCAAAATAAAAACAGGTAGCTACAGTTCTTGCTTTGCATCGCGGTGTTCATTATAGAACATCCTGCACCTTATTCGATGAGGAAAGGACCGAGATCCCTTCACCGGGAGTGACTCCTTTAGCAATAACTGGCAGATGCTACAACCCTCGGTTTGTCTTTCATCGCTTCTATAGTTTTCGCTTCGCACAGTGATATATATGATATATCCCGCACCTCATTCGACGAGGAAAGGGCCGACGATCCCTTCACCGGGAGTGACCCCTTTAGCAAAACTAGAAAAGCCTCGAAAACATTCCATTTAAAAACCATTTGATTCCGCAACGAGATCAAGTTCAAAGCGTTAAAGGTTTTCACAAAACCATTCGCAACCCTCCGTCATTTTAGGAAGTAGAGTACTTAGTATTCGTGCTGTGTTTGTTGACCATAGTCAAGGCACAGTGTACGGTAGCTAAGTGATGTCTTCCTACACCGCATATGATGCGATTAGTTAGGACAGTTGCGTGACTTTGTTGACCTTAGTTAAGGGTCATGTGGGTGGGTCTAATTAATCACGAAATGACGGGTAGAACTTGACTAGTACTTATAATTTGTTGACCATAGTTAAGGTCATAGGTGCTAGGGGTAAAAACCTTTATTGGGAGTTTCAAGTATTGAAATTTGCAATGAGATTGCATACCTTCTATATGATAGTTGGATCCCGATACCCACTGCGAGTAATTGTTACTCCTGGGAGAGTTTTGCACTTTGCAATTAGCCGATCAAGTAGGTGTCTAGAAAGGTGTCAACGGGGTTACGCCTCTGGGAAAACGAGGTTTACTGTAATTAGGTCCGTGCGAAAGCACGGGGAACCTCCCTCAAAGTACCGACACTGGCCTGGCTGAAAGATTGGCGAACTTGTAGAGTGTAATTAATCCCGGCTAGTCTTTCCTTTTAAGGTTTGAAGGAAGATTTGATAAAAACAGTGGGAGCCACCCTGATTAGATAAAGTATATAACTAATCTAATCTTGCAAGAGCGCACGCTGAGTGTTTTCTTCTCTCTCTCTCCTGGTAGCGACCATATCACGCCTTAATCAAGATAATAAAATGATGTATTGACCAAACCCGCTTGTTATACTGAGCTGGGGAACGTTGGTCCCGCTCCAACTTATAATTGTTATAAGACAGAGCAGGAAATAGGGGAATACCAGAATTCCTATGCCGCCCAAATGAAGAAAGTGCATATGATGCATCTCCTTGGGGTGTGTTCATTATGCAGAACTGTTTCTCAGTATCCTCTGCATCCTGGGTATCTGATACCGGATCAAGATCCCAGATATATAATCTGTTACATAGGGCTACAAAAAGGTAGAAAAACTGAGAACGGGTGATAAGTTTCATGAGGCAGAAAACGGGGCAAGTGTTGCAGCCAAGTCTGTTGGTCACTGTCACCCTGTATTACCAATACATTGATTCTGAACAAATGCTATTAGATACCGAACCTGATATACAAAATCATATCAGTCTCTTTATTAGTAAAGAAATGATAAAATTTTGTATTGATGGATAATGTTTTGAACATTTCCTATATCAAAAGTTGATCGATTCAGGCACGTTATCTAAAAGCATTGACGTTCTAAATCAAACTACAGTTCTTAGTATTCAGAACACACACAAAAGGAAGAGTTCAGAAATGAACGAATTCTTCTTGAGGTTTTGTAGACTAGGTCATATCAATGCGACCCGACTAGCTGAAGTTACATTTAGATGCATATTTAAATCAGTTTGAATTTACATCTTGTGAAACTTGCCAGTCATGTCACAAAGATATAATGACACCAGCTCTGTTTACTGGAAACAGAGGAAGAGTTGGTAAACTCTTGGGACTGATACATGATGATGTATGTAAGGTCTCCTGTCTACACATGCCAGGACTGGTTCTGTATACTTCATTACGTTCTCTGATGATCTCTCAAGATTCTGACATATGTTCCTGTTGAAACACAAGTCCGAACCTTTTGAGATATTCACAGAATATAAGTTAGAAGTAGAGAACCAACAACCGGGTATAAGTATTATGTCCTATGATGAGATCAGGGAGGAGAATACTTGTGCATGACATTCCTGGACTATTCTAAAAGAAAATGAGATTCTCTCTCCGTATTACTCTTCTGAATACACCACAGCACAACGGTGTATCAGGGCAGAGCAATCGCACAATATTAGATATCGTGTGCTCTATGATGAGTATTACTGAGTTACCTATTTCCTTTTGGGAGTTATACGCTTGAGAAGCTGCATACCTATTGAATTAGGTTCGAATCAAATCAGTGCCTACCACTCCATATGAGATATGGTGTGGGAAGATCCTATCTCTTAAGTAAGTTAAGATTTGGGATTGTCCGGCCTATGTCAAAAGAAAAATCTAGACAAGATCAAGGCTAGGTCAGTTCTGTAGAACTGGAAAGGTTCCAGCTATTCGAAACTACCGCTGAAGATTTGACAGAACCAAAGGATTTTATAGTCCCCGACGAACCTCAGCCTCTCCGCCGATCTGGTAGGGTTCCTCGCCTGCCTGAGAGATACCTCGGTTTCTCGATGACAGTGGGAGCGAGGATTGCATCATGAGATGATGACCCAACCAGTTTCGAGCAGGCCATCGAGAGTAGGGACTCTGTAAGAATGGCAGGATGCTTAGTGATCTGAGATGGAATCCTTATACACCAACAAAGTATGGACTTTGGTTGCTATATCTGAAGGGTTAAATCCCCATCAGGAGCAAGTATATCTTGAGAAGATTACTTGGTGTACATGGAAAAGTTGAGACTTTCAAAGCTAGACTTGTTAAAGGTTTTAGTCATCAACCAGGTGTGGATAATGATGAAACCTTTTCTAGGGACTATGCTTGAGTCCATCCAGATCCTACTTGCCACGGCTACATACCATGACTACGATATCTGGTGGTTGGGTGCCATGACTACTTTTCTAAATGATGTTTTAGAAGAGTGCGTCTATAAGTACACAGCCAGAGGGCCTCGTAGACAGTGGGAGCAGCGGAAACGTGTGCAAGATGCTTTATAGGATAAAGCAGACATCGCGAAGTTGGAACATCTGTTTTGATGGATTAGTCAAAGAAGTTGACATCATCAAAATGGTAGATGAACCTTGTATAAACAAAAAGGTAGTAGGGAGTATGGTGACGATCCTCGTAGAATACGTGGATGACATACTCTTGTTAGGGAAGGAGTTTCCTATGCTACGCTCGATCAATCTCCGCTTATCACAATGATTTTCCATATTGGATCAAAGTGATACCTACTAAATCCTAAGCTTTAGATCTATGAGATAAATTTAATTGGATACTCACTAGTTGTAGTGAGATGGTATCAATCGATCCTGGGGAGAATCACTGGAAGGGTTCCAGAGTGATAAGGACGACTGAATGTCAGTCGCAGGCATTGTCTTTACCCTCGGTAAAGGGACGGTATGTTGGAAGATTTCCAAGCTAGATACCGTGACAAACTAGACGATAAAGGCTGGTAACATCGCTATTAAAGATACTACCAAAGAGGAAGTTTGGATGTATATTGGTTCATAAGATGAACTAGGTTCCTGCCATTGTATGACAATGGAAGTGTGGCTTCGGCCATGGAACCCTGGTCCCATCAGTGACCCAGACATATTCTAAGGCAGCATCACCTGATCATGGAGATAGTTGATCTCCAGGGTGATCGAGGTTAGGAGAGTAGACTCAGAGGAGAACACGGCGGATCCACTCACGAAGGCCTTTTCCCAAAGAGAGACTTTTAAGGGATGGTTGAGTATTAGATATTACAACCACTGCTACAGATGGCCCTAGTGCAAGTGGGAGATTGTTAGTTATATGTATGCCCAAGAGGCCATTACTGTACATTGGATGTATATTGTAGTGGATGCTGGGACATATATAGGTAGGACTTTCTTGCTCGACATGATAGTACGCTATCTGGTTGCTCTTTGTCTTAACATGTATACTTTCTGTCTCTCTGATTACATGTTGATAAAGCCCTTAGGATGAGTACTCGACTTCCAGGACTATGATGCAGATCATACTAGTGGGGCCTGGGTAGTCAATGAGTACATCCTTCATTGTTCCTAGTCGTGGGAATATCGGGACGGGGCATCGATATTCCAGAGTAGACTAGCGTATATCTTCTCGACCCATGTGATGGGCGATGGATGATCCCATATCCATTGGTGTTTGACATCAGAGATGGTATACGGGTGCTCAGTGGAGACTGGGTACACTGAACGGACTCGCCGAGAACTCCCAGATGGTATTATACCTCACGTCAGATGGCAGTTCTCTGGTGACACTGGTACAGCTTAGTCTGTTGACCCGAGATCGTCATAGAGTCTTGTGTGTCTCCCACTGTGCTTTGATTTCCACCCTACCACGGCTCTACTGAGTCGTGCAAGCAGGTGGTTTTTGGGTACAGTCCCGATTCACATGGAGGCAATGAGCGATAGGAGGGGATTCGTCTCTCCCGGTATTGGGGGTTGATGTTGTGCTATGCTCGACTGGCCATAACAGGAAATCCCTGGCCAGGGTTGCAGTGATATACTGGTAAGATTTATCAGTAGTTTCACGAATGTTATGGACCTCAAGTCGGCATGACTTATCGAGCTACTGGGGTTTGACGTTTACCACCCCTAGGCGAGATATGCGACATATCAGACGAACAGACCGGACTGTACGGTAAGTGTTACTGGTTGGATTCACAGGAGTGTGAGCGGGCTTGCTCGTCGATCTTCTGATCGCTTAATACCCGGGTGGCCGTTACGTTTAGCAGACCGCTTGCGGCTTGTGGATGTTTGATATGATCATCATCCGCTGCCGGCGTATTGACGAGTCTTTAGAGTCCTACATAGAGGTTTCCTGGCTCAAGCGAAACGAAATAGGAGCGCATATGAGATATGCGCGAGACCGAGAATAATGCGTGTATGTGATACCGTATTTCATTCTCGCGATAAATGTGTCGAATGGTTGTATGCGATATAACCTAGTTATCGAATCAAGGATTGATTCGATAAGCCGATACATTGGATACTAGCCGGTTATATGCGACATGACCGGATCATTGAATCAAGTGTTGATTTAATGATTTAATGTATAATTATATATTTGATATATTACTTTGCATTAACTAGTATTGGTTCACTTTAAATGGATTTTCTCACTTGAATTGTGCAAGTTGTATATGTGATATATTTTTGTGCACATAATTGTATCATGTTTGATGATACATGCATACTTAGTTAAGTGTATGATTAAACCATGGTTGTGTAATGGTTAGGGTTTTGTATTTATTGACTATTTATTTATTTATTCATTCTTCATTTGGAAAGAAAATAAAATGGTTGATTATTTTGTTCTTTTCTTTGAAGCTTTGACCATTTTGTCTTCATCTACAAAACCTAACCATTCACTAACCCTAGTTGATTCTCTACACTTAACCAAGGGTAAGATTATGATAAGTATTATATTTCTTTTCTATTTTTAATAACTTATCATATCTTCTTCTTCTTCATCATCTTCTTCTTCCATGAAGAAAGCTTACTACTCCAATGGCAAGTGATGAAAACTAGTGAGAAATCCAATTCTAAAGTGAACCCACATCCTATTTCTTCATCCTCTACCTCTTGCCAAGTAGTATAGGGTGTTTCCTTCACAAGTTTTCATGGCTTGGTGAAGGTGGAGCTTGATCTAGTGATGCCTCGACGTAGATCATCTTCGGCACGTTGTCGACGACCTAGCCCGCCTTTTTCTCCGATGAAACCACCGTGAGAGTCATGGTTCGATTTGGACAGCGGAGAGGACTTCATCACAGAGCCTAGGAGGTGGAGGACCGGATCTACAAAGGTTGTAGCCCCTTCCCTTTAGCTATATTTCCGTTTACTTGCTTGCATCGCCTATATTTCTAGTTGACGATCCGTATTAGGGTTTGTAGGCACCCATAAAATTCGATTTGTGCATGTTTGATCACTTGTGAGACTCCATTAAAGTGCCTAGGAACCCTACACTCCCAACTAGGGATGCAACCACACTTAACATATTATACTTGTTTAATAATTTAACTTCATAAACTGTGATTTTTACTTAAAACTAAATTTCCATATAAAGAATTCCGCAAAAAGGATTTTGATCTTGGTTTTTGGCTTACTTGGATTGTGTGAATATCTTTAGAGATTATACAATCTAAGTGCCGGTCACATCCAACTTCGGGTCGTGACAGAGCCTATAATATATATATATATATATATATATATATATATTGATATAGATATATATATACACACATATATACATATATAATATATATTATTTCATCGAATCAACACTTGATCCGATAACCCGGCTATATCACATATAACCGGACGATATCACATATCGTGAGAATAGAATACGGTATCACATACGCGTATCAATCTCGATCCCGCACATATCACATGTGTGCTCATACTCCGTTTTCCCTGAGCCTGGAAACCTCTATGTAGGACTCTAAAGACTCGTCAATACGCCGGCAGTAGGTGATGATCACATCAAACACCAACAAGCCGCAAGCGGTCAGCTAAACGTAACGGCCATCCGGGTATTGAGCAATCAGAAGATCAACAAGCAAGTGTGCTCTAACTCCTGTAAATCCAATCAGTAACACTACCGTACAGTCCGGTCTCTTTGTCTAATATGTCGCATATCCAGTCTAGGGATAGTAAACGTCAGACCCCAGTAAACAATAAGTCGTGTCGATGTGAGGCTCATAACGGGTCGAGAAACTACTGATAACACTTACCAGTATATCTCCATATCAGCCCTGGCTAGGGACTTCCAGTTATAGCCAATCGAATACAGCGCAACATCAACCCCCAATACCGGGAGAGACGAAATCCCTCCTATCGCTCATTGCCTCCATGTGATTCGGGACTTTACCTAAAAGCCACCGTTTTGCATGTTCTCATGAACATGGTAAGGTGGAAATTAAAGCACAGTGGGAATCACATAAGACTCTATGAAGATCTCGGGTCTACATACTAACCTGTACCAGTGTCACCAGAGAACTGCTATCTGACGATAGGTATAATACCAACAAGGAGTTCTCGGCAAGTCCGTTCAGTGTACCCAGTCTCCACTGAGCACCCATATACCATCTTTGATGTCAAACACCAATGGATGTGGGATCATCCATCGCCCATCATATGGATGCCTTGTCTCGATGCCTCCTCGACTAGGAACAGTTATAGGATGTACTTGTGGACTACCCTGGCCCCACTAGTATGATCTGCATCATAGTCCTAGTAGTTAAGTATATATCCTAAGCGCTTTATCAACATGTGAGAAGAAGACAGTAAACCAATACAAGTCAACATGTTAAGATAAAGATCAACCAGATAGCATACTATCATATCGAGTAAGAAAGTCCTCTCTATATATATCCAAGCATCCACTATAATATACATCATATGTACAACAATGGCCTCTAGGGCATATACATAACTAACAATCTCCCACTTGCACTCTGTTGTAGTATCTCATACCCAACATCCCGAAGAGTCTCTCAAATTGTATCTGGGGAATGGCCTTTGTGAATGGATCCGCGGTGTTATTCTTCGTGTCTACTCTCCTGACCTCGATCTCCCGGCAATCAACTATCTCCCGGATCAGGTGATCCAGCCTCAGAATATGCCTGGATCTCTGATGGGACCTGAGTTCCTTGGCCAAAGCCACAGCTCTATTGTTATCACAATACAATGGTATTGGATGCTCAATGGACGGAACCACTCCAAGTTCAGTTATGAACTTCTTTATCCAGACAGCCTCTTTGGCAGCATCGTTGGCACCGGTGTATTCAGCCTCCATCGTCGAGTCTGCCACGGTTTCCTGTTTGGAACTCTTCCAACACACCGCCCCTCCATTGAGGGTAAATACAAATCCCGAGTGCGACTTAGAGTCGTCCTTATCACGTTGGAAGCTCGAATCGGTAAAGGACTCTACCTAGAGTTCTCCGTTACCATATTCCAAGAACATCTCTTTAGTCCTTCTCAAGTACTTGAGAATGTTCTTCACAGCTGTCCAGTGATTCTCTCCAGGATCTGCTTGATACCTACTCACTATACTTAGTGAGTATGTAACATCGAGTCTGGTACATAGCATCACTTACATGATAGAGCCTACTGCCAAAGCATAGGTTATCCCTTGCATGCGAGCTCTCTTCAAATCAGTCTTGGGAGATATATCTTTGGAGAGAGTGAGTCCAGAGATCGTGGGTAAGTTCCCACGCTTGGATTCTTCCATACTAAACCTCTTTAGTATGGTGTCAATGTACCTGGATTGGGACAATCCCAGTATCCGTCTAAATCTATCTCTGTAGATCTTAATCCCCAAAATGCAGGAGGTATCACCTAGATCTTTCATTGAGAATCTTTGTGATAAAAAGAGCTTGACCGAGTGCAGCATAGGAACATTATTTCCTATCAAGAGTATGTCATCCACGTACAATACGAGGAAGACAACCTTACTCTCTGCTACCTTCTTGTATATACAAGGTTCATCTATGTTCTTGATGAAGTCAAACTCTTTGACTACCATATCAAAACAGATGTTCCAACTCCGCGATGCCTGCTTTAACCCGTAGATGGATTTAAGCAGCTTGCACACCTTTCCGCTGCTCCCACTATCTACGAAACCCTCTGGCTGAGTCATGTACACACACTCCTCTAAATCACCATTTAGAAAGGCGGTCTTAACATCCATTTGCCAGATTTCGTAGTCATGGTACGCAGCAATGGCAAGTAAGATCCGAATGGACTTAAGCATAGCCACTGGAGAAAAGGTTTCGTCATAATCCATACCTGGTCGTTGACGAAAACCCTTTGCAACAAGTCTAGCTTTGAAAGTCTCAACTTTTCCATCTACACCAAGTTTCTTCTTAAAGATTCATTTGCTCCCAATGGATTTTACCCCTTTAGGAGCAACTTCCAAAGTTCATACTTTGTTGGTGTACATGGATTCCATCTCAGATCGCATTGCATCCAGCCATTTCACAGAGTCCCCACTCGTGATGGCCTGCTTAAAGCTAGTCGGGTCATCATCTTCCATGATGCAATCCTCACTCCTACCGTCAATGAGAAAACCGTAGTATCTCTCAGGTGGATGAGGAACCCTACTAGATCGGCGGAGAGGCTGGGGTTTATTGGGAGCTATCGAATCCTCTGGTTCCACTAAATCGTCAGTTGTAGCCTTTGCTGCTGGAACTTCTTCCAGTTCTACCTCATTGCCACTATCTTGTTTCATAAGAAAACCCTTTTCTAAGAATGTGGAATGTTGAGAAATAAACACTTTTCATTTCTCAGGGTGGTAGAAGATATACCCTTGTGAATGCTTGGGATATCCAATAAACTTGCACAGAACTGACCTTGCCTCGAGTTTGTCCGGATTTTGTGTTTTCACATATGCCGGAAAACCCCATATTTTAACATAATTAAGATATGGTATCTTTCCTTTCCATATCTCATATGGAGTGGTAGGCACAGATTTGGTGGGAACCATATTCAATAGGTCTGCAGCTGTCTTCAGTGCATATCCCCAAAAGAAAATAGGTAACTCAGCAGTGCTCATCATAGAGCGCACCATATCTAATAGGTTGTGATTCCTCCATTCTAATACACCGTTGTGCTGTGGTGTATACGGAGGAGTAAGCTGAGAGAGAATCCCATTCTCTTTTAAATAATCCAGGAACTCATTGCTCAAGTATTCTCCTCCCCGATCAGATCGAAGGATCTTAATACTTTTGCCTGTTTGGTTCTCTACTTCGTTCTTATATTCTTTGAATTTCTCAAAAGTTTCAGACTTGTGTTTCAACAAGAACACATGTCCGTATCTTGAGAGATCGTCAGTGAATGTAATGAACTACGAGGAACCATTCCTGGCATGTGTAGACATGGGACCGCATACATCACTATGTATCAGTCCTAAGAGTTCCGTAACTCTTTCTCCGTGTCCATTAAATGGAGTTTTGGTCATCTTGCTTTTGAGACATGAATGGCAAGTTTCATAAGATGATAATTCGAACGTATTCAAATATCCATCTTTATGTAACTTAGCTAGTCGTGTCGCATTAATATGACCTAGTCTACAATACCACAAGTAGGATTCGTTCATTTTTGAACTCTTCCTCTTTTGTGTGTTTTGTATATTAAGAACTGTGGTTTGATTTAGAATATATATGCCATTATGTAACGAGCCTGATCCAATCAACTTTTGATTCAGGAAGATATTCATAACATCATCCTGTACTACAAAACTATATCCTTCTTTACTCAATAAAGAAATTGATATAAGATTGCATATCAGGGTCGGAATGTAATAGCATTCGTTCAGAATCAATGTATTACCATTTGGTAATACAAGGTGATATTCGCAAACTGCTTTGGCTGCAACATTTGCACCATTCGCTACTCTTACGGAATGATCACATATTCCCAGTTCTCTACCTTTCCTTAGCCCATGCAACATATTGCATATGTGGGATCCTGATCTGGTATCTAATGCCCAGGACATAGAGTGAACTGAGAAACGATTCTCGATAACTAACACACCTAAAGAAAATGCATCGGCATGCTTATTCTTCATTTGGGTGGCGTGGGAATCTGGATATTCTCCTATCTCCTGTTCAGTCTTATAACAATTATAAGAAAGAACGGAACCAACGTTCCCCTGCTTAGCATAATAAGTGGGTTTGTTCAATACATCCATGTTATTATCTTGATTAAGGCGTGACATGGTCGCTACCTGGAGAGAGAAAGAGAAGAAAACACTTTAGCGTATGCTCTTGTAAGATTAGATTGGTTATTATCTTATCTAATCAGGATGGCTCCCACTGTTTTGATCAAATATTCCTTTAAAAAACCTTAAAAAGGAAAGACTAGCCGGGATTAATTACAGTCTACAACTTCGCTAACCGTTCAGCCAGGCCAGTGCCGGTACTTTGAGGGAGGTTCCCCCGTGCTTTCACATGGACCTAATTAAGATAAACCTCGTCTTTCCCTACGGGTAGCCCCAATAACACCTTTCTAGACACCTAATGGGTTAGCTAATTGCAAAGTGTAAAACTCTCCTAGGAGCAACTCTTGCTCACAGCAGGTATCGGGATCCAACTATCTTATAGAAGGTATGCAATCTCATTGCAAATTTCAACACTTGAAATTCCCGATAATTCTTTTACCCCTAGCGTGCTATGACCTTGACGCATGCCAAACAACCTATAGTCCGCTAGTCAAGTTCAACCCGTGCATTTCCTGATTGAATTAAATCCACCCGTATGACCCTTGACGCATGCCAAACAACGCCGTACGAATACCCTAATCCAATCGCATCTCATGCTATAGACAAGTACTAATCAGCTACCGTACACTACGCCTTGACGCATGCCAAACTACCGTAGCACGAATACTAAATGACACTTATCTGAAATGACGGAGGGCTACGCAGGTTTTTATAAAAACCATGAGCGTAATGAACTTGATATCGTTGTAGAAACAAGTGATTTTGAAAAGGCGTGTTTTTGAAGCTTTTACCAGTTTCTCTAAAGAGGTCACTCCCGGTGAAGGGAACTCGGCTCTTTTCTTATCGAATAAGGTGCTGGATATTCTACAAGGAATACCGCTATGCAAAGCAAGAACTATAGAAGCAATCAAAAACATAACCGAGTGAGTTGTAGCATCTGCTAGTTTCGCTAAAGAGGTCACTCCCGGTGAAGGGATCTCGGCTCTTTCCTTATCGAATAAGGTGCTGGATATTCTACAAGGAATACCGCTATGCAAAGCAAAAAATAGAGCTACCCTTTTTGAAAATTTAATTCTGCAACATCTTTTAGGTTTCTTTTCTTTTCATTAATCTCATTAATGAATTCCCATCATTTATGCTTCCTAAGTATCACAGAAGAAACGAAAGAAATAATATTTATATATCATATATATGTAGTATAAGCATTCGTCTCACGCATATAAAATGATCACATCACAGAATATCAGCAGCAGAAGAATCACATATGAAATATTGGATATACTAGAAATTCCGTGTTTTATTTAAGCCAGTAAGAACGTGAATTCCACGGTCGCGATGAATAGCCAAACCCATATCCCTAGACCCCTATGAGAGCGGCAAGCAACCCTACCAATTCTAGAGTTAGGAGACCCGGACTCGACTCCTCGATTTGGTCTCCCACTAGACTCTAGAATCCGGTTACTTGTGCTCCCCGCCTTGGGTCTATCCTAATGCGGAAAAGTAAATAATATACAACAATGGTGACATCTCCTCAACCCGGAAGTGCCCCAATAAAAGAATATTATATACAATGAATTTTACATGAATGAAAATAAAAACCCTCATCTCACATAAAAACCCCGGCTATTCTAATCACGACGATCCAATATAACATATCACAGCAACACATAACATCACATGTTATCAACGTAAGTAAATATGCATATCCCATTTGTCGTTGATGTATAGCAACAAAACCGGCGATACACCACATATTACACTTATGGCCGCAGAAAAGAAAATATAAAAGTACAACATTTGGAATCCACAATCACCTTAGACATCATAGACCCGAAATATCACATATTACGGATTTTATGCCTAATTATATGAATTCCATTTATTGTATCTCATAACAGATAGCTAGGCGAAGTTAGACAATTCGATCGATTCAACGAATTCCCAAAATTTTCCAGAGAACTCAACGCTTGAGCACTGTTAAAGTTAACCAGAGACATACCACAGTTCCTACGGACCTATAGCTGAAGGGCCCGACCCAAGCCTCTCAAGTGGCGCCGCGGATCCGCCGCTAAAACCATGTTTTGGCCGCGGATTCGCGGTCACTTAGACGAGCTAGGGTTTCGTTCTTCAGGTGTGTCCATAGAATTCCCTACATGATTTTCTGAGTATTTTTAACATGGAAAAATCCAACCTTTTGAAAAATTTTCAGAGAGGGGGTCCGTTTCGGATTTTCGGGGTTCGATCGGAATTCTAACTTCGTCTAGACAACGCCTAATACTCTAGCTTGGCTCTGATACTACTGTAAGGTTAGATTAGCACCTTAGCAAGGTTTTGACAAGCATCAAACATGCTACATTAAAATTTTGGGTGCTAAACAAACCAACCAAGTAATCGAACTAGAGAATTAGGGTTAACTTTGCATGTAAACAACTTTACATATAAGTAATAGGGATTACAATCTTTGTAGTCCGTTCCTTCGCTTCAAAAGCTCCGAGTAGTAATCCCTTTGCTGCGATCTATGAGCTCCCGAACTCTTGAGAGGCTCCACAAGATGTACGATACATCCTCACTTGAAGTCTTCAAAGTCTGTGATGATCTATGTTCAGTTGATAAAACTGCACATTTGTTATTACATTTTTCCTACCATTTCCTTATTAAAAAAGGTCTTTATTATAATATATCATACATATGAGGGTTTATTTGTAAAAATACTATTTTCCATGTGTTGATATATTATAATTAGCATTTGGTAGGAAAATATATGCAAATAATATCATTGACCAAATCCTAGTAGAACAAAGTCTACTAAATATTATTTAAGTTGTTGTGCAGAATTTTTCCAAGTTGTGCAGAATTTTTCAAGACTAAAATCAAGGAAATTAAGTTGTTAAAGAAAACTTGCCTAATTAAGAAAGCAAAACTTGGAGACCAAATCTGGCAGCAACCATGAGAAGATTTCAAAGATCCAAAGATTCCAGAGAACTCCACGTGCCAAGTAGAGAGACCATGATGAAAGAAAATCAAAGGAGGAGATTAAATGGTCGCGGATCCACGGCCTTACCCCCCTTGGGCCGTGGATCCGCGGCAAGATTGATGATCAAGCCGACGCAATCACGAAGTCCAAGACGGCTCATGCATCCAGGCTGATCATCAACGATTCATCTACCTCCTTAGAAGAGATCGAGAAGCAACTAGTATTTGTAATCATTTTCTAAGGAATCAAAGTGTAATGAATATTGTTGATTAATAAAGATAGCTTTCTTTTTCTTATTCTATTTCTTCGTAGTTTAATTATGCATTTTCTCTCCATCTCTTTTTCTCCCAACATGCGCGAGTAATTCTCCGCTTGTTAGGGTTCGTAGGATTAGGGTAGGCTAATGGATGATGAAAATCCCTAAACTCTTTTTAAGTCCTATAAAGTTTATAAACTTTATCAAAAGAATCATTAACATCCTAATCGGGCGTGCTACCAATTCATTGTTAGCCGCGACCGCGATTAGAGATTAGATTAACGATTGTTTTGGTAAAGGCTAGATATGAACGGAGTTCCGTGTCGAGATAGGGGTTAAGAGTGGGATTCCTTTTCCCTCCAGAAACCCTAATCTACACGCATCACTGTCGTTCTAGTTTTAAATCTATTAAAGGATAAAAAGAGTAATTTTTAATTAATCATCCATAACTACTAAATCCTAACGAACCCTACAAGCCCCTTCTTATATTAACTACATCCATAAATAATCTAGATATATATTTTACATTAGTGCTTAACGTAGATCTAGAAACCATTCTACAATATTCTTTATCCCTCCTCTCTTTTTCAACACATCTAAAGTAAGAGTAAAGATTCAATGTTTCCCAGAGGACGACCCGTACTCATCTCGGTCTAGCTACACGCGACACCGTTATTGATTGCGGTTATTATACAAACACACTTTTTCAGACCAATCAAATGGCGCCGTTGCCGGGGATACGTGCGTAATTTTTATTTTTACTATTTGTGTTGAATTCTTAGACGATTCATATCATTATTAACACAAAACTGTAAATTGCATATTTAACGATTTGTGCGTGAATTTTGCAAGGAGATCTGGAGACACAGAATTGAGGAAAACAGAAGACAGAGACATTCATCGAGATCCAGAGGAGTACAGGAGGCCAAAGAAAAAAATTCATCACTTGATCCCTCCACACCACGGCGGAACCGCGGCAAGAAGGGACTTTAGGCGGCGGAAATGCGGCTTAACTAAGGGATCTAGGGTTCACACTTCTCTGGTATCTTTTTCAATTCCTTCTCTCTCCTCTCAAATCCAATAAAATCTATTTTCTGCAGGATTCTTTGCAAAATAGCGCCGCTCAAAAATCTTTTTGCAAAAGTTTTGTGATTAGTTTTGTTTTGCATATTTTAATACGGACTTTAAGGGGAAAAGACCAAATCAAGATTAGGTGGGGATTTCATCACCCTTCCTAAGCCCCACAAATCACAAACCGAGCATCTAGATCAACCCTTTATTAATTTAAAAAATATCTAGACCAGACTCTAAGGACTGTCGCGCTCAATAAGGACAGAGGAAGGTCGTGGGTAATCTATCGTTTATCCGCATTACTTTTGTAGTGCCTAGGCAAGTGTGACAAAGGCTAGTGGTTTTTAATTAGGCCCACTACTGTGGTTCCTTCCCACTTACCTAGCACTTATCTGGCTACAAGGGTAGTATGGAGGCGGTAGAGGATTGATCCTGCGGCTTGTCCTTTGGAAGTCTAGGAGCGGTCTAGAGACTGGACCTAGGTAACCTTAGTACTAGGGTTGCTTGTGCATTCTAGAGTGATTTGTCTTGAGTCCCACTTTTTCAAAACAGACCAATTTTAAATCACACACACGCTGCCACTTGCACTAAACCCGCTTAGTGCATGCTCGGCTGGACACGGAATCCTAGTGCCCGTCTTGTCTGCGTTCCTGCTATCGACTCCGAAGTCGGTGCTTCTTCATCTTCTTTTCCCCCACCACACACCACATCGACCGAGATGGACGGCACTCCATCAGATTATAACACCACGCTGCCACCGCCCGTAGGTGCGCAGAATCCACCGCGCATCTCTCTCCAAGAGAGATGCTATCCTATCCGTGGTCCCCTTCCTACTTGTCTATCCATTCCACCAGCTAACGGGGATAATTTCGAAATTAAACCCCACTACATCAATCTACTGCCTAAATTTCACAGGCTTGAGTCGGAAGACGCGTACGTTTTCATCACCAAATTCGAAAACGTATGCGCAATGATGGGTACTTCACAATTGACTGTGGATGCTATGCGCTTGCGTCTTCTCCCATTCACACTGTGCGACTTGGCAGAAAAATGGCTTTATAATACTGCCGCACACTTTATCACTAATTGGGATGAATTCGTAATAGCATTTCTTAAGAAGTTTTACCCAAACCATAAGACCGCCCGTGTTAGGAGCGAGATCAACCAGTTCACCCAGCTTCCCAATGAACCATTTTGGAAGTGCTTTGAACGTTTCAAAGATCTGCTTGTCCAATGTCCTCATCATGGAATCAATAGATGGGATTTATGCCGAATTATATACGAGGGCATTAATCCAGCGACAAAGCAGATGCTTGAAACAAATTGTCAATGCAATTTCATGTCTAAAGACGACAGTGAAGTTTGGAAATATCTGGAAGACCTTACTGAACACACTTTGCAGTGGGAAAGTGTAAGACCACCTTCTTCTAAGGGAAGTATTCATCAGCTCGATATTTCTATCGCAGTAAAATCCGAAATGGCAGCGATACAGAAGAAACTCGACGCTATTGAGAACAAGTTCTCATCATTCTTCCTAAATCAGGTCACGCTTCCTAAAACCGTCTGTGGTTGCTGTTCGGATCCTTCACACTTAACGGAAGAATGTCCTATGAATGCATCGTTTCAAACTAATGCTGCTTTTCAGCAGCGGCCTAGAAACGACCCTTATTCTTCCACGTACAATCAAAGATGGAGGAATCATCCTAATTTTGCTTGGAATCAAAACCAACAAAGCAATTATCAAAGACCTCCTCCACAGCAGCCACAACCACAGAATCAGCCCCCCTTTCAGTCACAAAATTTCCAAAATCCGGCCAACATTTCTACACCACAAGTGGCCGGTACTGACAACTCTTCACTTGCACAAACTTTGGATTTGTTCATGAAACATTCCATGCAATTGTCGGCTGAGATGAAGTTTTCTATTGATACCATAACAAAAAACTCCGCCTCCCATGGTGAGAGTATTAAATCAATAGAAAACCAAATCGCACAGTTAAACGCCGCAATGAGTGCGAGAGAAAAAGGGAAACTCCCATCTCAACCCCTACCGAATCCTGGCCATTCACAAAATCATAATGTGAATGCCATTACTATGTTGAGATCAGGGAGAGTGCTGAAAAACCAAGTGGGTGAGCAATTTGATGTTAGTGACACCATTGATACCCCAGTTTCTTCTTCTTCTTCCCCTAATTCGTCTAATCCCCCACCTTCATCCGAGCCTATTCTCCGTTTTTCCCAAGGCTCGAACATTTCGCCAAATCTATCTAAGTCGATTCCCACTCCAATTTTGGGATCGAATCCGTCCCCACAGTCTTCTCCACAAATGTTGGACCCAAAACTTATTGATCGAGCTCCATTTCCAAACAGATTAAGGGCCAACAGACCTAACCCGCAAATGGAGAAGATTGTGGAAATGTTTAAGCAAGTTAGCGTGAATATTCCTCTCCTAGATGCTATTCAATAAGTCCCATCTTATGCAAGAATCCTTAAAGACTTGTGCACTAGGAAAAGAAAAACTCAAGTGCCTAAGAAGGTTTTCATAACGAGTAATGTTAGCACAGCTTTTACCCAACAAATACCAAAGAAACGTAAGGACTCCGGCTGTCCTACAATCTCTATTTCTATTGGGGGTAAAAATATTAATTGTGCTTTACTCGATCTTGGCGCTAGCGTTAACTTGCTTCCTTATTCAGTATACGAGCAGTTAGGAATTGGAGAGTTAAAACCCGCCCATTGTACTCTCCAGATGGCAGGCCGATCTATCACCAAACCTCGGGGTGAACTAAAGGATGTGTTAATTAAAGTCGGAGAATTCATATTTCCCGTGGACTTTATTGTTTTAGATACACAACCTGTGGCAAACCCACGCAATCAAATCCCGGTGATACTTGGTCGACCCTTCCTAGCAACTTCTAACGCTGTAATTAATTGTCGTAACGGTTCTATGAACTTATCCTTCGGGAAAATGACAATTGAGCTTAATATTTACAAGCTAGGAAGTCAGCCATCAGAACCTTCTGCTCATTTGCTGGATGTTTGTTCCATCCACGAGATAGCTTCCGAAAGCTGCATGGATGAGGAACTTTGCTTTGATGTTCTCGACAACACTAATGAGACATCGTTTGATCTTGCACCACTTCATAGTGAGGATATGTTCAATGAGTCCGACCTTGAGATTGAACCCGTTGACTCGTTGCAAAAGTCAGCAGCACTTTCCGAGTCAATATCTTATGCAAGTTTTGAACCTCTTATGGAGTCCGAATATCATTCCCTTACCCCCACCTTCTATTGTCTCTCTGCCAATTCTTGATCTCAAACCGCTACCTTCTCATCTTAAATATGCATATTTAGGAGAGAATGAGACTTTGCCAGTGATTATATCCGCTTCTCTAGCCTTAGAGCAAGAGAACGCCCTTTTGGCAGTGTTGAGATCGAATAGGCAAGCATTTGGTTGGACAATGGCCGACATCAAAGGAATTAGTCCCTTAATTGTTGAACATCACATACATTTGATGAATGAAGCCAAACCAACCCGAGACCCACAAAGACGGTTAAATCCCGTTATGAAGGAGGCGGTAAAGAAAGAAATCGTCAAGTGCCTTGATAGTGGAATAATTTACCCTATATCTGATAGCCAATGGGTAAGTCCAATTCATGTGGTCCCTAAAAATTCTGGCATCACGGTCATCACTAATGAGGCTAATGAGTTAATCCAAACACGCACCCAAACTGGATGGCGCGTATGTATTGATTACAGGAAACTCAATACCGCAACGAGGAAAGATCACTTCACTCTACCTTTCATTGACCAGATGTTAGAACGATTAGCTGGACACGAATACTATTGTTTCTTGGATGGATACTCTGGCTATAATCAGGTCCCCATCACCGAAAAGGATCAAGATAAAACCACTTTTACTTGTCCTTTCGGAACTTTTGCTTATAGACACATGCCCTTTGGGTTATGCAACGCTCCCGCTACATTTCAGCGGTGCATGATGGGGATATTTTCAAATATGGTGGAAAATTTTCTGGAAATTTTTATGGACGATTTCTCCATTTTTGGGGACTCCTTTGAGGACTGCCTTCGTAATCTTGACGCAGTTCTTACCCGTTGTAAGGATAAGAACTTGACTTTGAATTGGGAAAAATGCCATTTTATGGTCCAAGAAGGTATTGTACTTGGACATATAATTTCACGAAAAGGCATTGAGGTTGACAGAGCTAAAATAGATGTCATTCATAACCTCCCTCGTCCCAAATGCGTCAAAGATATACGATCCTTCCTTGGCCATACAGGATTTTATAGGAGATTCATTAAGGACTTTAGCAAAATTGCTAGACCCTTAACCCTTCAATTGGCCAAGGATACTACATTTCACTTCGATTCGGATTGTGAGGCGGCTTTTGAATCACTTAAAACATCGCTCACTACAGCCCCCGTTCTATCATCTCCGGATTGAAACCACCCGTTCGAGCTTATGTGTGATGCATCAGATTTTGCTATTGGTGTTGTCTTAGGACAGCACATTGATAAGATGCCACATGTAATTTACTATGCAAGTAGGACCTTGAATGATGCACAAATAAATTACACAACTACCGAGAAAGAACTTTTGGCAGTTGTATTTGCATTAGAGAAATTCAGGCCCTACTTGATTGGCTCGCCTATTGTGGTTTACACAGATCACTCTGCCCTATGACATCTTTTATCGAAGAAGGATGCGAAGGCCAGGCTAATACGTTGGATCCTATTGTTACAAGAATTTGATCTTGTCATCCGAGACAAGAGTAGATGTGAAAACGTTGTAGCCGACCATCTTTCACGCATCACTTCTTCACCAACTTTGACCGTGCCGATAAATGACTCATTTCCTAACGAACAGCTCTTGACTGTATCCTACGAACCTTGGTTCGTAGATATCGTGCACTATCTTGCGACGGGACTTATTCCTAGCGATTGGTCGAAACAAGACAAACTTTGATTTCTATCCCAAGTAAAATACTTTTACTGGGATGAACCTTATCTGTTTAAGTATTGTTCCGATCAAATCATTCGCAGGTGTGTCCCTAACGATGAATTCAAGAGCGTGTTATCATTTTGTCATGATCAGGCATGCGGCGGTCATTTTGGTCCTCGAAAAACGGCGGAGAAAGTTTTGCAATGTGGCTTTTATTGGCCAACATTATTTAAAAATGCATTTGAACATTGCAAAACTTGTCCGCGATGTCAGCATTTGGGTCAGATTTCATGAAGGAACGAGATGCCGCTCCAACCTATATTGGTTGTGGAAATATTCGATGTTTGGGGTATTGATTTTATGGGCCCTTTTTCCAACTCCTTTGGGAATTTATATATCTTGTTAGCGGTTGATTATGTCTCGAAATGGGTGGAAGCTATACCGTGTCGCACTAATTTAAAGAAAATATCTTTTCGCGATTCACACACCCTCTCGCTATAATTAGCGACAACGGGACACATTTCTGTAATCGGTCTTTCGAGATATTGATGCGGAAATATTCAATCACTCACAAGCTTTCTACGCCCTATCATCCCCAAACGAGCGGGCAGGCTGAGATCTCAAATAGGCAGATCAAACAAATCTTGGAGAAGACGGTTTCTAAGAACCGTAAAGATTGGTCAACCAAATTGACGGATGCTCTTTGGGCATTCCGCACCGCTTATAAGACCGATCTTGGTATGTCTCCATACCGCCTTGTGTTTGGGAAGGCATGCCACCTTCCTGTCGAGATTGAACATAAGGCAATGTGGGCTATTAAAGAGCTTAATTTTGATCTTGATCATGCAGGCAGCTATCGGAAGCTGCAATTGAATGAGCTAAGCGAACTCCGCGATGAAGCTTACGATAATGCGGTGATAGTAAAGAACAGGACTAAAGTGTTCCATGATAAAAATCTTTTTAGAAAAACTTTCACATCGGGGCAACAAGTCCTTCTTTACGATTCCCGTCTCCATCTTCATCCGGGTAAGCTTAAATCTCATTGGAATGGACCTTTTGTGGTGTGGTATGTACACCCGCACGGGGCAGTTGAAGTTGAAAACTTGAAAAACGGTTCAATTTTTAAAGTAAATGGGCATAGATTAAAACCGTATTTTTCTGCTGACCCCGCGGAGGAGCTCCTATTTTTACAGGAGCCGCTTTATCAAAACTAAAATTCCTCCGCCTCACCTCCATGTTTTTATAACATTTTCTCATTTTAAGAATGGAGGTGAGTGAAAATGGATTTAATTGAATATATGTGCGTGTCAAAGAACAAGTTTGGGGGAATTTTTCATTTAACTATTATTTTACCCATTGTATCTCTCTCTAGTATACAGGTCCATGTTCTCAAAAGGCTACATCAGTGAGGACACTGCTGAAAACAGGTTTGGGGGAGAGGTTTGTATTCACTGCATTATCTTTGACACTGGGCATTAAAATTTTTTTTTATAACAAAAGAGTAGAAAGTGAAAAATTACATCCAAAAGATAGGAATAGTTTAAGAAAACCAAGAAAATTAGAAGTTTTCTGAAACGAACTAGTAATGAGTAGTTATGAGCTGTTGTCCCAAGGGTTAGTAAGATGAAGGAAGTCACTAATCTGAGGATAAAAATAAATCTGAAAAATAGTTTCTATTCTGGAAGCCAAACATTTGAATGTTGATACCCTACTATATGCACTTACACACGTCGTGAAACTCGGGATAGTAGAGGATACCTTGAAATACTCTTGTCTAAAAGCCAAAGTATGAAGGAAATGAAAAAAATGAATAAAATATAAAAATGGTGAAAAGAAAAATGAACACTGGTTTTGTTATCGCCAGGCAGCAATAAAAAAATATAGCGAGAGTGCCTCTTCACTTAGTGCCCTAAGGCCAACTGGTCTGGGAGTCACTGCTAAGCCTTAGGTGGTGCAAAACGAGGAAAATATTATCACCTAATCAGCAAGCACATAAGTAATCGGTCGGTTAGTACCTCAAGAAGTATTAACGGTCGCATGAAAATGTGTGAGCAAATCTAAATATTCAACAAATTAAAAAAATACTAAGGTAGATGGACAAAAGTATGATAGCTTGAATTGAATTCTCCGAGTGTAGGGATGTTCTATTCACACACATAGGGGTATATGATCGATGTTTGGATGAAAGATAGGAATGAAGAATAAAGACGATGTTTTATTGAGGGATAATGTGATTTCTAACATTTTTTCATGACTATTAATGTAAGGCTCATAACAACTGAAAATCTAGTGCAGTTGGAAACTCTTATTTTCAAAGTCTTTCTTTTATGGTTCTTATCTTTATATGTAAATTTCACCATCTCTCTTTTGTTATAGGATTTTGTGGGTGTAATCCGTTGAAAACTCTCAGGAGACAATACTCCTCCTACTAGGGACACCTAGAGGTTTAATGGCTTATTGCACGTGCTCAGTGCAATCGTGTTTGCCTATGAAAGTGTGCTTAGTTTTCCCCTTTCTTTTTCTCCTTATCTTGAATAAAATAGTTTGCTCGGGACGATCAAAGATAAGTTTGGGGTATTTGTTCAGTTGATAAAACTGCACATTTGTTATTACATTTTTCCTACCATTTTCATATTAAAAAAGGTCTTTATTATAATATATCATACATATGAGGGTTTATTTGTAAAAATACTATTTTCCATGGGTTGATATATTATAATTAGCATTTGGTAGGAAAATGCATGCAAATAATATCATTGACCAAATCCTAGTAGAACAAAGTCTACTGAATATTATTTAAGTTGTTGTGCAGAATTTTTCCAAGTTGTGCAGAATTTTTCAAGACTAAAATCAAGAAAATCAAGTTGTTAAAGAAAACTTGCCTAATTAAGAAAGCAAAACTTGAAGACCAAGTCTGGCAGCAACCACGAGAAGATTTCAAAGATCCAAAGATTCCAGAGAACTCCACGTGCCAAGTAGAGAGACCATGATGAAAGAAAATCAAAGGAGGAGATTAAATGGTCGCGGATCCGCGGCCTTACCCCCCTTGGGCCGCGGATCCGCGACAAGATTTATGAGTTAGGGGCTGCGCAATTTTTAGGTGAATCTTTACAGCTATTTCCCTAATTTGGAAGCAAAGGTTTCTGGCTTTGGACTATAAATAGGGACCGAGAGCCTCTTGGAAAATTTATCAAGTCGACGCGATCACGAAGTCCAAGACGGCTCACGCATCCAGGCTAGTCATCAACTGTTCGTCTACCTCCTTAGAAGAGATCGAGAAGCAACTAGAAATTGTAATCATTTTCTAAGGATTCAAGTGTAATGAATATTGTTGATTAATAAAGGTAGCTTTCTTTTTCTTATTCTATTTCTTCGTAGTTTAATTATGCAATTTCTTTCCATCTCTTTTTCTCCCAACATGCACGAGTAATTCTCCGCTTGTTAGGGTTCGTAGGATTAGGGTAGGCTAATGGATGATGAACATCCCTAAACCCTTTTTAAGTCCTATAAAATTAATGAACTTTATCAAAAGAATCATTAACATCCTAATCGGGCGCGCTAACAATTCTTTGTTAGTCCCGATGTAACATTTCAAAAAGATAAAATATTAATTTTTGGGAATTTTTAATAATTTAATATTATTTTATTGAATATTTTAATATTTTGGTATTATTAAATACAAATAAATAGGAAAAATGTTAGAAAAATTATGGAAAATTCTAAAATAGGGTAAATTAGAGAATTATGCCATTTCTAAGTCTAATTGATTAGTTATATGCTAATTTAGTGCTAATCGTGATTAAAAATCGCTAATCGGGTTTTAGTATTTTTGTGCAAAACATGCACATATCACTTTTTCACACTTGTGTTACATTTTTATTGCCATGGTTGTTTTGGGGTTACTATTTGAGTGAGAAGAGTTTTAAAAGAAAAGAAAATAAGGAAAAGAAAAGAGAAGGGAATAAAGAATTGAGGGTAGGTGAAAGAGTGAGGTATGGGCTTCATTTGACCAAAACCCTTAGCCATTTTTCCCCTCATTTCCCTCCCTCTCCCTCCTTCTACTGCTGCTGCTCCTGCACTTCATCTCCCTCCCTTCTTCAACCCCTTAAAACACCTCTAAAACAACCCCAAAACCACACACTCATTTCATTAAAAGTGTGCACAATCCCTAGATCTACACTTGGAGCTAAAGAAGCGAGGATTTTGGCCACTAGGGGCAACTCAAGAATTTTCTTGAGTTGCCAAATGAGGTAATTTCTGGATCATCAACTTAATTTTAGCATTACTTATACCCCCATGTTTAGATTGAATCGATATTGTGTGATATTATGGACTTGAGGATAACAAAGTTAGGGTTTGTGGGAACTTTGTGTTGTATGGTGAAATTGAGCTCAGTAGAGGTTGTACTAACACCCTAGTGCACGAATTGAGACCCTAACCTGAAGCCTAAACCCAGAATACGGATTTTAGAAACAGATATCGGGGAATTTATGAAATCTGTGTAGTGTATATTGAATCTGCTTTTACCCCGAGACTCTGAAAATAAAATTGAGTTTACAGAGATATGTGCAGGCACCCAGGAAGCTACCACCAAAGCCCTAGCTCCCAATTCCCTTTCCAGGCCGCCAATTTATTCACTTTGGCCGCCAATTGCGGCCTGGGTCCCTCTATTTTGGCTCGTATTGGTTCTGTAGCTCCTACATGTTCATGGTAGACCCTTGGTATATATAGTTTTGTCTAATTTGACCTAGGATGAAATCTGGGACATATTTCATAAGTTGCTGTTTTGGATTCGTGTTTCCGTATTCCGTATTTTTAATTCTGCAATGGTGTATTTTGTTTTGCCTCGACTAATTGGCGTTTATACGACGATATAGAGGATTTATTGATGGTTTTGAAGGTGTGCCATAGGTTCCAACCTATAGGCCCCTTATCGTATCGTTTTGGATTTTATGTGCCGTTCTAGCTTGGATTTGGTTTTAATGCGAATATACGATACTTTGATATGTAGGTACCCATGAAGACTTCGGGACGACAAGAAAGCGCATGGCGACGTCGACAAATGAAGACGCAAGGTGAGTAGATTATATCTACAGGGGGAAGTCGGGTGGATGGCGTATAGCACCCCCGCAGTCCGTAGTTAGTATACTATGTAGAATATATATATGATAGTTATAGTGTGCTATGGTTAGTTAGGGGTAGAAGTAACTAGCGTAGTTCCTAGTTGCGAGCCCTAGGATAGAATTGCACCCACACGCCTACACTGGTATGTTCCTTATACTTGCACTTTGTTGATGATATTGGACGACATTGGTGATGAGTCGATCCTTTTGGGCCTTGTGCTGCAAGATCGGTGATTTGATATGATTCATATTTGGGATATGACATGTGATTCTTGCGGGCTTGGGATGTGTGTTTACCCCCGCATTCATACTTTGTAGATGGTATCGATTTGTACTAGACTTAGAGTAGTACCCCAGATCATGTGTTATGATGATAGTGATATCTGATATGTGACGAGATAGTGTGATATTGACCCGTACCCAGCTATTGGGATGCCGTACGACGATTTACCGTACGAGCCGATATTGATGATAGATCCTCATTCATTTCTCGAGGATGTCTTACGATATGTTATTGAGGCGGGATCACAGACTATTATATCTATATTTACATATCGACTCAAATTTAGGTAGATTCCATACATCTCCCGATTGACTTGATACTTAGATCTGTAGTTGCATAGTAGATTCTTCATTGTGGTGTTGATTATTTGATTTCCGCATTTTCATGCTATTCGCATTGTTTGCATATGTTTATTGCTATACTGTTATCATGCTGATAGGACACCAGCACCATTATCGATGATGCGTATGTTCCACGTACACTATTTGCCGGCTCACACACTTCATCATCGATAATTGCCATGCCACTACACTGTAGTACTGTTGCATTCATGATATGATTCTTGCATGGCATATTGCACGCTTATACCTGTACATAAACATATATGACTCTGACTTTATTAGGGATTTGAGAACCGCAAGATATTCTTTAAAACTGATTCATTCTAAAGGAGCGGTTTCCCTCGACCTATGCACATTACTAGTCCATGTTGCATGACTTCTGATATGCTTACCTTTCTTTACATGTCGCATACATCATGTTTTGATTATACGCATTGAGATATGTTGTTTCCATGATATTTCTGGATTTGGGAACCGTGGTATTTCAAAAGAGAATATATGATTGTTTTAAAAACCCGGTTACCCTTGACATGATATTTCAGTACGTCCACCATGTGTTTTCTCGGTGCTGAGAGCGACATGTGAAACCCGATTCGAGAAGGCGGATGAGGCCGATTGCGGGTACATGGTGGACCCGGTATGGTACCCCGGACCGAGAACAGTTTCGCTGTGTAGTAGACGGTGAGCCTGGCAGAGGGACTACTACCTACCGGTGATTGTATTTGAGCTCGGCGGATATCTGGAGGATACCGACCGGAGTTGAGAGATGGACATTGGGTGACCCGTACGGCCGGGGCCGAGGGCCGATACCGCAGACGGAGCCCCATATGGACGAGGATTTACGTGTCGATGCTAGGCACGGGTTTCATGATGTTTTTCCATGATTTTGTTTATATCCTCATATTTGCATGCATGATGCTTATTGTCATTGGGTGACGGGTGGACGGGTTCCACGTTTATACAGACTTGATCACATACATACTGGATTTACATTGATCATACTTCATTTGTATATATAACAGGGTATGAGGGCGCTGTTATATATACCCTTACACCAATATTAGTGGTATGGGACGCTAATATATGTGTATTGATATTCATATTTACTTCATGCAGACATACCTTATACTGATGACATGTTATTACCTGAGTACTTGGCACTACATACATGTTTAGATGTTACATTGCCACCTTATTATGCTTCAGACGTACTCTTGTGGTTTATATTATACTGATTGTTGACCTAGGATTATATCCTGCATTCGGTTTCTGCTTGTAGATATTCTCTATTCACGAGTTGGCAACTCACCCCCGTTGTGCCACAGTTCTTGCAGGTTTTGCCGTACGGGTTTCTTTGCGGCATTTCTGGCACACTGCTTCCTTGCGGGTGAATTGCATTTGGTAGGTGGATTCTTTTGCATCAAGAACCACCATTGTACTTGTATTATTCATTGTATCTAGAATTTCCATCAACCAAAACTTGTATATTGTTTCAGACATTAGTGATGTATTATTCGACCTTAGAGTCGCGCTTAGTAGCATTGCGGTTTTCTTGCTTTTGGAGCTTTCTTTTGAGTTTGATCCTCGCCATTCGGCGTTGTATATTATTTTGCTTGTGTGGTTGTGGCCGTCAATTGACGAAGAGCTAGCTCCCGCTTGGGGATGCCTTTTATCATTGCATATATTGTTATTCTTGTTGTACCCCATTCGGGGCCAGTTTTTACAAAAGAAACTCTGCCGGAATTTTTAGAAAAGACTTTACATTTTAAAAATGCACATTCGGCTTAGTTATTTAAAAACCTTGACTTCAAACATGTTTTCCTTCACTTCTTTAAAGCCAGTTTTCTTTATTTACTCTTAAAATGGTTTTAGATTTCTGGGCTTTTGGCTTACTTGGATCAGATGGAGTCCTATAGACTTCATATGGTTCAAGGGCCAGTCACGTGCTCTTTCGGGTCGTGACAAAGTTGGTATCAGAGCGCTAGGTTGACCTTGGTTCGAGTCTAAGTTTGACTATGTGGAGCCTAGGGCGTTTATATATATACGGAACTTAGGCTTGACCTTATGGAACTTAGACTTAGTCGAGAGGGTATTAGACCCGAACTTTCGTCGCGTAGGATAACCCTTGGTTGATGGAATAGGTGACTAAAGTAGAGTGACGTACCGTGGGTATGTTCCGCGGCATACTTACGACACGCCACTCCGCTTAAGGAACCTTAGGATGTTCATATTTTCGAGATCAGTGATTCTCTTCATATCCATGATTATACAGCCATTTGAGATCCTCGATACTACTAGTTTCATGATCATGCCTTCATTGATGCTGTTCCTTCTTATGATCATGTATCCACTTTGGATCTGTTGTTCTCTTTCTTGTCAATGATCTGCTCTCTTCGATACTCGATTGAGGTTCCTGTCGCCATGTTTGAGCGCAGTTTGGGCTGCTGCTAGGATTACGGTCGGTGCGAGCTCGTCTAGTACGAGGGCCGACCATTGTGTTTTCTGGTGACATGGGAACGTCTCGAGTTAGTATTGGTGACTGTGACCTCTAGTGGAGGCGAGTGCTTGGTTTTGCACCGGATGATCGGGCCATTGTTAGAGCTGCCAGTTGAGAGAGGACTGTTGATGTACAGCATACCTTAGAGATTATGATGTCGCCTACCGTGCAGACAGATGGACCAGCTGTTGCTGAGATTGACAGGATGTTGCTTTCGGAGCTTACGAGCTGAGATTGCCGGAGCTTTCAGGCAGATATGAGACAGATGATAGCTAGTCTACCCGGTTTGAGAGACGAAGGTGATTCGTCCGATTTATGCGCCGGAGCGGGCCCAGTTGAGTTGAAGATTTCCAGTGTGGGGAGTCTTACTCAGATCTTGAGCCGACCGAGTCAGAGATGACCGCCAATGTATCGCCTTTCCTGGAGGATTGAGGCGCTGTTCGGCGTACAGGCGAATGGACCAGTTGTTGCTGCAAATGACGAAATATCGCTCAGATGGTTGGAGCCACTGCAGCATGAGCATATACTTAGAGATATGATGGACGGTCGCTAGTCACCTGAGGATAAATGACTAGGACATGTGGTTCGTTCGTTTACCGATGCGAGGTCATCAGATAGATTGTCTCCAGTTAGAGACGACTTCACGCAGGTTCGTTGAGAGTCGATAGAGACGATCGAGTGTCAGGAGCCCATTTTCCAAGTTTAAAGTATACGGAAAGACATGCAGGTGATTCTATGGACCCTCTAGAAGAATGAAACCCTAACTCGACTTAATGACCGTGTGAAAGCCTTTGAACCTTAGGGTTTGCGGCAGTTCCGCGGCGCCATTAGTGAGGCTTGGGTTTTCCCTTCTACGGCTGGACCACCGACGCTGTGGCATGTACTCGATACTATTAAACTGTACCCAAGATGTTGATCTCTTGGGGGATTATAAGGTTCTGACGAGTCGATCGAATGTTTCGACATCATTCGGATATCATGTGATGGGATGCATTGCTTGGGAGACTCCAGATACGAGTATAGCCGTTGGAGCACAGTCCATGCAGCCACGATGAGACGAGTCCGAATCAGTCGACATTGAAGCAGAGTGAAGAAAAGAGTTCGCAAGAGATTTCGACAAGATGACTTCCCACTCCACTGACATCAGAGATGTGATACGCACCCAAAGGCGTTGTTTATGGATATATCTTCCAGAAAGAAGCGCGATAAGTATGCAGCCGTTCCGGAATAAGAATTTGCTTCAGCAATGGATGATGACTTCCGGACAATCCGGCAGGAATGAGATTTGAGAGAGAAACCTCGATAGGACCTTTCTGGAAAACGATACGAGGAGACCTAGACCCAGGAGTGGTCATATTGCGCACACCCAGCAGGCCAGAGTTCGGCATCGTCGACGAGGTAGTTGACCAGGTTCGGATAAAGGAACTTACGCAGATGCGTTGCGAATTGATCAAGGACGGACGAGTATTGAGTATTCCTCCGATGGTTGGGACGCGTTCCCGAGGAATGGTTCGGCCAGACATCTTATATAGAATGGTGAAGCAACAGAGTACGCGATTTCGAGTCCGTGCGAGAGACTTCGGATTGACTGTGGCCGAGAACAGTGCAGTGCGTAGATAGCATGGCGTGACGCCATAGTGGACGACGATAGAGACAGGAGGAACCAGAGGTTCGTGCGAGACACTGGCGAGCTGTCATTACTTCCCGTCGAGACTAGAGACCTGATATGCTTACAGAGGCGTTGGGATGTGACCAATTTCCGAGAAAATGTTGTGCTGAGGACACAGATGTCCATTGAGCGAAAATAGATTATGCAAGAGTACCAGCCTTCGTACAGTTCGGCTTAGGTAAGATCGGAAGAGACCTTGAGCAGGATTCCTTTCAGGACATTGCTGCAATGATGTTCGCACCCAGGATCAGATGTGTGATGTGCATTCAGAGAGCGAGAGGCCGACGCCAGTGACATACTGCCTTACGAGTGGTCGTGAGGATTGACCGAGAGATGACCAGAGAAGTGCCAGAACGGAATCGTCCCCGTTAGAACACCTGACAGGGCCGATGAGCCGATTGACTGCGAGATAGGTAATCCGCAGAGAAGATAATGACCTGGAATCAGAGGACGCCAGACCATGAGCAAGAGGCAAGTAGATATCTTGCGCTGCTAGCATTGGATGCACCGACTCCTTCTCGACCTTGAAGGAGGAACTACCGACGACGGTATTTATGATTTGTGATTTTGTGATTCGATTATCGCGTATCCGTCATTTTGGATTTCGGTGTTTTGGGCGTTTTATGCATGATTTAGTTTTGATGACTGAGTTTCATGATATTGTTTCATGCACCTATTAGATATTTATATTTTGCGCATAGTTATTACATTCGAGGTATTGATTGTGATTTCACGCCTATCTTATACAGTGATTTGATTTACACTTCCAGCATAATTTTCATGCACCTTTAGTGTTTTGATATACGATATTGGTGCACGCCAGATGCACTAAATCGGGATTCTTCGTGCATGTCACATGCACCTGATTTTTTTTACTGTCAGGCACACACGTTGCCTACGACAGATGTTTCGTGTACACCAGTTGCACTTAGATGTTGTTTTGTACACCTGTTTGACACATATATGGATTTTGATTTTCTTGCGCACCAGACGCACAGGATATTCTTATATATGCATTTTGGGGATTGATTTCTAGTAGAGCAGTACATTTTTATGATATTTGCTATGTATTGATGTTTTCGGAGCCCCGACAAATTGGATTTTTACTGAAATGTTTTTGTAATTGGGGGATTAAATTTAAATTCGAGGACCGAATTTCTTTAAGGGGGGTAGATTGTAACATTTCAAAAAGATAAAATATTAATTTTTGGGAATTTTTAATAATTTAATATTATTTTATTGAATATTTTAATATTTTGGTATTATTAAATACAAATAAATAGGAAAAATGTTAGAAAAATTATGGAAAATTCTAAAATAGGATAAATTAGAGAATTATGCCATTTCTAAGTCTAATTGATTAGTTATATGCTAATTTAGTGCTAATCGTGATTAAAAATCGCTAATCGGGTTTTAGTATTTTTGTGCAAAACATGCACATATCACTTTTTCACACTTGTGTTACATTTTTATTGCCATGGTTGTTTTGGGGTTACTATTTGAGTGAGAAGAGTTTTAAAAGAAAAGAAAATAAGGAAAAGAAAAGAAAAGAGAAGGGAATAAAGAATTGAGGGTAGGTGAGAGAGTGAGGTATGGGCTTCATTTGACCAAAACCCTTAGCCATTTTTCCCCTTATTTCCCTCCCTCTCCCTCCTTCTACTGCTGCTGCTCCTGCACTTCATCTCCCTCCCCTCTTCAACCCCTTAAAACACCTCTAAAACAACCCCAAAACCACACACTCATTTCATTAAAAGTGTGCACAATCCCTAGATCTACACTTGGAGCTAAAGAAGCGAGGATTTTGGCCACTAGGGGCAACTCAAGAATTTTCTTGAGTTGCCAAATGAGGTAATTTCTGGATCATCAACTTAATTTTAGCATTACTTATACCCCCATATTTAGATTGAATCGATATTGTGTGATATTATGGACTTGAGGATAACCAAGTTAGGGTTTGTGGGAACTTTGTGTTGTATGGTGAAATTGAGCTCAGTAGAGGTTGTACTAACACCCTAGTGCACGAATTGAGACCCTAACCTGAAGCCTAAACCCAGAATACGGATTTTAGAAACCGATATCGGGGAATTTATGAAATCTGTGTAGTGTATATTGAATCTGCTTTTACCCCGAGACTCTGAAAATAAAATTGAGTTTACAGAGATATGTGCAGACACCCAGGAAGCTACCACCAAAGCCCTAGCCCCCAATTCCCTTTCCAGGCCGCCAATTTATTCACTTTGGCCGCCAATTGCGGCCTGGGTCCCATTATTTTGGCTCGTATTGGTTCTGTAGCTCCTACATGTTCATGGTAGACCCTTGGTATATATAGTTTTGTCTAACTTGACCTAGGATGAAATCTGGGACATATTTCATAAGCTGCTGTTTTGGATTCGTGTTTCCGTATTCCGTATTTTTAATTCTGCAATGGTGTATTTTGTTTTGCCTTGACTAATTGGCGTTTATACGACGATATAGAGGATTTATTGATGGTTTTGAAGGTGTGCCATAGGTTCCAACCTATAGGCCCCTTATCGTATCGTTTTGGATTTCATGTGCCGTTCTAGCTTGGATTTGGTTTTAATGCGAATATACGATACTTTGATATGTAGGTACCCATGAAGACTACGGGACGACAAGAAAGCGCATGGCGACGTCGACAAATGAAGACGCAAGGTGAGTAGATTATATCTACAGGGGGAAGTCGGGTGGATGGTGTTAGTTATATGTATGCCCTAGAGGCCATTACTGTACATAGGATGTATATGGTAGTGGATGCTGGGACATATATAGGGAGGACTTTCTCGCTCGACATGATAGTATGCTATCTGGTTACTCTTTACCTTAACGTGTATGCTGATTGTCTCTCTGTTACATGTTGGTAAAGCCCTTAGGATGTGTACTTGACTACCTGGACTATGATACGGATCATACTAGTGGGGACATGGTAGTCCATAAGTACATCCTTCACAGTCCCTAGTCGTGGGTATATCGAGACGGGGCATCGATATACCAGAGTAGACTAGCGTATACCTTCTCGACCCATACAGATGGGCGATGGATGATCCCATATCCATTGGTGTTTGACATCAGAGATGATATACGGGTGCTCAGTGGAGACTGGGTACACTGGACGGACTCGCCGAGAACTCCCAGATGGTATTATACCTTACGTCAGATGGCAGTTCTCTGGTGACACTGGTACAGAGTAGTCTGTTGACCCGAGATCGTCATAGAGTCTTGTGTGGTTCCCACTGTGCTTTGATTTCCATCTTACCACGTCTAAGAGGGCGTGCAAAACGGTGGTTTTTGGGTACAGTCCCGAGTCACATGGAGGCAATGAGCGATAGGAGGGGATTCGTCTCTCCCGGTATAGGGAGTTGATGTTGCGCTGTGTTCGATTGGCTATAACCGGAAATCCCTGGCCAGGGTTGCTGAGATTTACTGGTAAGTGTTACCAGTAGTTTCTCGAATTGTTATAGACCTCATATCGACACGACTTATCGAGCTATTGGGGTCTGACGTTTACCACCCCTAGGCGAGATATGCGACATATCAGACGATCAGACCAGACTGTACGGTAAGTGTTACTGGTTGGATTCACAGGAGTGTGAGCGGGCTTGCTCGTCGATCTTCTGATCGCTCAATACCCGGGTGGCCGTTACATTTAGCAGACCGCTTGCGGCTTGTGGATGCTTGATATGATCATCATCTGCTGCCGGCGTATTGACGAGTCTTTAGAGTCCTACACAGAGGTTTCCTGGCTCAAGCAAAACGAAATAGGAGCGCATATGAGATATGTGCGGGACCGAGAATAATACCAGTATGTGATACTGTATTCGATTCTCGCGATGTGACATTGATCGGTTATATGCGATATAGCCGGGTTATCGGATCAAGTGTTGATTCGATAAGTTGTTACTAATGATACTAGTCGGTTACATGCGATATGACCGGATCGTTAAATCAAGTTTGATTTAATGATTTAATGCATAATTATATATTTGATATATTACTTTGCATTAACTAGTATCGGTTCACTTTAAATGGATTTTCTCGCTCGGGTGTGCGCATTGCATATGCGATATAATTTTGTGCACATGCTTGTATCATGTTTGATGATACATGCCTTTTTAATTAAGTGTATAGAATTAAACCTTGGTTAATGGAATGGTTAGGGTTTACTATTTGCTTATTCATTTTATTCATTTATTTATTAATCTTTTTCTTATTGGAAAAAGGAAATGAAATGATAAAATGGTGGCATTTCTTTTGTTCATTCATGAAGCTTCATGAGTGCTTTGACTTGATGACCATTTTGTTTTTAGCTTAACCCTAACCATTGCATTAAACCATGATTAGTTCTCTACACTTAACTATGGTCATGTTATGATAAGGATTGATTATTCTTTTCTTTTTTAATTAACTTATCATAACATAATTCTTCTTCTTCTTCCTTTCTTCACTTGAAGAAAGCAAGCTCCATCAATGGTGATTGATGGAAATGAGTGAGAAATCAAATTCTAAAGTGAACCCTCCTATTTCTTCATCCTCTACCTCTTGCCAAGAAGTATAGGGTGTTTTCTTCACAAGTTTCATGACTTGGTGAAGTGGGAGTTTGATCTTGTGATGCCTCGACGTAGATCATCTTCGGCATCGTAGTCGATGACCTAGCCCGCCCATTTCTCCGATGAAGCCGATGCTAGAGCCCGGGATTCGATTTGGACAGCGAGGAGACTTCATTGCGGAGCTATGGAGGTGGAGGACCGGATCTACAAAGGTTGTATTTCCGTTCTTGTAGTTAAGTTGTTAACTAGTTTCTTTTGTCGCCTAAAATCTAGTTAACGATCCGTATTAGGGTTTCTCGGCACCCGTAAAATTTGAAATTGGCATGGTTGATGCCTTGTGAGACCTCATTAGTGTGCCTAGGAACTCTACAGTAGTATCAGAGCCTAACTAGAGCCTTAGGCGAAGTCCAGACGGAGTTTGAAAGCCGGACGAACCGAAAATCTAACCCCAAAATAGCTCTCTGGACATTTTCTAAAATCGTGGTTTTTTCTATATTAAAAATATTCAGAAAACTCAGCAGGAATATCTAAGGATTACTGCAAAATTCGAGCGCCTAATTCCTTAATATAGCCGCGGATCCGCGGCATGAGCATGCTCATGCGGCGGTTCCGCGGCCACTTTGGCTTTTTGTGCATCGAATTTTGCACCTTAATTCTTAGTTCCTAGTGGTGCTTTTTCTGGGAATTTTTAATATGTTTTCCAGTTTTGAATTTTCTGGGTTGTTTTGGGGATTTGAATGTTCGGCCGGATTATCAAATTTTGTCTGTGTGGCTTTCCGGATAAATTTTAGAATATGTTAAAAAAGTTCGACCGGATATAAATACCCAATTTTTCCCCTGTCGGGAAATTTCCAAGTGTTGGATTTTTCCGAAGTTTAACGACGTTCTAAGTAGTGCAAGTAACGCGATGGACCCTCTAGAAGACAACAAACCTTAACTCGATTATGTGACCGTCTTGAACTGCCCTTTGAACCTTAGGGTTTGGGGCAGTACGGCGTGCCACATGTGAGGCGTTGGCTTGACCCTTCTACGGCTGGACCGTTGGTACTGAGGCACGAACTGAATGTTGTTAGACCTATTTCATGTGTTGAGCTGTATCGGAAAAACTTGGGTGTTTGAATGTTCGATCGGAAAGTTTAACATTTTCTATTTATCCGGAATGGGATACAATAATTGGAATTCACAAGTAGTTATGAGATAACTGAATGAATGTTGTAAATCTAGCAATTTAGTCTCACTTGATCGGTTGCCACGGAATTTTGATGTGATCAAAAGTCCGTCGCAATCACGTAGCGTACGCGGATACTCGCCGGGTAAACTTAATAGACAGCCTCACTCCATAGCCCCGACCAAGTGACTGGAGGAGAACCCCGTCGCCGAAAGCATCCGTTCGGGTGCTCGCGGTAGCGGTGTTCCGCCTTGATGCACTTCGTCGACGGTATCGGGGGTGCGGCCGTCTACTGAAGTTTGCGACGAGCATTCGATCAGGATGTCGGGAATCTTGTTGAATTGCCCAACTTGATATTGAAAAGTGTTTTCGATAATGAGACTAAAATGCGGGGTTTATAATTGTTAGGCATGCGATGTCTAAGGAATTCATTTGATTAGGCATGCGATGTCTATGGAGATTGCGGATTCCAACTGTTGTAGTTTTACACTTTCTTTTCTGTGACCGTAAGTGTAATATGTGATATCGCCGGTTTCGTTGCTTTATGTCAACGACAATTGGGATGCGCATATTTACTTACGTTGATGACATGTGATGTTATGTGTTGCTGGATATGTTATATTGGATCGTCGTGTTTGAATAGCCGGGGGTTTTTATGTGAGATGAGTGTTTTTCATTTTCATTCATGTAAAAACTTGTATGTAATATTCTTTTATTGGGGCACTTCCAGGTTGCGCAAGTTGTCACCGTTGATGTATATTATTTACTTTTCCGCACTAGGATAGACCCAAGGAGGAGGGCACAAGTAACCGGGTTCTGGAGTCCAGTGGGAGACCAACTCGAGGAGTCGAGTCTGGGTCTCCTAACTCTAGAATTGGCAGGGTTGCTTGCCGCTCTCGTAGGGCTCTAGGGGTGTGGGTTTGGCTATTCATCACGACCGTGGAATCCGTGTTTTATACTGGCTCGTATTGAAAACACGGACGTCCTAGTATATCCAATATTTCATATGATTCTTCTGCTGCGATATCTGTGATGTGATCATGATAGATACTGTATATAGTATATATGATATATTATATAGGCGTTACTTATGTTTTACACCCGTGCTAGCCCTGCCCCGCTCTGCCGTTAGTTACCTAACCTAACGGTGCATGAGGGGACATCGAGGCGAATGCGGATGGCATAAGTGTACGTCGTATTTATCTGTCATGTTTAGGTAATTAAATGATGGGACTTCATTAATGAGATTAATGAAAATAAAAGAAACCTAAGATGTTGTAGAATCGAATTTCAAAATAAAACAGGTAGCTACAGTTCTTGCTTTGCACAGCGGTATATATGATATATCCTGCACCTTATTCGATGAGGAAAGGACCGAGATCCCTTCACCGGGAGTGACTCCTTTAGCAATAACTGGCAGATGCTACACACTCGGTTTATCTTTTGATTGCTTTTAAGTGTTTTTGCTTTGCACAGTGATATATACAATATATCCCGCACCTCATTCGACGAGGAAAGGACCGACGATCCCTTCACCGGGAGTGACTCCTTTAGCAAAACTAGAAAAGCCTCAAAAGCACTCCATTTTAAAATCATTTGATTCTACAACGATATCAAGTTCATTACGCAATAGGTTTTCAGAAAAACCTGTCGTAGCCCTCCGTCATTTCAGATAAGTGGTAGTTAGTATTCGTGCTACGTTTGTTGGCCTGCGTCAAGGCGTAGTGTGCGGTAGCTAACTAGTATTTATCTGCTTATGCATATGATGCAGATTGGATTAGGGTAGTCGTGCGACTTTGTTGGCCTGCGTCAAGGGTCGTGCGGGTGGGTTTAATTCAATCAGGAAATGACGGGTTGAACTTGACTAGCGCACTATGGTTTGTTGGCCTGCGTCAAGGTCATAGGACGCTAGGGGCAAAATATTATCGGGAATTTCAAGTGTTGAAATTTGCAATGAGATTGCATACCTTCTATGAGATAGTTGGATCCCGATACCCGCTGCGAGTAAGAGTTACTCCTGGGAGAGTTTTACATATTACAATTAGCCGATCAAGTAGGTGTCTAGAAAGGTGTCAACGGGGTTACGCCTCTGGGAAAACGAGGTTTACTGTAATTAGGTTCGTGCGAAAGCACGGGGGACCTCCCTCAAAGTACCGACACTGGCCTGGCTGAAAGATTGGCGAACTTGTAGTGTGTAATTAATCCCGGCTAGTCTTTTCTTTTTAGGTTTGAAGGAAGATTTGATAAAAAGCAGTGGGAGCCATCCTGATTAGATAAAATAATAACCAATCTATTCTTGCAAGAGCGCACGCTGAGTGTTTTCTTCTCTCTCTCCAGGTAGCGACCATATCACGCCTTAATCAAGATAATAATACGGAATATTGACCGAACCCGCTTGTTATACTGAGCTGGGGAACGTTGGTCCCGCTCCAACTTATAATTGTTATAAGACAGAGCAGGAAATTGGGGATTACCAGAATTCCCGTGCCGCCCAAACGAAGAGAGTGCATGCTGATGCATCATCTTCGGGTGTGTTCATTACAGAGAACTGTTTCTCAGTATCCTTTACGTCCTGGGTATGTAATACCAGATCAGGATCCCAGATATGTAATCTGTTACATAGGGCTACAATTAGGTAGAGGACTGAGAACGGGTGATAAGTTTCATGAGACAGAAAACGGGACAAGTGTTGCAGCCAAGTCTGTTGGTCACTGTCACCCTGTATTACAAATACATTGATTCTGAACGAATGTTATTAGATACCGAACCTGTTATGCAAAATCATATCTATCTCTTTATTAGTAAAGAAATGATAAAATTTTGTATAGTTGGATAATGTTTTGAACATTTCCTATATCAAAAGTTGATCGGATCAGGCACGTTATCTAAAAGCATTGATGTTCTAAATCAAACTACAGTTCTTAGTATACTGAACACACACAAGAGGAAGAGTTCAGATATGAACGAATCCTACTTGAGGTATTGTAGACTAGGTCATATCAATGCGACCTGACTAGCTTAAGTTACATATAGATGCATATTTAAATCAGTTTGAATTTACATCTTGTGAAACTTTCCAGTTATGTCACAGAGATAAGATGACCATAGCTCCGTTTACTGGAAACAGAGAAAGAGTTAGTGAACTCTTGGGATGATACATGTTGATGTATGTAGGTCCCCTGTCTACACTTGCCAAGACCGGTTCTTTATACTTCATTACATTCTCTGATGATCTTTCGAGATTCAGACCCATGTTCCTGTTGAAACACAAGTCCGAACCTTTTGAGATATTCACAGAATATAAGTTAGAAGTAGAGAACCAAAATACGGGTATAAGTATTATGTCCTTTGATGAGATCGAGGAGGAGAATACTTGAGCACGGAAATCCTGGATTATTCTAAAGGAGAATGGGATTCTCTCTCAGCATTACTCCTCCGTATATACCATAGCATGATGGTATATCGGGGCGGAGCAATAGCACCCTATGTGATATGGTGTGCTCTATGATGAGTACTACTGTGTTTCCTATTTCCTTTTGGGAGTTATGCACTTGAGAAGCTGCATACCAATTGAATTGGGTTCCAATCAAATCAGTTGCCTACCGCTTCATATGTGATATGGAAAGGGAAGAGCCCATATCTTAAGTTGGTTAAGATTTGGGGTTGTCCAGCCTATGTCTGAAAGGCAAAATCCGGACAAGCTCGAGGCAAGGTCTGTAATGTAGAACTGGAAAGGTTCCAGCTATACAAACTACAGCAGATGATTTGATAGAACCAAAGGATTCAATAGAAACCAACGAACCTCAGCCTCTCCGCCGATCTAGTAGGTTTCCTCATCCGCCTGAGAGATACCTCGGTTTCTCGATAACAGTGGGAGCGAGGAATGCATCATGTGATGATGACCCAACTAGTTTCGAGCAGGCCATCGAGAGTAGTGACTCTGTAAGAATGGCTGGATGCTTAGTGATCTGAGATGGAATCCATGTACACCAACAAAGTATGGACTTTGGTTGCTATATCTGAAGGGTTAAATCCCCATCAGGAGCAAGTATATCTTGAGAAGATTACTTGGTGTAGATGGAAAGGTTGAGACTTTCAAAGCTAGACATGTTAAAGGTTTTCATCATCGACCAGGCGTGGATAATGATGAATCCTTTTTCAGTGGCTATGCTTAAGTCCATCCAGATCCTACTTTCCACGGCTACATACCATGACTACGATATCTGGTGGTTGGGTGTCATGACTGCTTTTCTAAATGATGTTTTGGAAGAGAGCGTCTATAAGTACACAGCCAGAGGGCTTCGTAGACAGTGGGAGCAGCGGAAACGTGTGCAAGATGCTTTATAGGATAAAGCAGGCATCGCGGAGTTGGAACATCTGTTTTGATTTGTCAAAGAAGTTGACATCATCAAAATGGTAGATGAACCTTGTATAAACAAAAAGGTAGTAGGGAGTATGGTGACGATCCTCGTAGAGTACGTGGATGACATACTCTTGATAAGGAAAGGAGTTTCCTATGCTACGCTCGATCAATCTCCGCTTATCACAATGATTCTCCATATAGGATCAAAATGATACCTCCTAAATCCTGCATTGTGAATCTATGAGATAGATCTAATTGGATGTTAGGATTCTCACTAGTTGCAGTGAGATGGTATCAATTAATCCTGGGGAGAATCACTGGAAGGGTTCCAGGGTGATAAGGACGACTGAAAGTCAGTCGCAGGCATTGTCTTTACCCTCAGTAAAGGGACGGTATATTGGAAGAGTTCCAAGCTAGATACCGTGGCATACTAGACGATAAAGGCTCGATACATCGCTACTTAAGATGCTACCAAAGAGGCAGTCTGGATGTGTATTTGTTCATGAGATGAACTTAGTTCCTCCCATTGTATGACAATGGTGTTGTGGCTTATGCCAAGGAACGTCTGTCCCATCAGTGATCCAGACATATTCTAAGGCAGTATCACCTGATCATGGAGAAGGTTGATCTCCAAGGAGATCGAGGTATGGAGAGCAGACTCAGAGGACAACACAGCGGATCCACTCACAAAGGCCTTTTCCCAGAGAGAGACTTTCATGGGATGGTTGAGTATGAGATACTGCAACCACTGCTACAGATGGCCCTAGTGCAAGTGGGAGATTGTTAGTTATATGTATGCCCTAGAGGCCATTACTGTACATAGGATGTATATGGTAGTGGAGCTGGGACATATATAGGGAGGACTTTCTCGCTCGACATGATAGTATGCTATCTGGTTACTCTTTACCTTAACGTGTATGCTGATTGTCTCTCTGTTACATGTTGGTAAAGCCCTTAGGATGTGTACTTGACTACCTGGACTATGATGCGGATCATACTAGTGGGGACATGGTAGTCCATAAGTACATCCTTCACAGTCCCTAGTCGTGGGTATATCGAGACGGGGCATCGATATACCAGAGTAGACTAGCGTATACCTTCTCGACCCATACAGATGGGCGATGGATGATCCCATATCCATTGGTGTTTGACATCAGAGATGATATACGGGTGCTCAGTGGAGACTGGGTACACTGGACGGACTCGCCGAGAACTCCCAGATGGTATTATACCTTACGTCAGATGGCAGTTCTCTGGTGACACTGGTACAGAGTAGTCTGTTGACCCGAGATCGTCATAGAGTCTTGTGTGGTTCCCACTGTGCTTTGATTTCCATCTTACCATGTCCAAGAGGGCGTGCAAAACGGTGGTTTTTGGGTACAGTCCCGAGTCACATGGAGGCAATGAGCGATAGGAGGGGATTCGTCTCTCCCGGTATAGGGAGTTGATGTTGCGCTGTGTTCGATTGGCTATAACCGGAAATCCCTGGCCAGGGTTGCTGAGATTTACTGGTAAGTGTTACCAGTAGTTTCTCGAATTGTTATAGACCTCATATCGACACGACTTATCGAGCTATTGGGGTCTAACGTTTACCACCCCTAGGCGAGATATGCGACATATTAGACGATCAGACCGGACTGTACGGTAAGTGTTACTGGTTGGATTCACAGGAGTGTGAGCGGGCTTGCTCGTCGATCTTCTGATCGCTCAATACCCGGATGGCCGTTACGTTTAGCAGACCGCTTGCGGCTTGTGGATGCTTGATATGATCATCATCTGCTGCCGGCGTATTGACGAGTCTTTAGAGTCCTACACAGAGGTTTCCTGGCTCAAGCAAAACGAAATAGGAGCGCATATGAGATATGTGCGGGACCGAGAATAATACCAGTATGTGATACTGTATTCGATTCTCGCGATGTGACATTGATCGGTTATATGCGATATAGCCGGGTTATCGGATCAAGTGTTGATTCGATAAGTTGTTACTAATGATACTAGTCGGTTATATGCGATATGACCGGATCGTTAAATCAAGTGTTGATTTAATGATTAAATGCATAATTATATATTTGATATATTACTTTGCATTAACTAGTATCGGTTCACTTTAAATGGATTTTCTCGCTCGGGTGTGCGCATTGCATATGCGATATGATTTTGTGCACATGCTTGTATCATGTTTGATGATACATGCCTTTTTAATTAAGTGTATAGAATTAAACCTTGGTTAATGGAATGGTTAGGGTTTACTATTTGCTTATTCATTTTATTCATTTATTTATTAATCTTTTTCTTATTGGAAAAAGGAAATGAAATGATAAAATGGTGGCATTTCTTTTGTTCAATCATGAAGCTTCATGAGTGCTTTGACTTGATGACCATTTTGTTTTTAGCTTAACCCTAACCATTGCATTAAACCATGATTAGTTCTCTACACTTAACTATGGTCATGTTATGATAAGGATTGATTATTCTTTTCTTTTTTAATTAACTTATCATAACATAATTCTTCTTCTTCTTCCTTTCTTCACTTGAAGAAAGCAAGCTCCATCAATGGTGATTGATGGAAATGAGTGAGAAATCCAAATCTAAAGTGAACCCACCTCCTATTTCTTCATCCTCTACCTCTTGCCAAGAAGTATAGGGTGTTTTCTTCACAAGTTTCATGACTTGGTGAAGTGGGAGTTTGATCTTGTGATGCCTCGACGTAGATCATCTTCGGCATCGTAGTCGATGACCTAGCCTGCCCATTTCTCCGATGAAGCCGACGCTAGAGCCCGGGATTCGATTTGGACAGCGAGGAGACTTCATTGCGGAGCTATGGAGGTGGAGGACCGGATCTACAAAGGTTGTATTTCCGTTCTTGTAGTTAAGTTGTTAACTAGTTTCTTTTGTCGCCTAAAATCTAGTTAACGATCCGTATTAGGGTTTCTCGGCACCCGTAAAATTTGAAATTGGCATGGTTGATGCCTTGTGAGACCTCATTAGTGTACCTAGGAACCCTACAGATGGCGTATAGCACCCCCGCAGTCCGTAGTTAGTATACTTTGTAGAATATATATATGATAGTTATAGTGTGCTATGGTTAGTTAGGGGTAGAAGTAACTAGCGTAGTTCCTAGTTGCGAGCCCTAGGATAGAATTGCACCCACACGCCTACACTGGTATGTTCCTTATACTTGCACTTTGTTGATGATATTGGACGACATTGGTGATGAGTCGATGCTTTTGGGCCTTGTGCTGCAAGATCGGTGATTTGATATGATTCATATTTGGGATATGACATGTGATTCTTGCGGGCTTGGGATGTGTGTTTACCCCCGCATTCATACTTTGTAGATGGTATCGATTTGTACTAGACTTAGACTAGTACCCCAGATCATGTGTTATGATGATAGTGATACCTGATATGTGACGAGATAGTGTGATATTGACCCGTACCCAGCTATTGGGATGCCGTACGACGATTTACCGTACGAGCCGATATTGATGATAGATCCGCATTCATTTCTCGAGGATGTCTTACGATATGTTATTGAGGCGGGATCACCGACTATTATATCTATATTTACATATCGACTCAAATTTAGGTAGATTCCATACATCTCCCGATTGACTTGATACTTAGATCTGTAGTTGCATAGTAGATTCTTCATTGTGGTGTTGATTATTTGATTTCCGTATTTTCATGCTATTCGCATTGTTTGCATATGTTTATTGCTATACTGTTATCATGCTGATAGGACACCAGCACCATTATCGATGATGCGTATGTTCCACGTGCACTATTTGCCGGCTCACACACTTCATCATCGATAATTGCCATGCCACTACACTGTAGTACTGTTGCATTCATGATATGATTCTTGCATGGCATATTGTACGCTTATACCTGTACATAAACATATATGACTCTGACTTTATTAGGGATTTGAGAACCGCAAGATATTCTTTAAAACTGATTCATTCTAAAGGAGCGGTTTCCCTCGACCTATGCACATTACTAGTCCATGTTGCATGACTTCTGATATGCTTACCTTTCTTTACATGTCGCATACATCATGTTTTGATTATACGCATTGAGATATGTTGTTTCCATGATATTTCTGGATTTGGGAACCGTGGTATTTCAAAAGAGAATATATGATTGTTTTAAAAACCCGGTTACCCTTGATATGATATTTCAGTGCGTCCACCATGTGTTTTCTCGGTGCTGAGAGCGACATGTGAAACCCGATTCGAGGAGGCGGATGAGGCCGATTGCGGGTACATGGTGGACCCGGTATGGTACCCCGGGGCGAGAACGGTTGCGCTGTGTAGTAGACGGTGAGCCTGGCAGAGGGACTACTACCTACTGGTGATTGTATTTGAGCTCGGCGGATATCTGGAGGATACCGACCGGAGTTGAGAGATGGACATTGGGTGACCCGTACTGCCGGGGCCGAGGGCCGATACCGCAGACGGAGCCCCATATGGACGAGGATTTACGTGTCGATACTAGGCACGGGTTTCATGATGTTTTTCCATGATTTTGTTTATATCCTCATATTTGCATACATGATGCTTATTGTCATTGGGTGACGGGTGGACGGGTTCCACGTTTATACAGACTTGATCACATACAGACTGGATTTACATTGATCATACTTCATTTGTATATATAACAGGGTATGAGGGCGCTGTTATATATACCCTTACACCAATAATAGTGGTATGGGACGCTAATATATGTGTATTGATATTCATATTTACTTCATGCAGACATACCTTATACTGATGACATATTATTACCTGAGTACTTGGCACTACATACATGTTTAGATGTTACATTACCACCTTATTATGCTTCAGACGTACTCTTATGGTTTATATTATACTGATTGTTGACCTAGGATTATGTCCTGCATTCGGTTTCTGCTTGTAGATATTCTCTATTCACGAGTTGGCAACTCACCCCCGTTGTGCCACAGTTCTTGCAGGTTTTGCCGTACAGGTTTCTGTGCGGCATTTCTGGCACACTGCTTCCTTGCGGGTGAATTGCATTTGGTATGTGGATTCTTTTGCATCAAGAACCACCATTGTACTTGTATTATTCATTGTATCTAGAATTTCCATCAACCAAAACTTGTATATTGTTTCAGACTTAGAGATTAGTGATGTATTATTCGACCTTAGAGTCGCGCTTAGTAGCATTGCGGTTTTCTTGCTTTTGGAGCTTTCTTTTGAGTTTGATCCTCGCCATTCGGCGTTGTATATTATTTTGCTTGTGTGGTTGTGGCCGTCAATTGACGAAGAGCTAGCTCTCGCTTGGGGATGCCTTTTATCATTGCATATATTGTTATTCTTGTTGTACCCCATTCGGGGCCAGTTTTTACAAAAGAAACTCTGCCGGAATTTTTAGAAAAGACTTTACATTTTAAAAATGCACATTCGGCTTAGTTATTTAAAAACCTTGACTTCAAACATGTTTTCCTTCACTTCTTTAAAGCCAGTTTTCTTTATTTACTCTTAAAATGGTTTTAGATTTCTGGGCTTTTGACTTACTTGGATCATATGGAGTCCTATAGACTTCATATGGTTCAAGGGCCAGTCACGTGCTCTTTCGGGTCGTGACACCCGACCGCGATTAGAGATTAGATAAATGATTGTTTTGGTAAAGGCTAGATATGAACGGAGTTCCGTGTCGAGATAAGGGTTAAGAGTGGGATTCCTTTTCCCTCCAGAAACCCTAATCTACACGCATCACCGTCGTTCTAGTTTTAAATCTATTAAAGGATAAAAATGGTAACTTTTAATTAATCGTCCATAACTACTAAATCCTAACGAACCCTACAAGCCCCGTTATTATATTAACTACATCCCTAAAATAATCTAGATCTATATTTTTGCATTAGTGCTTAACGTAGATCTAGAAACCTTTCCACAAAATTCTTTATCCTTCCTCTCTTTTTCAACACATCTAAAGTAAGAGTAAAAGATTCAACGTTTCCTTGAGGACGACCCGTACCCATCTCGGTCTAGCTACGCGCGACACCGTTTTTTATTGCGGTTACTTTAACTACAAACACACTTTTCGTATCAATCAATCTACGTCGAGGAAACACGGACTCAATCTCACTCTTCACTAATACGGAATTAGTGAAGCTAACACACTAATCTATATGGCTAGTATAGAAGAGAATGATGAAGTAGGAATTTAGCTCACTTTAGTATTTAATTTCTCACTATTTTTCTTCTTGATCTCAAAATCTAGAGAGCAAAAATGAGATGAGGAAGAAGAAGATGAATGAATGAGATGAGGTTAGAAATGAAACCCTTGGTTAGTATATGTCAATACCTAACCCATGTAGAGAGTTAACCATGGCTATGTGTCATGATTGGGTTAGAAAATATTTTAAGCAAAACAAAATGGGTGGACTTTGTCAATGGTTATCAACAAGCTTCATGAAACTTCCACCATAACTCATTTCCACAATTTTTAATTACTTAAGAATTTAAACCCAAACATTATATGTAGCATGGTATAATTCTCATGCATCCTTGTTGCATGTATAACCTAGCATGTCACATAATATATATCACATATATAATATTTATGTAACAATAGAAAACAATACAATAAACATATATCACATATATGTTAAATGTATCATAAGTGAGAATAATAAATATTTAAGTGAGCCTATAATATATATATATATATATATATATACATATTATGTATTATTTCATCGAATCAACACTTGATCCGATAACCCGGCTATACCACATATAACCGGCCGATATCACATATCGCGAGAATAGAATACGGTATCACATACGCGTATCAATATCGATCCCGCACATATCACATATGTGCTCCTACTCCGTTTTGCCTGAGCCTGGAAACCTCTATGTAGGACTTTAAAGACTCGTCAATACGCCAGCAGTAGGTGATGATCACATCAAACACCAACAAGCCACAAGCGGTCAGCTAAACGTAACGGCCATCCGGGTATTGAGCGATCAGAAGATCAACAAGCAATTCTTCTCTAACTCCTGTAAATCCAATCAGTAACACTACCGTACAGTCCGGTATCTTCATCTGATATGTCGCATATCCAGTCTAGGGGTGGTAAACGTCAGACCCCAGTAATCGATAAGTCGTGTCGATGTGAGGCTTATAACGGGTCGAGAAACTACCGATAACACTTACCAGTATATCTCCATATCAGCCCTGGCCAAGGACTTCTAGTTATAGCCAATCGAACACAGCACAACATCAACCCCCAATACCGGGAGAAACGAAACACCTCCTATCGCTCATTGCCTCCATATGATTTGGGACTGTACCCAAAAGCCACCGTTTTGTACGTTCTCATGAACGTGGTAAGGTGGAAATCAAAGCACAGTAGGAATCACACAAGACTCTATGACGATCTTGGGTCTACAGACTAACTTGTACCGGTGTCACCAGAGAACTTCTATCTGACGATAGGTATAATACCAACAAGGAGTTCTCGGCGAGTCCGTTCAGGGTACCCAGTCTCCACTGAGCACCCGTATACCATCTTTGATGTCAAACACCAATGGATGTGGGATCATCCATCGCCCATCATATGGGTCATGATGCGTATACGCTAGTCTACTCTGGAGTATCGATGCCCTGTCTCGATACCCCCTCGACTAGGAACAATTATAAGATGTACTTATGGACTACCCTGGCCCCACTAGTATGATTTGCATCATAGTCCTAGTAGTTAAGTACATTTCCTAAACGCTTTATCAACATGTGAGAGCAAGACAGTAAACCAATACAAGTCAACATGTTAAGATAAAGATCAACCAAATAGCATACTATCATATCGAGCAAGAAAGTCCTCTCTATATATATCCAAGCATCCACTATAATATACATCATATGTACAACAATGGCATCTAGGGCATATACATAACTAACACTTGACTAGCGCCCTATGGTTTGTTGGCCTTTGTCAAGGTCATAGGACGTTAGGGGTAAAAACATATCGGGAATTTCAAGTGTAGAAATTTGCAATGAGATTGCATACCTTCTATATGATAGTTGGATCCTGATACCCACTGCGAGTAAAAGTTACTCCTGGGAGAATTTTACACATCACAATTAGTCGATCAAGTAGGTGTCTAGAAAGGTGTTAACGGGGTTATGCCTCTAGGAAAACGAGGTTTATTTTAATTTGGTCCGTGTGAAAGTACGGGGAAGCTCTCTCAAAGTACCGGCACTGGCCTGGCTGAAAGATTGGCGAACTTGTAAAGTGTAATTAATCCCGTCTAGTCTTACCTTTTAGGGTTTGAAGGAAGATTTGATAAAAAACAGTGGGAGCCATCCTGATTAGATAAGATAATAACCAATCTAATCTTGCAAAGAGCGCACGCTAACGCGTTTCCTTCTCTCTCTCCAGGGAGCAACCAATGTCACGCCTTAATCAAGATAATAATATGGATGTATTGATCGAACCTGCTTGTTATACTGAGCAGGGGAACGTTGGTTCCACTCCAATTTATAAGTATTATAAGTCTGAGCAGGAAATAGGGGAATATCCGGATTACCACGCCACCCAGACAAAGAATAAGCATGTTGATACATCTTCTTCGGGTGTGTTAGTTACCGAGAACTGTTTCTCAGTACACTCTACGTCCTAGGTATTAGATACCGGATCGGGATCCCACATATGCAATTTGTTGCATGGGCTAAGGAAAGGTAGAGAACTGGGAAAATGTGATCATTATCTAAAAGTAGGGAATGGTGCAAGTGTTGTAGCCAAACCAGTTGGTGAATATCACCTTGTATTGCCAACTGGGAATACATTGATCCTGAACGACTGTTATTACGTACCCTCTATTATATGCAATTTAATATCAATTTTTTTATTAGAAAAAGAAGGATATAAGTTTGTAGTAGAGAATAATGTTATGAACATTTACCTAAATCAAGTGTTGATTGGGTTTGGTGCGTTGTGTAACGGATTATACGTTCTGAATCAAAACACAGTTCTTAACGTACAGAACACACACAATAGGAAAAGTTCAGAAATGAACGAATCCTTCTTGTGGCATTGTAGACTAGATCATATCAATGCGACACGACTAGCTAAGTTACATAAGTATGGATATTTGAATCCGTTCGAACTTTCGTCTTATGAAACTTGTCAGTCATGTCTCAAAGGCAAGATGACCAAAACTCCGTTTACAGGACACGGAGAAAGAGTTACGGAACTCTTGGGACTGATACATAGTGATGTATGTAGTCCCATGTCTACGCATGCCAGGGATGGTTCCTTGTACTTCATTACATTCACTGACGATCTCTCAAGATTTGGTCATGTGTTCCTATTGAAACATAAGTCTGAAGCTTTTGAGAAATTCAAAGAATATAAGCATGAAGTTGAGAACCAGACGGGTAAAAGTATTAAAATCCTTCGATCTGATCGGGGAGGATAATACTTAAGAACGGAATTCCGTGACTATCTAAAAGAGAATGAGATTCTCTCTCAGCTTACTCCTCCGTATACACCACAGCACAACGGTGTATCGGAGTGGAGGAATCGCACCCTATTAGATATGATGCGCTCTATGATGAGCACCGCTGAGTTGCCTATTTCCTTTTGAAGTTATACGCTTGCAACAGCAGCATACCTATTGAATCAAGTTCCATCTAAATCTGTACGTACCACGCCATATGAGATATGGAGTAGGAAGAGACCATGTCTTAAACAAGTTAAGATATGGGGTTGTCCGGCCTATGTCAAAAGGCAAAATCCGGAAAAACTCGAGGCATGGTCTGTTCTTTGTAAGTTTGTTGGATATCCCAAACATTCACATGAATATCTTTTCTACCACAGCGAGGAACAAAAGGTGTTTATTTCTCGACATGCCACCTTTTTAGAAAAGGAATTTCTTGAAAAGGAAATTAGTGGCAAAGAGATAGAACTGGAAGAAATTCCGACTACACAGACTGCAACAGAAGATTTGGTGGAACCAGAGAATCCAATAGTGCCCAACGAACCCCAGCCACTTCGCAGATCTAGTAAGGTTCCTCATCTACCTGAGAGATACTACGGTTTTCTCGTAGATGGCGGGAGTGAGGATTGCATCATGGAAGATGATGACCCGACTAGTTTCGGGCAGGCCATCACGAGTGGGGACTCTGTGAAATGGCTGGATGTTATGCGGTCCGAGATGGAATCCATGTACACCAACAAAGTATGGACTTTGGAAATTGCTCCTGAAAGGGTAAAACCCATTGGGAGCAAGTGGATCTTCAAAAAGAAGATTGGCGTAGATGGAAAAGTTGAGACTTTCAAAGTTAGACTTGTAGCAAAAGGTTTTCGTCAACGACCTGGCGTCGACTATAATGAAACCTTTTTTCCTGTCACTATGCTTAAGTCTATTAGGATCCTACTTGCCATTGCTGCATACCATGACTACGAAATCTGGCAGATGGACGTCAAGACCGCTTTTCTAAATAGTGATTTAGAAGAGAGCGTGTACATGACACAGCCAGAGGGCTTCGTAGATAGTGGGAGCAGCGAAAAGGTGTGCAAGCTGCTTAAATTCATCTACGGATTAAAGCAGGCGTCACGGAGTTGGAACATCTGTTTTGATGAAGCTATCAAAGAGTTTGACTTCATCAAAAATGTAGATGAACCTTGTATATATAAGAAGGCTGTAGAGAGTAAGGTGGTCTTTCTCGTATTGTACGTAGATGACATACTCTTGATAGGGAATGATATTCCTATGCTACACTCGGTCAAGCTCTTCTTATCACTCAAGTTCTCCATGAAAGATCTTGGTGATGCCTCCTACATCCTTAGGATAAAGATCTATAAAGATAGATCTAAACGGATTTTGGGATTGTCCCAATCTAGGTACATAGACACCATACTAAAGAGGTTTAGTATGGAAGATTCCAAGTGGGATAATTTACCCGCATGCTCAGGAATCACTCTCTCCAAAGAGATGTCTCCCAAAACTGATTTGGAGAGAGCTCGCATGCAAGGGATACCCTATGCTTCGGCAGTAGGCTCTATCATGTATGCGATGTTATGTACCAGACCGGATGTAGCTTACTCACTAGGTGTAGTGAGCAGGTATCAATCAGATCCTGGGGAGAACCATTGGATAGCTGTGAAGAACATTCTTAAGTACTTGAGAAGGACTAAAGAAATTTTTTTGGTGTATGGTAACGGTGAACTCCAGGTGGAGTCCTTTACCGATTCAAACTTCCAGAGTGATAAGGACGACAGTAAGTCGGTCTTGGGTTTTGTCTTTACCCTCAACGGAGGGGCGGTGTGTTGGAAAAGTTCCAAGCAAGACACCATAGCAAACTCGACGATGGAGGCTGAATACATCGCTGCCAACGATGTTGCCAAAGAGGTTGTCTGGATGAAGAAGTTCATTGCTGAGCTTGGTGTGGTTCCATCCATTGAGCATCCAATACCTGTGTATTGTGATAACAATGGAGCGGTGGCTTTGGCTAAGCATCTCAGGTCCCATCAGAAATCCAGATATATTCTGAGGCGGTATCACCTGGTCAGGGAGATAGTAGATCGCCGGGAGATCGAGGTCAGGAGAGTTGACACGAAGGATAACGTAGCGGATCCACTCATGAAGGCTGTAACGACCCCAATATTACTATACCATCATGTTTTCTTTCTTTAGTAAAATATTGTATTTATTTATTCGTAGTATTTTTCCGTATATTTTGTTTTCTATTATATATATATTATTTTATTATTCCATCTATTTTTTCCCCAAACCTAATTCTTTAAACTAAATCATAACCTATTCAAAATTAAACGCAAGACCCGACCCAGCCCATAACTCAAATTCAATCTTACCTTCATTTTCTTTTATAAAACTATGAGCCCAAAAGCCCACTTTCTTTTCAAGCAACAACATATATTTAATTCTAATTAAATATGTGCACGAACAACCTTGTAGCATATTGGTTAAGTCTTTGCATTGTTATTCCATAAGTCACATGTTCAAATCTCTATTCTTACAATTATTTTTTATCAATTTTTATTCTTCTCATAAGCTACAAATGAGACCTTTCATTTCCAAAATGAATGGTGACCTTTCATTTCTCTTTTAATTCTCATGTTGAATGCATATATTATTATACATAATTCACCATTACACTATCTTTATTTGTCCTCCTCTTTATTTCTTTTCCTCACATTTTTCTATCTCTCCATTCTCCCACTTCATCTAGAGTCCTAGAAGAAGAACACAAAGAAGTTTTTAAGAAGGTCTCGCTAGTAACGCAAAGCTGTTGGCGGATAGACAAGCCCGGTGACAATACCGGCTTGTATATGTAAGTCCCTTCTCTCTCCTTCCTCCCATCTATTATTTTCCTCTTGTCATACCTCGTGAACCCCCTATTCTTTTCATATCGTAATCCGTAAGTGAAGATAAATATAAACATACACATATATATAAGTCTAGATATATATAGTTTTATATGGTTTTGCCTCTTGTTCAAATTAAAGTATTTTTGATTCTATGTTCATGACTATGAATGTTTATTTCGAGTTGTGAGAATACAAATTTCATGCCACGATATATCTCTAATGTTTCATGAAATTGGTTTGTTTATTAAAAGAAAAAATAGAAGCCTGCATAAAATACTGGTTAATCTTTTTGCCGATTTTAGCATACATAGCAATACCTTTACCTTTAAAATAAATTTTAGAAATTAATTTTTACTTCTAAAAATTTCAGAAAATTTACATATGATAGAATATATTATTTTGTACATGCTGTAAAAATTTTAGATCGAATCACTTAACGGTTTAGGAATTATATCGTTTTATTTCACTGTTCGTAAAATAGAAAATTGCAGTTATTGGTCAACTTCTAGGACACATAATATGGTATATCGGTATTCAAATTGAGCAAACTCAGGTGTTTTAGATATCTACATCGAATGATCTAGATTTTCTTAGTTTTATATTTTTACTGAAAACCGACGTAAGATAAAGAAAACTGTGTTACAATATTAAGTGACGGATCTAGACAGAATCTGTTTTTAAATTAGACATAACTCAAACTCTCGATGTCCGTTTGTGACAAACTTTAGATGTGTAGATGCACAATTGATAGAATTATAATTTTCTGTATACTTTATTACTTAGAAATGCATGAAACAACCCGATATTGGCTTTGCAATATAACATATATTTGTTGTCCAGAAATCTGAATTTCTGTTTTAAATGCTGATATTACAACGATCATAACTAGAGCTTCAGAAATCCAAATCGTGCAAATCTTAGTGTTTTGGATAAGTACATCGAAAGACCTACAATTTTTTAATAATTTTCTTAACCTGAAACCTGATGGAAATTAACTCAAACGGTGTTTTAAAAATATGTGACGGTGCTGAACAGATTCTGATCTGTTTTGCGCAACGATACGAAAATAGATATACCTATCAAAGCAGTAGTCGTATTTAGGTGAAACTGGAACTCACGCATGAAAAACACTTAGAGCCATATTTATGTTTATATTCCACATTCGTTCGAATTGATTAAGTAGTCGTACATAATATTTCTTTACAGCATTTTTTATGGTAGTTACTCGGATAATATACTTGACTCATTTCATACTATTCGAACATGTATACATATTTATCTCGATCCTTAAATTGTTGTATGTATATAAAGACGATAATTAAATACTTGAGTTGTATTTTGAAAACTATACAAAATTATTTTTACATAAAACCCACTCAAGTAATATAAATTACAATAAGGACCCTAGTAAATATAGGTTAAGCGAAACCAGTCTCTTGAGCCTCAGGGAGCCGGAGATATGGGTGCTTGCCTATTTAAGGTAGACAACTTAACAAACGGTGTTATCAACACGGTAATCGTCTTTGAAAAAGACACAAATCCTGCCGCCTATGTGCAGCGGTTACCGATAACATCAAAACTTAATTTCAGGACTTCAATTTCTTTTCTAAATGTTCTGACTCGGACTGAGACTCATTATAAATAATCTGACTTGAATATAATTCAAGTACAATTTACAATACTACAATTCAATATGAATCCATGAATACATATATTTGTTGGCTATAGTGCCCTCAAGGCAATTATCATGGTCGCAGGCATGTGATCATGATGATTGAGGGAGGACCTATACCGATAAAACAGTCTTACTCGAGATGATGGTATACTATCTGATTTGTCTTTATCATCATGTATATGTTGATAAAGCCCTTAGGATCTTGCTTGACTACCAGCATTGTGATGGCGATCACATACGTGGGAGCTGGGGGTCTATAAGCACATCCTTAAATATCCCTAGTCGTGGGAGTATCGAGCCTGGGCACCGATACTCCAGTGTAGACTGGTGTGTACTTATCTAGACCCTGACGAGGGGCGGTGGCCGGTCTCACAAGCTATTGGTGTCGGTTGTTCACCTAAGATAGTATGCAGGTGCTCATTGGGTTATGATTACACTGGACGGACTCGCCGGGAACATGCTGGTTGGTATTATACCTATAGTCAGATAGCAGTTCCCTGGTGACATGTGTACAGGTTAGTCTGTTGACCTGAGATCGTCATTTGTCTCGTGTGAGTTCCCACTGTGCTTTGATTACTACCCTACCACGGCTCAAAGGAGTCGTGCAAACAGGTTTTAGTTGGGTACAGTCCCGAGCCACATGGAGGTAGTGAGCGGATCGTCGGGGATTCGTCTCTCCTGGTATTGGGGGTTGATGTCACGCAGTGCACGGGTGGCCATCACTAGAAATCCTCGGCCGGGGTATATGAGAATTACCGATCTAGGATCGATAGTTTCTCGGGTAGTGATGGGTTTCATACCGACACGAATTATCGCGTTGTTAGGGGTCTGACTTTATCCACCCCCCTAGACTCGATATGCGATATTCTTAGACGAACAGACCGGACTGTACGGATATTGTCACTGACAGGCTCAGTAGGGGTTCGGATGAGTTTGCTCGTCGGCCTTCCTTTCGCTCAATACCTGGGTAGCCGTTACGTACAGCTAGTGCCGCTGACGTGCTTGTGGTTAAACCCACTGCCAGCGTATTGACGAGTCTTTAGAGGCCCACACAGAGGGTTTTCTCGGTTCAGACGATATGGTGTAGGTGACGTATGTTGATACATACAGGTGTCTGATTAAATATGTGCATGGACTGCACAGAATTTAATCGGACGGTTGATAATACTAGCGGCTTAGGATTAAGCCAGTTTGTTAAATCAAGTTTTGATTTAATAATTTACATATGTATTTATATATATGTATTCTAGTATTATTGCTCACTATTTATTTTCTCTCTTTGGCTATTCGTATTTTTCGTACGAATACGCGTATGTGTATTTCGATACATGTACCGGGAAGTATTCCGTATTTGTGCGGAATGACTTCTAGAAGATGCCACCTCATTATTGATTTTATTTATAAAATCACATGTTTAAATGAGGTGGATATGATGACATGGAAAGGCATGGACATTTAGGTCAAAGCATGGCTTTTGTATATGTTGTGATTGGTATGGGCTTGTTAATAAATTATTGTTAATTGGATATGTTTTTTTGGGTGCATTATTTTTGGGAGTGAGAAGGGGGGCCAGCCACTAACAAGATGGTGGAGCTTGCTCATTTTGGAGAATACACTCTCTAGCTCACTCTCACACATGCACCCAAAAACACTTAGCCAAATTTTGTGCTCATGCCTTTGATCATCACCTTCATCTTCTATGGTTGCTCTATGAGCTTTGAGTATGAGAGAAAAATATGGTGACACTATCCTACACTCCCCACTCTCCACTACTAGCAATTTTGAAGAGTCGGTTGGTTCGCTTGGCGAACCTGAAACTTGCGCCGTTTCCCTCGGGTGGATCATCGGAGATGAAGGAAGACCGGCGACCAAAGTCGATCCGCATCACTAGGAGCTTGGAAATGGTTGAAGACCCGAAGGACATGATCTGTTAGGTATAACCATTCTATCTCCTTTTCTTAGATTGCTAGTTTTAGGGTTAATGGTTTCGATCTTGCAAAATCGGGTAATGGTAGCGCCGGGTTTTAAGAAATTTTTGTTCCGCATTTGGCCACGGTTCGATGGCCGGGGCGCTCCCACTATCCAACAATGGTATCAGAGCCACCCATTAAACCCTACTAGCTAGTTTGCACAAGCTTAAAATCTCAATCGATCAAAATTTCCGAAACTTTTTTCCGATTTGCCAAGTTTCTGTCGATTTTAAAACTTGTTCTAAAAATTTTTCTGTATAGCTTACAAATCCGTGAAGGCAAATATAGGGCACCACAAGAAATTTAGAAGCATGATTCAAGATTTTGGCCGCGGAACCGCCGCGAAAAGTGCCATTTGGCGGCGGTTCAGCCGCGCTTTTGTGGCTTCATGACTCCAAATTTCTTCTGGAGCTATCTGACAAGGAAAGATGATTTTTGTGATGATTTGTTTTGGCCTAGAATCTTTTGAGTACCGGATTTGCTTTTGGGGCCTTTGCGGATAAATTTAGTCGATCGAAATTTTAACTGTGTAATTTTTCAGTACTTTACATTTCTATCTGTGACCGTGAATGTCATTTGATCGGTAAACCTTGTCTAATCGCTATAGTCCTTTTAGACGGGTTTGCGAACGTGACATTCACGTTGATGTTCTGTGTTGTGCTGTGATGTTGCGGATTGTCATGGTGGATAGCTTATGTGCAATGGTGGTGCAGTTCGGATTTATTTGTACATTTGATATTGCAGGGCGAGCGTCCGACATGTGGACTGCCGTCACTGCCTGTTTGTATATTATTCTTTTAGGGCACGACCGGGTTGAGGTCGATGTCACCCTTGTATATTATTTTCTTTTCTGTATTAGGATTACCCCCAAGGTGGGGTGCACGGATAGCCGGATTCTAGAGGGCAACGGGCCCGCATCTCATGGCGTTGAGATGGAGAGGGCTTCACTCTAGAATTGGCGGGCTATTCGCCGCACTCGTAGGGGGTACAGGTTGACCCAAGGAGGGGTGCTCAAGTTACCGGATTCCGTGAAGTGTTGGGTGGTCCATTCACTTTGCTGAAGGGGGCTGCCTCACTTCAGGTTTGGGCGGGTAACTTGCCGCGCTCGTAGGGGTCTAGGAGTTCATTGCACAGGCTATCCACACGATCAGGGGAACGTCAGGTTTCAGTTGTGGCTCTATGAAACCCGGGGCTCCCAGATTATCTGTATTGTTCTGTGATGCTTATTACTTTTCTGTGATGTTGCATTTATCATGCCTGGGACGATTGTTATATATATTTATATATACTAGTAGATGTTGTATATGTTTTGCACCCGCGCTAGCCCAGTCCCCGCTCTGTCGTTAGTTAAGTAACCTAACGGGTGATGACGGGACCCAGTGGCGAATGCGGATGGCATATACGTACATTTTATTTTCGTTCTTTTTGGTGTGATTAATTGATGGGACTGTATTGGTTCTTATCAATACAAAGGAAAACAAACCAATATAAATATGATGTTGTTGGAACCAAGTTTTTTAAAACTGACATTATAGACGTACGCTTTTGCTTTGCACAGTGGTATTCGGTTATGAATATCCAGCACCTCATTCGACGAGGCAAAGGCCGAGATCCCTTCATCGGGAGTGACCCCTTGGGCAGAAGTTTGCGTCAACGTAATAACTTTACTATAGTCAATTACTTTTTGCTTTGCATCGTGGTATTCAGTTTGGAATATCCTGCACCTCATTCGACGGGGAAAGAGCCGAGATCTCTTCACCGGGAGTGACCTCTTTAGCAAAAGTTTTTGCTACTATACATTTATAAAAACCACTTGGATTCCTTCAACGATATCAAGTTCATTACGTTAAAGGTTTTTCGCCAAAAACCATCCGTAGCCCTCCGTCATTTCAGATTAGTATTGCTTAGTATTCGTGCTGCATTTGTTGACCTTGTCAAGGCGTAATGAGCGGTAGCTCTGTAATACTTTTCTGCCGCAAGCAAATGTGGATTGGTTAGGACAGTCGTTCGGCCTTGTTGACCTTGTCAAGGGTCTGTGCGGATGGGTCTGATGCAATCAAGATAATGACGGGTTAAACTTGACTAGGACCCTTTGACTTGTTGACCTTGTCAAGGTCACTTGGATCCTAGGGGTAAAAATCATATCGGGAGTTTCAAACATACAGGAAACTTTCCAGGCATGCGTATACCTTCTGGAGTGTGGTGACTTGAGTGGCTTCCATCAAGTTATCATGCGATGATAGTTGGATCCCGATTCCCACTGATGAGTAGGATTACTCCTCGGGTGATTCCGACTAATTCTCCTTTTAGGTTTAGAGGAGAATTTGAGAAAACAGTGGGAGCCATCCAGATTAGATAAAATGATTATCCATTCTGATCAAGATTAGAGTGCACACTGAGTGTTTCTTTTCTCTCTCTCTTTGGCATCGACCATGCCCCGACCTTAGACATTGACTCAGTAACCAAGTTAACCGAACTTTCTTAAAAACACTGGATTTTGGATTGTCCAAGTTGCATACATCATTGCCAGCCCTTCTTTTAACCTTTGCTTTTCTCCAGAACACCCCGTATCAGTACGTATATCCACTTCCATTGGATAAAACCATCGTAAGGTTATATACGAACCCGAAGGAACTTTTTCGAGGATGGTTCCTGGTTCTGGAGAAAATGAATAGGCCTATTCAATTGTCATTTCCTTTTACCTTCTCTCAGGCTGTGAGGGCTCCTAGGATTAGGAGACAGTACACCTATTACGCTTATTGGATAGTCTTCTTCCAAACCATAGGCAGGTGCCGAAAGGTAGGGAATAAAGAAAACCAATTAGCCTAAGTATGGTGTGCAGAAAGTAATAAGTAAAGACAAATAAAGGGATTAGAAAGAGGGCAAAGTAAAATGCGACTACTATGATTCACGACTAAACCACGTATTTCATCGCCACTCCTACTTCACCTTTGTATTTCTCCAGAACACCCTGTATCACTACGAACATCCAATTCCATTGGATAAATCCATCGTATGGTTATATACGAACTCAAAGGAACTTTTTCGAGGATGGATTCTGGTTCAGGAGAAATATGAATAAGGTTTATTCAGTTGTCTTTTATCCTTACCTTCTCTCAGGTTGCGAGTGCTTCTAGGATTAGGAGAGTACACCTATTATGCTTATTGGATAGTCTTCTTCCAAACCATAGGCTGGTGCCGAACGGTAGGGAAGGAAGAAAACCACTTAGCCTAACGATGGTGTACAGAAGGTAATGAGTAAAGACAAATAAAAGGAATTGGAGAGATGGCAAGGAAATATACGGTTACAATCATGAATCTGATAATGTAAGAAGCATTATTAGGAATACCCGGATACCCCTTCGAAACATATTCATGTTTCAGTTTAACTGTGTATTGTTAATAGAAAACTGATTTCCCAATTAGACCCTTGCTCCAGGGTATATATTTATCAGGTATGATTCTCACATCTGTATGGTTTTACAGATGATGAGTGGGAGTAAGTTATTGGGAATTAGGTGATCATCCTCATTATATCGGAATTCGTTGTACTTGGTGATATTTGAGAAAATCGCCTGGGTACAGTTTTCAACCTACGACGCACAGGGTTTGAAAGATTAAACTCAGGGTACTTATACAAAGTATTGTATGTTGTCCAGTGTCCATTAGGACAAAAGGGTTGGTCCTCGTACTATATTCTGTTTACTTGTGACTTCTCAAGTTTTGGACCAGTGTTTCATAGAAATACAAGGTCCAAGTTTGAGAAGTTATAGGTACAAGAATAAAGTAGAGAACCAGGGGTCGCAAGTATCGGGATTCTTCAAGATGATTGAAAATGTAGATACTTGTATGAAGTATTCAGTTGATAGTGATGGTTTTGAAAAACTTGTTTCTCTTTCAGGTTACTCATAATTGGACGCACTCCTAAGTTGAGTAATGCTGATTGGCCTCTCTCCATTTAGTTGACATGCACTGGAGATAGATTCATGATTTGAATCTGGTTCCTATTAAATTAGTGCTTTTGCTTCTATATTAGATATATATAGAATAAATTTATATCTTAACGATGTTAAAGTATAGGGAGTCGTCCGGCTGATGCTTAAAACCAGAATCCGGATAAACTCAAGGCACGTTTCAGTAATGGCTGTTTGTGGGTTATCCCAGGCTTTGACGAGGGTTAACTTTCTACCATCTGGAAGATCAATAGTGATATTGTTCTTGACTCGCCACAGTTTTAGCAAAATGGACTTTTTCAGAAAACACTAGTGGGAGTATGGTAGAACTGGAAGTGATTCCAGAACCACAAACGATTACGGAAAATTTAATAGGACCTAAAGATTCAATCAGGATTGTAGCATCTTGAGAAGTCGTTTTGGTGTTTTCCTGAAATTCGGTGAAAATTCGGTATTTTTCCGAAAACCGTCTTTCTTGTTATTTTGCAGTTTAGGGCTAATTATAACTTAAATGGATAGGTAATTACTTGTTTTTAGTATCTAATGAGTTAATTATGAAATTCTGGTCGTTTAAAAAATTTCCCTAATTTTTCAATTTTTTTAATATTATTTTAAGCCGGTAAGAAAATACATTAAATTAGCAATAAATACAAATTTTTCCGGGCTAATTTTAATCTTTAAAATTATGATAATTAAAATCTAGTGGTAACTTAAATTTTTAGTAATTTATTTTGATTTTTAACAAATTTTTATGATATGAAACGAATTTATTGAATTTTGAGCTAAAACTTGCAATTTTTGAGTTGTAGGGGGCCTTTTTGCATAAAATTTCTTTTGTAAAACCCCTCTCTCTTTTCCCTCAGCCCTAGGACAGCCCCACCTTGTGCAAGTCCAGAAATTTCTGGCCTCTCTTTCTTTGGTTGCTTCTTGTGTTGAATTGTTGGTTTATGGATTTATTTTAAATGAAATTGATAAAGTATGGTGCTTTGACTTTGGAGACTTGACCCATGACTTTTCCCCACTTGCCCACACCCTCCCCCTCACCTCCTACCTGGCCGAAACCTGCACCCCTCTTCTTCATCTCTTTTCTTTTCATTTTTCTTCAATTTTCTTCAAAAAACCACATCAAAATCCACACTTTATTCAAAAATCCAAACAAAATCCTTATGCTATCATTTTCCTTAGCCATTCTTGCTTGAATCTTGGTGCTTGAGGCCATCATTTGGAGCAAAATCCATTCTTTCTAGATCTCAAGTGAGGTATAATTCTCATCAAAGTTACTTTCTTTTGTTGCTAAATTCCTTTAAATGCATGGTTTAGTGTTAAAAGTTAAATAATTTCTAATCTAGTTTAAAAAAAAGAGAGAGTAGTTTGTTTAACTAGGGTTTTGAAGCCATGTTAGTTAATTAGCTTGTCTTTTAGTTAATCTAGTTGTTAATTAACTAATCTATATGATCACCTTGTTTATGTAGTTTTCAATTATGCTAATTTAGTTAAACTTAGAAGTGTGAAATTGTTGTTTTAGGATTTTCAAGAGAGGGTTATGTATGGAAAATGGTATTTGAAGCTTGATTAGTGGGTTGATTAAGGTTTAGAAACCATTATTTAGTTGATTAAACCTAAATTGCTATCTAGTATTTTTCTAACCTAACCTAAGAGGTTAATTTTCTTAAGTGGGCTTTTGTTGTGTTAATTTAAGCTTTCAAGTGTGGAAATTGATTTGGAATTTGCTAGGTTATAATTCAAGAAATGGTTGTTTATGGAAAATAGGATTGGAATCATTGCTATTGTGTTGTAATTAGTGTTTGTAGATTGCTTGTAGTGTGCTTGGGTAATTATGCTATATTGTAGTCGTTTTGTCGCAAATCGGCGATTTTTGCACCGATTTTGGGACGCAAATGCTTACTAGTTTTGTTATAAAATTGTGTGATGAATTATTCTTGATATCTTGATGATTGTAACGGCTTGTCCTACGACTTTTAGGATGCGTGAGTGCGGATTTTTGGGTAGTCGGGTTTTAGTTTCGCCGGGCGACCCAAATCGGCGTTTTTTGGCAGTTTTTGCGATTTTCGCGTGTGTTCCGCGCACTTTGCGCACGTTGTACCTAGCTAGCGAACTTTAGTAGTTTCGTTGGGGTTTTGCGTCATTCTTGATATGTAACCTTAAGTTTGGTATTGATGTAAATTCCAGGTTCGGTCGCGGAGACGTCAGACGCGGCGCGAAAGGGAAAGGCGGTGATTGGACACAGCTAGCCAGGGATCCCGGTGAGTAGATGTAACATCTACGGGGGACTATCGTTGGATGGCGCAAGCCGCCCGATAGTTTTAGTAACTTACAAGACCCTTAGTGATGTTAGTAATTAGGGGTGAAATACTTATTTGACTATTTGCTGCATCCATGCATTATATTGACATACCTATACGAAACCATTTCATAGGACACCTGCACCATTACCAGGGTTTTTATATGCAGCACGAGCACTATTCATGCTTACACACACACCCTGGTAATTGCCATGCCACCACACTAGATAACCTTTAAATTTAAACTTGTGCTATTGCCTTTAATTCCTTAAAAATGAAACCGTAGTATTGCTATTCATGTGCATGTACTTCATCATATTAATTGTTCATGCTTAATACATTAATCACACATCGCAACTTGATTATTGATATCATACGCATGCATTATCATTGATATATGCACTTATGAGGATTTCTTGAGATTTTATGATATTGCTGGATTTCGGGGGAAAACCGCAAAATTTCTAAACTTATTATATTTTAAAAAAATATGTAAATTGCGGTTTTCTAGTGATGTAAGTGTCGTCCACCATGAGTTTGCTGTGGATTTGGAAATCCGTGTCGAGGAGTGGAGGAACCGGCACGGGTACATGGTGGGCCCGGTAAGGTACCCCGGGGCAAGAGGAATGTGGTGATGACGTTGAGCCTGGCAGGGGACGGATTACCTACCGGTGACTGTTTGGGACGGAGGATATCCAGAGGATACCGACCGTGGCCGCTAGATGATGAGATATTGATATTTGAGATGGGTCAGCCGGACGGCTGAGGCCAGAGATACATTTATGAGATTTGAGACAGCTTTTGGGTGTCGTTGCTGGACACCGATTTTCGTCGATTCATTGACATTATGCTGGCATTCTAAAAGAGTTTCAAAAATAAAAAGAGATAAAATATTCTTATATATACCTATTGAGACCTCAGATATTCATGTTGCATACATATTAGTACACTGATGTTATATACACACCTGCTAGTGCATCCAGTCATACCTGTATTATAGATGCTAGGATGCTTGTATGCATGCATACGATAGCCTTTGTAGATGTTATTTATTACTCACGAGTTGGCAACTCACCCCCGTTGTGCCATAGTCTTTTGCAGGTCCGCTCCGTCAGTACAGTAGCGGCGAGCGCACTTGTCCTTTTGCCTCTTTTGCCTGAGCTCGAGATTTGCTCATAGGTGGGTTATGTTATTATTTTGTACCACCTCGTATATTCTTGTATCTAGTGTACTCCATCTACTGTTTCTATCAGATTTATTGTATATTGACCTAGAGGTGAGACTGTGAGGTTGTGGATTTTATGCTGTATTTTGGGGTCGAACTCACTTGAGTCGACGTGATGTTTTCTTATGCTTCATTATGATTATTATGCTTATTGTCATTTACATTGCGTGGGATTTGTGATCGCCTTATGGCGAAGAGCTAGCTCCCGCTTGGGGATGCCCTATTTTGTTGGATTCATGTATTTTTTTGTTGTACCCATTTTGGGGGCCAGTATTTACAAAGGAGACTCTGCCGAAATTTTCGGAAAAATTGGTATTGTTTTTAAAAAGGGTTGTACATGACTTATTTGATAACTCGCTTTCAATTGATTGGGTTTTCTTCACTCTTTTGCTTAATTGGTTTTGTTTTCTGGGCTTTGGCTTACTTATTTTACGGACGCCTTTAGACGTTTCGTAAACTTAAGTGCCAGTCACGTTCCGTACCCTGCGGGTCGTGACAAAGTTGGTATCAGAGAGATAGGTTTTACCTTTGTGAGTGTAGGATGACCCTTGGTAGATGGAGTAAGTGACTTAAGCAGGGTAACGTAGCGTGCGTATGTCCGCGGCATACTTACGATACGGTACTCCGCCTAAGTGACTTTAGGATATACTTGCTTGAAAAATTCCTTCTTCAATTCCGTGTATCCTATGATCCTTTTGCACTGTCCTTACTATCCGTTTTCCTGTAACAGCCACTATGCCGCCGAAGGCTACGAGGGCACAGAGGGCTGCCGCCAGAGACGAGATTCGAGCTGGCTCGTCCAAGACTAGGACTGAGCAGGGTGGTATGCCTACGCCACAGGGACAGACCGATCCACCTTCCCCAGGCCGTATGGATAGGCTCGAGACTGGTATGGAGGAGTTGCGACAGATGATGGGAGGCATGCAGGAGCTGCGTCAGATGGTAGGATCCCTAGTTGCAGCCAGTCGTACACCGAGGCCGGATGACGTACCTACTACATCACAGACGACCATGATACCTGCTCCTACTACTACCACCGTGGCCATTCCGGTTTCACTACAGGATTTCATGAGGCTGAGACCTCCAGTATTCACCGGCACCGAGACAGCGGAGGACCCACAGACGTTCCTTGACAGTTTAGCCAGGATCTGCCGTTCACTGAGATGTTCGGATGATCGATGGGTAGAGCTTGCGAGTTTCCGACTAGAGGGTCTCGCGCAGACATGGTGGGAGTCAGTCTTGAGAGGTCGAGCTGCAGGTCTGCCGCCTATGACTTGGGCCGAGTTTACAGCGGTCTTTCTAGCCCGTTTCCTTCCAGAGAGCGTTCGTGACGCCAGAGCTCGCAGCTTCGAGGCCTTAGTCAAGACACCTGGGATGACGGTGTCTGAGTATGACATCCAGTTTACACAGTTATCCCGATATGCTCAGTATTTGGTGGATACCGAGGAGAAGATGGTGAAGAGGTTCGTACAGGGACTTGATGCCCAGCTATATCTTGCCATTGGCGCCCAGCACTACGACACTTATTCAGCTGCTATGGATACGGCATTGCGGATGGAGGCACGCATATCACAGACTTCGGCCGTTTCTGGGCCGAAGAGGATGCGCACCGATGTACCGCCTCAGAGGCAGCGCGCCAGATTCTTTCCGAGAGATAGGCCTGGCAGAGGATTTGGGCGGGGACAGTTATATGGTTCTTATCCCCAGGGGCAGCAGCCGTCGCCAGGATGTTTTGGGTGCGGGAGTCTGCATCATCTTGTCAGAGACTGTCCGGTGAGACGACAGGGAGCAGCGACAGTTCCGCATGTGACCCTACCACCATCACCACCCCCTCCTCAGAGAGCCCTACTTCCTACCCCAGGCGATGCCCCACGCCAGTTAGGTGCACCGAGAGGCCGTGGACGCGGCGGTCCTGTTCAGAGAGGACGAGGAGGCAGAGGCCGAGGTCGAGGTCAGCCCGCTATCGGTGGAGGACAGGCCCGAGTATTTGCTTTGACACCGTAGGATGCGCAGGCATCCAATGCCGTTGTGACAGGTACCTTGCCAGTTTGTTCTTTCGACGCACGGGTATTATTCGACCCAGGTTCCACACATTCGTACGTATCTACACACTTTGCACCGATGTTGGGCCGTGAGTCGTCGTCGTTAGATCAGCCGCTTATTGTTGTTACTCCGGTAGGCGAGTCGTTTGTCGCTCGGTTTGTATTTCGTTTATGTTCCGTTCGTATCGGGAAGAGGGATTCATCAGTTGATTTGATACTCCTCGATATGTTGGACTTTGATGTGCTTCTGGGCATGGATTGGCTAGCCACTTGTTATGCTTCGGTGGACTGCCGTGAGAAGGCAGTCAGATTTAGCTTTCCGGGAGAGCCAGTCCTTGTTATTCAGGGAGACCGCAGTGTCACCCTTCCCAGCTTAATTTCGTCTCTTCGCGCTGGTCAGCTCTTGCGGAAGGGATGTCAGGGATTCTTAGAGTCTATTTGTGATACTCGAGCTGCAGAGGTTCCGTTAGACCGGGTCCCGGTAGTTTGTGAGTTCCCTGATGTTTTCCCTGATGAGCTACCTGGGCTACCGCCTGAGCGCGATGTTGAGTTCTGCATTGATTTGATTCCCGGTTCGGGGCCTATTTCTATACCGCCTTATCGGATGGCCCCGGCAGAGCTTCGAGAGCTGAAGGATCAGTTGCAGGATTTGTTAGATAAGGGGCTTATTCGACCGAGTGTTTCTCCGTGGGGTGCTCCGGTCCTGTTTGTCAAGAAGAAGGATGGAAGTTTGCGCTTATGTATCGACTACCGCCAGCTGAACAAAGTTACCGTTCGGAACAGATATCCGTTGCCGCGCATTGATGATTTGTTCGACCAGCTTCAGGGTGCGGGGTATTTTTCGAGGATCGACTTGCGATCAGGATACCATCAGCTGCGAGTTCGACAGGAGGATATACCGAGGACAGCTTTCCGCACGCGCTACGGCCATTACGAGTTTTTGGTGATGTCGTTCGGACTCACCAACGCCCCGGCAGCATTCATGGATTTGATGAACCGTACTTTCAGGACGTATCTTGACTTGTTCATCATCGTGTTTATCGACGATATCTTGGTGTACTCCCGGAGCAGAGAGGAGCACGAGCAGCACTTGCGGATTACGTTACAGACTCTGAGGGAGCACCAGCTGTTCGCGAAGTTCTCCAAGTGTGCGTTCTGGCTGGACAGCGTCGGATTCTTGGGTCACGTGGTTACGAGAGACGGCATCTGTGTGGACCCGAAGAAGATTGAGGCTGTTCAGCAGTGGCCCCGACCTACATCGGTTACTGAGATCCGTAGTTTTCTAGGCCTGGCGGGCTACTACAGGCGTTTTGTTCAGGACTTCTCCCGTATAGCTGCACCTTTGACCGGTTTGACCCGGAAGGGAGTTCCTTTCGTTTGGACAGAGGAGTGCGAGCGCAGTTTTCAGCAGCTACGGACTTGTTTGACTACGGCGCCGGTATTATCTTTGCCTTCGGGATCAAGCGGATTTGTTGTCTACTGTGATGCTTCGCGAGTGGGATTAGGATGCGTATTGATGCAGCATGGCCGGGTGATCGCTTATGCTTCTCGGCAGTTGAAGAAGCATGAACAGAACTACCCCACTCATGATTTGGAGATGGCTGCAGTGGTCTTTGCACTGAAGATTTGGCGACATTACCTTTACGGCGAGTCGTGTCAGATATTCACCGATCACAAGAGCTTAAAGTACATATTTCAGCAGCGAGACCTGAACCTCAGACAGCGTCGTTGGATGGAGTTGGTGAAAGACTACGACTGCGAGATCTTATATCACCCCGGCAAGGCAAATGTGGTGGCAGATGCGTTGAGTAGGAGGCCCGGGGGTAGTCTATCCTTTTTGCGCGCAGTGCAGAGGCAGTCGTCAGCAGATTGGCAGATGTTATGCGACAGCCGAGTTGAGTTCGAGTTCACTCAGACAGGGGGACAGCTCGCGCATGTTCGTGCACGCCCACAGTTGCTTGACCGTATATATGAGGCACAGCGCAGTGACGACCGTTGCTCAGAGATCATGGCACAGATGGGACAGGGCAGATTTTCCGAGTTCGTGATTGACGATCAGGGGATTTTACGATATGGATCTAGACTGTGCGTACCAGATGCTGATGGATTACGGCGCGACATTCTTGAGGAGGCACACCGATCAGTGTATAGTGTCCACCCCGGTTCCACCAAGATGTACCATGATATGAGAGAGACCTACTGGTGGGACGGGATGAAGAGGGACATTGCGGAGTTCGTTTCGAGATGCCTGACTTGTCAGCAAGTCAAGGCCGAGCACCAGAGGCCCGCAGGAGAGCTACAGCCGTTACCCATTCCAGAGTGGAAATGGGAACAGATTTCGATGGATTTCGTTGTGGGTCTACCCAGGACCAGTCGAGGGTACGACTCCATCTGGGTGATCGTGGATAGATTGAAGAAAGCGGCTCACTTCCTGCCAGTGAAGACGACTTTCAGCTTCGCTCAGTATGCTCAGCTCTATATTGACGAGATCGTGCGACTACATGGCGTACCGACTTGTATCGTGTCAGATCGAGGCACTCAGTTCACCAGCCGACTTTGGCAGAGACTTCAGGAGGCCTTGGGCATTCGTTTGAGCTTCAGCATAGCGTTTCATCCGCAGACAGACGGACAGTCAGAGCGGACCATTCAGACTCTCGAGGACATGCTCAGAGCGTGCGTTTTAGACTTTGGTGGTAGCTGGGATCATCATTTACCTCTAGTGGAGTTCTCCTACAACAACAGCTTCCAGGATACTATTCAGATGGCACCTTTCGAGGCATTGTATGGGAGGAGATGCAGATCGCCCGTGTGTTGGACAGAGCTCAGCGAGAGCAGCATTTTGGGGCCGCAGCTTGTTGAGGAGACGACAGCGAAGATACAGTTGATCCGAGACCGGATGAGAGCGGCTCAGAGCAGGCAGAAATCCTATGCTGACAGGCGCCGTCGCAGATTAGAGTTCGCTGTTGGCGACCATGTTTTTCTGAAAGTCTCTCCGTTGAAGGGCGTGATGCGTTTTGGGCGAAAGGGGAAGCTTAGCCCTAGATTCGTAGGTCCCTTCGAGATCCTTGAGCGGGTCGGCGCTGTTGCTTATCGTTTGGCTCTTCCTCCCAGCTTTCCCGATGTTCACCCTGTCTTCCATGTTTCGATGCTCCGCAAGTACCTTCACGACCCTTCGCATGCGATTCAGCACCCGACAGTCCAGCTAGAGCGCGACCTTTCTTTTGCAGAGCAGCCGGTGGCCATCCTGGATCGGCAGGTGAAGAAGTTGAGGTCGAAGATTATACCAACCGTCAAGGTCCTTGGGCGTAGCCCGAGCAGCGAGGAGGTTACCTGGGAGACCGAGGGCGAGATGAGGAAGAAATATCCCCATCTCTTCGAAGGTACGCGTAGCTATATTATTTTAAATTCGGGGACCGAATTTCTTTAAGGGGGGAAGATTGTAGCGTCTTGAGAAGTCGTTTTGGTGTTTTCCTGAAATTCGGTGAAAATTCGGTATTTTTCCGAAAACCGTCTTTCTTGTTATTTTGCAGTTTAGGGCTAATTATAACTTAAATGGATAGGTAATTACTTGTTTTTAGTAGCTAATGAGTTAATTATGAAATTCTGGTCGTTTAAAAAATTTCCCTAATTTTTCAATTTTTTTAATATTATTTTAAGCCGGTAAGAAAATACATTAAATTAGCAATAAATACAAATTTTTCCGGGCTAATTTTAATCTTTAAAATTATGATAATTAAAATCTAGTGGTAACTTAAATTTTTAGTAATTTATTTTGATTTTTAACAAATTTTTATGATATGAAACGAATTTATTGAATTTTGAGCTAAAACTTGCAATTTTTGAGTTGTAGGGGGCCTTTTTGCATAAAATTTCTTTTGTAAAACCCCTCTCTCTTTTCCCTCAGCCCTAGGACAGCCCCACCTTGTGCAAGTCCAGAAATTTCTGGCCTCTCTTTCTTTGGTTGCTTCTTGTGTTGAATTGTTGGTTTATGGATTTATTTTAAATGAAATTGATAAAGTATGGTGCTTTGACTTTGGAGACTTGACCCATGACTTTTCCCCACTTGCCCACACCCTCCCCCTCACCTCCTACCTGGCCGAAACCTGCACCCCTCTTCTTCATCTCTTTTCTTTTCATTTTTCTTCAATTTTCTTCAAAAAACCACATCAAAATCCACACTTTATTCAAAAATCCAAACAAAATCCTTATGCTATCATTTTCCTTAGCCATTCTTGCTTGAATCTTGGTGCTTGAGGCCATCATTTGGAGCAAAATCCATTCTTTCTAGATCTCAAGTGAGGTATAATTCTCATCAAAGTTACTTTCTTTTGTTGCTAAATTCCTTTAAATGCATGGTTTAGTGTTAAAAGTTAAATAATTTCTAATCTAGTTTAAAAAAAAGAGAGAGTAGTTTGTTTAACTAGGGTTTTGAAGCCATGTTAGTTAATTAGCTTGTCTTTTAGTTAATCTAGTTGTTAATTAACTAATCTATATGATCACCTTGTTTATGTAGTTTTCAATTATGCTAATTTAGTTAAACTTAGAAGTGTGAAATTGTTGTTTTAGGATTTTCAAGAGAGGGTTATGTATGGAAAATGGTATTTGAAGCTTGATTAGTGGGTTGATTAAGGTTTAGAAACCATTATTTAGTTGATTAAACCTAAATTTCTATCTAGTATTTTTCTAACCTAACCTAAGAGGTTAATTTTCTTAAGTGGGCTTTTGTTGTGTTAATTTAAGCTTTCAAGTGTGGAAATTGATTTGGAATTTGCTAGGTTATAATTCAAGAAATGGTTGTTTATGGAAAATAGGATTGGAATCATTGCTATTGTGTTGTAATTAGTGTTTGTAGATTGCTTGTAGTGTGCTTGGGTAATTATGCTATATTGTAGTCGTTTTGTCGCAAATCGGCGATTTTTGCACCGATTTTGGGACGCAAATGCTTACTAGTTTTGTTATAAAATTGTGTGATGAATTATTCTTGATATCTTGATGATTGTAACGGCTTGTCCTACGACTTTTAGGATGCGTGAGTGCGGATTTTTGGGTAGTCGGGTTTTAGTTTCGCCGGGCGACCCAAATCGGCGTTTTTTGGCAGTTTTTGCGATTTTCGCGTGTGTTCCGCGCACTTTGCGCACGTTGTACCTAGCTAGCGAACTTTAGTAGTTTCGTTGGGGTTTTGCGTCGTTCTTGATATGTAACCTTAAGTTTGGTATTGATGTAAATTCCAGATTCGGTCGCGGAGACGTCAGACGCGGCGCGAAAGGGAAAGGCGGTGATTGGACACAGCTAGCCAGGGATCCCGGTGAGTAGATGTAACATCTACGGGGGACTATCGTTGGATGGCGCAAGCCGCCCGATAGTTTTAGTAACTTACAAGACCCTTAGTGATGTTAGTAATTAGGGGTGAAATACTTATTTGACTATTTGCTGCATCCATGCATTATATTGACATACCTATACAAAACCATTTCATAGGACACCTGCACCATTACCAAGGTTTTTATATGCAGCACGAGCACTATTCATGCTTACACACACACCCTGGTAATTGCCATGCCACCACACTAGATAACCTTTAAATTTAAACTTGTGCTATTGCCTTTAATTCCTTAAAAATGAAACCGTAGTATTGCTATTCATGTGCATGTACTTCATCATATTAATTGTTCATGCTTAATACATTAATCACACATCGCAACTTGATTATTGATATCATACGCATGCATTATCATTGATATATGCACTTATGAGGATTTCTTGAGATTTTATGATATTGCTGGATTTCGGGGGAAAACCGCAAAATTTCTAAACTTATTATATTTTAAAAAAATATGTAAATTGCGGTTTTCTAGTGATGTAAGTGTCGTCCACCATGAGTTTGCTGTGGATTTGGAAATCCGTGTCGAGGAGTGGAGGAACCGGCACGGGTACATGGTGGGCCCGGTAAGGTACCCCGGGGCAAGAGGAATGTGGTGATGACGTTGAGCCTGGCAGGGGACGGATTACCTACCGGTGACTGTTTGGGACGGCGGATATCCAGAGGATACCGACCGTGGCCGCTAGATGATGAGATATTGATATTTGAGATGGGTCAGCCGGACGGCTGAGGCCAGAGATACATTTATGAGATTTGAGACAGCTTTTGGGTGTCGTTGCTGGACACCGATTTTCGTCGATTCATTGACATTATGCTGGCAGTCTAAAAGAGTTTCAAAAATAAAAAGAGATAAAATATTCTTATATATACCTATTGAGACCTCAGATATTCATGTTGCATACATATTAGTACACTGATGTTATATACACACCTGCTAGTGCATCCAGTCATACCTGTATTATAGATGCTAGGATGCTTGTGTGCATGCATACGATAGCCTTTGTAGATGTTATTTATTACTCACGAGTTGGCAACTCACCCCCGTTGTGCCATAGTCTTTTGCAGGTCCGCTCCATCAGTACAGTAGCGGCGAGCGCACTTGTCCTTTTGCCTCTTTTGCCTGAGCTCGAGATTTGCTCATAGGTGGGTTATGTTATTATTTTGTACCACCTCGTATATTCTTGTATCTAGTGTACTCCATCTACTGTTTCTATCAGATTTATTGTATATTGACCTAGAGGTGAGACTGTGAGGTTGTGGATTTTATGCTGTATTTTGGGGTCGAACTCACTTGAGTCGACGTGATGTTTTCTTATGCTTCATTATGATTATTATGCTTATTGTCATTTACATTGCGTGGGATTTGTGACCGCCTTATGGCGAAGAGCTAGCTCCCGCTTGGGGATGCCCTATTTTGTTGGATTCATGTATTTTTTTGTTGTACCCATTTTGGGGGCCAGTATTTACAAAGGAGACTCTGCCGAAATTTTCGGAAAAATTGGTATTGTTTTTAAAAAGGGTTGTACATGACTTATTTGATAACTCGCTTTCAATTGATTGGGTTTTCTTCACTCTTTTGCTTAATTGGTTTTGTTTTCTGGGCTTTGGCTTACTTATTTTACGGACGCCTTTAGACGTTTCGTAAACTTAAGTGCCAGTCACGTTCCGTACCCTGCGGGTCGTGACAAGGATGGACATTCCATTAGCCACTCCGCAGATATGGTGGGTAATCTCAGGCGCCCGAGAAGTACTATGGTATCCTCAAGGACAGTGACAGGGAGGTTCTTGTTTACCCAGACTTGACACTACTGTTGTTCCAGACTATGAGACCCGGCAGGAGGATAAGTATAGCGTCATTCTAAACTAGCTTTAGAAGTGCACGTGTATATGACTCTGCCAGGGGGTTGTCATAGTTAGTGGGAGCAGCGGAAGCGTAGTGGACAAGTAGCTTGTGTCTATTTATAGACTAAAGCGGATATAGCGGAGATAGATCATCTATTTTTGATGTGACAGTCATATGTTTTTTACTTCATCAGAATAGGAGATGGATCTGTTAAGAAGGTAGTAGGGTGTAATGTCCTGGTATTTGGATGACATGCACATAGTAGGAAGTGAAATTCCTATACTACGATCGGTTATATTTTGGTTGTCACACAGTAGTTTCTCCATATAGGTTTTGGATATTATATCAGACATTCTGGTTACTAGATCTATGGTTTTAGATCTAGCTTTGGGAAGTGTCCCAATCCGGGTACTTAGACTGTATTCTAAAGGCATTTTAGAATGGACGACTCCTGGTATGGTGGTGAACCTGCAGGTGATGGAGTCACCCTTTCTAAAGGGGTCTTACAGACTAAAGGGGAGAGAGATGTGCATGATTGGCATATCACTTGCTTAGGCAATTGAGTCAATCATGACATGTCAAGTACCACACCAGATGTTGTTTTTGCACTAGATGCAATAAGTTGATATATTAATCCAATCCTGGAGAAAAACGAATGGAAGCAGTTTATGAACATAAGTGGATGTTCTAGGGATTTGATAACAGCGGACTCTTTTAGTAGACGGTTATCATTCTAGGCTTCCAAGGTGACCTGAATGACAGAGTGACTGTCAGAGTTATAGTTTTCCCTCAGACGAGGGGTAGTAGTTTGGACAGGTGGTCCGAGCGGATATTGAGGAAGGCATGACGCAGCAGACTGATTAAGTTCAGTAGTCGATACAGTCTAAGAAGTTTGCTGGATTTGGAGTTCATTTATGAACTGGGTCCCATCAGATATCCAGAAACATTCTAAGACGGGTATTACTCATTTCGGGAGATAGTTTTCTCCGCGAAGTTGAGATAAAGAGAGACATAGAAAGAAACACTGGAGCGGATCCACTCACTGAGGCTATTTCTCGAACGCAATAGTTTTTCAAACGAGGTTTGTGAAACAGATTAGTAGAGGAGTTGGGTGTTCAGTATCATACGGGCTGTGAGTATACGACATCGCAATAATTAGCCTTAAGTGCAAGTGGGAGATTGGTGGCTATAGTGCCCTCAAGGCAATTATCATGGTCGCAGGCATGTGGTCATGATGATTGAGGGAGGACTTATAACGATAAAACAGTCTTACTCGAGATGATAGTATGCTATCTGGTTTGTCTTTATCATCATGTATATGTAGATAAAGCACTTAGGATCTTGCTTGACTACCAGCATTGTGATGGCGATCACATACGTGGGAGCTTAGGGTCTATAAGCACATCCTTAAATATCCCTAGTCGTGGGAGTATCGAGACTGGGCATCGATATTCCAGTGTAGACTGGTGTGTACTTATCTAGACCCTGACGAGGGGCGGTGGCCGGTCTCACAAGCCATTGGTGTCGGTTGTTCACCTAAGATAGTATGCAGGTGCTCATTGGGTTATGATTACACTGGACGGACTCGCCGGGAACATGCTAGTTGGTATTATACCTATAGTCAGATAGCAGATCCCTGGTGACATATGTACAGGTTAGTCTGTTGACCTGAGATCGTCATTTGTCTCGTGTGAGTTCCCACCGTGCTTTGATTACTACCCTACCACGGCTCAAAGGAGTCGTGCAAATAGGTTTTAGTTGGGTACAGTCCCGAGCCACATGGAGGCAGTGAGCGGATCGTCGGGGATTCGTATCTCCTGGTATTGGGGGTTGATGTCGCGCAGTGCACGGGTGGCCATCACTAGAAATCCTCAGCCGGGGTATGTGAGAATTACCGATCTAGGATCTATAGTTTCTCGGGTAGTGATGGGTTTCATACCGACACGAATTATCGCGTTGTTAGGGGTCTGACTTTATCCACCCCCTAGACTCGATATGCGATATTCTTAGACGAATAGACCGGACTGTACGGATATTGTCACTGACAGGCTCAGTAGGGGTTCGGATAAGTTTGCTCGTCGGCCTTCCTTTCGCTCAATACCTGGGTAGCCGTTACGTACAGCTAGTGTCGCTGACGTGCTTATGGTTAAACCCACTGCCAGCGTATTGACGAGGCTTTAGAGTCCCACACAGAGGGTTTTCTCGGTTCAGGCGATATAGTGTAGGTGACGTATGTTGATACATACAGGTGTCCAATTAAATATGTGCATGGACTGCACAGAATTTAATCGGGCGGTTGATAATACTAACGGCTTAGGATTAAGCCAGTTTGTTAAATCAAGTTTTGATTTAATAATTTACATATGTATTTATATATATATATTCTAGTATTATTGCTCACTATTTATTTTCTCTCTTTGGCTATTCGTATTTTTCGTACGAATACGCGTATGTGTATTTCGATACATGTACCGGGAAGTATTTTGTATTTGTGCGGAATGACTTCTAGAAGATGCCACCTCATTATTGATTTTATTTATAAAATCACATGTTTAAATGAGGTGGATATAATGACATGGAAAGGCATGGACATTTAGGTCAAAGCATGGCCTTTGTATATATTGTGATTGGTATGGGCTTGTTAATAAATTATTGTCAATTGGATATGTTTTTTTGGGTGCATTATTTTTGGGAGTGAGAAGGGGGGCCGGCCACTAACAAGATGGTGGAGCTTGCTCATTTTGCAGAATACACTCTCTAGCTCACTCTCATACATGCACCCAAAAACACTTAGCCAAATTTTGTGCTCATGCCTTTGATCATCACCTTCATCTTCTATGGTTGCTCTATGAGCTTTGAGTATGAGAGAAAAATATGGTGACACTATCCTACACTCCCCACTCTCCACTACTAGCAATTTTGAAGTGTCGGTTGGTTCGCTTGGCGAACCTGAAACTTGCGTCGTTTCCCTCGGGTGGATCATCGGAGATGAAGGAAGACCGGCGACCAAAGTCGATCCGCATCACTAGGAGCTTGGAAATGGTTGAAGACCCGAAGGACATAATCCGTTAGGTATAACCATTCTATCTCCTTTTCTTAGATTGCTAGTTTTAGGTTTAATGGTTTCGATCTTGCAAAATCGGGTAATGGTAGCGCCGGGTTTTAAGAAATTTTTGTTCCGCATTTGGCCACGGTTCGATGGTCGGGGCGCTCCCACTACCCAACAATATTCAATTTATTCAATCTGTATTGACTGAACCGAACCATGGATATACTTCTATTTACATGATTCTCTAGTTACATCCATGATTCTCCAGTTACATCCATTTACTGATATCATGGTTTCGGCAAGTCATCCAATTATACAATCTATATTACAAGACATTACAAGTTGCAATACAATACAAACAATACAACCAAGATATCGCGGGGTTTAAGGGGTAGATTGGTACATAAGGTGTTAGAAGTGGCATGAGACTGCAACCATAAGACACCTAACATGTATTCCTTTGATGTTGTACCATGGCATGAACGGTTCCTTGAGTTCCTGATACCTTAGTCTCCGGGGCAAGTGAGACTCCTCTCGTATATACTGGCATCCTTCTGTACCAAGCTACAAACAACAGCGTTAACACTAAATACAACATTATAAAAATATAATACCACTTTAAAAGTTATACACTCTCTCTCTCTCTTACTCTCTGTCTATTCTACCTCTCCCTTATCTTCGGGACTTACCGAGCGATTTGTTCGCTGACGACATTCTCTTTCTTCTTCTTTGAATGTCGTCAGGTGATTCGGACCTTCCAGAGATCGAGCCTAGCACTGAATGTTAGTTATATGTATGCCCTAGAGGCCATTACTGTACATAGGATGTATATTGTAGTGGATGCTGGGACATATATAGGGAGGACTTTCTTGCTCGACATGATAGTATGCTATCTGGTTGCACTTTACCTTAACGTGTACACTGATTGTCTCTCTGTTACATGTTGGTAAAGCCCTTAGGATGTGTACTTGACTACCTGGACTATGATGCGGATCATACTAGTGGGGACATGGTAGTCCATAAGTACATCCTTCAAAGTCCCTAGTCGTGGGTGTATCGAGATGGGGCATCGATATACCAGAGTAGACTAGCGTATACCTTCTCGACCCATACAGATAGGCGATGGATGATCCCATATCCATTGGTGTTTGACATCAGAGATGATATACGGGTGCTCAGTGGAGACTGGGTACACTGGACGGACTCGCCGAGAACTCCCAGATGGTATTATACCTTACGTCAGATGGCAGTTCTCTGGTGACACTGGTACAGAGTAGTCTGTTGACCCGAGATCGTCATAGAGTCTTGTGTGGTTCCCACTGTGCTTTGATTTCCATCTTACCGCGTCCAAGAGGGCGTGCAAAACGGTGGTTTTTGGGTACAGTCCCGAGTCACATGGAGGCAATGAGCGATAGGAGGGGATTCGTCTCTCCTGGTATAGGGAGTTGATGTTGCGCTGTGTTCGATTGGCTATAACCGGAAATCCCTGGCCAGGGTTGCTGAGATTTACTGGTAAGTGTTACCAATAGTTTCTCGAATTGTTATAGACCTCATATCGACACGACTTATCGAGCTATTGGGGTCTGACGTTTACCACCCCTAGGCGAGATATGCGACATATCAGACGATCAGACCGGACTGTACGGTAAGTGTTACTGGTTGGATTCACAGGAGTGTGAGCGGGCTTGCTCGTCGATCTTCTGATCGCTCAATACCCGGGTGGCCGTTACGTTTAGCAGACCGCTTGTGGCTTGTGGGTGTTTGATATGATCATCATCTGCTGCCGGCGTATTGACGAGTCTTTAGAGTCCTACACAGAGGTTTCCTGGCTCAAGCGAAACGAAATAGGAGCGCATATGAGATATGTGCGGGACCGAGAATGATACCAGTATGTGATACTGTATTCGATTCTCGCGATTTGTGACATTGATCGGTTATATGCGATATAGCCGGGTTATCGGATCAAGTGTTGATTCGATAAGTTGTTACTGTAGATATTAATCGGTTATATGCTATATGACCGGATCATTAAATCAAGTGTTGATTTAATGATTTAATGCATAATTATATATTTGATATATTACTTTGCATTAACTAGTATCGGTTCACTTTAAATGGATTTTCTCGCTCGGATGTGCACATTGTATATGTGATATACTTTTTGTGCACTTGATTGTATCATGTTTGATGATACATGCTCTCTAGGGTTTGTGTAAAGATTAAACCATGGTTGTGTAATGGTTAGGGTTTTCTTTTTCATTTATTTATTTATTTCATTTATTTTATTTTGGAAAAGAAATGGCAAAAGAAAAGAAAATGGTTGCTAGTTTTGTTTTACATTGAAAGTTCATGAAGCTTTGACTAAGTGACCATTTTGTCTTCATGCTTAACCATAACCATTCCATTTAACCATGATTTATTCTCTACACTTGACCATGGTTGCAACATGATAAGTATTCAATTTATTTTCTATTTTGAATTAACTTATCATATTATCTTCTTCTTCTTCATCATCTTCTACTTGAAGAAAAAGCTTGCCTCATCAATGACAACTTGATGAAAAGAGTGAGAAATCCAATTCTAAAGTGAACCCACTTCCTATTTCTTCATCCTCTACCTCTTGCCAAGTAGTAGAGTGTGTTTCCTTCACAAGTTTTCATGACTTGGTGAAGTGGGAACTTGATCTTGTGATGCCTCGATGTAGATCATCTTCGGCATGCTAGTCGATGACCTAGCCCGTCCATTCTCCGATGAAGCCGACGCAAGAGCCCGGGATTCCATTTGGACAGCGAGGAGACTTCATTGCGGAGCTATGGAGGTGGAGGACCGGATCTACAAAGGTTGTATTTCCGTTCTCTTAGTAAAATTGTTTACTAGTTCTTTTTCGCCTAGACATCTAGTTAATGATCCGTAGTCTAGGGTTTCTCGGCACCCCTAAAATTTGAAATTGGCATGGTTGATGCCTTGTGAGACCTCATTAGTGTGCCTAGGAACCCTACACTGAAGACTTGAACCAGTTTACTGAAGATCCCGAGCCGTAGTTACACTTGTACACATTTCATTTCAGTACATTCCATTTCTATTTTGCCACTGTTTAGGCATCGCTTTATCCCATGTATTTACTTTTCCATGTATTGTAAAAAGAATGTGAATAAATAAAGTTGCTGTTCAATTATATATTTTGTCTCTTGTGTATATTTCTTTTATATTGCTTAGATACGCTTAGCGTATTTATTTCAGAGTAAATACGTAGCGGCCAGTCGCGCCCTCTGCCCGTACACTGGGAAGCGGGGCGTGACAAAGGCCCTCCCCCCGATACAGTATGAGAGACTTTTTGGGATATTGGGTATGAGATACTACAGCACATGGCCTTAGTGCAAGTGGGAGATTGTTAGGAATATGTATGCCCTAGAGGCCATTAATGTACATTAGATGTATATTATAGTGGATGCTTGGACATGTATATAGAGGACTTTCTTGCTCGACATGATAGTGTGCTATCTGGTTACTCTTTATCTTAACATGTTGACTGGTATTCTATACTGTCTTGCTCTCGCATATTGATAAAGCCCTTAGGATATGTACTTGACTACCAGGACTATGATGAGATCATACTAGTAGGGCCAGGGTGGTCCAAAAGTACATCCTTTAATCAGTTCCTAATCGTGGGAATATCGAGACTAGAGCATCGATATTCCAGAGTAGACTAGTGTGTACGTTTCTTGTCCCTTAGAGGGCGATGGTTGATCCCACAACCATTAGTGTGTGACATCAAAGATTGTACACAGATGCTCATTGGAGAATGGGTACATCGAACGGACTCGCCGAGGACTCCTAGTTGGTAGTATACCTATCGTCAGATAGCAGTCCTCCGGTGACACTGGTACAGATTAGTCTGTAGACCCGAGATCGTCATAGAGTCTTGTGTGGCTCCCACTGTGCTTTGATTTCCTCCCTACCACAGCTCAAAGGAGTCGTGCAAACAAGTGAATTTTGGGTACAGTCCCGAGTCACATGGAGGCAATGAGCGATAGAAAGGGTTTTGTCTCTCCCGGTATTGGGGGTTGATGTTGCGCTATGCTCAATTGGTTATAACTGGAAGTCCCTGGCTAGGGATGTTGATAAGATTTACTGATAAGAGTTATCAGTAGTTTCTCAAACCGTTATAGGCCAGACATCGGCATGACTTATCATGTTACTGGGGGCTGACGTTTACCACCCCTAAACATAATATGCGACATATCAGACGAAGAGACCGAACTGTACGGTAGTGTTACTGATAGGCTTCATGGAGAGTATGGATGAGCTTGATTGTTGATCTTCATATCGTTCAATACCCGGGTAGCCGTAACGTCCAGCTAGTACCGCTGACGGCTTGTAGATGACTGATTTGATCATCACCTGCTGCCGGCGTATTGACGAGTCTTTAGAGTCCCACACAGAAGTTTACTGGTTCAAGCGAAACGAAGTAGGGCATATATTGTTAGGTCTACCTAGCACCCTATGAAAGGTTTGGAAGCATCACATGTCTCAAAGATTAAATTTTTAGAGTGCTAAGTGAACACACAAAGAATCAATCCTAGAAAATTAGGGTTTCATAACTTTAAACCACATCACAAGTAACAAAGGCTAGGGTTTTGAGAGTACAACCTTTATAGCTCCCTATGCTAGACTCCTTGGCCACTTGAGGGTTGAAAAATGGTTAGCTTGAGGTCTTCTAACGTCCACGACGATCCACCCGAAGCTCTTTTGATCAAGCTTGCAACTTCACTTAATCAAGAGAAAGAAATGAAGCTAACACTCTAAACAAGTGGGCAAGACTTGTGTAGAATGATGTTGTGGTGGCTTTTCTCACTTTAAAATCCTAACTTGGTGAGTAATTTGTTCACTAGAGAAATCTAGAAAGCAAAAGAAGAAGGAGGAAGAAGATGATGGCCTTTTTTAGAACAAGAGAAAAGATAATCTCTTATGAAAAAATAGAAAATATATGTATATATATTTTCCACTTCTCATCTCAAACCATGGTTAAATGATAAAGATATTATTGTATTTGAGTTTAAAACACAAAAGAAAGATTAACCCATGGTTAATAAGTAGGTGAGCATGGTTAGTTGAAGAAGAGTGTAGAAATCATGTATTAATCTTTATCTTTTCTTTTGTTTTTAAAACAAATACAAATGTAATAATAATCCATATATAAAATCATGGTGTGAGTTTTATATTGCCACCATTTTCTATGTATATACAATCATGAAGGATGATGTATGTATGTATGTGTGCATGCACATCCAAATGTGTATGAACAAGAATGAATGCATACATGCATGCATACATCCAAAAAATACAAGAAAGGATTTCTAGTGAGAAACTAATGGTTAAATGATAAATCAACACTTGATTTATCAATCCGGCCATATCACATACGACCCTACCAAAAGCAAACCGCCCGATTAATATACGGTATCTTATACGCGCATTTTAACCGGGTCCATGCGCATATCGCATACGCACACCACAACGTTTCGCCTGGACTAGGTAACTCCTTTGTGGGATTCTAAAACTCGTCAATACGCCGGCAGTGGGTGATGATCATATCAAGCACCCCCAAGCCGCAAGCGGTCAGCTAAACGTAACGGCCACCCGGGTATTAAGCGATCAGAAGAAAACAAGCGAACCTGCTACAACTCCCGTCGAGCCAACCGGCAACACTACCGTACAGTCCGGTCTCTTCGTCAGATATGCTGCATATCGAGCTTAGAGATGGTTACGTCGACCCCGATAACTCAATAAGTCATGCCGGTGAATGGTCTATAACAGATCGAGAAACTACTGATAACACTTATCAGTAAATCTCAGCAGCCCTGGCCAGGGAGTTACTGATATAACCAGTCGAGCACAGCACAGCATCAAATCCCAATACCGGGAGAGACGAAACCCCTCTTATCGCTCATCGCCTTCGTGTGCCTCGGGACTGTACCCAACGGCCACCTGTTTGCACGACTCAGTAGAGCCGTGGTAGGGTGGTAATCAAAGTACAGTGGGAGAGCACACAAGACTCTATGACGATCTCGGGTCTACAGACTAACCTGCACCAGTGTCACCTGAGAACTGCTATCCGACGATAGATATAATTCCATATAGGAGTTCTCGGTGAGTCCGTCCAGTGTACCCAGTCACCACTGAGCATCCGTATACGATCTCGATGTCAAACATCGATGAATGTGGGAACATTCATCGCCCATCGTATGGGTCTAGTATCATATACGCTAGTCTACTCTGGTATATCAATGCCCCGTCTCGATATACCTACGACTAGGGACATTCCAGGATATGCTTATAAACTACAGATGTCCCACTAATATGATCTCCATCATAATCACAGTAGTCAAGCCGATATCCTCAGGGCTTTATCAGCATGTATGAATGAATAAAAGCATGATCAAATCTACATGTCAGATAAAGAAGAACCAGATAGCATACTATCATGTCGAGCAAGAATATACACTGAATATATATATACATGTACAGATACATTCACTATCATATAATGGCCTCTAGGGCATACATATATCCAACACATATGTGATGTGTGTGTGGGCCTGATTAAATACGAGTATGTGATACTGTATTGTAATCTGGCAGTTATCGTTATCAGTCAGGTTATATGTGATATAACCGGATTATCGAATCAAGTGTTGGTTTGATAATGTGACATTCAGATTAATGATATTAGTCGGTTATATATGATATAACCGGATTTTTAGATCAAGTGTTGATTTAATAATGTGATATTTATTATATATGATATAATTATATCTTAACTAATATCATTAGCTCACTAATTGCTTTATATATATATATATATATATATATATATATATATATATATATGAAGCATGACATGTTTTTCTATTTTTAGAAAATAGAAAAATAAGGTGTAAATTGTGGAGATATTTGTGGTATGGTTCAAGGCATGGGTTTATATGTTTTTATATTACTCTTGACTCACTATTCAAGCATGGTTGCAATTTTAATTGCATTTTTATTCCATGCTTGAATGAGTGAAGAGAGAGATGATTCATATTATTCATTCTACACTTGCTTCATGGTTCATGCCTTAGCCATTTTTTTTCAAGAGCTCTTTTCTTCTCTTGCTCTATACAATTTTTTTCACCTCACCTACAAGCTCAAAACCCTCACATGAGATGTGAATCATTGAGCTTGTGAAATCTTAGTGAGCTTTACTTATCCCCTACTTCATCATCCCACACCAAACTAGTAATTTTGTGTGGTGTGTTTACTACACTAAAAGTGTTTAGTGTAGTGAAAAGCTTGTGCATGTGGACTTCGGCTGGATCGTCTTTGGCGCGAAGATCACGAAGGAGGTTCGTAAAACTTGGAGTGGAGCCTTGAAGAGTCGCATGGACTTCATCCCGGAGCTTTTGAAGAGAAGGACACGAACTACAAAGGTTGTATGCTCTTAAACTTTCTCTTAAGCTTAATCACATCACAAAGGAAAACCCTAAAATTCTAGTAATGATCTTGGTAGTCTAACTTAGCACCTAGAAAAATTAAAATTTGGCATGCTTGATGCCTCTTGAACCCCTTGACGGTGCTAAGGTCGACTTTCACTGAGCCCGCTGCTTGGTCGGATACCGCCAGATACAATGAATGCTCGTCTCCTTCAACTGGTCGGGTGAGCAGCGGTGGCGTCGTAAGGTGCCTCTTTAATTGGTCAAAGGCGGTCTGGCACTCCTCTGACCACTCGAACCTCGGAATCTTCCTCAGAGCTTTGAAAAACGGGAGGCACTTCTCCCCAGACCTCGACATGAAACGGCTCAGTGCGGCTACCCGACCTGTTAGTCGCATGATCTCGACGTTGGTCTTGGGCGCGGCCATGTTGAGGATAGCGTCGATTTTCTCTGGGTTAGCTTCGATTTCACGGTGGGTGACCATGAAACCGAGGAACTTTCCCCCGGTGACCCCGAATGCGCACTTAGCGGGGTTCAGTTTCATCTTGAACTTGCGGAGGACTTCGAAGGCCTCGTCCAGATCCTTGGCGTGGTCGACCGACAAGACCGATTTGACGAGCATATCGTCGACGTAAACTTCCATGTTCCTGCCGATCTGCAGCTTGAACATGCGATTGACCAACCGTTGGTACGTAGCTCCGGCGTTCTTGAGGCCGAAGGGCATCACCTTGTAGCAGTATACCCCCCGGTCCGTTGTGAACGCGGTAAGATCTTCGTCTGCCGGATTCATACGGATCTTATTGCAGCCGTAAAAGGCGTCCATGAAGCTCAATAGCTCGTGGCTCACCGAGCTATCGACGAGCTGATCAATCCGAGGGAGGGGATAGTTGTCTTTGGGGCAGGCCTTGTTGAGGTCGGTGAAGTCGACGCACATGCGCCATTTCCCGCTCAACTTTTTGATCAGAACTACGTTCACCAGCCACTCCGAATAGGGTACATTCCGAATGAAATCGACGGCGAGGAGCCGATCTACTTCATCCTCGATGGCCTTCTGTTTGACCAGGGCGAAACTTCGCTTTTTCTGCCTGACGGGTCAGGCCGTAGGATCTACCCCGAGCTTGTGAGATATGATTTTAGGGTCGATCCCAGGCATGTCAGCAGGCGCCCAGGCGAACACGTCAGAGTTGTTTCTGAGAAAATGAACCAGGTCATCTCGCTGAGTTCCTGTCAGAAGCGATCCGATCTGAACGATTTTTTCGTCATCCCCTTCTACGAGGGGGGCCTCTGTCAGTGGCTCCACCGGGGTCCCTCGGACCTTTTTTCGCTCATCTCGAGTGTCCAGGGAACCCTTGATGTCACCTTCACTCTCGACATCGTCGGTTGGCCGCTCAAACGAAGATGTTGCGGTGAAGCAAACTTTTGCAATCCGCTGGTCTCCATAGACCAGACCTATCCCGCCCTGGTCGAGAGGGAACTTCATCGCGAGGTGGTAGGTCGATATCTGGTCCCGGAGGGAGTTCAGCGTTGAGCGGCCGAGGAGGATGTTGTAGGCTAATGGGATTCTCGCTACGATGAATTCCACAGGCACTGTTCGCGTACGGCCGGCCTCCCCGACGTTAAACTGCAGAGTGATTACTCCTTCTACCGGGATGGAGTGGTTGGTGAATCCTGAAAGGATGTGGGAGGTCGGCTTTAGGTCTGCCAGGGTGAGTCGTATAAGCAGAAAGCAGTCGTAGAAGAGAATGTCCGCCAAGCTTCCTGAGTCGACCAGTATCATATGCACCTCGTATTGGTGGACCCGAACCGTAATCACCAGAGGGTCGTTGTGGGGCAGGGATATACCGTGGAGGTCCCCGTCGTCAAAAATGATCGGCTCGGTCTCCCTGGCCTTCTTCCTCGGACGGCTGTTGTCCTCCACGGCCGGCGTAGGGTGCTGAGTCTCGTAAGTACTCGACGTACCCCCCGCCGACATGACCATTATTTTTTATGAGCCCCGGTTCCTTTGGATGAGGTTCCTTAGGTCCCCTGACGAGGCAGTCTTCGAGCTGCCGTGACGAGTCCCGTCCGTGCGATCTCGTCGAGGGAAGGGGTGTCGGTCGTGCCTGGGAATAGGCGAGCTGACCGACATCTCCTCGGGAGGGATGGGGACATGAAGGGGCTCGGGGCGAGGCGCTCTGGCGACGGACCTCGATGTTGAACTGTGGGGCGCCCAGCAGGTCATAGAATATGTTGGCCCAGGAGATCTGCGGCCGTGGGAGGCAGCGAGGCGGTGGTCGGCCGTGCCGATGCGAGCAGAGTCTTCTCTCCCTCTGTACGGGTCTCGGTCCCGAGGTGGGGGAGTGGCGACCTGGGGATCTTGCTCTGCCGTTTGGACACGGACGAGCGCGTTCACGACGGACGCGAGTCGATCTATCCTGACGGCTAGGGCGTTGATGGCGTTCGGGGGAGGAGATTCGTCCGCGCCTCCGTTGTGGGGGAGGCGGCGGCTAGCACTTGGATCGTCGCGGTGATCGCTCGCCATTAAGTTAAGATCGGAAGGTGAACTTTGTTCAGTGGGATCAATTGTTTTTCCCACAGACGGCGCCAGCTGACGGATGTCGGATCTCGTCAAGATATTACCTTCCATAGATCTGCTGCGAGCGACGATGAGCGGCTGAGATTGAGTTGGAGGTTGTCTCCTGAAGCGTGTGGATCTCAATGGGTTTGGGGTGGTTGTGGCCAAGCTACCTGCAAGGAAGTCCCGGGTGGTTGTGCCACTGAGGACCTTCCGACGATCAAGTTAGACTGGATTTTTGAACGGAGTAACGGCCTAGTGAGGAAAGAATAACTTACTTGAGTCGCCTGAAAGAGGGGTTTATATACCCAGCAACCAATGGTGGGCGGGCGCGAGAATCACGCCGTCCGTTACGCTCCCGGCGTCACGCCCGTGTGATGGGCAGGATCCCGCATTAATGACGGACAGGCTAGTTAATGGGGGATCGTGGTAGCGTGGAACGCGGGATCATGGGCGACGGATATCTCGCGCATGGCGAGTTTCGCGGAGCCGTGACGGAGGTTCCTGCGACTGGTGCTGCTGGTCGGTTGCTGGGACCGAAGAAGATGAGCTCGGCGGGTGGCTCGGGAACGAGTGGGAAGCCGAGGTATCTTGGTTTTGCTAAAGCCCGGAGACGAGCTGAGAGGGCCGAGGAGGCCAGTTGTGCAGGGGGCTCGAAGGTGAGCCAACGGTTGTTTGTAAGGCGGACACAGGAGTGGTGTGGACGGTTGCAGAAGGTTGGCCAAGTCCATGGGCCGCATACCCGGGGTATTCTACTGACGTACCGTTTCTGGTCCTTTCTTGCTAGCTTCGGGACACGCCATCTGCCACGTGTCACGATCTGGGAAACGGACGATATCCAGCATCATCACTCTACAATTGTGTATGGGAGACGATCTCGATCCAATTCTTTTGTTCCTATGTTACATCTACAACAAAGGTCTGATTGGTTGAAAAAGAAATAATTATTTTTCAGAAAGATTGCAATGCGGTTCCTCAAAGACAACTTGAAGGTTGCAAGATGTCCATCACGGCGAAAAAGTTTTTGGTGTTAGGGATTGGGTTCATTTGAAAATTCAGCCTTGTAGGCAAATTACATTATCCTCTTAGTTATAAGCTCCCCCCTACGTACTATGGCCCTTCATGTAGAGTTTTGGAGAAAGTTGGTGAAGTTGCCTGCAAGCTGGAGTTTTGGAGAAAGTTGGTGAAGAATGCTGCAGTGGTTCGTTCTTGTCTGTTGTAGGCTGACGTGGATAAGTACATAGCATATCTCAGCTGTTGACGAAGGTGATGTAATTCTCTACTGTTGGAGCTCCTTCACTGAATAACAATTCAGAAATGCACAGTGGTCGTCCGATATCAGGACACGAGAATCCAAGGGCTGTAAAGGCTTGAGTTCATCCGACAAGCTTACAAAAGAGAAGGTAAGCAATTAGGGAAATTATTTAAGAAAATTCTTGTAATAGAAAACTCGCAAGGGCCTAGTGAGCGCATAAATTGCTTCCAATCTGGGTTTCAAGGGCACCCTATAAGCTCCTTATCTTGTATCAAAACCCTTGAGAAATTTCTGAGCAATTTGTAAAATCCTTCTTCAATTGAGTGAAATTATTGATTCTTGATTCATGAGTAGTGGACGAGGGCGTATAGAAAGCTGGAGGAAACACTAATCTTGGGGTGAATCCTACCAAAATATTACCATAATTTCTGCATCTTAAAGCCAACAATACGATTATGGGTAACGAAGCCTGCTTCACAATTATCAAGAATTTTACTGACGTCTTGGTTTATTTTTTCACTAAAACTTTTTACAAACATCTTGGAAGATTTTACATACAAATATCAAAAACTCACGCTGGATATATAGATTTTCTCATAAGCATCTTGAAAAAGCCTTCTCCCAAACCACAACACTAAAACAAACCAAAAAGCCTTGGATAGGCACAATCAAGTGCTGCATTGAAAGAAAGAAGAATTATTTTGTTTTCCCAAGTACCTGTAGATAGAACGGCAAGCAAAATCACCTAATATATCCGAGGCTAAAATGCAAAAAAACCCTTCTACTTTGGCGCACGAAACTCTTCTAAACCTGAAATACATGCACTTCAACCCAAAACCGTATTGGTGTTGCTTTTCGAAGTGTTGATTTCCCAAAACGCCCCCAAGTCTTTCTCCTCCAAATTCTCTCTTTTCTCTATGAAGTTTTTTCTATTTCCAATCTTCTTTTTAATCATTTTTCTCCCCAAAATCTCCGGTTCAAAGCATCATCTACCTTTTTTCTAATCATAAAAAATTGAGCTTGAATTCAAAAGGGTATAAAAAGGATGAAGAATAAGAAAAATGAATATTTTAGGTTAGTCAATTAAATATATGAGAGGAACTATTTTAGTATAAAATAGTTATAGAAAATCTAACACCGTTAGGAATTTTGAGATAAAGTGCATGTATTTCAAATTTACTGCTTTTTGCGCAAAAGTGGAGGATTTCTACATTTTAGCCTATAACTAACAAATGAAATAATAATCAGCTTTAAAACTGCGTTTAGGTGAATAAATCATTGCTTACCTTTTCAAGCCCATATTTGACATGACATAAACTGGCCCAACGAAAAAGAGAACAAAGTGAGAGTTTATGCCTCTCAAGAATATAGCCTCATTAAGCACGAAACAATCATCAGCATAGAAAATTAGAATCAAATTAATTAAGTAAAACATCAAAATCTAAATCGCAGCTTTGGTTGGCTCTTCCTGTAAAGAGTATATGTAAGCTGATTCTGACAATCGACATTTAATGATCATTCAGATTAAGATGGTGTTTGATATAGTTGGCCAGTAGAACGAACATTAACAGTATTGAAAAGAAAATACTACTTGTTTTCATTACCTTCCTCTATCATGTACAAAAATACAGTTGCTTGATAACAAGCAAGTCCAGTTACTTAGGTGTTCTATTAGATCGATAAAGGAAATTCCAATTGTAACAAGATAGAATCTTTGCAATGAGAGGCCAACTGAAAATTTTTACTGTTTTACCAAGAGAGAATCCAACAATTTTAACAGACATCAGAACAACTAATCTCTCTCAAGTCTCCTCTTCGAAATCATGGGAGCAACTGAACCGACCCAAACCAAAAACGTCGCCCAAAATATAGAAACCCTTGACCCCCGCTTGAACAAGATTATGTGCCTACATAAAGAAAGGGTGTTGGAAAACATGAGTGCAGGAAACTATTAAAGCATCAATAATGACAAAACAAGGAGATATCAACCCCATAACTAGTCGCATAATTAACTTTAACTGGCTGAATGTAGCTCATAGAGCTTGTGGCATGACAAATATAAGGGTAAATTGCTTAATAATCCCTCAATGTTTTACCATTCCTGCACTTTGATACCTTATAGTTTTTTTTCCTTTTGCACTTCAATACCCTAACGTATTTCTATATTAGCACTTTGGTACCCCTCTTTTTACCGCATTGTCTATTTGGCATCAGTTTATTCATTGACCATTTCTACAATTGCTTGTCTTGCATGATGCTAGGGATAGTCCGATGCAAAATAGACAAGATGGTAAAAACAGTAGATAACAAAGTGCTACCGGCAAAATACATTAGGGTATTAAAGTGTTGAGTTAAATTGTAGAAGTGGTAAAACATTGAGGTATTATTAAACAATTTACCCCAAATATAAAGATAAATGTAATTACATGAAGGTGCCATCATCGACAAATTTTATAAAACAAATCTAAATACAAGCAAAGGCATGTGATACAAAACACACACATTAGAATAATCCACAAAACTGTTTTCAAATAAATAATCCACAATATAAGGCATCAGCCGATCCGCTTAACTTAGCATTTAGTGCATCTTTTAAAATGGATCCGGTCATTTAACCAAAAAAACAAAACAGATCCAACCCCAAGATACCATATTTTATCGGTAGAAATAGTTAATATATAAATAAATATGGTCCATATCACCTTTCTTATTCTACAAACTTTTGAAAATGCAACCAATCCATGACCTAATATTAAAATAATATCATTATCTTGAAACCACAATCTTTTCGAAAACAACAAAGGCTTTACTAAATAGGCGAAGGATTATACAGTGTTCTAAATGTCAGCCGACATCGCCGAAATGGCGGCGAAACATCTCGGTTTTGGAAAGAAAATGACACAGATACGCAGAATTATTTCGTTTACCGATATTTAGTAAATATCGGCCAAAATATCGTGATGTCGCCGTTTTACCCGACATTTATCGACGTGGAGAAATTTTTTTGGATAATTTTCATTCGGGCTTTGGGCTTTGTACATTAAGTAATTAACCTGGTTCCTTGCAAAAATAAAGAACAAAAGACATCTCCATTACAAAAATATGAATAAGTTGATATTTTTGCAAAAACATAAGTTAAATAAATGACGTTTACATTAAAAAAATATAGAACCCGATATTTGATAAAACCATCCGACATTTCACCATGCCTGATATCCGACATCAAAATCTTCAGACCGGCACGACACCGACATCCGAAATTTAGAACATTGAAAGTATAAAACTATGTCTCTACACTTGCAAAACACCAAAATTCTATAAGAAAGATGCATCTCTTTCATTGCTTTGGCTTTTGCTTATAAATTTACTTTTGTGCTTAGTCCTTTTACAAATGGAAAGCAAATATTTTACCTCACCATAATTTTGTTGAGTTTTCTAAGTTTATAATCATTTGATGACGAACATTTTTTTCTTTCATGGATGAATAATATATTTCCCATCTATATTTTGTTTGAAACAGGAGCATGTTGAAACATCGTTTACCAGGATGGTTCTATTTTTTGTTCTTTATTTTGCAAGTCTCGGTATATCATTCGGCAAATTCGTCATGGTAAGAACCTATGGATCAATTTTTGTTAATGATCTTGTCGTCAAATATTAATCGGTGTTTGTCACGTACGTAGACGTTCACATCTAGGCAAAAACGGTCTTAGATCACCACTCGGACTAAAAACGCCGAAATTAAACGGTTAAGACGCCAAACCTTTATTTTAAGAAGACCGACCACTCAAGTTTGAAATTAAGCGACTTTTAGTTGTTTTATATATTGTTATTTAAAACGTGGATGGTTATTATTACCCAAGTAATTATATTACATATTAAATCGTTTTCATGCATTTTGACTGTATTTTGATATTATCTTTTATAATTTTTATACTTTATAAGAATGTTAGTGAATTCCTCATGTCTCTATTTTCTAATTTTTTTTGTAAGTATACATATTTACTTGAAAGAGTAAAACCGTCTCATAGACACCAAAACGGCGCATTAAGCGCCTAGATGCTTGGCGGTAACCAAACCACCCAATACCACGTAGTGTTTTTTACTATCTTGGTGTCATGTTATGTCATCTCATATTTGTATTTTTCTAATGTCTTTGTTTATCATAATATGTTATGTTTATCTCATTTTCAAGTCGTGCTGATCAATATAAAGTTCGACTTACATTACACGAATACAATGTTCAATATTTTATCTTGGTTCTTAATAAAATTTGATGTTTAAATTTAATCCATATTTACGATATGGTAACATACATAGCTATTGACACATACAACAATCTATATAATAGTATAACGTAGGATTCATCTAAATCATAAATTTTTGGCATTTCCAAAATTGTCCCTCGGATTTCACCAAATTTCCCCTTTTTTCCTTCACCTAACTGTCATATAAGTAACTTTACTATAGTTAGTAGCATTCTTCTATATTGTATATTTCCCTGTTTGAATAGCTATTACAAACGGTTGTAAAATGTCATAAAAGCTTACAAAGAAAAAAAATTCTTCCTCGATATTTCAATGCATCGCTCAACCACAGCTAGGACTTCTACGGAAATATCAAGGCAACAATTAGTTACGTCCGGTCGGCTAGTTAGCTTGATGCTGCCAACTACGACAAAGAAGACAATGCGTTGGTGCTTGGATGCTGACAAAAGAAGCCTACTTCCTCTTTTACACTGTCTTAAGTTCATTCCTTTCCTTTTGCAGTTTTAGTTGTTGAAACATCATTCGAAAAAAATCCATAAACTTTAAATCGTACGAGTTTCCCTTTTGCTTTTCATTCTATTTTTTCTTCTTTTGATGACAATTTATAAGAGTATCTCTACCTACTAATGCTTTGTGTACCGAATTGCCAAGATAACAATGTTATTAAGAAACTTTTCTGTGGCAATAGAATTATCAAATATTATTTCCGTCGAAAAGCAAATTTTTGTTTGTCCCTGTAATAATTAATGAGTGTCACGGTTTCCAACAATGTTTTTATATATAATTTAAAAAAAGAAATCAAACTGTGGGATGAATTATTGTAGCATATGTATACTAATTCAATGTGATCTTGATACTCCGGTGGTTGATTTGGTCTTGGAAAATGTTTTATTACTAGTAACCCGTTATATTTGGGATTATATGATGCAAGTGTAAGTGTTGAAATCACTTATGTTTTAATGTAGTTGTTAGAACATTTGATCATCAAAAGATCGATAGATCGTTGAATTTTGACTGATCTATAAGCATTCTCTCTTCTATGCACATTCCTTTATGTATACATATGGAAATCTATTGCAACGTGTTGCATGATAGGATAACATTTCAGCCTGACTACATTAGAAAAGACAACAAGAAAGATCTAATTAATTAGAATCCCCTTTCCTTTTCTCTCTCTTTTTTACTTAATTAAAGGGAGGGGAAAAGGGAAATTCTAGGTTGCTCTTCAAGCATTAACTCAAAGAAGTCATGGAGCTTACACGCTAGAAGCAAAAACCACCTTCATTGCCTTGCTCTTCCATTCTATTATGTTCAAGGAATTTCAATGATACATTACCTGCATTTTATTTTCAAAGTTGCATTACCTTCATTTTATTCTAAGCATCATTTATCTCTTGCGTTACACATTAACAAAAAAGTGTAAAACCCAATATCCTAACCAGGCGATATAATTTGATGTTTTCATTACCACCATACTTTTCTAAGCATCATGTATATCCTGTGTTGCATATTAACCAGACACTATCCGAAGTGTCATTTATCTCTTGCGAGTTACGCACAAAGTTATTGTTGGCTATAGTACCCTCAAGGCAATTATCATAGTCGCGGACTTGTGATTATGATGATTGAGGCAGGACCTATACCGATGAAACAGTCTTACTCAAGATGATAGTATGCTATCTGGTTTGTCTTTATCATCATATACATGTTGATTGAGCCCATAGGATTCTTGCTTGACTGCCCGCATTGTGATGGCGATCACATATGTGGGAGCTGGGGTCTATAAGCACATCCTTAAATGTCCCTAGTCGTAGGAGTATCGAGACCGGACATCGATACTCCAGTGTAGACTAGTGTATACTGATCGAAACCCAGACGAGGGGCGGTGGCCAGGTCTCACAAGCCATTGGTGTTAGTTTGTTCACCTAAAATAGTATACAGGTGCTCATTGGGTTATGAGTACACTGGACGGACTCGCCAGGAACCTGCTAGTTAGTATTATACCTATTGTCAGATAGCAGTTCCCAGGTGACATGTATACAGGTTAGTCTGTCGACCTGAGATTGTCATTTGTCTCGTGTGAGTTCCCACTGTGCTTTGATTACTATCCTACCACGGCTCAAAGGAGTCGTGCAAACAGATTTTAGTTGGGTACAGTCCCGAGACACATGGAGGCAGTGATCCGATCGTCGGGGATTCGTCTCTCCCGGTATTGGGGGTTGATGTCGCGTTGTGTACGGATGGCCATCACCATAAATCCGTGGCCACGGTGGACGAGAATTACCGATCCAGGATCGATAGTTTCTCAGGTGGTGATGGGTTTCATACCGACACTAAATATCGCGTTGTTGGGGGTCTGACTTCATCCACCCCCCTAGACTCGATATGCGATACTCTTAGACGAACAGACCGGACTGTACGGATATTGTCACTGACAGGCTCAGTAGGAGTTCAGGATGAGTTTGCTCATCGGCCTCCCTTTCGCTCAATACCTGGGTAGCCGTTACGTACAGCTAGTGCCGCTGACGTGCTTGTGGTTAAACCCACTGCCAGCGTATTGACGAGTCTTTAGAGTCCCACACAGAGGATTTTCACGGTTCAAGCGATATGGTGTACATGTTGTATGTTGATACATACGGGTGTCCGATTAAATATGTGCACTTGCTGCGCAGACTTTAATCGGACGGTTGATAATACTAGCGGCTTAGGATTAAGCCGGATTATTAAATCGGGTTTTGATTTAATAGTTTATATATGTATTTGTATATACGTATTCTAGTATTATTGTTCACTATTCGTTTTCTCTCTCGGCTATTCGTATTTTGGTACGAATACGCGTATATGTATTTCGATACATGTACCGAGAAGTATTCCGTATTTTATACGGAATAGCTTCTAGAAGATACCACCTCATTTACATGATTTTCCATTTATGGAAATTCATTTGTTTTTTTTTTAATGAGGTGGAAAAGGTGATGTGATTTGTGGCATAGGTTTTAGGCATGGTGCAAAGTATGGTGCTCATTTGTTTAATTGTTCACATTGTTTAATGAAATTAAAAAAATGACATTTTTTGTGGATGAAAGAGGGGGACCGGCCACATTTTAGATGGGGGTTCATTTTTCATTTGCAAGATTACACTCCCTCTCTCATACACACAAAAATGACTTAGCCATTTCCTTTTGTTCATGCCAAGTCTTCATCACCACCTTCATTCATCTTCCATGGATACTCTTTTGAGCTTAAGGGATGAGAGAAAAATATAGTGACACTTCCATACACCTCGACTCTCCATCGCTAGCGATTTTGGAGCGTCGGTTGCCTCATTTGTCGAGACTGGAGCTTGCGCCATTTCTCTCGGGTGGATCATCGGAGATGGAGGAAGACCGGCAACCAAACATCATCAAAGAATCACTAGAAGCTTGGAATGAAGACCGAAGGACACGGATCAACTCAGTATAACGATTCTAACTCTTAGTTAGCTCGCTAGAATAGGGTTTAAGGTCGATCCGTAAATCGGGTAGCGGTAGCGCCGGTTTAGAAAATTTTTGTTCCGCATTTTGGTCGCGTTTCGATGGCCGGGACGCTGCCGGGACCCTTCATGGTATCAGAGTCACCCTTTAAACCCCTTACTAGTTTGTTTAGACGTGCTTAAAAGATCGATCGACGGATTTTACCGAAATCACGATTTCATTCTTCTGTTTGCTGTCGATTTTCAAATGTGGTCAAAAAATTATTTCACACATCTTAAAAATCCGTGCATGCGAATATAAGGGTGCAGAAAAAATTTGAGCTCGTGATGCCTCCAAGTAGCCGCGGAACCGCCGCACTAACCCCCTTTTGGCGATGGATCCACGGCCACATTTTGGCGACGGGCCTTCAAATTTTTACTGTAGCTCAGAGACTTGGAATTATGATTTTTGTGATATTCTGTTTTGGCCCAGGTTTCAGTGAAGTGTTGTTTTGCTATTGGGGCCAATTTGGAACTTAGTCGATCGATATTTTAAGTGTGCGTTTACCAATACATACATTTCTATCTGCGACCGTAAATGTCATTTGATCGGTAAACCCGTCTAACTGCTATATGTTCTTTTAGACGGGTTTGCGAACGTGACATTCACGTTGATGTTCTATGTTGTGCTGTGATGTTGGTTGGATCGTCGTGGTTGATAGCAATGGTGCAATGTTAGTACAGTTTTGATTCATTTGTACATTTGATATTGCGGGGCGAGGGTCCGACATGTGGACTGCTGTCACTGCCAGTTTGTATATTATTCTTTTGGGGCACGACCGGGCTGAGGTCGATGTCACCCTTGTATATTATTTTATTTTCTGTACTAGGATTACCCCGCGGTGGAGTGCACGAATAGCCGGGTTCTAGAGGGCAACTGTCCGCATCTCATGGCGTTGGGACGGAGGGGGCCTTACTCTAGAATTGGCAGGCTGTTCGCCGCACTCGTAGGGGGTATAGGTTGACCCAGGAGGGGTGCCCAAGTTACCGGATTCCGTGAAGTGCTGGGTGGTCCATTCACGTTGCTGAAGGGGGCTGCCTCACTTCTGGTTTTGGCGGGTAACTTGCCGCGCTCGTAGGGGTCTAGGTTTCATTGTACGGGCTATCCACATGACAGGGAACGTCGAGTCTCACTTACGGCTCAAGTGAAACTCGGGACTCCAGATTATCCACCATTCTGTATTGCTTCTGTGATGTTTCTGTGATGTTGCTTTATATCATGCCTGGGACGATTGTTATATATATTTATATATACTAGTAGATATTGTATATGTTTTGCACCCGCACTAGCCCAGTCCCCGCTCTGTCGTTAGTTAAGTAACCTAACGGGTGATGACGGGACCCAGTGGCGAATGCGGATGGCATATACGTACATTTTATTTTCGTTCTTTTCTGGTGTGATTAATTGATAGGACTGCATTGATTCTTATCAAAAGAAAGATAAAACAAACCTATATTTGATGTTGTTGGAACCAAGTTTTTTTAAAAACTGACATTACAGACGTTCTCTTTTGCTTTGCACAGTGGTATTCGGTTATGAATATCCAGCACCTCATTCGACGAGACAAAGGGCCGAGATCCCTTCATCGGGAGTGACCCTTTGGGTAAAAGTTTGCGTCAACGTAATAATTTCACTATAGTCGATTACCGTTGCTTTGCATCGTGGTATTCAGTTTAGGATATCCTGCACCCCATTCGACAGGGAAAGAGCCGAGATCCCTTCACCGGGAGTGACCTCTTTAATAAAAGTTTTCGCCACTATATATTTATAAAACCACTTGGATTCCTTCAACGATATCAAGTTCATTACGTTAAAGGTTTTTCGCCAAAAAACAGCCGTAGCCCTCCGTCATTTCTTATGAGTATTATTTAGTATTCGTGCTGCGTTTGTTGACCTAGTCAAGACGTAGTGTTCGGTAGATAAGTTGTGCTTGTTTGTGGCATTTTAAATGCGATTGGTTAGGACAGTCATGCGACCTTGTTGACCTAGTCAAGGGCACGTGCGGGTGGGTTTAATGCAATCCAGGATAATGACGGGTTGAACTTGACTAGCGGTTTATGGTTTGTTGACCTAGTCAAGGTCATAAACCGCTTGGGGTAAAAATCACATCGGGAGTTTCAAACATACAGGAAACTTGCCAGGCTTGCGCATACCTTCTGGAATGTGGTGACTTGAGTGGCTTCTATCAAGTTATCATACGATGATAGTTGGATCCCGATTCCCACTGATGAGTAAGATTACTCCTCGGGTGAGATTCCGAATAATTCTCCTTTTAGGTTTGGAGGAGAATTTAAGGAAACAGTGGGAGCCATCCAGATTAGATAAAATGATTAACTATTCTGATCTAGGTTAGAGTGCACGCTGAGTGTTTCTTTTCTCTCTCTCTCTCTGGCTGCGACTATGACCCGACCTTTGACTAAAACTCATGAAACCAAATTGACCGAACCTTCTTAAAACACTTTGGCTTTTGGAATGTCACGGTGTCGCATATATCACTGCCACTCCTATATCACCTTTGCATTTCTCCAGAACACCCCGTATTATTACGAACATCCACTTCCATTGGATAAATCCATCGTATGGTTATATACGAACTCGAAAGAACTTTTTCGGGGATGGATTCTGGTTCTGGAGAGATTGAATAGGATTATTCGGTTGTCTTTTCCCTTTACCTTCTCTCAGGTTGTGAGGGCTCCTAGGATTAGGAGAAGGTACACCTATTGAGTTTATTGGATAGTCTTCTTCCAAACCATAGGCAGGTGCCGAATGGTAAGGAAGGAAGAAAACCAATTAAGCTTAAGTGTGGTGTACAGAAGGTAATAAGTAAAGACATATAAAGGGATTAGAATAATGGCAAAGGAAATTGCGACCACCATCCTTCACGACAAAGACCGGGTATACCCCTGCCACTCCTACATCCACTTTGTATTTCTCTAGGACACTCTGTATCACTACGGATATCCACTTCCATTGGATAAATCTATCGTATAGTTACATACGAACTCGAAGGAACTTTTTCGAAGATAGATTCTGGTTCAGGAGGAATTGAATAGAATTATTCAGATGTCTTTTCTCTTTACCTTCTCTCAGGTTGACGAGGGCTCCTAGGATTAGGAGAGTACACCTATTATGCTTACTGGATAGTCTTCTTCCAAACCTTAGGCTGGTGCCGAAGGGTAGGGAATGAAGAAAACCAATTAGCGTAAAGGAGGTGTACAGAAGGTAACAAGTAAAGACATAATAAAATGATTGCAGTGAGAGCAGGTAAGTATATGGTTACTGTCATGATTCAGGATAGTGGAAGAGGCGTTACTAGGAATACCAGTTAACCCCTTTTGAAACATTTTCATGTTTCAGTTTCACTGTGCGATATTAATTGAAATCTGTTTTCCCAATTGGAATCTAACTCCAGGGTATGTATTTACCAGATCAGTTTCTCACATCTGTATGTTATTACGGATGGTGAGTGGGAGTAAGATATTGAGAATTGGGCGATTAGATCCTCATTATATCGGAATTCGTTGCAATTGGTGATATTTGAGGAAATCATCTGGATTTTGCCGGATGGCAAATATTTGGATTTGAATATCCATTGTTATGCACCAATTTCAAACTGATATATCTGTACGTTTATTTTTATAAAGTGATATATTTTTTTGATATTATGTCTGTGACATTTACCTATATCGGTTGGTGATTAGATAAGGTGCATTTAACAGCGGTGTAATTCTTCTTAGCCATACTACAATTTTTCAACCTACGACGCACAGGGTTTGAGTTGTTGAACTCAGAGGACTTATACAAGGTATTGTATGTTGTCAAGTGTCCATTAGGACAAAGGGGCTGGTACTCGCACTATATTCTGTTTACTCATGACTTCTCTAGTTCTACATGTATTTCGTTGAAATGCAAGGTCCAGATATTGAGAAGTTATAGGTATAAGAATAAAGTAGAGAACCATCTGTTGTAAGTATCAGGATTCTTCGAGGAAGTCGAAGATATAGATACTTGTGTTTGGTATTCAGTTAATAGTAATGGTCTTGAGAACTTGCTTCTCTTTCGAGTTACTCATATATGGATGCACTCCTAGATGAGTAATGCTGATTGTCCTCTTTCTATTTGGTTGATATGCATTGGAGACAGATGCATGTTTTTGAATCTGGTTCAAATTAGATTAGTGCTTTTATTTCTATATTAGATTAATATAGAATCAATTTATATCTTAACGATGTTAAGGTATAGCGAGTTGTCCGGCTGATGCTTAAAACCAGAATCCGGATAAACTCAAGGCACGTTTCAGTAATGGCTGTTTGTGGGTTATCCCGGGCTTTGACGAGAGTTAACTTTCTACCATCAGGAAGATCAATATTTATATTGTTCTTGACTCGCCATAGTTTTAGCAAAATGGACTTTTTCAGAAAAACAAAAGTGGGAGTATGGTAGAACAGGAAGTTATTCCAGAACCACAAACGATTACCGAAGACTTAATAGAACCTGAGGATTCAATTGTTTTCAACGTTCCATTAGCCACTCCGCAGATTTTGGTGGGTAACCTAAGACACCCGAAAGGTACTTCGGTCTTCTCAGAGACGGTGACAGGGAGGTTCTTGTTTACCCAGACTTGCCATTGCTGTTGTTCTAGACTATAAGACCTGGCAGGAGGATGAGTATAGCGTCGTTCTAAACTAGCTTTAGAAGTGTACGTATATATATGACTCTGCCAGAGGGTTGTTGTAGTCAGTGGGAGCAGCGGAAGCATAGTAGGCAAGTAGCTTATGTCTATTTATAGACTAAAGCAGGTATAGCGGAAATAGATCATCTAATTTTGATGTGACAGTCATAGGTCTTGACTTCATCAGAATGTGAGATGGATCTGGTAAGAAGGTAGTAGAGAGTGATGTCCAGGTATTGGGATGACATGCACTTAATAGGAAGAGATATTCCTATACTACGATCGGTTATACTGTGGTTGTCACAAAATTGTTTCTCTACATAGGATATGGATATAATATCAGGTTTTCTGGTTACTAGATCTATGGTTTTAGATCTAGATTTGGGAAGTATCCCAATTTGGGTACTTTGACATTAAATGGACGACTCCTGGCATGGTGGTGTACCTGCAGGTGATGGAGTCAACCTCTAAAGGTGTCTTACAGACTAAAGGGGAGAGGGGTCTACATGATTAACATATCATTGGCCAGGCCAATTGAGTTAGTCATGAAATGTCAAGTACCACACCAGATATTGTTTTTGCACTAGCTGCAGTAAACATATATTAATCCAATCCTGGAAAAACATCGAGAAGCAGTTTATGAACATAAATGGATGTTCTAGGGATATGGTAACGGCAGCCTCCTTTGGGAGACGGTTATCATTTCAGGCTTCCAAGGTGACCTGGATGACAGAGTGACTGTCAGAGTTATAGTTTTCCCTCCTTTGAGGGACGGTATGTTGGACAGGTCGTCCAAGCGGATACTGAGTAAAGGCATGGCGCAGGATACTGATTAAATTCAGTGGACGATACAGTCTAAATAGTTTGTTGGATTTGGAGTTCTTTTGTGAACTGGGTCCCATCAGATATCCAGACAAATTCTAAGACAAGTATTGCTCATTTCGGGAGATAATTTTCTCCGTGAAGTTGAGATTAAGAGAGATACAAAAAGAAACATTGGAGCGGATCCACTCACTGAGGCTATTTCTCGAACGCAATCATTTTTCACAAACGGGCTCTACGAAGCTGATTAGTAGAGAAGTTGGGTGTTCGGTATCACACGGGCTGTGAGTATGCGATATCGCAATAATTGGCCTTAAGTGCAAGTGGGAGATTGTTGGCTATAGTGCCCTCAAGGCAATTATCATAGTCACGGACTTGTGATTATGATGATTGAGGCAGGACCTATACCGATAAAACAGTCTTACTCAAGATGATAGTATGCTATCTGGTTTGTCTTTATCATCATATACATGTTGATAGAGCCTATAGGATTCTTGCTTGACTGCCTGCATTGTGATGGCGATCACATATGTGGGAGCTGGGGTCTATAAGCACATCCTTAAATGTCCCTAGTCGTAGGAGTATCGAGACCGGGCATCGATACTCCAGTGTAGACTAGTGTATACTGATCGAGACCCCGACGAGGGGCGGTGGCCAGGTCTCACAAGCCATTGGTGTTAGTTTGTTCACCTAAGATAGTATACAGGTGCTCATTGGGTTATGAGTACACTGGACGGACTCGCCGGGAACCTGCTAGTTGGTATTATACCTATTGTCAGATAGCAGTTCCCAGGTGACATGTATACAGGTTAGTCTGTCGACCTGCGATCGTCATTTGTCTCGTGTGAGTTCCCACTGTGCTTTGATTACTACCCTACCACGGCTCAAAGGAGTCGTGCAAACAGGTTTTAGTTGGGTACAATCCCGAGCCACATGGAGGCAGTGATCGGATCGTCGGGGATTCGTCTCTCCCGGTATTGGGGGTTGATGTCGCGTTGTGTACGGATGGCCATCACCATAAATCCGTGGCCACGGTGGACGAGAATTACCAATCCAGAATCGATAGTTTCTCAGGTGGTGATGGGTTTCATACCGACACTAAATATCGCGTTGTTGGGGGTCTGACTTCATCCACCCCCCTAGACTCGATATGCGATACTCTTAGACGAACAGACCGGACTGTACAGATATTGTCACTGACAGGCTCAGTAGGGGTTCAGGATGAGTTTTGCTCGTCGGCCTCCCTTTCGCTCAATACCTGGATAGCCGTTACGTACAGCTAGTGTCGCTGACGTGCTTGTGGTTAAACCCACTGCCAACGTATTGACGAGTCTTTAGAGTCCCACACAGAGAGTTTTCACGGTCCAGGCGATATGGTGTACATGTTGTATGTTGATACATACGGGTGTCCGATTAAATATGCACTTGCTGCGTAGACTTTAATCGGACGGTTGATAATACTAGCGGCTTAGGATTAAGTCGGATTATTAAATCGGGTTTTGATTTAATAGTTTATATATGTATTTGTGTATACGTATTCTAGTATTATTGTTCACTATTCGTTTTCTCTCTCGGCTATTCGTATTTTGGTACGAATACGCGTATATGTATTTCGATACATGTACCGAGAAGTATTCCGTATTTTATACGGAATAGCTTCTAGAAGATGCCACCTCATTTATATGATTTTCCATTTATGGAAATTCATTTGTTTTTTTTTAATGAGGTGGAAAAGGTGATGTGATTTGTGGCATGGGTTTTAGGCATGGTGCAAAGTATGGTGCTCATTTGTTTAATGGTTCACATTGTTTAATGAAATTAAAAAAATGACATTTTTTTGTGGATGAAAGAGGGGGCCGGCCACATTTTAGATGGGGGTTCATTTTTCATTTGCAAGATTACACTCCCTCTCTCATACACACAAAAATGACTTAGCCATTTCCTTTTGTTCATGCCAAGTCTTCATCACCACCTTCATTCATCTTCCATGGATGCTCTTTTGAGCTCAAGGGATGAGAGAAAAATATAGTAACACTTCCATACACCTCGACTCTCCATCGCTAGCGACTTTGGAACGTCGGTTGCCTCGTTCGTCGAGGCTGGAGCTTGCGTCGTTTCCCTCGGATGGATCATCGAAGATGGAGGAAGACCGGCAACCAAATATCATCAAAGAATCACTAGGAGCTTGGAATGAAGACCGAAGGACACGGATCAACTCGGTATAACGATTCTAACTCTTAGTTAGCTCGCTAGAATAGGGTTTAAGGTCGATCCGTAAATCGGGTAGCGGTAGCGCCGGTTTAGAAAATTTTTGTTCCGCATTTTGGTCGCGTTTCGACGGCCGGGGCGCTGCCGGGACCCTTCATTATTGCCTAGTAATAGTAACAAAAAGCCTTTATTCCAAATTCTTGAGCTCGGTTATATGAATCTGTTCCTTCCATTATGCTCTATTAAGAATCATCTCCTTGATCAAATTAGCAACTAACATATTTTATTTTATTTTATGTAAAACAATATGATCCACCAAGGTAAAATGTGACATATACACAATGCATATTCTGATTTGCTGACCTTGTAAGCAATTAATTAGTGCATGCATGACAACCATTGAGAAATGCAATAAGGAATTTTGCTAAGTAATATAAAGTTCTCCTAATCAATGTAGAATTGTCTATGTAGGTTTCGAGAGAACAAGTTATCTGTGATTCCAGTTTATTGACTGATGGGATATAGTGAAAATGTCCCCTCTAAAAAAATCTAAAATGAAGAAGATCAGGAACTTGAAATTTCCAAGGCAAGATAAACAATTACCCTTGTTTTCTGTGTCAAGTCGAGAAACTTTCTAGCAAGTAACAAAATGAATTCCCTTATTCACTACGTTGACAAAAGATACAAGGAAGAATATTTTTAGTTCAAAAAAAGGAGGGGATACATAATACTTGATTAACTATAAACCTACTACGCATCGAGTTGATATTTCCATATAGGGTTTTTTTTTGGTCAGCTTGACTTGTAACATAAAAAATGACGTAATAATTTGTAATAAAAAGCGTTTTAACACTTGTGTCATACGATCTGCTGTTTTAATCATTTAGAACAAAACTATATTTAAAAAATTCATGTTACTAACGACGTTTCCAAGCTCTTAATCTTGAGTATAGCTATCACAATATTTCAACATCAAGCACTGATTGCCTTCAATAAGATTCGTGCTCAAAACGTTCATATGGCATGAAGACTTGACTCAAGCAAATGACGTGATGCAAGTTTTATCAAGAAACAAAGACGTCTCAAAGTAACAACTCAAGGAAATGAAAACCTAAGAACTGAGTCAGAGAATAGTCGGAAGTTTTTTATTAAATCTAGTGTTGATCTCACAAGGTTAGAAACCATTTTCCAACATATTTCTATTCTTCAAACGTCTAAGTCTAACATATCCATTGGAATTCAAACTTTTTAATTTTCAGAACTGATATTCAAAACTAGTCAGACAACAGACGTCTATACCAGACGCAGACATCTATACCAAACGTCTGCTTAAGAAATTTTGAATCACCAGACGTCTGGTTCATACGTCTGTAGAAGGAAATTTCCATTTTCCAAGACTCTATTTCTATTTCAGAGACGACTCAACAGACGTCTCATGAATACATTTTTGAACTGCAGACGTCTGTTACAGACGTCTACTAAAGGAATATATATACAGTAAAACCTCTATACAGTAATATCCTTGGGACCGGGAAAAAATATTACTATAGGGGGGTTATTCTTAAGTAGAGTTTTATATATAAAAGAAATCATGGCGGCAATAAGGCAAGAAGCGCAAGGTGATAATCCGGAAGACGATAGTGTGGAAATAGAAAAGGTGTCATGTCGAGAAGCTTCAAACATGTTGGATAAGTTAGAAATGTTTTGGATTCAACAAGAAGGTGATTGTGGTGACGAGTTACTACGAACTCGCAAGTTAAAGGATATGGTAGTAACTCAAAAAATTAAGTCATTGTCCCAAACAACTTTGAATAAGTACTTTATGTCATCTTAAGTTCAATTGTGTAGTTAAGTAATTTATGTCATCTTAAGTTCAATTGTAATAGCCAAGTAATTTTATGTATTTTTTATATATATAAAAAATTATTTAAAATTTAATGCCAATTTATTACTATATAGAGGTAAATTAGTACAGGCGGGACTTGGAAAAAGTATGGAATATCACACTGTGGAGGTTATTCTTATTTATAACTGGTCCCGAGTCGGGACCGGGACTTTTTATCACTATAGGGAGGTTATTCCTATATAGAGTATTCCTATACGGAGGTTTTACTGTATATATATATCAGTTTTTGTCTCTCAAAGCAGACATTTGATACAGACGTCTCCTTAAGAAATTTTTGAACTGCAGACGTCTGGTACAGACTTCTGCCATGGCCGTTTCTGTCGGTTTTTTTGTTTGAATTTTCAAATGAATGGATGTTTACGCCATTTTGATTCCAAACAATTTTCAACTGTCAATAATTGTTTTTAGCGGTTATGATTCTGTCCTAATAGCAACCCTTACCATTCCTATAAATACCCATAAGATCAAACATTTTTCGAACATAATCATTGATCAATCTTATAAGAAATTCTTGTTCTTCTTGTGCCTAAATTTTTCACTCTTTCATTTCCTCAAAAGCTTCAAATTCAATAATCTCTCAAAACAATTCTCGTCCCTAATTGGTATTAATCTTTTGAGATGATAGGATTATGAAGATTAAATTTTGAGTAAACGATTGTAAATTCTTGAAGAAAATTCGATATTCTTCCCTACGAGAGAAGGGGTCTCTCATTGTTTGAATTGCGGATTCGAGTGGAAAAAGAAGTCTTTCCTAGGGAATCGCGGATTCAGATGGAAAGAGAGTTTTTCCTAGAGAATCGCGGATTCAGATGGAAAGAGAGTTCTCCTAGGACGATCCTAGTGAAGAAGGATTGTGTTCACATTAGTAAATTGTTGAAATCCTGTGCGTGGTCACAGACAAGAGCTAGCCACTGAGTGTGGTAAACATCAATATTTCTCATGTGTCTGCATTGCTTTTTACTCTAATTTTCTTTTCTGTGTTTTGATTATTGCAACAAGTTTCATTATTTAACTTGTTTAGATTATTCCGCAGAAACTTGTTAATCAAAACACAATTAAGTAATTAACTTTTAAACTTGCCATAGCACATTTAGGAACCTTATTCGTCCCCTCTAAGGTATTTTTAATTGGTATCAGAGCGAGATAACTCATATTTTAAAAATTAACATCTTGAGTTTTTAATCCTATAAATGCAAATCAATTAAAGGGGCAATCCACCACACGACCTCCACTTTTTAATAGCACAAACTTTTAATTTTGGAAAACTAAAATGAGAATATTTTTACAATCTATAGATTTAGAAATACTAGATATATTAGACACACCTATGTAATTTCTACTACACGACCATATTCCGACTCTGATAAACATTTCATGACCTTAAATGTAAAAGCTATGAATGCCCTGCATTTCTCACTTGTTTCAGAGGAAGTCAATAGAATTTCTTTGTGCCAAATAGCACATGATATATGGAATACACTTGAGACTGCACATGAAGGTTAATCGTCTCAAGTATAAATATGAAATGTTTCCAATGAAAAAATGAGACGATTGATTCCATGTATTCTAGGTTTAACATAGCAACCGAATTATTCAACTTAGAAAAGAAATTTGTAGAAAAAGAAAAAAATTATAAAATTTTGCGATCAACCATCTCTTAGCAGCCAAAGATCACAGCGATAGAAGAAGCAAACAACATGAGTATAATGGGCATTGATACTCTCATCGGTAAGTTAAAACCCTATGAAATGCAATTTGGAGATATCAAGTTGAAAGAAGACAATTAACGTAAGAATATCACTCTAAAGGCATCATCAAGATAAAAAAAATCTCATCCATTAAGCGATGACGAGAGCGACGATGAAAAGATGGCTAACATTGCACGACACTTTAAAAGGTTTCTAAAAAATAAAGACAATTCTCTAAAAAACGGTTGAGTTCAAAGAAGGGCCTGCGATGTTTTGAATGTGACAAAAAAGTCATGTAAAGGCAGATTGTCCGAACCTAAAAGGCAAAAAGGATAAATCCAAATGGAAAAAGGATTCGAAAAGACGCGCCTTTCGAGCAATTTGGATTGAATCTGACTCAAGCGAGTCAGAAAAATAAGTCGCAAATATGTGCTACATGGCTATAGAAGATGATGAGGTTAGTGATGATACCCTTGATATTAAGAATTTACCTAAAAAAAATTTAGTTAACTTATGTTTTTATTTAAGATCTAATTACGATAAGATTCATTCTAAATATAAGCAATTAAAAGATAATAATAATAAAAAGGTTAATCCTATTAAAATTGAATGTTGTAAATTAATTTTAGAAAATATTGATTTAAAAGAAAAATTAGTCTTAAAAGAAGAATCTTATATGAATACACTCAATTCAATAGGAACTTTAAAAACAGAGATTTTTTTATTTAAAAAGGAAATTAGAAATTAAAGATAATATACTTCTTAAATATACTAAAACTAACGACAATCTTGACGTCATGCTAGGAACTTGTATAAATCATTATAAACGTCAAGATATAGGTTTTCACGATGATTCAAAATATAAAAACCATAACAAATTTGTTAAAAGTTCAAACATGTATAGATATGGTAATAAATACGCAAATACATGTAATTATTGTTGTACATTAGGACATATATCTAGATATTGTAGTAGAAAATTAAATTCAACTTATAAATATCATTACATTCCTAATCCTCGTAAACCTAGAATGATAGGGGTTCCTAGGTCACACCGTCATCTTGTTATGCAGGATCCCAAATAACGTAGCGCGAAGGGGATCCTTGATAGCGGTTGCTCGAGGCACATGGCTGGAAATATCAATTGCTTCCAAACGCTATCAAGAGAAGAAGGTACCGTTACATTTGGAGACAATAAAAAGACAAGCATAATCAGTAGAGATACTATTTAATTTATTAATGATTCTAATATTACTATTATTAATGGTGTATTGTATGTAGATGGTCTAAAACATAATCTATTTAGTGTTGGTCAATTTTGTGATGGGGATATAACGTAATATTTGATATTTGCAAAATTATCTACAATATAATAATTCTAACATGAAAACGACATAATAATATATATATTATCTACACCCATGACTTTAATAATAAAGATCTAAAATGTTTAGTCATAAACAACGATGAATCGTGGCTTTGGCATAGGACGCTAAGCCATGCATCTATGTATACATTATCTAAAATTTCTAAGAATAACTTAGTTAAAGGAATCCATAAATTAAAATACGAAAAAGATAAACAATGTGATGCATGTTTAAAAGGTAAACAAACTAAATCTTCATTTAAACCTAATAATGAAGTCTTTTCTTACCAATAATACGCATGGACTTATTTAGTCCTATAGTAGAAACGCTAATCTAGGAGGAAAACTCTATGCCTATGTTATAGTAGACGACTTTTCTAGATTTAAATGGGTATTCTTTCTTAAAACTAAGAATGAAACGTTTAATATTTTCAAATTCTTCTCTAAACGTATTCAAAATGAAATGAATTTAGGATTTCTAGGATTAGAAGTGATCACGGTGGAGAATTTGAAAACAATCTATTTGAAGAAAATTGTAATAAAAAAAGGGTATAAACATGGGTTCTCATATGCCCGAACACCACAACAAAATGATGTTGTTGAAAGGAAGAATCGTTCCTTACATGAAATGGCACGAACCATGTTAAATGAAAACTTACCTATGTATTTTTGGACTGAGGCCGTAAATATGGCTTGCTATATCATAAATAGAGTTAGCATTAGGAAAATCCTTAATAAGACACCATATGAACTATTCTATAATAGGACCCCTAATATTAAGTATTTTAAAGTTTTTGATTGTAAATGTTTTATTTTAAACACTTTAGACAACCTAGGTAAATTTGAATCAAAATGCGGCAAAGGTATCTTTGTTGGTTATTCTATAACTAGAAAAGCCCATCGTGTTTATAATAGAACACAAGTCATACAAGAAAGTATGCACGTTGAATTTGATGAAAACAATTCAAACTCTAAAACTTTACAAATTGATAATGAACCAAACATCTCAAATGGTTTAAAGAATCTATCAAGAATTGCAGAACCTCATGTAGAAGAAACTCCACAAGTTATGAAAGAAGCTCTTCCAAAGGATTGGCAATTCAATAAAGATTATCCAAAAGATTTGATCATAGGAGATATTGATAAAGGAATTATAACAAGATCATCAACCTTCAACACGTGTATAAATTTTAGCCTTCGTATCTATATAATAGAACCCATAAATATAAATGAAGCGATAATAGATGAAAATTGGTTAATAGCAATGCACTAGGAACTAAATCAATTTGAAAGAAACAAAGTATGGTATCTGGTACCAGAACCCGGTGATAGACCAATTATAGATACTAAGTGGGCAATAAAAATAAACTTGACGAATTAAGTATAGTTAGAAACAAAGTCCATTTAGTAACCCAAGGATATAATCAAATTGAAGGTATAGACTATAACGAAACTTATACACCCGTTGCTAGATTATACCCCATATGTATCTTACTAGCATATGTTTGCTATAAAAACTTCAGTTTTTCAAATGGGCGTCAAAAGTGCTTCCTTAAACGGTCAAATAGATGAGGAAGTATATGGATCTCAACCCTTGGTTTCGAGAAACATACATTTCCAGATCATGTCTATAATTTAAGTAAAGCACTATACGGTCTTAAGCAAACTTCTCGTACTTGGTATGAACGTTTGAGTATGTTTCTAGAAAATATAGGTTTTACAAAGGATATAATAGACAACACTTTATTTACTAAAACTCTTAAACATGATATTTTAATGGTCTAAATATATGTTGATATTATTTTTGGTTCAACAAATGAAAGTCTTTGTGAAGAATTCGCCGAATATATGCAAGATGAATTTGAAATGAGTATGATGGGAGAACTTAATTTCTTCCTCGGATTTCAAATAAAGCAAATGTATTATGGCATCTTCATTAATCAAGCCAAGTACACTAGAGAATTAATAAAAAAATTGACTTGGAAAACGCATAGACTTATTAAACACCAATGACTACTAATACCAAACTCACGGACGATAAAGATAGTCAAGAAGTTGATACTAAACTTTATCGTAGAATGATAAGAAGTCTACTATATTTGACAGCTAGTAGACCAGATATCATGTTTAGTGTGTGTTTGTGTGCTAGGTTTCAGGCTAATCCTAAAGAGTCACACTTGACCACTGTGAAAAGAATCTTTAGATATCTTAAAGGAATAATAAATTTTGGTTTATGGTATCCAAATAATAACTGGTTTCACTTAAACGGTTATTCAGATGTTGATTATGTCGGAAGCTTAAAAGATCGAAAGAGCACTAGTGGCATAAGTCACTTTTTAGGAAACTATCTTGTTTCTTGGAATTCCAAGAAACAAAGTTCAGTGGCTCTATCAACTGTCGAGGCAGAATATATTGCTGTCGGTGCTTGTTGTGCACAAAGTTTATGGATGAAATACAACTAGAAGCATATAATGAACGTATTTCAAAGATTTCTATACTTTGTGACAATACAAGTATTCCCTCTCTATAAATAGGATTCAATTTCATTCAGAATTGAATACCCTATTTTGTCTTTTGCTTTATTAAAAACATGGAGAACAGCAAAAGGAAGATGAAGTTCGAGAGTGGCGAGAATTCTAAGTGAAATCAGAACCTTCGAGTCTTCATCTCAGTGAGGATCCAAGTGAGGATTCCGTTTCTCCCATTCCACCGCCAAACCCAACTCCACCATACCCTACTCCTGTGGTTGGACTTGTTCTCAAGGTTCCAGAACTCGGTTTCGGTTTCGGTCTCTTATAATTTTATTAGTTTCGTTGGGTTTCGGCTAGTTTCGCTAATCTCAGTTCGGGTTTCGGTTTCGATGGTAATACAATATACATAAGTGTAGATATATTAAATACTTAAATTTATGGTTCTATATTAAAAGACAATGATCATAGTGTTTAAAAATCCAGCCATGATGCAATATATATTGAAAAGTATACGTAGATAAGTATTAATGTAAGGTTTGGGTTCACTTTTTGTGGTTTTCTAACGAAGGCCTACAATAATCACAATGATGGTCAAAATGGTATAAAAATTAAGTTTTAAAAGGTTTCGGCCGAAATGATATTGTATGGTTGGTTTCGTATCGGTCTCGGGGTTTCGTATCGGCCTCCACAAAAACCGATACGAAACCACCACTTATCGGTGGTTTCGGCCGAAACCTCAACCCTTGCTTGTTCTGCTCTTTAGGCAGACCTTCTCGGATGACACCGCAATCTTCTTTGATCCTGAAGATAACATGATCATTTAAAAGTGGAGCACTGAAGTAATGGAGAAATTCAAGAAGGAAGACTAAGATAGGTTTAAATATTAGGTTGTATTAATGTTTTGTATGAATGTCTTTTTCCCCTTTATAATGTATTTTGTTTAAATGAACGAAAATGTTTTGATTTTCTGTCTAAAATTCGTTTCCTGAATAAACCACATGTGGTAGACGTCTCGACCAAATATCTGTACATCGGACGTCTGTGGCAAACGTCAGGACCAAAAATTTTTGTACTGCATATGTCTGTGGCAGATGTGTCTCCAGTTCAAATATGTCTCTGGAAATTAACATTGATCCTTGGCACCAGACGTCTGCACGGGCAATTTCAAACCAATTGGATTAAATTTGATCGTTCGATTTCCTCTTATCAAATCGTAACCACCCAAAAACCATATATAACTAAAATTTACCGTCTAAATTTCCCCAACCATAGACGTCTCCTCCCATACTCCACAAATTCCCATCGACGCTCCCACTTAAGCAACCATCCCTCAAGACTTTGATTATCACAGTTTGAAAAACCGAATTGTGGATCGTATTATGAGACACCTTGATCAAATTACGAGGCATTTGGTTCATCTTTCAAGGAGTCTTGATTATCACATGGCTCATCTTTACTCCAAACTTAGCATTGCCCCTCCACCACCATATAGAAGTTCCCAAGACCCATAACCTCCAAAAGAATAGTCTTGAGTCTATCGGTTTGCTTTTGTATTTTTTTAAATTTCAGTTTATTATTATGTAGTTTATGAACCATGTGCTATTTTAGTTATTATTATGAAGTGGTTCTTTATGCTTAATCTCATGCTTGAATTATTCATTTGTTACGCTTTATTCATGTTTATACTTGTGTTCGAAAGTTCAAGATCAAATTATCTAAACATGTATATTTTTACCCCTTGCTCTGATTGTTTTTAAAAATTTTGATACTTTTTCAAAAAGGAGAAAATATACATGAATTTCATACAATGCTGATAAAATTTGAGTTATACACTCGTCTTCATGAATGCTCCTTGAAAAATAATATTAGTGGTATGAAACACTAATATGAGTTCAAAGATTTTTTCAACTGAGCATGAATTGAAAGAGTATTTAACTTTAATTTATATTTTTTATATATATCATGAATGCTTTAAATAAGTTTTGCTAAATATCAAAAAGGGGGAGATTTTTAACATTTGTGTCATATGATCTTTTGTTTTGATCATTTAGTGCAAAACTATATTTAAAGCATTCATATGTTACTAACGACGTTTCCAAGTTCTTAATCTTGAGCATAGCTAACATAATATTTCAACATCAAGAAGTGATTGCCTTCAATAAAATTCATGCTCAAAACGTTAATATGGCATGAAGACTTGACGCAAGCAAAGGACATGATGCAATCATGCAAGCTTTATCAAGAAACAAAGACGTCTTAAAGTAACTCAAGGAAATGACGACCGAAGAACTGAGTCAAAATATAGTCGTAAGTTCTTTATTAAATCTAGTGTTGATCTCACAAGGTTAAAAACCATTTTCCAACATATTTCTATTCCTCATACATCTCCTATTTGTTCAAGAGACGTCTGACATATCCGTTGAAATTCAAAATGTTTAATTTTCAAAACTGATATTAAAAACAAGTCGGACTGCAGACGTCTGTATCAGACGTCTGCTTAAGAAATTTTGAATCACCAAACGTCAAATATGTTTGTAGAAGGAAATTTCCATTTTCAATATTGTTTCTATTTCAGAGTCGACTCAACATACGTCTCTTGAATACATTTTTGAACTGCAGACGTGTAGTGCAGACGTCTGCTAAAAGAAATTTTCAATATATCAGTTTGTCTCTCGGGTACAAACGTCACCTTAAGGAATTTTTGAACTACAGACGTCTGGTACAAAATCCCGCTATGGCCGTTTCTGACAGTTATTTTTCTGTTTGAATTTTCAAATGAATGGGTGTTTACACCATTTTGATTCCAAACCGTTTCCAACTGTCAATAACTGTTTTTAGCAGCTATGATTTTGTCCCAATGGCAACCCCTACCATTCCTATAAATACCTATGAGATCAAACATTTTTCGAAAATATTCTTTGATCAATCTTTTGAGAAAGTCTTGTTCTTCTTGTGCTTAAATTTTTCATACTTTTTCATTTCCTCAAGAGCCTCCACAACTTTCAAAAATCTCTCAAAACAATCATTGTCCCTAATTGATATTAATGTTTTGAGATCATAGGATTGCGAGTGAGAATCAAATTTTGATCATGGTAAACGATTGTAAATCCTTAAAAGTTTGTTATTTTTCCCTACGAGAGAAGAGGTCTCTCATTGTTTGAATCAAGCATTCGAGTGGAAAAAGAAGTCTTTCCTAAGGAATCGCGGATTTGAGTGGAAAAAGAAGTCTTTCCTAAGGAATCGCAAATTTAGGTGGAAAGAAAGTTTTTCCTAGGGAATCGTAGATTCAAAGGGTGAAAAGGAGTTTTTCCCCGGATGATCCTAATAAACAAAGATTGTGTTCTTCACATTGTTAAATAGTGGAAATCCAGAGAAAGTGGTCTCAGGCGGAGACTAACCACTGTGAGCGATGAACCCTAGACAACAATTCTCTTGTGTTTGCATTGCTATTTACTCTATTTTCTTTTCTGTGTTGTTTTGATTATCGCAACAAGATTCATTATTTAACTTGTTTAGATTATTCCGTAGAAACTTATTAATGAAAACACAATTAAGTAATTAACTTTTAAATTTGTCATAGAACACTTAAAAACCTTATTCAAACCCCACACCCTCCCAAGGTATTTTCAAAAAGCACACTAGTTCGGAATGTTCTCCCTTGCTAGATCAGATGAATTATATTTCCGTATCAAAATTATTTTCAACCATTCATAAATTCTCACACGCACATTGAATTTATCTTACCAGTTAATAATGAGAAGACTGGCAAATTGGCCATTGCCCCACATGTATCGCAGTCCCATGTAAGGATATTCCAGTGCTCGAACAATCATCAACCAGTGAACAGAATGGGCTATATTTGACCTCAGACTGAAGTCACATTCCGAACGTTCTGTTATATTTAGATTCCTCCGTACCATGAAAATAGTTATCAAGTCCATACCTCTCGCTCCTTAAAATATCACGAACGCCCATGCTATTACCCATCTGTACATCATTCCAACTGTTCCACTGGCTATTTAAATTTTGTGAGGGTTGCTGGTGTGATATCTGCAAAAATGGCGATAAACTGGGATTTCCCGCAGAAAATCTAGAACCTGTATAAGCATCGTCAAGTTGTAAGAATCTGTTTCCGGTAAAATTTTGAATTCTTGGGTCTTGGGAAGTAGGAATAGATTGTTGCATTAATAACTGAATTCTTGGGTCAGTCTCTGAAGTGATAAATTGTGGGTGAATTGAAGATCTTGAACCTAATACTGTATAATTATTTCCTCCAAGAGGTAGTCTCCCTTTGCCCACAGCTAGAATCGCTGGATCAATAAATTCAACATCAGCGGCACTGCTTGAAGAATGAACTTGAAACTGGTTTTGAAGTGAAGTGTTAAGCAATTGTGGCTCTACATTACAGATATAATAAAAGTTAGTGCAATCAGAAACAAAAATTTCGCATTAGTGCTTGTTTCTCATTTAGACTCGAAGTTTTCACCTGAGCATGCATTGAAAGCTTGATCATATCTGTCTTGAGATGGAAAACCCGGAGGTGGTGCTCTATTAGGAACGGAAAATCCAGGAGGTGCAGATATTTTAGTTCTTGTGACACCTTCAAAAGAGAAGCAGATAAGTTTTTGAGGAAACTGTGTGAATATAGGTATTATACATAAATCTAACAATGTACTAATGAAAAGGGATCTGAACATTGTGCGAGGGTGGGGCGCATTCGTGCGTGCGTGCGTGTGTGTGTGGCGCATTCGTGCGTGCGTGCGTGTGTGTGTGTAGAGAGAGAGAGAGAGAGAGAGAGAGAGGTTGGATAAAAAGAAATTTCCTCCTATGGTGGTCATAAAAAAATTCAACTCCCTACCTTTGTTTTGTCATCAATATCGTTGATCTTGATCTCCATGGCCTAAAACACACATCCACCTAAAGGTATATGGGTAAACACTGTTACGCAAAAAACCATTAATATTTGCAGCCATATCCAACACAGCAGCAAAAGTAATGGAAATACAAGGTGCTTGGTGTATCTGATATTGAAGGGACAGATGCATGGTACCCACTTTTTATCCACCATAATCATTACTTCATTAGAGAAAATTTTCTTTGGTACCTGGTCACTTAATAATGTTGGTCTGAACAAGGTTCCATCCTAGCGAAGCTAGAGACAATTGGACTGGTCCTCTAACCTATAGGCAGAGTTTCGACTTTAAGGCCTAAATATATTAGTAAGAAGAACAAGATTATGCATACGTTTTTATCAAAGAATTAATACATATCTTGTATTGAAGGTAAAGAACCTTAACCATATTCCAAGTTTAGTTTTATAGAAAACCCAAGACATTTATAAAGCAAGAGAAACTGGCTTATCTTTACAAGTAACTATCACACCTTTTTATTTGATTCATAAACTCCGTTGAATTGTTTTAAATTGGATAGGAATAGAGCTTTATTTTTGGGACGGATTTCATTATGCCATTATTAGTCCATACAAATAAATTTGGGTCTGGACTCAAGCCTATTTAAGTCCCAACACATTAGCAGTCCTAGCCACTATCATTTCATATCTCTACTGTATTTTACATATATTGAGCTTGCTTTTGAATTCTCAGCTGAACATCCAGTCTCCTTAAAATTTTAAGTTTATACTTTATACTTGGGACATCTAAAAAATGTTGATGAATATTATGAATTCTATAATTATGTTTAGCTATAAGCCTATAATGACATTGAAGATGCAATATTTTTCCACGATGTATGCCCAATAACTCAATACATGAAAACCAAGCGGAATGGGATCATTTATGATGAACCAACTTAAATAAATGGGAGATGCCAAGAAGCACTACTACAATAAAAATTTGAAGAAAAAAAATGTATTCAAAATTATACATGGATCAACCATTCAAACATAAGAAATTTATTGCTCCCTCTTAATCTTTTAACGTACAAGAATATTCAATGATCATTGTGTAGGGAGCTAGTGAAACACTTGTAAATTAGATAGAGGTTTAAGGACATTAGAGGAGAGTAGCAATAAAGTCATTTGTTCCCCAACCTAATTCACATACACCCTCATGCTATCATTTGATTCATTTCCCTCGGAAGGGTTTCAATGTTTTTTAAAGAGGATATAGTGTAGGGAGATACTTGACCACATTTATATTGGCCTATTAGGTAAAAACAATGCCAAGAGTTGTTCTGTCATATTAGGTAAAAACAATGCTAAGAGTTCTTCTATCCTTTAAACGAGCTATGTCAAATGAAACACACAACTCACTTGATCAAGAAGGTTATTTGATTACCAATCTTCGAGAAGTAAACAATGAATCAACAGGAAGACGAGTGAATTCAATTGAGACTGTGCATCTTTCAATATATACAAAAGTTGTAGCATGCCTATTTCTTTTTCATTCTCTCTTTTTCGGATTTTTTCCCTTTCCTTGGAAGGGTGGGGGTGTAAAAAGCGAGATAACAAAAAGCGATGCAATAATATGCAAAGATAGATCATACAAAGAAAATTATAGATATTTGATTATTGCATCAAGGAAAACAGGAGGATCATGCTGATGCATGGAATGAAAATGAGGAAAGAAAAATGGCGAATGGCCTATTTCACTGTGTGTGCTTATCAATAATCAAACTACAAGTTTCCTCACCATTACTTCCAAACAAAGGCAAAGGGAATCAACATCTTGAGAGGGACTGACCTGAAGTACCATCGAATGAAATAGTTGAGTTGCTGCGCCCAAGCCCACTAGCACTCTGGAAATTACTAACAGGGAAAGTATTGCCGAGGCAATTTCCATACAAAGATTGTTCTGAAGAGACTGGTTGTTGCGCAAGTCCAATGTCCCTGTGAGAACTGTCACCAAGGTTCATTTGATTTTCAGGCCTCGCAAATGAGAACCTGGATTGATTAGCGTTTTGCAGCTTGAATGAGCTCGACTGTTTAGAAGGCCCCTCCTGCATATTCATTTGAGCAAGAAGTCTAGCAAAATTGTTAGCAGAGGACCATGTGTTATCCCATGGATCAAAGTCTGATGACAACACTTTTGACACAATGTTTTCCTCTACAGTATCTACATTTGTAGTTTTCTCAATATTTGATATGTTATCAAAACCACTTAAGCTTAACTCTTTCTCAGTATATCTGATGTTAGGATGCTCAAAAATCCTCTCAGGTTTATGAAAACTCCCTGGCAAGTCCTCCATGTGTCCATTCAAAAATAAACATTCGTTATCTTTGTTCTTTTTTGCCACAATAATTCTAAAATCTCCATCAACAGAAAACTGTTCATCACTAACATCGCCATTCTGATAACTGCTAGTTAGAAGGTTTGGCACATTGGGAGAGGAAGTTCTATAAGACGAACATGATGATAAATCTGTGGCTGCAGAAAACCGCCATCTCTGATCATCAGTTACAGTTGAAGCATCGTCTATCCCATTTCTAGCAGATATTACAACTGGCTTGTGCAGTTCTAATCTCCAATCTGACAAGTCTCCTGAAACTTGCACATCAGGAATTAATGAAACACTACTCGAGGGAATGGAAGTTGCACATTCTACCCCATTTTCAGGATAATAGTGCTGCAATCTTGAATTCCAACTTTCAGACTTTCTAGCCAAATGATGATCGGTATCTAAACTCTTCTGTTGAATCATATTATTATGATCAATATCAAGTCTAGAACCCAAATTTACCGAAGACAACTCCAAGCATAAGCTTTCTGTATTTTCATGGACAGCTGCAGTGGCATGAGTATGCTCATCAGACCAAGAATTACCGGACTCACAGGCAGTACCCTCAGAGTATGTGATATTACTACTTGTGTCTTTATTGGATATAGATGCACTAATGCCTCCATCGCTGTTTCCACTAGATGAGCAACTAAAGGAGACTCCAGAGGTAACGGCATTAGGAAAAGCATTTAATGTAACATCTGAAGCAGATATTCCAGAAAGTTTAATGCCGAGCTCCAAACTCTCTGAGGACCTAAATCTTTTGTCATTATGTAAAAGTTCATTCTTTGCCAGAATATTTGATGTCAAAATTGTGTCATCATCCCATGCTGACTTACAGGCTTCATCCAAGACAATCTCCACAGGTGACGAACCGTCATCTTCCCCTGAAGAACTTGAATTTTGGGTAACATCTGATTCTTTTGTGCGGTGATCCCTCTCATTACCATGCTTTAAAGGTTCCAAAGGCCTAGATCCACTGTTTGAGTGCACCAAGGGCCTACCTTCAGGAATCTTTGAAGCTGTAACTGCATCATCATGCCATGCAGAATTCTGTTTCGTATTGGCAACCAATTGAGAATTAGATTTAGTATTGAGGGCTTCTATGTTCTGTTTAACAGGGTTTTGTGAGCTTGATGTACTTGAAGCAAGTGGCATGCAGTTTAAAGCCCGTGATCCCCTGAAGATTATATAGTTTAGCAACAAAAGGAACAATATTACGAAAAAGGGTAAATGGCTAATTACCATCAAACTTTTTCTGCCTCTATATAGAACACCATTAAACTTGAAAAATTGCATTAAGTTCCCTTGACTGTTTAAATAGAGCATTAAGAACAATAGAAAAACACCATTAAAATTTTGCAAGATCGCCCTGTCGCAATACTTGTAAATATCAAAGTTTAAAGTTGCTTTGTATAAAACTGGAAAGGCTCGATTGTATTCTCCATACCATGAAGCAGCTGCAGGAAGTACGGTAGACCTAGGACCACTTGTATCAATAGGAGCGCTTTTAACCTGGTTTGTCGTATTCTGGTTACAAATATTAGAATTAAATTAACATAAGATAGAATAAACAAATTTGGAATAGGTCTTGAAAAAAACACTGAACAAATATCAGTTTCTCGCAAGAGCATAAATGGGCCTTACATTAAAGGAAGGTTTGGTAGAGTATTTGGTAGAAGCTGTCACATTATTTTGTAAGTCGTCTACTGGAGGAGGTAATACATCTCCAGCACGCGACTGCAAATCGTTTAAAGGAATTTGTGGAACCCTACTCCTGCATAATAAAATTCACATTAAACTGAATCCTCTTAATAGAATAAAGAACCAGAAAACCAGGGGCATTCATAATATGAAATATTCAGAAGATTGAAATGGCAATGAGGATGACAAATATTTGAACCAAGATATGCATCATTGATAAGGAAAACAATCAATAACAAAACCATACTAAAGCCAGTTCAATCATACAGAAGAACCAAGAGATTCTGATATGAAGAGACAATAATCTTAACCTATCTAAGAAACAAAATGACAATTTCGTGACTGGGGTATGAACAGACAAAAATACCTTGTATAAGCTGATATGATCTCATCTTTAGTGAAGCTGTCTTCTTGACTGCCTATTTCATGCAAATATAAACAATCTGGATTGCTGCAAGCCTGGATCAATGAAGGTACCACCGCAAAGTGAAATTGTGAAAATGAAAATCGAAAGTTAAACGGACTGATACGCTTATATTTATTTTTCTTTGTTCTTTTTATATTTTTTGGGGGGTGGGGTGGGAGGGGGAGGGGGAGGGGGAATTGCATTCATTCAACAAATTATTTCTCCATACCATATTTCTCAACCAAGTGTAGCAATACTTCGTAGTACCAAAGCAAGCTCTGCAATAACAAAACTAATGTCATTGAAACTAAATAAGCTAGGGATAAGGCAATGTGGACTTTAAGCTGCCAACTTACCTCAAAGGTTTACCTTCCAATACAAAGTTGTGAACAGCTTGAATACATCGAACAGCCCCATCCTCTCTTGCATAAGTAATGTACCTGTAACAAGTAGAAGATAGATTGTATACAGATTGCAATTGAGAATGTTACAAAAATTCATGTTAAGTGTGTACTACCTCAAAATATAAAAAGAAATTAGTGGATATGACGACTTGAACCATTACTCGAATGGACAAACCCTTCTTGTGCATTTGGAGGCCAGCTGTTACCCAGGTATTTCCTTTCCATTAAATAAAGCATCTTACGATCTAAGCCTTCTATTTGAAAATCTCACAACGGAAAAAGAATAATTTACCTTTCACTCTTTTATCTAAACCCACTATTTTTATTTTTGATTGTTTGTTTGTTTGTTTTTTGTTGTGTGTGTGTGTGTTGGGGGGGGGGGGGGGGGGCATTGCCTTGAGAAAAGCACTTGTTGGTCTCAAACGGTTAGTTTCGGCTATTTATAGAGAGCACCTGATAGAAATAGGAGGCAAAAGACAATTTCTAATCAATGGGACAAAGACAGAAACAATACGATCTTCAATTCAATTTATCAAAACATATTTTGAAGAAAATCAAGTCTGCGTATTCGTATTTTGTATTCTTATTTTGTCCCTATGTTTTTCTATGGCTCATCTACAAAAGGGATTAAGTTGCTAGAAGTTTTAACGGCACACACTTCCATCTTGCATCATGATTCTGAACATATAATTTTGAGTCATTTTTCCAAACATATTGTACTAGCCCATAAATATTGTTATGAGATATACAAGAGGGAAAAACTTTCCTAGTAGGTCAAAAAATCAACAATCTACAACTTTTTTTTGATGATCGGCACCGTTCATCTTGATCAACATATTTTAAGGTATGCACACACCAAAAAAATTATGTGATTTCAATACTTCTCGCTCGCAAATTTAACAGCTTAACAAAAATAGAACATTTTCCATAACCAAATCAACGGTCAAATAGTATCAAAATCACATGGAAATTGATGTACATATGCTTTAGGCCATGAAGAGCAAGATAGACCATGCTGATCATTAAAAAAATGTTGTGGAAAGTTGATTTTTTGAACAATACAAGAGATAGAGACTATCCTATGACACTCACATCTCTTGATATTAAGCTCATAAGCATTTATCTTTTTTACCTCATAATAGCTTGTCCAAATTAGTGTCAATAAATGCTCCAAGAATTGGCCCATCACTATTGGCTTATGTCAACAAGTTGCCGGTGAGGTAATGCTTAATTGGATTTTTAAGTATCGTATGGTGTGTGTAGAGAGAATAATGGAGGAAAGAGGCCCTAGGAGGCTTTTTTCGTCAGGTGGCATCAAAAAATACTCCCTCCACCTTTTTATTCGACAACCGGCACCGGCAATCTTGATTTTCATCATCTAATATGTCAATATATCAAATTTCATGCGATTCTAACACCTTTTCACCGTTGATTTAGTGAGTGCAAAATTAACAGTTTATCGATAATATAACCTTTTTGATTGCTAAATCAACAGCGAAAAGGTATTAGAATCACATGAAATATGGTGTATTGACATATTAGACGATGAAGATCAAGATAGGTGATGCCGACCATCAAATAAAATGGTGAAGCATGTATTTTTTGACGCCGCCCGACAAAAAAAGCCTCCCAGGGCCTCTTTTTTCATTATTCCCATATATATGTGTGTGCATTTCGGGGAGAACCAGCTAGCTCTGGGCGTGCGCGCGTGTTTTATTGGGGGTGTATGTATAATGTGTGTTGTGTATATATACATGTATGTGTTGTGTGTATATAGGTATGTATGTATGTTGAGATTGGAATCCTCATCTCACTTTGTGGAATTTTTCTTCTTACATTAGGTGATATTCCCAAGTTGTACTCAATTGGAACTCGTGTGTTTTTTTGGGTTTTTTTCCGCTAGCCCCCCTATACTTCAATATTTTCCTCTACCCCCCATAGTTAGTATTTTCCCTGTAGCCCCTAAACTTATAAGTTACTCATGTTACCCTCTAAAACAAAAGAGCGTCTTTTTAGAATATTCTGTTAACACCATTAAGGATCAATGTCAACACATTGGAAGAGGACATATATTACCCCCAAAGCCTATTTTATAAGTTTCAAAATATACTACAGTAACCATTACAGAACTTCCATACATTAACATTACTTTAACAAAAAGCAATAAAACTCATACATTTTCATGGCACTAACACACATAAAACACAAAAGCAAATGTACAAATGCCTACAAGAAGTTGAATTTTTCTATTAATTTGTCAGTTTTCACTTGTTGGTTCCAACATCCTCTCTAACATTTCCATTTTATGCATAATCATCTCAAAATCCCATTTTAAAGCTTCAAAGTCCTCGCACCAATTTTTCCCTTCATCTCGAAAAAAAATCTCTTTAATTCGAGGGCTAATAATTCTTTTTGTCTCAAATGCAATGGAATACTTGGTGAGGTCCTTCTTCTACACAACAGAGCCGCAACCAATCAAATGTGGTCCCCTATAATTCTGTGCATAAAGTTGTGGAACTGAAATTTGAATCTATGGCTAATTCGGCGACGAGGGAAGAGAAGCCCTAGATTAAAAAACTCTAATTTGGAATATTTGGAAAATAAGGGGATTTTGAATGAAGAAAATAGGCTTTGGGGGTAATATGTCCCCTCCCAATGTGTTGCCGTTAATCCCAAACGGTGTTTACAGAATACTCTAAAAGGATACTCTTTTGTCAATTGAGGGGGTAGCAAGAGTAACTTATAAGTTTAGGGAGGGTTACAGGTAAATACTAACTATGGGGGACAGAAAAATATTTTAGTATAGAGGGGCAAGCGTGAAAAAAACCTTTTTTGTTGGGGGGAGGTTGTGTTTTGGGTGGGGTGTCTGATTCGCACTGAAGTAGCCTAGCTGCTAAAATAGTCAATTTTTCCAACAGAAAAATTCCCTTTGAAAAGCCTACATAAATATCTCAACTCTTGCATTTTCGACATTAACTCCTCATTCATCTTCAGGTCCATTGAGCAATTGGCAATAAGTTTACCATTATTTTCCCATACAGTCACACCTATGTCATCAACTCCACTAAACCTTATTCTCTATCAGAAGTAAGACCCTTGTGAGCAGTACTTTCTCATAATAAGAACAGACAAGATCAGGAAACTATAGGGAGACATCACATTGTAAACTACTAGTAAGCAAACATGAACACATATAAGAAATTCATAATTTAAAGAACAATCCTAGTTAGATATCCTCCCAGTATAACACATTCAACAATTTGTTCCTAAATTTCCATAAGTAAAAAAACCTTTTCACTTCCTGGCAATTAAGGGGTTCAACTACAAAATAACGCAAACATCCAGACAATGCCCGTATTAAAAAAATTAAGCTTACACGTTAAATGTGTTGTTACTATAAGCCTGTTGAGGGGCTGTGCCAGCCTGACGGGAAACTGACAGTTTTAATATCTTCCCATACTGTCCAAAGTATTCCTTACACTCAAGAATCTGTATAAACCATAAATCTTAATACATTAGAGATCTCTTTATCTGGTAATACACAGGCCAGGAAAAGGAAAACAAAAATAATTGTGCTTACATTTTCATCAGCTAAATAAGATGGCATTCCCATAATGTATACAAGGTTTCTCTGTACCACTCGTACACTGCTAAGATGCTTTCTATCCTCTACTGTTGATGAAGATTTGTTCTTAGCCTTTTGGGACTTCTGTTTTTTCTCCGCATTTGTTTCGGCCACCATCCTATCCAATATAGCATTACAATAATAAAAACGGTGTTCATTTTTGTACAACCAAGAAATAATTATAACACAAACCTTTTACAGACAATCCTTTGCTTGTCATATACTGTGCGGCATGCTGGACATCGCCCTTCTGAGCCTTCTTTCTCAGCCATTTCCATTATATGATGCCAACACCACACACATATCTAAATTAAAAGAAATAGATGAAAAGGTCAGAGATTTCAAACACAAATTCAACCAAATGTTTACTAGATTTTAATGAGGAAAAAGAAGGAAGCTTTTACAACATTAACAAACAGGAAATTCCAAACATAGAAATTGTATAAGTTAGAAGCAAAGAGTGGAGAAGGATCATAAATACACAGGAAATATGACGTGTGTGTGAGTACATATATGCAAATGGAAGCACCCGCAAAAACCATAACTTTCTCCTTTCTATCGGGGAAGGTTATGAGACGGTTTGCGGTCAGCATGTGGCATCTACTCATTGTGACAATGAGATCCAATACAGTGTTTGTAGAATCAAAACAGGGCAGTTCGATTATAGAAACTAAAGGGGAAGTTCAATACAACGGTTATTAAACAGGCATTGCTTTACGGATGGATCAAAACATTAAGCAATTATGAAATACATCAAAAACATAAGTGCAGCTAGAATTCATGATGCTGCAATTGATGAATGACAACAGGTTACGAGGCAGAATAAGTAATGATAGAATTCAGCTATCTCCCATTGAAGATAATGAGAAATAACTGGTTGTGATGGTTTAGACATGCAATACGGGTCTAGTAAGCAAGTTAGGAGTAAAAAAGTATGGTTAATAAAACAACGACTATGGATTAAAGTAACGGAGACAATCAAATAACAAAGCCAGCTCTAACTTTAAGCAAGGAGATGACCCTCAACAAAGTTAAATGAAAGGAAAGGATTCACATATCTAATCCTAGTACTTTAGGATAAAGGTTTCTGTGATTGTTATATATAAAAAATTCTTGTTATTTGGATTGACGCTGTGTCCTAAGAAAAATAATAAGGTTTTTGCACCTAAAAATGCAAATTAATAGTTTGAAAAGGTAGAAGTTTGAAATGAAGCACGGCATACTTTATATAAAAGAGGGTAGCAACCTAACATATAATCAACAACACATTAAATCTTTACGAGATAAATAGGAACAGATAACACGGCCCCTTGGCCCATTTCCATGACTGGTAATAACATGTTCGCTTAAAAAAATTTGTTAAACCACAAACCATAACATCCACAAACTAGGAAAAACGAACATTCCATATATGGGGAAAAAGTTAAGATACACATAATGCACATTGTTGTCAATCGACATTCGCAAGGATATAGAAAATAGTGTAAGAGGAATAACATTGTACCTCGTATCCGCATTTGCATGGCTTTAGTTGCTGGTCAGTTGCATCCATCTCTTCCGCACAGAGAGGGCAGGTCCTATCTCCATCATCACTCATGGCCGCCCTTCAAAATGTATAATAAAAATAGAATAAATTCCAGTCATGCATCTCATGCTCGATTTATAACGTAAAAAACGGGCAAATAAAAAACAAATGCATCAATCTAAGAACATCCCAAACTAAACACTAAACTCTAATCCCTAGAGATAAAATTCTCTTACCACGACATCAAATCTAGCTAGTTCTTCTAAAGAAAATCTAACTGCTCTAAGATAATTAATATCTTAGTATTGACAACTCTAAAGTAACCAAATTCTTCCAACGGGTAAATAAAACCCTAAAGTAACCTAATATCTCAGTATCAATGACTCAAACATTATAAAATTATGAACAAATCGAAACCCTAAGTTCTATACCCTTGACATGAATACATCGTATCAGAGCATCAAATCCATCTAAATCTTAAATCCCTAAAATATTCTAAAAATCGAGATATAATCAGCAGATCCAGCATTTCAGTACAACGTCAACAGACACAAATAAACCCCTGTGAAAACAACCCTAGATCGCATCGAATCGAGCGACGCGATGAGATCGAGAACGAAGGAGAAGAGATCGAATAGGGAACTTACATTGGGCAATCGATCGAGGGCGAGAATCGACGAGAAATCGAGAGGGGGTATGAACGAGAGAGGAAAGAAAAAAACCTGGGGACGAGAAAGAGAAGCAAACCCTTTGGTTTTGGATTGTTTTGCAGCTGTGGCCGCTTGATGAGTCGCTGTCGATTAAATAATAATGAGCTCTCGGCTGGTGATTGTGGGAGTATGAGTCTCTTTTATTGCCCAAAGGTCCTGCGCTCGAGCCTGCTCATTTGCAACTACAATGGGGCTTTGTTCCCCTAGGCCTTTCAACAATCGAACCAGTGGAAAAAAAGATAAATTGTGAAAAAGCCCCTGGCCCGTTTAAAACTTATGTAAAAATTCTGGGCATTTAGCTCTTGTTAAAAAACCCATGGACCCAATCAAACCTCATGTATACCAGTTATCTGTAATATCTAAGCAGTTACATATAATATCCAAATAGCTGAGGAAATACAAGACTTAAATGAAATAAAGCCCGGGATTTTTCACAAAGGTTTTAAACAGTAGGCCCTTTCCAACAATTTCGAAAATTACAGAGCATTTTAAACAACTCCACGGCTGGTCAGGGGCTTTTTCACAATTTAACCAAAAAATAGGATAAATTGTTAAAAAGCCGCCGGACCACTTCCAGCATGTCAGAAACCCTTGGTATTCTCAAAATGGTTGGGATGCTTCTAATATAAAAGTTTCTTGGGAAAAACATCTGGGTGTTGGGGTTGAAATTTATACCCCGCTGTTGAAATACAAATCGAAGAAAAAGCCAGAAGCCCAAGCATGTGGCCGGCCCATCTAAGAGTAGAACAAGAAGAAATATGTAATATGTAAATGTAATATTTAAATAAATAGAAAAATGTACGAAAAATGGACAAAAAGCCAAATTTGTAAAGCCAATGGCTAAAGTGCAAAAGCGTACATATGTAAGGATATAAAAGCCTATCCCAAAGAAGAAATGATAACAACTTTCATTCTTTCCAAATCTCTATAGCTTTATGCCTCATCCCTTTGAGGTGAGATCACATCTCTCATCTTCTTCCTCAAGAGAAACTCAAAAGAATTGAGAGATTTTATGGGTCTCTCTCATTTTCCCCGTTTTATCTTCTTTCCAAAATAACCCATTAAAAGAAAACCTATCTCTTCAAAGAAATTTACTTTAAAAGCTCAAGATCCAAATAAAAGAACAAGCTTTCTTCATCAAATCTTGAGAAGAAGAAAGAAGAACTCTCGGGACATAGCTTTCACCTCGAGCAAAAACCGTCGATAAAGAACTTTGATGAGAGCCGATGGCTGCCAACATCCAATCCGTGTTGCCTTCTCTTTTTGGTGAAGATCCCCAAAAAAGGATCTCCACCTCGATTACCCCGCAATGGGAGTCTCCATCTTGGTTACCCTCGTAAGAGGAGTCTCCGTTTTGGGTATCCCGCAAGGAGATATTTGCATCAAGTATCCCCTAAAGAGCAACCCGCAAGCAGGAACCCCATAGGGATATCCCCCCCCCCTCCCTCTCTCTTTTCCATCTCGGGAGCTACCAGACACACTTAAGATATCCTTTAGAAAAATTTTCCTTTTCGGGACGTTACCCTGAGCCCCGCAAAGAGGCTGCTAGCCCCTTTGACTCCCGGCCTGCTAACCGGGCAGCGAGACCCCATGTGAGGCCCTCGAAATATTCAAATCAGGCCTGAAAACCGTTTTCAAACACAATACACATATCATAGAGTGAGTTTGTATAATACGCATGACCCGTTAATCGGAGATACCCTCATGTCAAAACGAGAGGTAATTAACAGCAGTTTTGTCCGCGGCTGTTGGAGAGTAAAATCCTTGTTGGATATGTATGTCACAGAGGCCATTATTGTGTGTGTGTAGTGGATGCTTGGATATATATATGTACAGGACAATCTTACTCGATATAATAGTATTCTATTTGGTTTGTATTTATCTTAACATATGTATATGTTTTACTTGTTATTACGTATCGCTAATACATATTGATAAAACCCATAGGATTATTGCTTGACTACCAGCGTTGTGATGGTGATCATACATGTAGGGGCTGGGTAGTCCATAAGCACATCTTTAAATGTCCTTGGTCATAGGAGTATCGAGACTGGGTATCGATATTCCGGAGTAGACTGGTGTATACGTTTCTAGACCCCGATGAGGGGGTGGTAGCTGGTCCCACAACCATTGGTGTGCAGCACCTAGGATTGTATACAGATGCTCACTAGGGGTGAGTACACTGAATGGACTTACCGAGAACTTCTAAATGGTATTATACCTATCATCAGATAGTAGTTCTCAAGTGACATGAGTAAAGGTTAGTCTTTAGACCTGAGATCGTCATTTGTCTCGTGTGAGTTCCCACTGTACTTAGATTACTGCCCTACCACGGCTCTACTGAGTCGTGCAAACAAGTTTTAGTTGGGTACAGCCCCGAACCACATGGAGGCAGCGAACGATTGTTAGAGATTCGTCTCTCTCAGTATGGGGAGTCGATGTCGCACTGTGTTCGGTTGGTCAGCACCATAAGACCTTGGCCAAGACAGACGGGATTTACTGATAATTAGATCAGTAGTTTTTCGGAATGGTCGTGAGCTATATCGGCACGAATTATCAGGTTATTGGATTCTCACGTTTACTACCCCCTAGACCCGATATGTGATACTCTTAGACGAAGAGACCGGACTATACGGAGATTATCACAGACAGGCTTAGTAGGGGTTCAGATGAGCTTGCCCGTCGGCCTTCCTTTTCGACAGATACTTGGGTAGTCGTTACGTACGACCAGTGTCGCTGACGTGCTTATGGTTATGGATTTATCCAGGAACTCACTGTCAGCGCACTGTCGAGTCTTAGAGTCCCACACTGAGGGCTTTCCCGGTTCAGACGAAATGATGTAGTGGACGTATATTGATATGTGCAGGGTTTCGATTAAATGAGTATACTAGCTACACGGACTTTTGATCGGACAGTTGATAATATTAGTCAGCTTAAGATTAAGCCGGATTATTAAATCAAGTATTGATTTAATAATTTACATATATATATTTCGATATGTATATTCTAGTATTATGCTCATTGTATTTTTCCTATCTTTTGGGTATTCGTGTTTTTATATGAATACGGGTATGTATATACGGTAAAATGTATTTTGTATTTATACATCATGTAGGGTTCCTAGGCACACAGTAGAGGTCTCACAAGGCATCAACCATGCCATTTTACAAAAATATGGTGCCGAGAAACCCTAGTTAACGGATCGTTGCTAGAAATCTAGGCGAAAAGTAAACTAGTTAACACTTAACTACTAGAATATGGAAATTACAACCTTTGTAGATCCGGATATCCACCTCCACGGCTCCGCAACGAAGTCTCCTCGCTGTCCAAGTCGAACTCCGGGCTCTAGCGTCGGCTTCATCGGAGAATGAACGGGCTTGGTCATCGACGACGATGCCGAAGATGATCTATGTCGAGGCATCGCTAGATCAAGCTTCCACTTCACAAAGTGATGAAACTTGTGAAGAAAACACACTCTACTACTTGGCAAGAGGTAAAGGATGAAGAAATAGGAGGTGGGTTCTCTTTAGAATTGGATTTCTCACTCTCAAGCTCAAGTTGCCATTGATGGCTTCAAGGTTTCAAACTTGAAGATGAAGAAGAAGATGAGCTAGAATTATGATAAGTCACTTTAAAATGAAAAGAAAAAAAGAATACTTATCATAATTCCAACTAGGGTTAAGTGTAGAGAATAGACCATGGTTAATGGATGGGTTAGGGTTAAGCATGATGACAAGAATGGTTAAGAAGTCAAAACTTCATGAAGCTTCAACTAAAAGACAAAGAAAGCCACCATTCTTATCATAATCATTTCCAAATAAATAAATAAACAAATAAATAAATAAATGGATATGCAAAACCCTAATTATCAAATTAATCATGGTTTAATCCTATACACTTAACTAAACGATCAAGCATCATCAAACATGATACATATATGTGCACAAAAGTATATCACATATACAACTTGCACATCAAGTGAGAAAATCCGTATAAAGTGAACCAATACTAGTTAATGCAAAGTAATATATCAAATATATAATTATACATTAAATCATTAAATCAACATTTGATTCAATGATCCGGTCATGTCGCACATAACCGACTAGTATTCAATGTATCGATTTATCGAATCAATGATTCGATAACTAGGTCATATCGAATATAACCAATCGAAACATTTATCGCGAGAATGAAATGCGGTATCACATACACGCATTATTCTCGCTCCCGCACATATCTCATATGCACTCCTATTTCGTTTCGCTTGAGCCAGGAAACCTCTGTGTAGGACTCTAAAGACTCGTCAATACGCCGGTAGCAGATGATGATCATATCAAGTACCCACAAGCCGCAAGCGGTCTGCTAAACGTAACGGCCATCCGGGTATTGAGCGATCAGAAGATCGACGAGCTAGCCCACTCACACTCCTGTGAATCCAACCAGTAACACTTACCGTACAGTCCGGTCTGTTCGTCTGATACGTCGCATATCAAGTCTAGGGGTGGTATACGTCAGACCCCAATAACCGATAAGTCGTGCCGATGTGAGGCTCATAACGGGTCGAGAAACTACTGGTAACACTTACCAGCAAATCTCTGATCAGCCCTGGCCAGGGACTTCCCTGTTACGGCCAATCGAGCACAGCGCAACATCAACTCCCAATACCGGGAGAGACGAAACCCCTCCTATCGCTCATTGCCTCCATGTGACTCGGGACTGTACCCAAAGACCACCGTTTTGCACGCCCTCATGAACGTGGTAAGGTGGAGATCAAAGCACAGTGGGAATCACACAAGACTCTATGACGATCTCGGGTCTACAGACTAACCTGTACAAGTGTCACCTGAGAACAGCCATCTGACGTGAGGTATAATACCATCTGGGAGTTCTCGGCGAGTCCGTCCAGTGTACTCAGTCTCCACTGAGCACCCGTATACCATCTCTGATGTCAAACACCAATGGATATGGGATCATCCATCGCCCATCACATGGGTCGAGAAGCGTATACGCTAGTCTACACTGGTATATCGATGCCCCGTCTCGATACATCCACGACTAGGGACCTTGAAGGATGTACTTATGGACTATCATGTCCCCACTAGTATGATCTACATCATAGTCCAGGTAGTCAAGTACAAATCCTAAGGGCTTTACCAACATGTAACTATAATACAGTATAAAGAGACTAGTGTACATGTTAAGATAAAGAGCAACCAGATAGCATACTATCATGTCGAGCAAGAAAGTCATCTCTATATATGTCCAAGCATCCAATATAATATACATCATCTGTACAATACTGGCCTCTAGGGCATACATACAACTAACAATCTCCCACTTGCACTAGGGCCAGCTGCTGTAGTATCGCATACCGAGCATCCCGAAGAGTCTCTCAAACTGTATCTGGGGAATGGCCTTCGTGAGTGGATCCGCAGTGTTGTCCTTCGTGTCAACCCTCCTGACCTCGATCTCCCGGCGATCAACTATCTCCCGGATCAGGTGATACCGCCTCAGAATATGCCTGGATCGCTGATGGGACCTGGGTTCCTTGGCCAAAGCCACTGCTCCATTGTTATCGCAATACAAAGGTATTGGATGCTCAATGGATGGAACCACACCAAGTTCAGTAATGAACTTCTTGATCCAGACAGCCTCTTTAGCAGCATCGTTGGCAGCGATGTATTCAGCCTCCATTGTCGAGTCTGCCACGGTTTCCTGCTTGAAACTCTTCCAGCTAACCGCCCCTCCGTAAAGGGTAAAGACAAAGCCCGACTGCGACTTAGAGTCGTCCTTATCACTCTGAAAGCTCGAATCGGTAAAGGACTCCACTTGGAGCTCTCCGTTACCATACACCAAGAACATATCTCTAGTCCTTCGTAAGTACTTGAGAGTGCTCTTCACAGCTGTCCAGTGACTCTCTCCAGGATCAGCTTGATACCTGCTCACTACACTTAGTGAGTATGCTACATCGGGTCTGGTACATAGCATCGCATACATGATAGAGCCTACTGCCGAAGCATAGGGTATCCCTTGCATGCGAGCTCTCTCCAAATCAGTCTTGGGAGACATCTCTTTGGAGAGAGTGACTCCAGAGATCGTGGGCAAGTTCCCACGCTTGGACTCTTCCATACTAAACCTCTTTAGTATGGTGTCAATGTACCTGGATTGGGACAATCCCAAAATCCGTTTGGATCTATCTCTATAGATCCTAATTCCCAATATGCAGGAGGCATCACCAAGATCTTTCATTGAGAATCTTTGTGATAAGAAGAGCTTGACCGCTTGCAGCATAGGAATATCATTTCCTATCAAGAGTATGTCGTCCACGTACAATACGAGGAAGACAACCTTACTCTCTGCCACCTTCTTGTAGATACAAGGTTCATCTGGATTTTTGACGAAATCAAACTCTTTGATAACGACATCAAAGCAGATGTTCCAACTCCACGATGCTTGCTTTAATCCATAAATGGATTTAAGCAGCTTGCACACCTTCCCGCTGCTCCCACTGTCTACGAAGCCCTCTGGCTGAGTCATGTACACGCACTCTTCTAAATCACCATTTAGAAAGGCGGTCTTAACATCCATTTGCCAGATTTCGTAGTCATGAAAGGCAGCAATGGCAAGCATGATCCGGATGGATTTAAGCATAGCCACTGGAGAAAAGGTTTCGTCATAGTCCACACCTGGTCTTTGACGAAAACCCTTTGCTACAAGTCTATCTTTGAAAGTCTCCACTTTCCCATCTACACCAAGTTTCTTCTTGAAGATCCACTTGCTCCCAATGGGTTTTACCCCTTCAGGAGCAACGTCCAAAGTCCATACTTTGTTGGTGTACATGGATTCCATCTCGGACCGCATTGCATCCAGCCATTTCACTGAGTCCCTACTCATGATGGCCTGCTCGAAGCTAGTTGGGTCATCATCCTCCATGATGCAATCCTCGCTCCCACCATCCATGAGAAAACCGTAGTATCTCTCAGGTTGGCGAGGAACCCTACTAGATCGGCGGAGAGGCTGGGGTTCATTGGGAGCTACTGAATCCTCTTGTTCCACTAAATCTTCAGTTTGAGTTTGTGTATCTGGAACCTCTTCCAGCTCTACCACTTTGCCACTAATTTCTTTTTCAAGAAATTCCTTTTCTAAAAAGGTGGCATGTTGAGCAACAAACACTTTTTGTTCCTCACTGTGGTAGAAAAAATACCCATATGAGTTCTTTGGATATCCCACAAACTTGCAAAGAACTGACCGTGCTTCGAGCTTGTCCGGATTTTGTCTTTTGACATAAGCTGGACAACCCCATATTTTAACTCGTTTAAAATATGGTCTCTTCCCACTCCATATCTCATATGGTGTGGTAGGTACAGATTTAGATGGAACTTGATTCAATAGGTATGCTGCTGTCTCCAGCGCATAACCCCAGAAGGAAATAGGTAACTCAGCTGTACTCATCATAGAGCGCACCATATCTAATAGGGTGCGATTTCTCCGCTCCGATACACCGTTGTGCTGTGGTGTATATGGAGGAGTCAGCTGAGAGAGAATCCCATTCTCTTTTAGGAAGTCCAGGAATTCATTGCTCAAGTATTCCCCTCCTCGATCAGATCGTAGGATTTTAATACTTTTTCCGGTTTGGTTCTCGACTTCTTGTTTATATTCTCTAAATTTCTCAAAAGCTTCTGATTTGTGTTTCATCAGGAACACATATCCGAATCTAGAGAGATCGTCAGTGAATGTAATGAAGTACGAAGAACCATCCCTGGCATGTGTAGACATGGGACCGCATACATCACTATGTATCAGTCCCAAGAGTTCGGTAACTCTTTCTCCGTGTCCCGTAAACGGAGCTTTGGTCATCTTGCCTTTGAGACATGACTGGCAAGTGTCATAGGATGAAAATTCAAACGGATTTAAATATCCATCCTTATGCAACTTAGCCAGTCGTGTCGCATTGATGTGACCCAGTCTACAATGCCACAAGAAGGATTCGTTCAGTTCAGAACTCTTCCTCTTGTGTGTGTTTGTTATGCTCAGAACTGTTGATTGGTTTAGAACATAAATGCCATTGCACAACGTGCCTGATCCAACCAACTTTTGGTTACGGAAAATGTTCATAACATTATCCTGTAATACAAAATTATATCCCTCTTTACTCAGTAAAGAAACCGATATAATGTTGCATATCAGGTTCGGCATGTAATAGCATTCGTTCAGAACCAATGTATTACTAGTTGGTAATGTAAGGTGATATTCCCCGACAGTTTTGGCTGCAACAATTGCACCATTTCCTACTCTTATGTCTTTATCACCTTCTCCAAGTTCTCTACCTTTCCTAAGCCCATGTAACTGATTACATATATGGGATCCTGACCCGGTATCTAATACCCAGAACGTAGAGCAAATAGAGAAACAGTTCTCAGTAACGAACACACCCGAAGAAAATGCATCAACATGTACTTTCTTCAATCGGGTGGCCTGGGAATCTTGGTATTCCCCTATATCATGTTCATTCCTATAACTCTTATAAGAAAGAACGGAACCAACGTTCCCCAGCACAGTATAACATGCGGGTTCGGTCAATACATCCATATTATTATCTTCATTAGGGCATGAAATGGTCGCTACCTGGAGAGAGAGAGAAGAAAACACTTTAGCGTATGCTCGTGCAAGATCAGATTGGTTATTATCTTATCTAATCAGGATGGCTCCCACTGGTTTTTATCAAATCTTCCTTCAAAACCTAAAAGGAAAGACTAGCCGGGATTAATTACACCCTACAACTTCATCGATCTTTCAGCCAGGCCAGTGTCGGTACTTTGAGGGAGGTCCCCCGTGCTTTCGCACGAACCTAATTAATGTAAACCTCGTTTTCCCAGAGGCGTAACCCCGTTGACACCTTTCTAGACACCTACTTGATCGGCTAATTGTAGTGTGTAAAACTCTCCCAGGAGTAACTTTTACTCGCAGTGGGTATCGGGATCCAACTATCTCATAGAAGGTATGCAATCTCATTGCAAATTTCAACACTTGAAATTCCCGATAATCTTTTGCCCCAAACGATCTATGACCTTGACAAGGTCAACAAACCATAGACCGTAAGTCAAGTTCAACCCGTCATTTCTTGATTGAATTAAATCCACCCGCACGACCCTTGATAAGGTCAACAAGGCCGTACGACTACCCTAACTCAATCTGCATCATATGCATAAGCAGATAAATACTGGTTAGCTACCGCACACTGCGCCTTGACAAGGTCAACAAACGCAGCACGAATACTAAACAGGACTTATCTGAAATGACGGAGGGCTACGACAGGTTTTTCTGAAAACCTATTGCGTAATGAACTTGATATCGTTGTAGAATCAAATGAAGTTTTGAAATGGAGTGATTTTGAGGCTTTTCTAGTTTTGCTAAAGGGGTCACTCCCGATGAAGGGATCGTCGGCCCTTTCCTCGTCGAATGAGGTGCGGGATATATCATATATATCGCTGTGCAAAGCAAAAACCCAAAAGCAGTCAAAAGCAAACCGAGTGTGTAGCATCTGCCAGTTATTGCTAAAGGAGTCACTCCCGGTGAAGGGATCTCGGTCCTTTCCTCATCGAATAAGGTGCAGGGTATATCATATATACCGCTGTGCAAAGCAAGAACTGTAGCTACCTGTTTTATTTTAAAATTCGATTCCACAACATCTTAGGTTTCTTATCTTTCATTAATCACATTAATGAAGTCCCATCATTTAAATACCTAAACATTACAGATAGATACAACGTACACTTATGCCATCCGCATTCGCCTCGATGTCCCCTCGTGCACCGTTAGGTTAGGTAACTAACGACAGAGCAGGGCAGGGCTAGCGCGGGTGTAAAACATAAGTAACGTCTATATAATATATCATATATACTATATACTATATCCATCACAGAATCACAACACAGATATCGCAGCAGAATCAACATATGAAATATTGGATATACTAGGACGTCCGTGTTTTCAATACGAGCCAGTATAAAACACGGATTCCACGGTCGTGATGAATAGCCAATCCCACACCCCTAGACCCCTACGAGAGCGGCAAGCAACCCTGCCAATCCTAGGGTTAGGAGACCCGGACTCGACTCCTCGAGTTGGTCTCCCACTGGACCCCAGAACCCGGTTACTTGTGCTCCCCTCCTTGGGTCTATTCTAATGCGGAAAAGTAAATAATATACAAAGGGTGACAACTTCCGCTACCTGAAAGTGCCCCAAATGAAAGAATATTACATACAAGTTTTTACATGAATGAAAATGAAAAACACTCATCTCACATAAAAACCCCCGGCTATTCGAACACGACGATCCAATATAACATATCCAGCAACACATAACATCACATGTCATCAACGTAAGTAAATATGCGCATCCCAATTGTCGTTGACATATAGCAACGAAACCGGCGATATCACATATTACACTTACGGTCACAGAAAAGAAAGTGTAAAACTACAACAATTGGAATCCGCAACTTCTTTAGACATCACATGCCTAATGAAATGAAATACTTAGACATCACATGCCTAACAGTTATAAATCCCGCATTTTAGTCTCATTATCGAAAACACTTTTCAATATAAAGTGAAACTAAACCGCTAGATTTATAACATTCATTCAGTTATCACATAACTGTTTGTGAATTCCAATTATTGTATCCCATTCCAGATAAATAGAATATTTTAAACTTTCCGATCGAACATTCGAACACCCAAGTTTTCCCGAAACCATCCAACACATGAAATAGGTTCAAAGACATTCGTTTCATACCTCAGTACCAACGGTCCAGCCGTAGAAGGGTCAAGCCAACGCCTCACATGTGGCACGCCGTACTGCCCCAAACCCGAAAGTTCAAAGGGCAGTTCAAGACGGTCACATAATCGAGTTAAGGTTTGTTGTCTTCTAGAGGGACCATCGCGTTACTTGCACTACTCAGAACGTCCTTAAACCACACAATAATCCAACACTTGGATATTTTTGGCAGGGGAAAGATTGGGTATTTATATCCGGTCGAACTTTTTAACATATTCAAAAAATTATCCGGAAAACACATAGACAAAGTTCGATAATCCGATCGAATCGTCGATTCCCTATACAACCCCAGAATACTCAACTCTGGAGTCAAATTAAAATTCCCAGAAAACTCAGAACAATTAATCAGGAATTACTGTGCAAAAACCAAGGGCTGACGTCACTATTTAGCCGCGGAACCGCCGCAGAAGCCTAGTTTCTGCCGCGGTTCCGCCGCACTTTGTACTGTTCTCTGGAAACGTTTTGCACAGTAATTCTTAGATTTTATTGTTGAATTTTTTAAGCATTTTTAATTGACAAAAAACCACAAATTTGAAAAATTTCCAGAGAGCTATTTTGGGGTTGGGTTTTCGGTTCGTCCGGGTTTCAAACTCCGTCTAGACTTCGCCTAAGGCTCTAGCTAGGCTCTGATACCACTGTAGGGTTCCTAGGCACACAGTAGAGGTCTCACAAGGCATCAACCATGCCATTTTACAAAAATATGGTGCCGAGAAACCCTAGTTAACGGATCGTTGCTAGAAATCTAGGAGAAAAGTAAACTAGTTAACACTTAACTACTAGAATATGGAAATTACAACCTTTGTAGATCAGGATATCCACCTCCACGGCTCCGCAACGAAGTCTCCTCGCTGTCCAAGTCGAACTCCGGGCTCTAGCGTCGGCTTCATCGGAGAATGAACGGGCTTGGTCATCGACGACGATGCCGAAGATGATCTACGTCGAGGCATCGCTAGATCAAGCTTCCACTTCACAAAGTGATGAAACTTGTGAAGAAAACACACTCTACTACTTGGCAAGAGGTAGAAGATGAAGAAATAGGAGGTGGGTTCTCTTTAGAATTGGATTTCTCACTCTCAAGCTCAAGTTGCCATTGATGGCTTCAAGGTTTCAAACTTGAAGATGAAGAAGAAGATGAGCTAGAATTATGATAAGTCACTTTAAAATGAAAAGAAAAAAAAGAATACTTATCATAATTCCAACTAGGGTTAAGTGTAGAGAATAGACCATGGTTAATGGATGGGTTAGGGTTAAGCATGATGACAAGAATGGTTAAGAAGTCAAAGCTTCATGAAGCTTCAACTAAAAGACAAAGAAAGCCACCATTCTTATCATAATCATTTCCAAATAAATAAATAAACAAACAAATAAATAAATGGATATGCAAAACCCTAATTATCAAATTAATCATGGTTTAATCCTATACACTTAACTAAATGATCAAGCATCATCAAACATGATACATATATGTGCACAAAAGTATATCACATATACAACTTGCACATCAAGTGAGAAAATCCGTATAAAGTGAACCAATACTGGTTAATGCAAAGTAATATATCAAATATATAATTATACATTAAATCATTAAATCAACATTTGATTCAATAATCCGGTCATGTCGCACATAACCGACTAGTATTCAATGTATCAATTTATCGAATCAATGATTCGATAACTAGGTCATATCGAATATAACCAATCGAAACATTTATCGCGAGAATGAAATGCGGTATCACATACACGCATTATTCTCGCTCCCGCACATATCTCATATGCACTCCTATTTCGTTTCGCTTGAGCCAGGAAACCTCTGTGTAGGACTCTAAAGACTCGTCAATACGCCGGTAGCAGATGATGATCATATCAAGCACCCACAAGCCGCAAGCGGTCTGCTAAACGTAACGGCCATCCGGGTATTGAGCGATCAGAAGATCGACGAGCTAGCCCGCTCACACTCCTGTGAATCCAACCAGTAACACTTACCGTACAGTCCGGTCTGTTCGTCTGATACGTCGCATATCAAGTCTAGGGGTAGTATACGTCAGACCCCAATAACCGATAAGTCGTGCCGATGTGAGGCTCATAACGGGTCTAGAAACTACTGGTAACACTTACCAGCAAATCTCTGATCAGCCCTGGCCAGGGACTTCCCTGTTACGGCCAATCGAGCACAGCGCAACATCAACTCCCAATACCGGGAGAGACGAAACCCCTCCTATCGCTCATTGCCTCCATGTGACTCGGGACTGTACCCAAAGACCACCGTTTTGCACGCCTTCATGGACGTGGTAAGGTGGAGATCAAAGCACAGTGGGAATCACACAAGACTCTATGACGATCTCGGGTCTACAGACTAACCTGTACAAGTGTCACCTGAGAACTGCCATCTGACGTGAGGTATAATACCATCTGGGAGTTCTCGGCGAGTCCGTCCAGTGTACTCAGTCTCCACTGAGCACCCGTATACCATCTCTGATGTCAAGCACCAATGGATATGGGATCATCCATCGCCCATCATATGGGTCGAGAAGCGTATACGCTAGTCTACACTGGTATATCGATGCCCCGTCTCGATACACCCACGACTAGGGACCTTGAAGGATGTACTTATGGACTACCATGTCCCCACTAGTATGATCTACATCATAGTCCAGGTAGTCAAGTACAAATCCTAAGGGCTTTACCAACATGTAACTATAATACAGTATAAAGAGACTAGTGTACATGTTAAGATAAAGAGCAACCAGATAGCATACTATCATGTCGAGCAAGAAAGTCATCTCTATATATGTCCAAGCATCCAATATAATATACATCATCTGTACAATACTGGCCTCTAGGGCATACATACAACTAACACATCATACATTCTAGAAGGACACCTCATTTTAGGATTTTTTATTTATTGAAAAATGAAAATGAGGTAGAGGGGTGAGGTGGCATGGAGGAATGGTGAGAAAAATGGTTTTGTTATTTGTTTATTTCATTTGCTTCTATTATTCAAGTATGGTTGCTATTTTTCTATTTGAAAAATGAGTTAACAAAACCATGCTAGCCATTCTTCTTTCTTCTCTCACTTGGTAATTCATTCCCACCATTTTCTTTCTCTCTCATCACTTGAGCTTCCTCCTCCTTCTTCATCTCACTTACCCTTTCATAAGTTGAGAATCAAAGTGAGATAGAGATAGAAAAATACTAGAACACTACACTACATCCCTAACACTTCATACTTAGCAAATATAAGGTATTAGTTTCTTCACTTGGAGAAGCTAGAGCTTGAACAAGGTACCCTCAAGTGGATCATCTAGGACCAAGAAAGACCGACCTACAAGCTCGATCCCGGAGTTCCGAAAAGCTAAAGAAGAGGATTTGAAGATCAAGAACTTGACTACAAATGCTATTAATTCAACCGAGTAGTATAAAACCTTCTGCTTAGCTAGTTTAGTGTTTGGATAGATTCTAGGGTTTAAGTTTCTAGCGCTATTTTTTAAATTTAAAGTTTTTATTCTGCAGAGGCCGCGGGTTAGCGGCAAGGCGCTAGGAAATTTATCATGGTATCAGAGCCACCCAAACACGTAAACTAGTTGTAAACGATGCTTAAGTTCCGAAATCAAAAAGTTTCCGTTTTCCAAAACCCAAAAACCAAAGTTTGTGTTCGAATTTTTTTTGGTCTCTAATTTTTTTTAAGCATTGCAGAAGGATGATCTTAGTATGAAAATGACACAGAATAAAAATGAACCAAATAGAGCAATTTTGGTCATCAAAAAATTCCTTTTGGTCGCTATTTGCGGTCATACTTGCTCTGATTGGTCTCATCTTCTTTCTATGTCTTGGGTTTTGGAAAATGAGATTTTTGGCATACTTCTTTTTTTGTCCAGATTTGGTTAAGTGTTGTTTGTGCTTAGGGGCAATACGGAAAGCTTTAAAACTCGAAACTTTTGCATCGTTGATATCTGTGATGCTGTATATATGTTTCAAACGTCGTTTAATTGCTATATGTCATTTAGACGGGGTTGCACATATTTGCTTGTGTTGTTGTGATCTATATGTTATAGGGTGTTTTTCGTCACCCCATTGAGATGGAAATGCGCGTGCGCTTGTCAGGCGCATTACAGACTCCCCCTGCCTAAGGTAGGCTGGGGTTTATTGATTGCGATCCAAATCTCCGGCAGCCGCGGACTAAACTGCTGTTAATTACCCCTTGCCTTTGGAGCGAGAGAACCTCCGATTAACGGGTCAAACAGGTCATGCGAACTCAATGTGCACTGTATGTGTGTTGTAGTTTGAAAGGGGGTTTTGGATATATCGGGGGCCCCGCAGAGTTTTTACGAGGGTCCCGCTACCCGGATAGCGGGCTGGGGTCAAGGGGGCTAGCAGCCCCCTTGCGGGGTGCGGGGCAGCGCCCCGTTAGAAATTTTTTTCTAACAGGGACAGTGTCGTGGAGTATGTGTGTGTGTGTATATGTATATATACATATATATAAAAAAAAGGGAAAAGGGCATCCAAAGGATGCGTGGGAAAAAGCGCCAGCGCTTTGGGTGCTAGCGCTTTGAGCGCAAGGGCGCTAGCGCCCCACGTGCCAGGCACGTGGGCGCTCGGGCGCTAGCGCTCTGAGCGCAAGGGCGCTAGCGCCCCACGTGCCAGGCACGTGGGCGCTCGGGCGCTAGCGCTCTGAGCGCAAGAGCGCTAGCGCCCCACGTGCCAGGCACGTGGGCTCTCGGGCGTTAGCGCTCTAAGCGCAAGGACGCTAGCGCCTCACATGCCAAGCACGTGGGCGCTCGGGAGGCAAAAGGGACTTGGTCCCTGCAATGGGAGTTGTACTCCCAGAAAGGAGCACTTATTATTTTGTATATATGTATATATATGAGGAGTTAAACCCCTAAGATATTTTGAAGCTGATGAAGGGGGCTTCTCCCCTTGAGCCTTGGATCTTCCCCAAAGTGGGGTTTCTGGAGATGGGTCTCCTTCTTCATCCTTTGTTGGCCGGATCTTGAAGATCAAGAAATATGAGATTTTAAAAATCTCTCCTTTCTGAGATTTGATGGAAGATCTGAGTTCCCCTTTGTGGGTTTTGTGGTGAAAAACTATTTAGTTTTATAAAAGGAAGAGTAAAACTCTTGATTTAATTCAAAAGAAAGAATAAGGTTTTAGAACCTTGAGGAAGGAGAAGATCACATATCTTGATGCTTCTTTAGGAGAGAGAAAAAAAAGTTCTTGGGATATTTTCATTATCCTTGCCTTTATAGGCTATACACTTTACATATAGCCCCTTGGGCTCTATAAAAATGGCATTTTGCCCATCCCATGGCTCATGTGCCATTTCTTTTTGCACATAAGCCGGGCTTTACAAAAATTTGGCTTTATGCCCATTTTTCTTACATTTATTCATAAAATAGAATAAAAGTAATACACCAAAATTATTTATTATAAAATTTTTATCTTGGCATGGGGGGAGGCCGGCCGCTCCATGTTCGGGCTCGACCCGGGCATTGGCCCACTTAACCTAGGCTTGGGCCCACTTGTTTGGGGTTGACTTTGATTTTGACTTGGTCAACCGGGGTGTAAATTTCGACCCCAACAAATTGCCCTCCATCAATAAGTGCACACCACATATGTGGGTTGTGTGCACGAAATTGATGGATCTTCTTTCGCATGGAGGTCGACTTGATCTGGTTCCCGTTTTAACGACGTGGAGGTCGATGCTGCCATTTAAGCGACTTGGACGGTCAGTGCTGGCCTTTTTGTGACTTGGACGGTCGGTGCCACCCTTTTAGCGACGTGGACGGTCGGTGCTGCCCTTTTTGCGACTTGGACGGTCGGTGCCGCCCTTTTAGCGACGTGGACGGTCGGTGCTGCCCTTTTAGCAACTTGGACGGTCGGTGCTGCCCTTATAGCGACGTGGACGGTCGGTTCTGCCATTTTTGCGACTTGAACGGTCGGTGCTGCCCTTTTTGAGACTTGGACGGTCGGTTCTGCCCTTTTTGCGACTTGGACGGTCGGTGCTGCCCTTTTAGCGACGTGAACGGTCGGTTCTGCCCTTTTTGCGACTTGGACGGTCGGTGCTGCCCTTTTTGCTACTTGGATGGTCCGTGCTGCCCTTTTAGCGACGTAGACGGTCGATGCTGCTCTTTTAGCGACGTGGACGGTCGGTTCTGCCCTTTTTGCGACTTGGACGGTTGGTGCTGCCCTTTTAGCCACGTGGACGGTCGGTTCTGCCCTTTTTGCGACTTGGATGATCGGTGCTGCCTTTTTAGCAACGTGGACGGTCGGTTCTGCCCTTTTTGCGACTTGGACGGTCGGTGCTGCCCTTTTTGCGACTTGGACGGTCGGTGCTGCCCTTTTAGCGACGTGGATGGTTGGTGCTACCCTTTTTGTGATTTGGACGGTCGGTGCTGCCCTTTTTGCGATTTGGACGGTCGGTGCTGCCCTTTTTGCGACTTGGATGGTCGGTGCTGACCTTTTTGCGACTTGGACGGTCGGTGCTGCCCTTTTTGCGACTTGGACGGTCGGTTCTGCCATTTTTGCGACTTGGACGGTCGGTTATGGATTTGACTTGCTCCTCTTCTTGCGGTGTCAGGGGTGAAGTTGACTTGTTTCCGAGGTGGAGTTTGATTCTGCCAGGGAGGTTATCGGTTGTTTTGCTGATTTGATGTGATTTGGGTTGACATCAGCACCGCTACACTGGAATATGGTACCAGGAGCGAATCATCATCTGTCATGACAGGATTTGGGGATCTTGGTTTTGGTTTGGCATCAGCACCGCTATACTGGAATATGGTACCAGGAGCGAATCATCATTTGCCGTGAGGGAATTTCCCTCGTTCCCAGTTTAACGAGTTAGGGGTCATCTGCTCCCAGTTTAACGACTTAGAGGTCATTTGCTACCAGTTTAAAGACTTAGGGGTCTATTGGATTGGAGTTTTGGGATTTTGGGGTTAGGGTAGGTATCAGCGTTGCTAACACTGAAGCATACGTGCCAGGAGCAATTCATCATTTGCTTTTTCCTGTTGGGGAGCGATGGCTCAGGAGACAGGTTTAGAGCCTTATCACCTAAGGCTTTCAATTTTATGAGCCGTAAGGGTCTCATACAAGCATTTTCTCCCTACGAGTTGAAAGGATCTCGTAGGTGCACTTTCTCCTTAGGAGTCGTAGGGACTCCCAAGTGTGTTTTTCCTTTATGAGTCGTAAGGATCCCACAAAGGTTTGTTCTCCTCATGTATCGTGAGGACACATGAGTGGGTCTTCCCAAATGGAGCATAATTCCGAGGGCGGAGACCAGCCGCGTAATTGGTGATTGCGGTGGGGCATGGGTATGCTGAGAATTATTTGAGTCCGTGGATTGTATACGGCATTCAATTTGGGGACTAACCGTAGGGCCGGGAGAATTTTGAGAAATTGGATTTTGGTTGGCGTCTGCATCGCTACACTGGAATATGGTACCAGGAGCGATTCATTATTCGCCGTTTGAGGACTTGGAATTTGGATCTTGTTTGGCATCAGCATTGCTGCACCGGAACAATGACAGGAGCAACTCATCATTTGCCTCAGAAGGACTTGGGATTTAGGTTTTGGTCGGTATCAGCACCGCTAACACTGAAGCGAAATACCAGGAGCGACTCATCATTTGCCGTTGCCCGTTGGAGAGCGATGGCTCAGGAGATAGGTTTGGATCCCTATCACCTAAGGCTTTTCAATTTTATGAGCCGTAAGGGTCTCATAAAAGCACTTTCTCCCTACGAGTGGAGAGGATCTCGCAGGTGTATGTTCTCCTTAGAAATCGTGAGGATTCCTAAGTGTGTTGCTCCTTTATGAGTCGTAAGGATTTCACGCAGGGATTTTCTCCTCACAAGATCGAGAGGACTTTGCGAGTGTATTTTATCTCTTTTCACGAGTTTGCGCCCTTTCGGGTTTTCACAAACTCGCCGGCAGTCCTGCTGTTTTTACTCATGGAGCCCTTTCGGGTTTTCATCCGTGCCCGTTTTGCTCATGTACATACCGTTTTTTTCGCGCTGGTGGGACTTTGAAAGTAGTCTAACCGGCAGGACTTGGGAGAGATAAGGGTTGTTTACGCCCGTTGATTGTATACGGTTTTACAGGATGTATGATCTAGACCGTAGGGCCGGTATGCTCAATTCGCCTGCGACTTGGAGCATTCACGCGTAGTATTTCTTGAGATATCGGCTATTGATGGGTGGCATGGGCCTTTCTCCCTCGACACTTATTAGTTGGTAAGATCCTCCGTCGAACACTTTCTCGATAACGTATGGTCCTTCCCGGTTTGGCTCGAATTTTCCCTTGGCATGTCGATTAGGGATAATCGGTCTTTTGAGGACCAACACCAATTCACCTTTCTTGAAAGCGCGGAGACGGTTTATCTTGTCATAGGCCCGTGACATTTGGGTTCGGTATAGCTCCAGATTTTGCTGCATCGCGAGCCTCTTTTCTTCGAGGGCGTCGAGCTCTTCAAGCTGAAGGAGCACGTTTTCCTCCTCCGTCAACTCGTGCTGAACGGCCATTCTTAAGCTTGGAACTTCAACTTCGAGGGGGAGGACCGCCTCCACTCCGAAGAGCAATGAGTATGGAGTGGAGTGAGTTGGAGTACGGTGCGTGGTACGATATGCCCACAACGTCTCGTGAAGTTTGAGATTCCAGTTTCTCTTGTTGGCTGAAGCATTTTTCCTCAGGAGCTTGCATAGAGTCTTATTGAAGGCTTCGGCTAGCCCATTGGCTCTTGGATTATAGATGGAGGAATATCTCCAGTCTATCTTGTGCTGAGTAGCGAACCTTGAGACTTTGAAGCTCTTGAAAGAAGGCTCGTTGTCAGAAATGATTCTTCTTGGTATACCGAAGCAGTGTAGAATATTATGCTGGAAGAACGTCAGAATATTTTCTGTCTTGACTTCTTTGAGCGGGACAGCTTCAGCCCATCTGGAGAAATAGTCAGTTGTGGCCAATATGAACCGGTGGCCTTTGGATGACGGAGGATCAATTGGGCCAACAATGTCGGTGCCCCAAACTTCGAAGGGCCACGACGCCACCGTAGGATGCAACGGATTGGGATGCTTGTGAATGAAATCGCCGTGAATTTGGCAGATATGACATTTCTTTGCATGCTCTCTGCAATCCCGTATCATGGTGGGCCAGTAATACCCAAGCCGTTTAATTTGAAGTCGCATCTTAGGGCCAGATTGGTGAGCACCGCAAATGCCCGAGTGAACTTCTTTCATGACCTTTTGGGCTTCGGCCAATGACAGACACCTGAGCCAGAGTTGGTCATATGACCTGCGGTATAGCGTGTCATTTACAAATACATATCGGAGAGCTCTCTTCTTCAGCTGAATCCTTGCAGATTTTCCTTCGGGCAGCTTGTCGTATCGGAGGTACTCTATGAAGGGTTCTCTCCAATTGGGCCCGTCTTGGATGATCGAAGCTTCTTCGGCAGGACTGCCCTTCTATTCCACGTTTTCCTCTTCTCGTAGAGAGATTGGGGGTAGAATTTGCCGGCTCCTAACTGTGATCAGAATTTCGTCCATGTCAGGATCATCCAGCTCCTTGGCTAAGCGAGCGAGTACATCAGCCTTTCCATTCAACGCTCTAGGGACTCTCATTAGTTCAATGTGAATGAACCGTTTCATGAGTTCCACCACTCGGCCTCTGTACCGAGCTAACTCAGGTGTGTATATCTTATAGTCGCCGCTTACTTGGTTAACGACAAGCTGGGAGTCACCATAAACCCGTAGCCGAAGGATTTCCATTTCTATGGTGAGCTCCAGACCAACTATCAGAGCTTCATACTCAGCCTCGTTGTTTGTGCGAGACTCGGTGAGAGCAAAAGAACGCCATAGGGTTCCCATCGATGGCGTGATGAACACCAATCCTATCCCTGCTTTTATCTTCGGGATGCTTGATTTACTGGAGGTCCTTATCGATGAGGCCCCATCGAAGTAGAGCTCCCAACATGGCTCGTCATTCTCGAGGTGCAGCACTTGTTCATCGGGTAACTCGCAATTGAGTTGTGACCCTTCTGGTATGGGATGAGCAGCGAGAAAGTCTGCAAGAGCTTGCCCTTTTAGTGCTTTCTGAGGAGTATAAACTATGTCAAAGACAGCCCATCTTTCCATTCTGCCGGCTAGACTTGCTTTGGTCATCAAGTGTTTGAGCGGGTCGACCTTGGAGATCAGCATAACCCGATGAGCGAGCGGATAGTGCCTCAGCTTCTTCACAGCAAATATCAGAGCCAGGCATTGCTTTTCGATTGGGGAATAGTTGTGTTCCGCCCCGACTAAAGTTCGACTGAGGTAGTAGAGCGCATTTTCTTTTCCCTCCTCGTTATTCTGGGTAAGGAGCGCACCGAGTGACTCATCTAGCGCGGCAGTGTAGAGAATCAGCGGTTTATTTGAAACGGGAGCGGCCAACACTGGAGGGTGCAACAAGTACTGATTGATGCTTTCGAACGCTTCTTGACATTCGGCATCCCAGACAAAAGGAGCTCCTTTCTTCATGAGCTTTGAGAAGGGCCTACATCTCTCCGATAAATTTGAGATAAACCTCCGTATATAAGCAAGCTTGCCTTGAAAAGATCTTAGCTGCGTCAGACTCTTCGAAGGGGGCATCTCTATGATGGCCTTTATCTTGGACGGGTCAACTTCAATCCCTCGATGTCGGACTATGAAGCCCAGGAATTTTCTCGATGACACGCCAAAAGCGCACTTTAAAAGATTCATTTTCAGATCGTACTCCCTCAGTCTGGCGAGAACGGTCCTAAGATCTTGGATGTGGTCGGCCTTGGCTTTAGTCTTGACGACCAGATCATCAACATATCATTCGACGACTTTATGGATTAGGTCATCAAAGATATTGGTCATTGCCCTTTGATATGTAGCACCTACGTTCTTCAGTCCGAACGGCATCACTTTGTAGCAGTATATTCCGATCGGGGTTCGAAATGCTGTGTGTTTCTCATCCTCAGGCGACATCTTGATCTGATTATATCCAGACGAGCCATCCATAAAGGTGAACAGCTCGTAATTTGAGGTGTCATCAACCATCATTTCCATGACCGGTAGAGAGAAGTCGTCTTTAGGACATGCCTTGTTGAGGTCCCTGAAATCGACACAAACTCGGATCTGCCCATTTTTCTTCTTCACTGGGACTATGCATGCGAACCAGTCCGCATATTTCTCCTCCCTGATGAAGCCAGCATCGATGAGTTTCTTGGTTTCCTCGATGACCTTTTCTTCCAATTCCCTTCTCATTCTTCGAGGAGCTTGTTTGACTGGATTATCATTAGGAGATATAGCCAGCTTATGCACGGCCACTTCAGGGGAAAGGCCAGGCATCTCTTTGTATGTCCACGTGAAGCAGTCGACGAACTCATGCAGCAGGGCGATTATCTGCTCTTTCATTTCTTCTGACAAGAGTGAGCTGATGTAGGTCGACCTTGGATTATCGGGCGTTCCTAAGTCAATCTCGGTTAGCTCGTTAAAGGTTGCTTGTCCGCTATCTTCGAGCTCTTGAGGAGCTTCTTCTGGCTCGGCTATCTCGTCATCATCATTTGATCTTTCGCTGGCTTCACCAACATGGATCATGTAGCATGCTTTCGAATCAGGTTGAATGAATCCTATGCCCCGTCTATCTGGAATTCGTCCATCGATGAGTGCTCAGACCTGGGGCGGATGCCATAGCCCTTCATAAAACCTTGCTTCGGACTCCGTTTGATATAACCGGCGTCCGCACCTTTTGAAATATTCCCGCATCTCGGGTGCATAGTATCTGGGATTGAGGACGGCTCTTATGCCTCTCTCATAGGGAAAGTACGCGACAAACAAATTGTCCGGGTGCACAACGGGGTTTGACCCATAAAACAGGATGCCCTTCTGTCCACTTTTCCTTCCGGGAACGTAGAAAGTTTTCAACTGGTCCACGGTAGAGACTGACAATGCATCGAGCTCTTTGCACATCTGCTCCGGCACCCTTGTGACAACTAGGGACCCTTCTGCAATTTTGAAGGTCTCTCGCAGTTTCGCTTGCTGCATAGGGGTCCAATCTGCACAGCTGTTGCAAGGCAGGTCCTCTTCCTCCGACTCTTCAGTGTCGCTGCCAAGATGAGGGCGGACTTTACTGCTAGATTGGCCTTCAGTATCAGATCCGTCCGTATCGCTACCGAAACGAGGGCGAGTTTTACGGAAGGACGGACTTCCAGCGTCGAACTCTTCAGTGTCACTATCGAAGTGCGGGAGCACTTGGGCATTTTTGCTTTTGAAAGTGACAGCTGGCTCAGATTTGCTTTTGAGTCTTAGGGCCTCTCTGTCCTCAGTCAGTTGCGGCTTAGCATTTTGGTGGTTCATGAAGTACCGAGGACCTTCATATCGGACTTCATGCACACCGAACGGCTGGATGTCTCCGTCAATGCGTCTTTCTTCGCCATTTTTAGTATACTTCATGCATTGATGGAGAGTTGACGGAATGATGCTGTAATTGTAGAGCCACGGTCGTCCCAAGAGAATTTTATAAGACGTGTCAGCATCGATCACGTATATCTTAGCTTCAGTTTGCAGATCCCCAAATTTGATTGGCAAAGCTATAGACCCCAGAACTTGCTGGCAGTTTTGATTGAAGCCTTGAATGAAAATCCTTTCCCTTGACAGGTGTCGGACGTCCATTGACAAACTCTTCAGAGTTCGCAAGTTCATGATGTTCACTGAGGACCCCGGATCAATCAATATGCGATTAATCCGATCTCCGTCGCTGTATCCGGTCACGTAAAGCGGCCGATTATGCTCAACCGTTCCCAGCAGCAAGTCTTCGTCCTTAAACGTGACTGTGGCGGCATGCAAAGCGTACTGGGCTTCTTTCATATTAATTTTCGCGAAGCGAGCCTGATACCGCTCGGGGTTTTGCAGAGCGTGGATGAGAACATCTCTAAACTCCTTAGATAAGACCAAGGCATCGTAGATGCTCAGGAGAGACGGAAGCTTAAGGAGATGAGCCAAGACATTATAATCCACCGAGGAAGGACTTGAGTTTTCATTAGCCGGTTCTCTGCCATCTTCCTCATTAGCCACTTGTTTTTCCTTTCCTTTTGGGGCGTTGCTTTGATTTGGCGGCAGAGCCCTGCCGCTTCTGAGCTGGATTTGGTTGGCCCTTGTCGTGAGCTCCTCGTCCTCTTCGGGAAAACAGAGCTCCTCCTCAGAGTCGCTGCTAAGATGGATAGCGTAGCATGTCACTATAGGGATCTCTTCATTGGAGTCTTCTTCTAACTCCTCTAGAATTTCGGTCGCTTCTATAGGGAGGAACTCCTTCAATTGAATCAGAGTTCTTTCCTTCTGTTCATAGTCTTCGAGAGAATCTATATATTTTTGAATGGTCGATCTCCCTGCAGACTCTTTTTCGCGCCGAGCTGCACTTTTCTTCTTCTTGAGCTTCTTGGATTTTGAGCCCGATGGAGCCGCATTGGCAGCTGGACTAGTAGGCTTCTTCTGTCCTTCCCATTCCATCCTGGGCTCTTTCTGAACCAGCTTTAGCATCTTCTTTGTCTTATTAGATATGTGCTTACTCCAAGGAGGCTGCAGTGAGTCGGTCTTATTTCTCAGGGCAGCGGGTTCGACTGTCTGCTCCCAGAAGGTTTCAGCTTCTGTCTGTATAAAGTTGGTGGTTGCAACTTGATTGTTCACCAACACACTTTTGGACAGCTCGATCTCTCCAGCCTTGTACTGCTTCTCGACCCAGTCTTTGAAGATATTACAATCCTTGATCGCATGGCTCACTACTCGGTGGTATGGGCAATACAGGGGATTGTCAGTCATTTTTGCTTCTTGAGGTCTTTTCGACTCCGGCAATTGTAGACCGTTGTTCAAGGCATCTTTAAATATCTTGCGGACCTTGTCCCTCCTGAAAGAGTAAACCATGTTCTTTTTCTCCTCTCAGGAAGGCCCTTCACCTCCCAGCACTAGCTTTAGAGACTGGTTGGTTTTGGATTCGCCTGCCCTTCGCTTTTCTTCATTGTCGGACGCATTGAAGACATTGGTACCGCTGGAACTCCCGCTTCTACGGTTGTCGTCCCGCTTGCTTTTCCAAGTCTTGTCTCTCTGAGAGTCCGGGGTAGACTCTTGCTTCGAGCGTTGCAGCATTTGTACTTTCTTGGTTAGCTCTTGAAATGTCTTGAAACCTGCTGTACACAAGAATGGGACCATCCAATTGCTGAGGTTCCCAATGAGAAGTCCGACGGACTGATCCTGCTCCAGCGGCGGTTCACACTTGACTGTGAGATTACGCCATCGGGCGATAAAGTCGGTGTTGCTTTCATTCTTCCCCGGCTTGGTCCTCACAAGGTCAGCAATGGAGATTTTATCACTGACACTCATGAACCTTTGCCGAAACAGAGACTCCATTTGTGCAAAGGTAATAACGGACCCGTTTGAAATACTCACGTACCAGTCGAAAGCGACACCGGTTAGGCTGTTGACAAACTGACGAAGAAGGAGTGCATCATTTCCCCATGTATTTCCGCATGATGCTTTAAAGTGGGAGACATGCTGATTTGCATTTCCCATCCCGTCAAATCTTCCAAACTTAGGAATGACGTAGCCGCTCGGGAACTCGATCAGATCGTACTGTGCGGGATATGGCCGCCCACTACTGCCAATCTCTTTCTGGGCTTCAGCTTCGTCCACCAATGTTTTAACCTTGCTGGTGACCAAATCCATTATCCGATTTTGTGTTAGCGGGATAGTGTTATCTGGGGCCAAGGCGTCCCCCGAAGCAGAATGTGTCCGGCTTTCGTGCGGCTCGACGAATCTTGGACCCAAAGGGACAGGCATCGGCCACTTCAGATTGTCATCATCCAGCTCATGGGTGGCGACTTGTGCTTGATTGGGAGTCGCTCGAGCAATTTGAGCCGTAAGCTGCATCACAACGTTCGTTAGGTCGTCAATTTTCGAATAGAGCTTGGCCATCTTTTTATCTTTGCTCTTAAGCTGTTTCCGAAGCTCTTGAAGCAGCTCTTGCTCTGCGATCCTGGGGCAGAAAGTCGGCTCTTCCTCGCTGTCCGAGCTTGACTCTGCCTGAACCGAATGGTTCTTCTGCCTATCGTCCTCATCGAGAGGGTTTTCATCATCCAGCGGAGGCGGCTGTGCTTGGGAAGCGGCAACCACATTCAAGCCAGATTGAGCTTGGGATGTGGTGGCCCCATCCTTGCTTTTGCTGCGAAGGTTGTCGCTGGGGCGCCCACCCGCCATATAGACCGTATGGATAATATATCCAGCCGTCTTTTTATTATCGGCGGCTGATTTCACAGATCGCTGTCTTGACCCCCCTTTTTCGGTAGCGGGCAGTTGATTGAAGGCGGCTGGCCTGGCCGGATTCTTGAATAGTGCCGACGCTTCCTTTTTGGTTTTGCCCCGCTGTTTTCGCGCGGCACATAATGCCTGATAGACTCTTGAAGAGACGGTGTCATACTTTTTCAGTTGGGGCTGGGACACGGCCCTTCGTGGTATTGTTTGGACTGCTGTCTTCTTGATCCCGGCGGTCATGGAATTCTTTTGAACCCACTTCAGAGGTTCGAAGGAATTGCTGATTTTTATGGCCGACTCAGCCGTCGTCGCAGGATGACTCTGCTCTTGGATCCTCACAAGATTCCACATGGCCGGAGTCCTGGCCCCCTTGTTGGCTCGATACCTGAGCCGCTTCTGTCTCAGCCTTTCTGTTTTGAGCACTTGGCTGGCTATGGCTCTTCGGGAAGCCGCCGTAGACTGGGCGATGGAAGACTTTGGAGATACGCCTGATTGTGCATTTGTTGGAGTCATCACCTGAGCTCGTCCGCAACGTTTGATGTTGCCCTTCGTATCAGAAGTCTCGCCCCCAGCTGGAGTATAAGGGAGTCGTTCAGACACCGTCTTAAGTTTCGGTTGTGGTGCCTTAGCGATCACACCATTCAGCCTCTTGCCCCTTAAGACCAGCTTGGCCACCTGTTTTGCCGGTTCTTCTGCTAGATGTGTGCTTCCGGCAGGGTAGATGACGACGGAACCAAACTGGCGGGGCAGCTCCTCCCACTATCGATTGAGGCTTGCGGGGAGAACCACACGAGCGTTGATCTTGACCACGTATGGAATCGGGGTCGCATCGGAAGCTGTCTCCATCTTAGGAGACATTGTCGTTGAAAGTTGATTGCTGCACGGGAAAAAGAACATCATTTCAGTACATGCAATCGATATGTATATTGATTGAGTTCGCATGAACGTTTAGCTCGAAATATGGGAGGAGAGATCTGTCCCACCGGGCGTGCCAGAATCCGTAGGGTGTTTTTCGTCACCCCATTGAGATGGGAATGTGCGTGCACTTGTCAGGCACATTACAGACCCCCCTGCCTAGGATAAGCTGGGGTTTATTGATTACGGGAATCCAAATCTCCGGCAGCCGCGGACTAAGCTGCCGTTAATTACCTCTCGCCTTTGGAGCGAGGGAACCTCCGATTAACGGGTCAAACAGGTCATGCGAACTCAATGTGCAGTGTATGTGTGTTGTGTTTTGAAAGGTGGTTTTGGATATATCGGGGGCCCCGCAGAGTTTTTACGGGGGGTCCGCTACCCGGATAGCGGGCTGGGAGCCACCTTGCGGGGTACGGGGCAGCGCTCCGTTGGAAATTTTTTTCTAACAGGGACAGTGTCGTGGAGTATGTGTGTGTGTGTATATGTATATATTCATATATATAAAAAAAGGAAAAGGGCATCCAAAGGATGTGTGGGAAAAAGCGCCAACGTTTTGGGTGCTAGCGCTTTGAGTGCAAGGGCGCTATCGCTTTGCGCGCTAGCGCCCCACGTGCCAGGCACATGGGCACTAGCGCTTTGGGCGCTAGAGTGCTAGCGCCCCACGTGCCAGGTACGTGGGCGCTAGCGCTCTGGACGCTCGGGCGCTAGCGCTCTGGACGCTCGGGCGCTAGCACTCTGGACGCAAGAGCGCTAGAGCTTTGAGCGCTAGCATCCCACGTGCCAGGCACGTGGGCGCTCGGGAGTGAAGGGTTCATAGGAACCCTATAGAGGTCTCACAAGGCATCGAACATGCCAATTTACAAAAATAATGGTGCCGAGAAACCCTAGTACGGATCGTCGGCTAGAATCCTAGGCGAAACAAGAATCTAGTTAACATTTTAACTAAAAGTTAGATGCTACAACCTTTGTAGATCCGGATTTCCACTTGCTTAGCTCCACGTGGGTGTCCTCTCGCTGTCCATCTCGAATCCTAGACTCGATCGTCGGCTTCATCGGGAAAACGAGCGGGCAATGTCGTCGGCTTCGTGCCGAAGATGATCTACGTCGAGGTTGCGCAAGTTCAAGCTCCAACTTCACCAAGTTGTGAAACTTGTGAAGAAAACACCCAAAACAACTTGGCAAGAGGTAGAGGGTGAAGAAATGGGAGGTGGGTTCACTTTAGAATTGGATTTTACTCACTATTGCTCAAGTTGCCATTGATGGCATCAAGCATTTCTCTTGAAGAAGAAGATGAAGAAGCAAAATAGAATATGATAAGTATTCTTAAAATGCTTAATAAAATCAAATACTTATCATGTTCTAACCTAGGTTAAGTGTAGAGAATAAACCATGGTAAATGGGAATGGTTAGGGTTAAGCAAGAAGACAAATGGTCTCTTTAGTCAAAGCTTCATGAAGCTTCATCAAGCTTCATGACAAAAAGAAACCATTTTCTAATCATATATCTAATTAAATAAATATAGAAAGGATAAATAAATAGATGAATAATACAAAACCCTAACCATCATCATAACCATGGTTTAGTTCTTTGCACTTAACAACAAGATCATGTATCATCAAACATGATTCTAATATGTGCACAAAAGTATATCACATATACTTCTTGCACATCAAGTGAGAAAATCCATATAAAGTGAACCAATACTAGTTAATGCAATGTAGTATATCAAATATATAATTATACATTAAATCATTAAATCAACACTTGATTTAACGATCCGGTCATATCGCATATAACCGACTAGTATCCAATATATCGGCTTATCGAATCAATGATTCGATAACTAGGTCATATCGAATATAACCAATCGAAACATTTATCGCGAGAATGAAATGCGGTATCACATACACGCATTATTCTCGGTCCCGCACATATCTCATATGCACTCCTATTCGTTTCGCTTGAGCCAGGAAACCTCTGTGTAGGACTCTAAAGACTCGTCAATACGCTGGTAGCAGATGATGATCATATCAAGCAACCACAAGCCGCAAGCGGTCTGCTAAACGTAACGGCCATCCGGGTATTGAGCGATCAGAAGATCGACGAGCTAGCCCGCTCATACTCCTGTGAATCCAACCAGTAACACTTACCGTACAGTCCGGTCTGTTCGTCTGATACGTCGCATATCTAGTCTAGGGGTGGTAAACGTCAGACCCCAATAACCGATAAGTCGTGCCGATGTGAGGCTCATAACGGGTCGAGAAACTACTGGTAACACTTACCAGCAAATCTCTGATCAGCCCTGGCCAGGGACTTCCCTGTTACGGCCAATCGAGCACTGCGCAACATCAACCCCCAATACCGGGAGAGACGAAACCCCTCCTATCGCTCATTGCCTCCATGTGACTCGGGACTGTACCCAAAGACCACCGTTTTGCACGCCCTCATGGACGTGGTAAGGTGGAGATCAAAGCACAGTGGGAATCACACAAGACTCTATGACGATCTCGGGTCTACAGACTAACCTGCACAAGTGTCACCTGAGAACTGCCATCTGACGTGAGGTATAATACCATCTGGGAGTTCTCGGCGAGTCCGTCCAGTGTACCCAGTCTCCACTGAGCACCCGTATACCATCTCTGATGTCAAACACCAATGGATATGGGATCATCCATCGCCCATCTCATGGGTCGAGAAGCGTATACGCTAGTCTACACTGGTATATCGATGCCCCGTCTTGATACACCCACGACTAGGGACCATGAAGGATGTACTTATGGACTACCATGTCCCCACTAGTATGATCTGCATCATAGTCCAGGTAGTCAAGTACACATCCTAAGGGCTTTACCAACATGTAACTATAAGACAGTATAAAGAGACTAGTGTACATGTTAAAATAAAGAGTAACCAGATAGCATACTATCATATCGAGTAAGAAAGTCATCTCTATATATGTCCAAGCATCCAATATAATATACAACATCTGTACAATACTGGCCTCTAGGGCATACATACAACTAACAATCTCCCACTTGCACTAGGGCCAGCTGCTGTAGTATCGCATACCGAGCATCCCGAAGAGTCTCTCAAACTGTATCTGGGGAATGGCCTTCGTGAGTGGATTCACCGTGTTGTTCTTCGTGTCAACCCTCCTGACCTCGATCTCCCGGCGATCAACTATCTCCCGGATCAGGTGATACCGCCTCAGAATATGCCTGGATCGCTGATGGGACCTGGGTTCCTTGGCCAAAGCTACCGCTCCATTGTTATCGCAATATAAAGGTATTGGACGCTCAATGGATGGAACCACTCCAAGTTCAGTAATGAACTTCTTGATCCAGACAGCCACTTTGGCAGCATCGTTGGCAGCGATGTATTCAGCCTCCATCGTCGAGTCTGCCACGGTTTCCTGCTTGGAACTCTTCCAGCTAACCGCCCCTCCGTAAAGGGTAAAGACAAAGCCCGACTGCGACTTAGAGTCGTACTTATCACTCTGGAAGCTCGAATCGGTAAAGGACTCCACTTGGAGTTCTCCATTACCATACACCAAGAACATATCTCTAGTCCTTCGTAAGTACTTGAGAATGCTCTTCACAGCTGTCCAGTGACTCTCTCCAGGATCAACTTGATACCTGCTCACTATACTTAGTGAGTATGCTACATCGGGTCTGGTACATAACATCGCATACATGATAGAGCCTACTGCCGAAGCATAGGGTATCCCTTGCATGCGAGCTCTCTCCAAATCAGTCTTGGGAGACATCTCTTTGGAGAGAGTGACTCCAGAGATCGTGGGCAAGTTCCCACGCTTGGACTCTTCCATACTAAACCTCTTTAGTATGGTGTCAATGTATCTGGATTGGGACAATCCCAAAATCCGTTTGGATCTATCTCTATAGATCCTAATTCCCAATATGCAGGAGGCATCACCAAGATCTTTCATTGAGAATCTTTGTGATAAGAAGAGCTTGACCGATTGCAGCATAGGAATATCATTTCCTATCAAGAGTATGTCGTCTACGTACAATACGAGGAAGACAACCTTACTCTCTGCCACCTTCTTGTAGATACAAGGTTCATCTGGATTTTTGACGAAATCAAACTCTTTGATAACGACGTCAAAGCAGATGTTCCAACTCCGCGATGCTTGCTTTAATCCATAAATGGATTTAAGCAGCTTGCACACCTTCCCGCTGCTCCCACTGTCTACGAAGCCCTCTGGCTGAGTCATGTACACGCACTCTTCTAAATCACCATTTAGAAAGGCGGTCTTAACATCCATTTGCCAGATTTCGTAATCATGATATGCAGCGATGGCAAGCATGATCCGGATGGATTTAAGCATAGCCACTGGAGAAAAGGTTTCGTCATAATCCACACCTGGTCTTTGACGAAAACCTTTTGCTACAAGTCTAGCTTTGAAAGTCTCCACTTTCCCATCTACACCAAGTTTCTTCTTGAAGATCCACTTGCTCCCAATGGGTTTTTCCCCTTCAGGAGCAACGTCCAAAGTCCATACTTTGTTGGTGTACATGGATTCCATCTCAGACCGCATAGCATCCAGCCATTTCACTGAGTCCCCACTCGTGATGGCCTGCTCGAAGCTAGTTGGGTCATCATCTTCCATGATGCAATCCTCGCTTCCACCATCAATGAGAAAACCGTAGTATCTCTCAGGTGGACGAGAAACCCTACTAGATCGGCGGAGAGGCTGGGGTTCATCGGGAGCTACTGAATCCTCTGGTTCAACCAAATCTTCTGTTGTAGTCTGTATTGCTGGAACCTCTTCCAGTTCTACCTCCTTGCCACTAATCTCCTTTTCAAGAAATTCCTTTTCTAAAAAGGTGGCATGTCGAGAAACAAACACTTTTTGTTCCTCTGTGTGGTAGAAGATATACCCGCGCGAATGTTTGGGATATCCAATAAACTTACACAAAATAGACCTTGCCGCGAGTTTGTCCGGATTTTGCGTTTTTACATAGGCCGGACAACCCCATATCTTAACATAATTAAGACATGGTATCTTTCCTTTCCATATCTCATATGGAGTGGTTGGCACGATTTTGGTGGGAACCATATTCAATAGGTCTGCAGCTGTTTCCAGTGCATATCCCCAGAAGGAAATAGGTAACTCAGCTGTGCTCATCATAGAGCGCACCATATCTAATAGGGTGCGGTTCCTCCGTTCTGATACACCGTTGTGCTGTGGTGTATATGGAGGAGTCAGCTGAGAGAGAATCCCATTCTCTTTTAGGAAGTCCAGGAATTCATTGCTCAAGTATTCACCTCCTCGATCAGATCGAAGGATTTTAATACTTTTTCCGGTTTGGTTCTCGACTTCTTGTTTATATTCTCTAAATTTCTCAAAAGCTTCTGATTTGTGTTTCATCAGGAACACATATCCGAATCTAGAGAGATCGTCAGTGAATGTAATGAAGTACGAAGAACCATCCCTGGCATGTGTAGACATGGGACCGCATACATCACTATGTATCAGTCCCAAGAGTTCGGTAACTCTTTCTCCGTGTCCCGTAAACGGAGTTTTGGTCATCTTGCCTTTGAGACATGACTGGCAAGTGTCATAAGATGAAAATTCAAACAGATTTAAATATCCATCTTTATGCAACTTAGCTAGTCGTGTCGCATTGATGTGACCCAGTCTACAATACCACAAGAAGGATTCGTTGAGTTCAGAACTCTTCCTCTTGTTCGTGTTTGTTATGCTCAGAACTGTTGATTGATTTAGAACATAAATGCCATTGCATAACGTGCCTGATCCAACCAACTTTTAGTTACGGAAAATGTTCATAACATTGTCCTGTAATACAAAATTTTATCCCTCTTTACTCAATAAAGAAACTGATATAATGTTGCATATCAGGTTCGGCATGTAATAGCATTCGTTCAGAACCAATGTATTACCAGTTGGTAATACAAGGTGATATTCCCCGACAGTCTTAGTTGCAACAATTGTGCCATTTCCAACTCTTATGTATTTATCACCTTCTCCAAGTTCTCTACCTTTCCTAAGCCCATGTAACTGATTACATATATGGGATCCTGACCCGGTATCCAATACCCAGGACGTAGAGCAAATGGAGAAACAGTTCTCTGTAACGAACACACCCGAAGAAAATGCATTAGTATGTACTTTCTTCAAACGGGTGGCATGGGAATCCTGGTATTCCCCTATATCCTGTTCATTCTTATAACTCTTATAAGAAAGAACGGAACCAACGTTCCCCAGCACAGTATAACATGCGGGTTCGGTCAATACATCCATATTATTATCTTCATTAGGGCATGAAATGGTCGCTACCTGGAGAGAGAGAGAAGAAAACACTTTAGCGTATGCTCGTGCAAGATCAGATTGGTTATTATCTTATCTAATCAGGATGGCTCCCACTGCTTTTTATCAAATCTTCCTTCAAACCCTAAAAGGAAAGACTAGCCGGGATTAATTACACACTACAAGTTCGCCAATCTTTCAGCCAGGCCAGTGTCGGTACTTTGAGAGAGGTCCCCCGTGCTTTCGCACGAACCTAATTAATGTAAACCTCGTTTTCCAAGAGGCGTAACCTCGTTGACACCTTTCTAGACACCTACTTGATCAGCTAATTGCAATGTGTAAAACTCTCACAGGAGTAACTCTTACTCGCAGTGGGTATCGGGATCCAACTATCTCATAGAAGGTATGCAATCTCATTGCAAATTTCAACACTTGAAATTCCTGATAATACTTTTGCCCCTAGCGTCCTATGACCTTGACGCAGGCCAACAAACCATAGTGCGCTAGTCAAGTTCAACCCGTCATTTCCTGATCGAATTAAACCCACCGGTACGACCCTTGACGCAGGCCAACAAAGTCGCACGACTACCCTAATCCAATCTGCATCATATGCATAAGCAGATAAATACTAGTTAGCTACCGCACACTACGCCTTGACGCAGGCCAACAAACGTAGCACGAATACTAACTACTACTCATCTGAAATGACGGAGGGCTACGCCAGGTTTTTCTGAAAACCATGAGCGTAATGAACTTGATATCGTTGTAGAATCAAATGAAGTTTTGAAATGGAGTGATTTTGAGGCTTTTCTAGTTTTGCTAAAGGAGTCACTCCCGGTGAAGGGATCTCGGTCCTTTCCTCGTCGAATGAGGTGCGGGATATATCATATATATCGCTATGCAAAGCAAAAACCCAAAAGCAGTCAAAAGCAAACCGAGTGTGTAGCATCTGCCAGTTATTGCTAAAGGAGTCACTCCCGGTGAAGGGATCTCGGTCCTTTCCTCATCGAATAAGGTGCAGGGTATATCATATATACCGCTGTGCAAAGCAAGAACTGTAGCTACCTGTTTTGTTTAAAATTCGATTCTACAACATCTTAGGTTTCTTTTCTTTCATTAATCACATTAATGAAGTCCCATCATTTATATACCTAAACATCACAGATAGATATGACGTACACTTATGCTATCCGCATTCGCCTCGATGTCCCCTCGTGCACCGTTAGGTTAGGTAACTAACGACAGAGCAGGGCAGGGCTAGTACGGGTGCAAAACATAAGTAACGTCTATATAATATATCATATATACTATATATAGTATCCATCACTCAACATCACATGATCGCATCACAGATATCGCAGCAGAAGAAACATATGAAATATTGGATATACTAGGACGTCCGTGTTTTCAATACGAGCCGGTATAAAACACGGATTCCACGGTCGTGATGAATAGCCAATCCCACACCCCTAGACCCCTACGAGAGCGGCAAGCAACCCTGCCAATTCTAGGGTTAGGAGACCCGGACTCGACTCCTCGAGTTGGTCTCCCACTGGACCCCAGAACCCGGTTACTTGTGCTCCCCTCCTTGGGTCTATCCTAATGCGGAAAAGTAAATAATATACAAAGGGTGACAACTTCCGCTACCTGGAAGTGCCCCAAATAAAAGAATATTACATACAAGTTTTTACATGAATGAAAATGAAAAACACTCATCTCACATAAAAACCCCCGGCTATTCAAACACGACGATCCAATATAACATATCCAGCAACACATAACATCACATGTCATCAACGTAAGTAAGTATGCATACCCCAATTGTCGTTGACGTATAGCAACGAAACCGGCGACATGAACATACTACGCTTACGGTCACAGAAAAGAAAGTGTAAAACTACAACAATTGGAATCCGCAACTTCTTTAGACATCGCATGCCTAATCAAATGAAATACTTAGACATCACATGCCTAACAGATATAAATCCCGCATTTTAGTCTCATTATCGAAAACTCTTTTCAATATCATGTGGTACTAAACTGCTAGATTTATAACATTCATTCAGTTATCACATAACTGTTTGTGAATTCCAATTATTGTATCCCATTCCGGATAAATAGAAAATATCAAACTTTCCGATCGAACATTCGAACACCCAAGTTTTCCCGATACAGTCCAACACATGAAATAAGTCTAACAACATTCAGTTCGTGCCTCAGTACCAACGGTCCAGCCGTAGAAGGGTCAAGCCAACGCCTCACATGTGGCACGCCGTACTGCCCCAAACCCGAAGGTTCAAAGGGCAGTTCAAGACGGTCACATAATCGAGTTAAGGTTTGTTGTGTTCTAGAGGGTCCATCGCGTTACTTGCACTATTTAGAACGTCGTTAAACTACGAAAAAATCCAACACTTGGAAATTTCCCGACAGGGGAAAAATTGGGTATTTATATTCGGTCGAACTTTTTAACATATTCTAAAAATTATCCGGAAATACACAAAGACGAAATTTGATAATCCGATCGAAACATCGAAGCTCTAAAACACCCCAGAAAATTCAACTCTTGAAAAAATATTAAAAACACCCAGAGAACTCAGCACTGTTAAATAAGAATTACTGTGCAAAAAGATAGGGATGACATCATCAAGCCGCCGCGGAACCGCCGCCTAAGCTGGCTTAGGCCGCGGTTCCGCCGCGCTTTACACTGTTCATTGAATAAATTTTGCATCGTAATTCTTAGATTTCCCTGCTGAATTTTTTAAGCATTTTTAATCTGCAAAAATCCCAGTTTTTAGAAAAAGTCCAGAGAGCATCATGTGTTAGGGTTTCGATGCGTATTCGGGTTTCAAACGTCGTCTAGACTTCGCCTAAGGCTCTAGCTAGGCTCTGATACCAGTGAAGGGTTCATAGGCACCCTATAGAGGTCTCACAAGGCATCGAACATGCCAATTTACAAAAATAATGGTGCCGAGAAACCCTAGTACGGATCGTCGGCTAGAATCCTAGGCGAAACAAGAATCTAGTTAACATTTTAACTAAAAGTTAGATGCTACAACCTTTGTAGATCCGGATTTCCACTTGCTTAGCTCCACGTGGGTGTCCTCTCGCTGTCCATCTCGAATCCTAGACTCGATCGTCGGCTTCATCGGGAAAACGAGCGGGCAATGTCGTCGGCTTCGTGCCGAAGATGATCTACGTCGAGGTTGCGCAAGTTCAAGCTCCAACTTCACCAAGTTGTGAAACTTGTGAAGAAAACACCCAAAACAACTTGGCAAGAGGTAGAGGGTGAAGAAATGGGAGGTGGGTTCACTTTAGAATTGGATTTTACTCACTATTGCTCAAGTTGCCATTGATGGCATCAAGCATTTCTCTTGAAGAAGAAGATGAAGAAGCAAAATAGAATATGATAAGTATTCTTAAAATGCTTAATAAAATCAAATACTTATCATGTTCTAACCTAGGTTAAGTGTAGAGAATAAACCATGGTAAATGGGAATGGTTAGGGTTAAGCAAGAAGACAAATGGTCTCTTTAGTCAAAGCTTCATGAAGCTTCATCAAGCTTCATGACAAAAAGAAACCATTTTCTAATCATATATCTAATTAAATAAATATAGAAAGGATAAATAAATAGATGAATAATACAAAACCCTAACCATCATCATAACCATGGTTTAGTTCTTTGCACTTAACAACAAGATCATGTATCATCAAACATGATTCTAATATGTGCACAAAAGTATATCACATATACTTCTTGCACATCAAGTGAGAAAATCCATATAAAGTGAACCAATACTAGTTAATGCAATGTAGTATATCAAATATATAATTATACATTAAATCATTAAATCAACACTTGATTTAACGATCCGGTCATATCGCATATAACCGACTAGTATCCAATGTATCGGCTTATCGAATCAATGATTCGATAACTAGGTCATATCGAATATAACCAATCGAAACATTTATCGCGATAATGAAATGCGGTATCACATACACGCATTATTCTCGCTCCCGCACATATCTCATATGCACTCCTATTTCGTTTCGCTTGAGCCAGGAAACCTTTGTGTAGGACTCTAAAGACTCGTCAATACGCTGGTAGCAGATGATGATCATATCAAGCACCCACAAGCCGCAAGCGGTCTACTAAACGTAACGGCCATCCGGGTATTGAGCGATCAGAAGATCGACGAGCTAGCCCGCTCATACTCCTGTGAATCCAACCAGTAACACTTACCGTACAGTCCGGTCTGTTCGTCTGATACGTCGCATATCTAGTCTAGGGGTGGTAAACGTCAGACCCCAATAACCGATAAGTCGTGCCGATGTGAGGCTCATAACGGGTCGAGAAACTACTGGTAACACTTACCAGCAAATCTCTGATCAGCCCTGGCCAGGGACTTCCCTGTTACGGCCAATCGAGCACTGCGCAACATCAACCCCCAATACCGGGAGAGGCGAAACCCCTCATATCGCTCATTGCCTCCATGTGACTCGGGACTGTACCCAAAGACCACCGTTTTGCACGCCCTCATGGACGTGGTAAGGTGGAGATCAAAGCACAGTGGGAATCACACAAGACTCTATGACGATCTCGGGTCTACAGACTAACCTGCACAAGTGTCACCTGAGAACTGCCATCTGACGTGAGGTATAATACCATCTGGGAGTTCTCGGCGAGTCCGTCCAGTGTACCCAGTCTCCACTGAGCACCCGTATACCATCTCTGATGTAAAACACCAATGGATATGGGATCATCCATCGCCCATCTCATGGGTCGAGAAGCGTATACGCTAGTCTACACTGGTATATCGATACCCCGTCTCGATACACCCACGACTAGGGACCATGAAGGATGTACTTATGGACTACCATGTCCCCACTAGTATGATCTGCATCATAGTCCAGGTAGTCAAGTACACATCCTAAGGGATTTACCAACATGTAACTATAAGACAGTATAAAGAGACTAGTGTACATGTTAAGATAAAGAGTAACCAGATAGCATACTATCATATCGAGCAAGAAAGTCATCTCTATATATGTCCAAGCATCCAATATAATATACAACATCTGTACAATACTGGCCTCTAGGGCATACATACAACTAACAGGGAGCTAGCGCTTTGAGCGCAAGGACGCTAGCACTTTGGGCGCTAGCACCTCACGTGCCAGACACGTGGGCGCTCGGGAGGCAAAAGGGACTTGGTCCCTGCAATGGGAGTTGTACTCCCAGAAATGAGCACTTATTATTTTGTATATATATATATGAGGAGTTAAACTCCTAAGATATTTTGAAGCTGATGAAGGGGGCTTCTCCCCTTGAGCCCTGGATCTTCCCTAAAGTGGGCTGGAGATGGGTTTCCTTCTTCTTCCTTTGTTGGCCGGATCTTGAAGATTAAGAAGTATGAGATTTTAAAAATCTCTCCTTTCTGAGATTTGATGGAAGATCTGAGTTCTCCTTTGTGGGTTTTGTGGTGAAAAACTATTTAGTTTTATAAAAGGAAGAGTAAAACTCTTGATTTAATTCAAAAGAAAGAAGAAGGTTTTAGAACCTTGAGGAAGGAGAAGATCACAGATCTTGATGTTTTTTTAGGAGAGAGAAAAAAAGTTCTTGGGATATTTTCATTATCCTTGTCTTTATAGGCTATACACTTTACATATAGCCCCTTGGGCTCTACAAAAATGGCATTTTGCCCATTCCATGGCTCATGTGCCATTTCTTTTTGCACATAAGCCATGGGCTTTACAAAAATTTGGCTTTATGCCCATTTTTCTTACATTTATTCATAAAATAGAATAAAAGTAATACACCCAAATTATTTGTTATAAAATTTTTATCTTGGCATGGGGGAGGCCGGCCGCTCCATGTTCGGGCTCGACCCGGGCATTGGCCCACTTAACCTGGGCTTGGGCCCACTTGGCTTGGGGTTGACTTTGATTTTGACTTGGTCAACCTGAGTGTAAATTTCGACCCCAACATATGTCTGTGATGGTTTAGACAGATTATCGTGTTGGATAGCCCCTCGTGTGATGTCGTTTGTACAGTTATGTCATTTGTATATTTATTATTGCGGGGCGAGCGTTCGATTTGTGGACTGTCGTTTCTGCCTGTTTGTATATTCTTTTTTTGGGAAACGGCCTGGTTAAGGTCGATATCACCATTGTATATTATTTCATTTTTATACTAGGACAAACCCGCGGAGAAGTGCTCGAATAGCCGGGTTCTAGAGTGTACTAGGTGGTCGTCTTGCAGTGGCTCCTCGCACTAGAATTGGTGAGTTATTCACCGTACTTGCAGGGGGTTTAGGATAACCCACGGTGGAGTGCTCAAGTTACCGAATTCCATGAAGTGCCGAATGTCTCATTCATGATATAAAGTGTGGGTTGCCTCACTTCTAGAATTGTCGGGTAACTTGCCGCACTCGTAGGGGTCTTGGTTTGATGTTGTACGGGCTATCCACACGACCGGAGAACGTCGAGTTTCATTTGCGGCTCGAATGAAACACGGGGTTCCTAGATTATCCGCTATTTCATATTGTTTATCGCATGCCGGTGATGTTTATTATATCATTCCTGCGATGACTATATATATATATATATGTATATATATGTATGTGGTTATATGTTTTGCATCCGTGCTAACCCTATCCCCATCTTGCTGTAAGTTAAGTAACCTTACGGTGAAGACCCATGACCCCATGGCGAATGTGGATGGCTTATAAAGCATTCTATTTTTGTTGTTTCTTGTGTGATAGGCACTTAATTGATGGGACCGCATTAATTTTGATTAATGCAAAGAAAAATAAATCTAATATGATGTTGTTGGAACCAATTTTTCGAAAACTATAGTCGTATTCTTTTGCTTTGTATAGAGGTATTCGGTTAGGAATATCCCGTACTTCATTCGATGAGAAAAGAGTCTTGATCCCTTCACGGGGCTTTCGCTCTTAAGCAAAAGTTTGTGTTACTATAGATTACTCGGTTTTCTTCAAAACCGCTTGTTTCAAAAACGAAGCCTAAACCGCTCCCTTTCAAAATTACCCGGTTCCTTCAACTATATTAAGTCCATTACGTTAATAGGTTTTCGCCAGAAACCAGCCGTAGCCCTCCGTCATTTCAAATTGGTGGTGCTTAGTATTCGAGCTACACATTTCGATCTTCAGTCGAGAGGTAGTGTTCGGTAGCTATATAATGCTTTTCTGTTACATGTTAATGCAATTGGTTAGGACAGTCGTGCGATCATTTTGATCTTTAGTCAAGGCTCGTACGGATGGGTCTAATGAAATTAAGAAAATGACGAGTAGAACTTGACTAAGACTTTTTGACATTTTGATCTTTAAACAAGGTCACTTGGGTCATAGGGGTAAAAACCATATCGGGAGTTTAAAACATAAAGGAAAGTTGTCAAGTGTGTGCATACCTTCTGGAGTGTGGTGACTGGGAGTGGCTTCCATCTAAATTATTATGCGATGATAGTTGGGTCCCAATTTCCACTGATGAGTAGGATTACTCTTGGGAGATATTTTTCACTTCATAATTAGCCAACTTATTAGATGTTTAGAAAGTGTTAACGAGGCTACGCCGTTGCAAAAACGATGTTTATTTTAATTAGGTCCGTGCAAGAGGACGGGAAACCTCTCTCGGAGTACCAACACCCACATGGTTGAATGGTTAGCGAACTTGTAAGGTGTGAATGATCCCGACTAGTTCTCCTTTTAAGATTTGAAAGAGAATTCGAGGAAACAGTGGGAGCCATCCTGATCAGATAAATTAAAAACCAATCTAATCTTGCAAGAGTATACGTCGAGTTTTTCTTTTCTCTCTCTCCAGGTAGCAACAATGTCACGTTTTAATCAAGATAATAAAATGTATGACTTGACCGAACCAGCTTATTACACTGGACTGGGGAACGTCGATTTGGCTCTAACCTATGACAATTGTCATGAGAATAAAAAAGGGAAAGAGGATTGCACGGACTTCCATATGACACTAATGAAGGAGATGCATTCTAATGCATTCAACCATACCTCGTGAGTACTAGATACCGGATCAGGATCTCATATCTGTAATTTATTATAACGACTGAGAAAAAGTAAAATGGTTAGACCCAGTGATATGTCCCTCGGAGTAGGGAACATAGCACAAGTTGATGATACTGTCGTCAGTGAATATGTGTTGCCAGGTGACAACACTATGATTTTGAACAACTGTTACTATGTACCTTCCATGTTGTGCAACATTATATTAGTTTCTTTACTAGATAAAGATGGATATAACTTTGTTTTAAATAGAAATATCATGAATATTTACCTTAATCAGGAACTGGTTGCAGAAGGTACATTATATAATGTAATCAAAACACAATTTTCAATATACAAAACGCACGCAAGAGGAAGAGTTCAGATATGAACGAGGTCTACTTGTAACATTGTAGACTTGGTCATATCAATGAGAAAAGACCATCTGAGTTACATAAAAATGTATATTTGAATTCATTTGAATTTTCATCTTATAAAACTTGTCAGTCTTGTTTCAAAAGAAAGATGACCAAAACTTCGTTCACATGACACGAAAAAAGAGCTACAGAGCTCTTGAGACTCATACACAGTGATGTGTACGGTCCAATGTCTACACATGCAAGGGATGGTTTCTTGTACTTCATTACATTTACTGATGATTTCTTTAGGTTCGGATATGTATTTATGATGAAACACAAATTTGAAACTTTTGAGAAATTTAAGGAATATAAGAGCGAAGTATAGAACCATACTAGAAAAAGTATCAAGATCCTTCGATCCGATCGAGGAGGGGAGTACGGAATTCCGTGACTATCTAAAAGAGAATGACATTCTCTCTCAGCTCCTCCATATACACCATGACACAACGGTGTATCAGAGCAGAGGAATCGTACCTTATTAGATATGGTTCGCTTTATGATGTGTAATGTTGAGTTGCCTTTTTCATTGTGGGGATATGCACTAGAGACTACTGCATATCTATTGAATCAAGTTTCGTCCAAATCTGTGCCAACTACTCCATATGATGTATGGAGTGGTAAAAACCATGTCTTAAATTCATTACGATATGGGGGTGTCCAGCTTATGTTAAAATGTAGAATTCGGACAAACTCGAGACATGTTCAGTGTTGTGTAAATTTATGGGATATTCCAAGCATTCGCGAGGATATCTTTTCTACCATGCAGAGGAACAAAAGATTGTTGTCTCTAGGAATGCCATCTTTTTAGAATGGCAGTTTCTTGCAAAAGAAACTTGTGGGAGCGCGGTAGAACTGAAAGAAATTCTATATACACAAATAACGACTGAAGATTTAGTGGAACTACATGATTCGATAGCGCCAGACGAACCTCAACCACTCCGCAGATCTAATAGGATTTCTCATCCGCCCGAGAGATACTACGGTTTTCTCATAGACGGGGATCGAGAGGATCGCATTTTGAAAGAAGATGATCCTACTAGTTTCGAGCAGGCCATTATCAGTAAGGACTATGAGAAATGGCTGGATGCTATTCGATCCGAAATGGAGTCCATGTATACCAACAAGGTTTGGACTTTGGACATTGCATCAGCAGGGATAAAACCCGTTGGCTGCAAATGGATCTTCAAGAAGAAAATTGGTGTAGATGGAAACCTATAAGGTTAGACTTGTTATAAAAGGTTTTTGTCAAAGACAGGTGTAGACTATGACGAAAGGTTTTCTCTAATGGCTATGCTAAATCCATTAGAATCCTACTTGCCATTGCTGCCTTCCATGACAATGATATCTGGCAGATGAATGTTAAAACGGCTTTTCTAAATAGAAGTTTAGAAGAGTGCGTTTATATGGACCGTCCGGAGGGATTCATAGAAAGTGGGAGCAGCGAGAAGGTGTGTAACTTGCTTAAATCCATTTATAGATTAAAGCAGGCAACGCGGAGTTCGAACATCTGTTCTGATGAGACAGTTAAGAAATTTGACTTCATCAAGAACGCGGATGAGTCTTGTATATATAAGAAGATTGTAGGAGGAGCTGTCGTATTCCTCGTTTTATACGTTGATGACATTCTCTTGATAGGAAATGATATTCCTATGCCATAATCTGTCAAGCTGTTTTTGTCACAAAAGTTCTCCATGAAAGACCTGGATGATGCCTCCTATATTCTGGGGATTAAGATCTACAAAGATAGATTCAAGAGATTGCTGGGACTATCACAATCCAGGTACATAGACGCTATACTAAAGAGGTTTAGTATGGAAAATTCCAAGCGCGGTAATATACCCGCGTAAGTGTACGGTGCTCCTTGCCATTATAACTACGGCTTTGCGGAATCAAAAACTTTAAAAAACTTGAGCATAATACACTAAAACCCTAGAATACAAGCCCAAAAACTAAACAAAACATAACTAACTAGAGCTTTAACTACCGAGTTAATACTATAACCTTTGTAAATGGTCCTTTGAGTTTTGAAAGGTTGACTCCTCAAGCTCCTTGGGTTGATAGAATGAGCTCTCGAAGTCGAACTTCCCACATTAAAGACGATCCACCCGAGGATGTCGATTCAATCGATAGCTTCAACCGAAGCAACTAAAGATCAAATCTTGCTAGGATAAGATGTTTAGGAGGGTGTAGTTTATGAAACAAGATACTCTATTTTAATCCTCAAAACTCAAGAAAAGAAAATGAGGAAGAAAATGAAGATAATGGCTACTAGAGAAATTTCTTCACTTGAAAAATATCAACCACCATCATAAAAATATCCTCACACTCTCATCTTCTCTCTTCAACTCACAAACAAAAGAGTGGGTGGGCTAGTGACTCACTAGAGTGAGTCACATGCCCACACACTTCTTCATTTCATGGTGAAGAAAAGAGTGAGAGAGTGTAGCCACTTCACTAAGTATACATACATATGCACTAATATAAATAAAAATGCATGTATATAAACAAGTATAGCTAAACCTGTATAAATACGTATACTATATTTCTACTAAAATACGAATACCGTATTTGTACCGAAATACAAAATACACATATTCGTATTTAGAAAGAAATACATGTATTTGTATCAAAGCACAAATACCCATATTTATACAAATACACGTATTCGTATAAATACCATATTCGTGTTAACATACAAATACCCAAAAGAGAGCAATATAATACTGGCATCAAAACTAGCTGTCTTTCAAACCTACTAGTACTACTAAACTGTTTAATTAAAGCACGTGTATAAATACACATGTTCAATCGAACACCCGAGCGTATCACTATACGCATACTACACCGTTTCGCATGAACCGGGAAACCCTCTGTGTGGGACTCTAAAGACTCGACAATACGCTAGCAGTGGGTTTAATCACAAGCACGTCAGTGGCACTAGCTGCACGTAACGACTACTCAAGTATCTGTCGAAAGGAAGATCGATAAGGGAACTTGTCCGAACCCTTACTAAGCCTATAGGTGACATTCTCCGTACACTCCGGTCTGTTCATATCAAATATCGGGCCTAGAGAGTGGTAAACGTCAGATTCCTAATAGCGCGACAAGTCATGTCGGTGTGGAGCCCAATAGAACCTGAGAAACTACTGGTGTACCTACCAGTAAATCTCATTTGCTCTGGCCAGAGACCTTTAGTATTAGCCAACCGTATACAACGTGATATTAACTCCTAATACCAGGAGAGACGAATCCCTTCTATCCCCTACTGCCTCCAAGTGCTTCAGGACTACATCCAACTACTACTTATTTGCACGACTCATTTAAGCCGTGGTCGGATAGTAATCTAAGTACATGTCACGCCCCCGCTTCCCAATAGACGGAAACGGTGACGTGGCAAGCCCGCGACATATTTATTTCGAGAAGGTCATTTTTCGGAATAAATACGCTAAGCGTAATTGAGCAATATAAAATGACAAGAAATTAACATGAGATTTAAACTTCAACAACTTTATTTACCTTCAATCTTGATACATTTACAAATACATGAGTTTAACTGAAAGAAAATACAAGAAGAGAAATGCCTAAACAGGTGGCATACATAAACTGAAAGAGAGATTAACTAGTCTAGTCTTGAGTTGTGATCTGATTGTGCTCCTCCTCAGTGGTGTCCACCTTCCAGTCTCCAGAGTATCTGACGAACATTCCAAGAAACAAAGATGTGTGGAATGCCCGTTAGCGAACTTTCACTTGGTAAGTCCCCAAGAAATAGGTGTGAAGTATAAAGTATAATGATAAAAATTTATATCATGAATTAATGGATTAGGATATATGTTGTTTAAACATGTCATTTACTGTAAGCATGGCAATTCTATTTAACAAGCAGTTCTATATATTTATCATGGCAAAATAACATGAGCATAGTATAGTATGGCCGTGTGGTGTAGGTATAGTGGACATGAAGTGAATATAAGTGTCATAAAAGGTCTTTACATAGGTAAACTAATGTAACGTAAGTTCAAGAGTGAATGTCAACAAATCTCAAGAGTGTTCTCGAACCCAACAGACTGTAATCCAGGGGTAAGGAACTACGGGCCCGAATCAAGTGTTAGTAATGGGACTTCAATCTAGTGTTGACGTATTTCAAACTCAACAGGCTATAATCCAGGAGTAAGGAAACACGGGCCCTCATGATAGCTTGCTTGTGTTAGTAGACATGGATTTATGATCTAGGGGACTCCTGAGATTTCGTTGGATTCACATATGAACTACCCCAATACCCTGTGTATTCTACGTTACAGTTAAAATTACTAGCCTTGCTCGAATCCATGTATACATTAAGTGGCAAGATTGAGTTCATATCAATATCAAGTATTCGTATCAAGTGTTCATGTATTCATGTATTCATGTCAAGTTGTATTCATGGTTTGAGTCAAGTCAGTCAAGTATACATGTTTGAATTTGATGTTTGAATTCAAGTATTCGTGTTCATGATCCAGTATTCATGTTTGATTTTGGATTCAGGTTTGAGATTGGACTCAGACTGAGTCAGACACTTGTAAACTGCTTTAAACTCTTGAATTCTTAGGTTCGGGAATTATCGGCAACTGCTGCACATGGACGACAGGATTTATGTATTTTTCCAAGACAATTGCCCTTGATAACTCATGTTAAGTTTTCTAACCTGAATAGGCAAGCACTCACTTTCTACGGCTCCCTGAGGCTCAAGAGAATTGATCCCGCTTAAACGTATATTTACAAAATTGTATAGGATGCTAGGGATATGTATGTACATGACAATCTTGCTCAATATGATAGTATGCTATTTGGTTTGCCTTTATCTTAACATGTAATATGTTTTACTTGTTATTTCATATCGATTATACATGTTGATAAAACCATTAGGATCTTTTCTTGACTACCAGCGTTATGATGACAATCACACTTGTGGGAGCTGGGTAGTCGATAAGCACATCCTTAAATGTCCCTAGATGTGGGAGTATCGAGACTGGGCATCGATACTCCAGAGTAAACTAGTGTATACATTTTTAGACATTGACAAGGGGCAATGGTTAGTCCCGCATCCATTGGTGTGATGCACCTAAGATTGTATACAGGTGCTTACTGGGATGAGTACACTGGACGGACTTGCCGAGAACTGGCTAGATGGTATTATATCTATCGTCAGATAGTAGTCTCTGGTGACATGAGTACAGATAGTCTGTTGACCTAAGGTCGTCCTTTGTCTCGTGTGAGTTCCCACCATGCTTTGATTACTACCCTACAACGGCTCTACTGAGTCGTGCAAACAGATTTTAGTTGGGTACAGTCCTAAGCCATATAGAGGCAGTGAGCGATTGTTGGGGATTCGTCTCTCCCGGTACAGGGAGTCGATCTCGCGCTGTGTTCGGTTGGCCAACACCATAAGTCCTTGGCCAGGGTGGATTGAGAATTATTGATAGTTAGATCGGTATATTCTCGGATGGCTTTGAACCACATCGGCATGACTTGTCAGGTTATTAAGGGTCTGATGTTTTCTACCCCTTAGACCCGGCATGCGATACTCTCAGACAAACAGACCGGACTATACGGAGATTGTCACGGACAGGCTTAGCAGGAGTTCGGACGAGTTTGCTCGTCGGCCTTCTTTTTGACAGATACCTTGGTAGCCGTTACGTTCAGTCAGTGCTACTGATGTGTGTCATGACCCGAAGGTACGGAACGTGACTGACACTTAAATTACGAACGTCTCAAGGCGTAGCGTAATCTAAGTAAGCCAAAACCCATAAATCTAAACCAAATAAAGAAATAGAGTGAAGGAAAACTTATTTAAAGAAAGCGATTTTAACAAATTAAGCCGCAATAAACATTTAAAAAAACATAAAAATTTCCCGAAAATTTCGGCAGAGTCTCCTTTGTAAATACTGGCCCCCAAACGGGTACAACACATGAAAATACATATAAATCATAAATAAGGCATCCCCAGGCGGGAGCTAGCTCTTCGCCAAAGGTGGAATCACAACCACAAGCATTGAATATATCATAATAATGCGAAATAAGTATAAAAGCATAAAAGCATCACGTCGGCTCAAGTGAGCATCGACACCAAACCACAAATACAAGTCTCAAGTCTCACCGTATAGTCCAATATACAAGGGTAGATGGAGTATACTAGATACAAATAAAAATACACGGTGGGAGCAAAAGCAAATCCTCCAGAAACCCACCTGTGCGAAAGCTGCAAGTCAAAGCAATCAAAGCGGAAAACAAAGTACGCCTGCCGCTACTGTGCTGACTGGTCAAACCTGCAAGAAACTGTGGCACAATGGGGGTCAGCTGCCAACTCGTGAGTAGTAAGTAACATCTAATAAGGCTATCATAAGCATGCACGCAAATGCATCACACCCTATATATACCGATACTGATGCGATGCACTAATATGTATGCGATATGAATGCATAATCAACACAAAATCTGAATATGTTTGATATGAGCAGATCTATATCTTTAACTTGATAAAACCTTTTGTAAAATAAAACTAGATTATAATCAGTGAAATCGACAGAAACGTCCGTGTCAAATATCGACACAAAATCCTCAATATCTCCGGCTCCGTCAGTCCGGATCGTCCCATATTATCAAATCACACGACTACGATCGGTATCCTCCGGATATTCGTCGCGCCAGACATCACTGGTAGGTAGTCTGCCCCTGCCAGGCTCATCGTCATCCCCACAAAAACACTCTCGCTCCGGGGTACCATACCGGGCCCACCATATACCCGAAACGGTTCATCCTACTCCTCGAATCGGGTCTCGAAAACCAAATCATGAAAACTCATGATGGATGACACATACATCACGAGAAAACCGCAACTTGCATTTTAAAATGATAATAATTTTTTATAAAATTCTTGCGGTTTTCCCCAAAATCCAGAAATCTTATAAATACCGAAATCCTCGAGAAGAATCACAATATACAAATATGCCGGTGATGATGGAAATCTAATGATACAGTAATATATACCATACGAAATACGGTCAGAAGCTATCTGTGAATCATGATGCAATGAAGTATGTATACATGATTAACAATCCTACGTATCCATTTAATGAGATGAATATGCAGGTATAAATATACAAATCATATACGATGCAATGCACAAGAATCTATTCTAAGCAAGTTCTATAGTGTTCGTGGCATAGCAATTTCTAATGGCGTGTGTGTTCGCATAATTAGTGCACGTGCGGCAGGAACCAATGGTAATGGTGCAAGTGTCCTATGAGATGACATCACACACACACACACACACACATATAACGATGCGATGCAATGAGCTGGCTAATTAGGAAACTACGCATATAATATAAATACTATAAGTAATACTAAACCATCGGACGCCTCACGCCATCCAGACGACCCCCCTATAGATGTATACATCTACTCACCAGGACGCCTCAGCTAATCTGGTCCGATATCCGCCCTGTCTTTTTGCGCCGCGTCCGACGCCTCAGCACCCGATCCTAGAATCACACAAGGAATAAAAAGGATAATATACAATTAGTCGCGGACACAAACGACACAAGTCAAACAACGCGCGCTAATTAAACACGCACGCACTTGGCGCACAAACGCGCTTGCGACCACGCCACAACCATAACTAGGGTCGCAAAACGTGAAAACCACCCATCCTAGTACCCACTTGTAGGGTTACTAGGCACTCTAATAAGGTTCTACAACGCATCAACCATGCCCGTTTAAAATTTTAGCCGTGCCGAATAACCCTAAACAAGATCGTTGCTAGAAAATTAGGGTTTCACATGCTAGTAAAAGACAATTACGACTAAGTGAATACGAAATACAACCTTTGTAGATCGGTCCTTCACTTCATTAGCTCCTTTTTGAAGTCCCTTCGCTGCGATCGTGGTTCTCCCGGGCTCTTGCATGGCTTCACGAGGCGAAAGAAGCGTCCTTGCTTGAAGTCTTCGAGGACGAAGAAGATCTACGTCGAGCGAATATCAACTCAAGCTTCTACTTCACTAACTAGAGAATTAGTGAAGCAAACACCCTAAACTAAAGTGCTAGTCTAGTAGAGGATGGAGAAATAGGAAGTGGGTTCACTTTAGAATTTATTTTCTCACAATGTTTCACTCTCTCTTGAAAACCCTAGCTAGCTTTTCTTTTGCTCAAAGAAGAAGAAGATGAACAAAAGAAAAGATGAAGATAATGATCAAGTGAGTGAGTTAACCATGGTGAGTGAGTATCATATACTAACTCATGTAGAGACATAACCATGGCTAATCCAAATGGTTAGGTTAACAAAAATCTAAAGTAAAGACAAAACTAGTGGACTTTGTCAAAGCAAAGCAAGCTTTTACAAGCTTCATGCTCTTTCCAAAATTCCGCTAATTTTGTAATTATCTTAAATAATTATAACCCACCATAATAAATAGAATGGTGTATGTCTTACACACCCATGTCAAGTGTATCATCAACCATGATACAAAAAGAAAACACATTTTAATATATATCACATATATATTAAAGTTGTGCACATGCGAGAAAAATCCTTAAGTGAACAAGTGTTAGTTAATGTAAACTAGTATATCTAATATACAATTATACACTAAATTATTAAATCAACACTTGACTTAATAATCCGGTCATATCTCATATAACCGACTAACATCCATTGTATCGACTTATCGAATCAACACTTGATTCGATAACCCGGCTATATCATATATAACCGACCGATACAAAAAGTCGCGAGAATAGAATACGGTATCACATATACGCATTATTCTCGGCCCTGCACATATCACATACGTGCTCCTATTTCGTTTTGCCTGAGCCAGTAAAAACCTCTATGTAGGACTCTAAAGACTCGACAATACGCCGGCAGTAGGTGATGATCACATCAAGCACCCACAAGCCGTCAGCGGTACTAGCTGGACGTAACGGCTACCCGGGTATTGAGCGATCAGAAGATCAGCAAGCAAGCCCGCTCCAACTCCTGTAAAAGCCTGCCGGTAACACTTCCCGTACAGTCCGGTCTCCTCATCTGATATGTCGCATATCAAGTCTAGGGGTGGTAAACGTCAGACCCCAACAACCGATAAGTCGTGCCGATGTGAGACTCATAACGGGTCGAGAAACTACTGGTAACACTTACCAGTAAATCTCTAAATCAGCCCTGGCCAGGGACTTCTCTGTTATGGCCAATCGAGCACAGCGCAACATCAACCCCCAATATCGGGAGAGACGAAACCCCTCCTCTCACTCATTGCCTCCATGTGACTCGGGACTGTACCCCAAAACCACCGTTTTGCACGTCCTCTTGGACGTGGTAAGGTGGAAATCAAAGCACAGTGGGAATCACACAAGACTCTATGACGATCTCGGGTCTACAGACTAACCTGCATAAGTGTCACCAGAGAACTGCCATCTGACGTGAGGTATAATACCATCTGGGAGTTCTCGGCGAGTCCGTCCAGTGTACCCAGTCTCCACTGAGCACCCGTATATCATCTCTGATGTCAAACACCAATGGATATGGATCATCCATCGCCCATCTATATGGGTCGAGAAGGTATAGCTAGTCTACTCTGGTATATCGATGCCCCGTCTCGATACACCCACGACTAGGGACCTTGAAAGATGTACTTATGGACTACCATGTCCCCACTAGTATGATCCGCATCATAGTCCAGGTAGTCAAGTACACATCCTAAGGGCTTTACCAACATGTAACTATAAGACAGTATCAAGAGACAAGTATATATGTTAAGATAAAGAGCAACCAGATAGCATACTATCATATCGAGCAAGAAAGTACTCTCTATATATGTCCAAGCATCCAATATAATATACATCATCTGTACAATACTGGCCTCTAGGGCATACATACAACTAACAATCTCCCACTTGCACTAGGGCCAGCTGTCGCATACCTTGCATCCCGAAAAGTCTCTCAAACTGTATCTGGGGAATGGCCTTCGTGAGTGGATCCGCAGTGTTGTTCTTCGTGTCAACCCTCCTGACCTCGATCTCCCGGCGATCAACTATCTCCCGAATCAGGTGATACCGCCTCAGAATATGCCTGGATCGCTGATGGGACCTGGGTTCCTTGGCCAAAGCCACCGCTCAATTGTTATCACAATACAAAGGTATGGGATGCTCAATGGATGGAACCACTCCAAGTTCAGTAATGAACTTCTTGATCCAGACAGCCTCTTTGGCAGCATCGTTGGCAGCGATGTATTCAGCCTCCATCGTTGAGTCTGCCATGGTTTCCTGCTTGGAACTCTTCCAGCTAACCGCCCCTCCGTAAAGGGTAAAGATAAATCCCGAGTGCGACTTAGAGTCGTCCTTATCACTCTGGAAGCTTGAATCGGTAAAGGACTCCACTTGGAGTTCTCCGTTACCATACACCAAGAGCATCTCTTTAGTCCTTCGCAAGTACTTGAGAATGCTCTTCACAGCAGTCCAGCGACTCTCTCCAGGATCAGCTTGATACCTACTCACTACACTTAGTGAGTATGCTACATCGGGTCTGGTACATAGCATCGCGTACATGATAGAGCCTACAGCCGAAGCATAGGGTATCCTTTGCATGTGAGCTCTCTCCAAATCAGTCTTGGGAGATATCTCTTTGGAGAGAGTGAGCCCTGAGATCGTGGGTAAAAACCCACGTTTGGACTCTTCCATACTAAACCTCTTTAGTATGGTTTCAATGTACCTGGATTGGGACAATCCCAATATCCTTTTAGATCTATCTCTATAGATCATAATTCCCAGTATGCAGGAGGCATCACCTAGATCTTTCATTGAGAATCTTTGTAATAAGAAGAGCTTGACCGATTGTAGCATAGGAATGTCATTTCCTATCAAGAGTATGTCGTCCACGTATAATATGAGGAAGACAACCTTACTCTCTGCCACCTTCTTGTAGATACAAGGTTCATCTACGTTTTTGACGAAATCAAACTCTTTGATAACGATGTCAAAGCAGATGTTCCAACTCCGCGATGCTTGCTTTAATCCATAAATGGATTTAAGCAGCTTGCACACCTTCCCGCTACTCCCACTATCTACGAAGCCCTCTAGCTTAGTCATGTACACGCACTCTTCTAAATCATCGTTTAGAAAGGCGGTTGATTAGTCGAAAATATTGCATCTTTTAACCGGCAATTTCCCTATCATTCGCATTCATATAGAAGTGTTCGGCATTCATATTTCACATATTAGCAAATCTGTCGCAAAATATCAGATTACATGTGTTAGACCTTAAAACCGGCATTTCTAGGGAAATTGACTGCATTTCATAACATGGCATCATCTCTATATATCGCAACCCGTGTTTCGAAGTCCATGCAGGAAAATCAGAAGCTTGCTCAAACTTATACCGCTAAAAGATACGCCAACTCAAGGATTTGGAATCTGGTATTGTTCTAAGAAGCATTCAGAGAATCAACATATCAGATACATACCCCAAAAGAGGTCCAGAGCAACACAAGAAAGATGCAGCCCCAAGGAGCCCAAATGGCTGCGGAACCGCGGCTTAAGCCGCCTATTGCCGCGGTTCCGCGGCGGTTTGTCGACGTCACCACCTAAGTTTTGCATCAAAATTCTTCATTCAGGGCCCACATTCATCTCATATACTTCAAGTTCCAGAAGACTCCAGAGACTTCTACCAGATCAGCAAACTAGGGTTTCTAAGCTTAAACAATCCTAGCTTAAAGCCTAAGCTAGCTCCTAACAAACTACCTTCTAGAAGCCTCAACAAACTTTTGGAGGGAATTGTAATTTCAAACCTAAACCTAGGGTTTGGGAGATCTATAAATAAGACCCTAGGCTCACTTGTAAAGAGATCCCTCCATTATTCATTCATTGAAATTGATTGATCCATTCACTCTCTTTCTTCATCTTCTTCCACAAGTCTAGTGAGAAGGCTTGTGTGAAACCCTAACCCTAATTCCAATCAAAAGCCAAGATCCCGAGTACCAAATCAAGCAAGAAGCCCGTCAACCTTTTATGAGCGGAACCGATCTTCAACAGAGCAAGTGGTCCAAGACGACCCACGACTCACGAAGAAAAGCGAAGCCAATTCAACAATCGAGTTCTTCCTCTTGTAGTTCTTGAGCGACTGTAATGAAATTGTTGATATAAATAAAAGGTGAAATTCTTTTATCTTGTTTTCTTTAAATTCTTGCATCATGATATCTTTTCAATTCTTGAATGCTTTCTGTGTGATGATGTGTGAATAAACTCCGCTCGTCGAGGAGTCGAGATGATCAATAGAATGATGGTGTAATATATCTGAAAACGATTCTTGATTCCTACGAGTTTTGTAAACCCTAGCAAGTTCAAGAATCGATGACCCAATTTTGTTGCGATGCTTTCTTGATTGATATCGCTCGAAATTAGGGAGTTACGATCGTTTCTTGAAATTGCTAGAGGCTAGAATGTGAATGATATCGACGAAGGAACAAGGGTCAAATGATGAAACCCTAGTTTCACGAGAAAGCCCTAACTCTCGTCGATCATCATCGATCTAGTATCAATTGTTCGAAGGACAAGAACACGATATCTTGAGATTATATCACATCTATAGATCCGATCGATTCCTACGAGCCTCATTTAGATTCTTGACATTTTGGTTGGAAATATCATCGAAACCCGATTCTTGATTGTTTATCATTTTCTTGATTCTTGAATAGAATAGTGACACTTGAAACAATTGATAAATCTTGAATCATGCTTTCTTCTCTTTTCAATTAACTTTTCAATTCAGACAAATCAAACATCGAAACGAATCGCACAATCCCTGTGGACGATCCGCACTCGCTTACGATCTACAACTGACACCATAGTTGATTGCGGTCAAATAATTCTTTGGTTGTGATTTCTTTATACAATTTTCTAAATACCGACACAAGATACTGTTATCGATCAAATGAAATCGTTATCGGGAAACAATTGATTCAATACTTGCTTTTACATCCTAATCGAGAAATACATTAAATCAGCGGTCTTAACATCCATTTGCCAGATTTCGTAGTTATGATATGCAGCAATGGCAAGCATGATCCGGATGGATTTAAGCATAGCCACTGGAGAAAAGGTTTCGTCATAGTCCACACCTGGTCTTTGACGAAAACCCTTTGCAACAAGTCTAGCTTTGAAAGTCTTCACTTTCCCATCTACACCAAGTTTTTTCTTGAAGATCTACTTGCTCCCAATGGGTTTTACCCCTTCAGGAGCATCTTCCAAAGTCCACACTTTGTTGGTGTACATGGATTCCATCTCGGACCGCATTGCATCCAGCCATTTCACTGAGTCCCCACTCGTGATGGCCTGCTCGAAGCTAGTTGGGTCATCATTAACCATGATGCAATCCTCGCTCCCACCATCCATGAGAAAACCGTAGTATCTCTCAGGTGGGTGAGGAACCCTACTAGATCGGCGGAGAGGCTGAGGTTCGTTGGGAACTACCGAATCCTCCGGTTCCACTAAATCTTCAGTTTGAGTTTGTGTAGCCAGAATTTATTCCAGTTCTACCTTGTCGCCACTAATTTCTTTTGCAAGAAATTCCTTTTCTAAAAAGGTGGCATGTCGAGAAACAAACACCTTTTGTTCCTCGCTATGGTAGAAAAGATATCCATGTGAATATTTGGGATATCCCACAAACTTGCATAAAACTGACCGTGCTTCGAGTTTGTCCGGATTTTGCCTTTTGACATAGGCCGAACAACCCCATATCTTAACTCGTTTAAGACATGGTCTCTTCCCACTCTATATCTCATATGGTGTGGTAGGTACAGATTTAGATGGAACTTGATTCAATAGATATGCTGCTGTCTTCAGCGCATACCCCCAGAAGGAAATAGGTAACTCAGCTGTGCTCATCATAGAGCGCACCGTATCTAATAGGGTGCGGTTCCTCCGTTCCGATACACCGTTGTGCTGTGGTGTATATGGAGGAGTTAGCTGAGAGAGAATCCCATTCTCTTTTAGGAAGTCCAGGAATTCATTGCTCAAGTATTCACCTCCTCGATCAGATCGAAGGATTTTAATACTTTTCCCGGTTTGGTTCTCGACTTCTTGTTTATATTCTCTAAATTTCTTAAAAGCTTTTGATTTGTGTTTCATCAGGAACACATACCCGAATCTAGAGAGATCGTCAGTGAATGTAATGAAGTACGCAGAACCATTCCTGGCATGTGTAGACATGGGGCCGCATACATCACTATGTACCAGTCCCAAGAGTTCTGTAACTCTTTTTCCGTATCCCGTAAACGGAGTTTTGGTCATCTTGCCTTTAAGACATGACTGGCAAGTGTCATAAGATGAAAATTCAAACGGATTCAAATATCCATCCTTATGCAACTTAGCTAGTCGTGTCGCATTGATATGACCCAGTCTACAATGCCACAAGAAGGATTCGTTCATTTCTGAACTCTTCCTCTTGTGTGTGTTTGTTATGCTCAGAACTGTTGATTGATTTAGAACATAAATGCCATTGCACAACGTGCCTGATCCAACCAACTTTTGGTTTAGGAAAATGTTCATAACATTATCCTGTAATACAAAATTATATCCCTCTTTACTCAACAAAGAAACCGATATAATGTTGCATATCAGGTTCGGCATGTAATAGCATTCGTTCAGAATCAATGTATTACCAGTTGGCAATACAAAGTGATATTCCCCGACGGTTTTAGCTGCAACAATTGCACCATTTCCAACCCTTATGTCTTTATCACCTTCTCCAAGCTCTCTACCTTTCCTAATCCCATGTAACTGATTACATATATGGGATCCTGACCCGGTATCTAATACCCAGGACGTAGAGCAAATGGAGAAACAGTTCTCTGTAATGAACACACCCGAAGAAAATGCATCACTATGTACTTTCTTCATTCGGGTGGCATGGGAATCCTGGTATTCCCCTATATCATGTTCAGTCTTATAACTTTTATAAGAAAGAACGGAACCAACGTTCCCCAGCACAGTATAACATGCGGGTTCGGTGAATACATCCATATTATTATCTTTATTAAGGCATGATATGGTCGCTACTTGGAGAGAGAGAGAAGAAAACACTTTAGCGTATGCTCTTGCAAGATCAGATTGGTTATTATTTTATCTAATCAGGATGGCTCCCACTGTTTTTATCAAATCTTCCTTCAAACCCTAAAAGGAAAGACTAGCCGGGATTAATTACATCCTACAACTTCGCCAATCTTTTAGCCAGGCCAGTGTCGGTACTTTGAGGGAGGTTCCCCGTGCTTTCGCACGGACCTAATTAAAGTAAACCTCATTTTTCCAGAGGCGTAACCCCGTTGACACCTTTCTAGACACCTACTTGATCGGCTAATTGTCCTGTGTAAAACTCTCCCAGGAGTAACAATTACTCGCAGTGGGTATCGGGATCCAACTATCTCATAGAAGGTATGCAATCTCATTGTAAATTTCAACACTTGAAATTCCCGATAATATTTTGCCCCTAACCCCTATGACCTTGACAAAGGCCAACAAATCATAGGATACTAGTCAAGTTCAACCCGTCATTTCTTGATGGAATCAAACCCACCCGCACGACCCTTGACAAAGGCCAACAAGGTCGTACGACTACCCCAAAACAATCTGCATCATATGCATAAGCAGATAAGCACCATTCAGCTACCTCACACTACGCCTTGACAAAGGCCAACAAACGCAGCACGAATACTAAACAGTTCCTATCTGAATTGACGGAGGGCTACGACAGGTTTTTCTGAAAACCTATTGCATAATGAACTTGATATCGTTGTAGAATCGAGTGAATTTTTGAAATGGAGTAATTTTTAGGCTTTTATTAGTTTTGCTAAAGAGGTCACTCCCGGTGAAGGGATCTCGGCTCTTTTTTTATGGAATAAGGTGCAGGATATATCATATATATCGCTATGCATCGCAAAAACTGTAGCACCCTTTTTGAAAATTTGATTCTACAACATCTTTTAGGTTTCTTTTCTTTCATTAATCACATTAATGAAGTCCCATCATTTAAGTCGCCTAAACATCACAGATAAATACGACGTACACTTATGCCATCCACATTCGCCTCGATGTCCCATCGTGCACCGTTAGATTAGGTAACTAACGGCAGAGCGGGGAAGGGCTAGCGCGGGTGTAAAACATAAGTAACATCTATATAATATATCATATATACTATATACAGTATCTATCATCACATATCAAATGATCACATCACAGATATCGCAGCAGAAGAAACATATGAAACATTGGATATATTGGGACGTCCGTGTTTTATTTTGAGCCTCTATAAAACACGGATTCCACGGTCGCGATGAATAGCCAAACCCACACCCCTAGACCCCTACGAAAGCGGCAAGCAACCCTACCAATTCTAGAGTTAGGAGACCCGGACTCGACTCCTCGAGTTGGTCTCCCACCGGACTCTAGAACCCAGTTACTTGTGCTCTCCTCCTTGGGTCTATCCTAGTGCGGAAAAGTAAATAATATACAAATGGTGACATCAACCTCATCCCGGAAGTGCCCCAATAAAAGAATATTACATACATTTAATTTTATATGAATGAAAATAAAAACCCTCATCTCACATAAAACCCCCGGCTATTCAGAACGCGACGATCCAATATAACATATCCAGCAACACATAACATCACATGTCATCAACGTAAGTAAATATGCGTATCCCAATTGTCGTTGACATATAGCAACGAAACCGGCGATAACACATATTACACTTACGGTCGCAGAAAATAAAGTGTAAAACTACAACATTTGGAATCCACAATCTCTTTAGACATCGTAAATCCGAAATATCACATACTTCGCATTTCATGCCTAACTATATGAATTCCACATATTGTATCATATTCCAGATAAATAGACATCATTAAACTTTCCGATCGAATAATCAAATGCCCAAGATTTCCTAAATAGCTCAACACTTGAGGGGAGTTTAAAAACATCCATCACATGCCACAGTACCAATGGTCCAGCCGTAGAAGGGTCAAGCCAACGCCTCACATGTGGCAACGCCGTACTCCCCCAAACCCTAAGGTTCAAAAGGCAGTTCAAGACGGTCACATAATCGAGTTAAGGTTTGTTGTCTTCTAGAGGGTCCATTGCGTAATTTGCACGATTTGGATGTTCTTAAACTACAGAAAAATCCAACACTTGGAAATTTTCCGGATCGGAAAAAAGTGAGTTATTGATATCCGTTCGAACTTTTTAATACTTTCTAAATTATCTGGAAAAACAAGAACGAAACTAAATTTTTCGATCGAATCAACGAATACAAAATAATCCCCAGAACACTCAACACTTGAGTCAGATTAAAAATACCCAGAAAATAGCACTTACAGAAATTGATATTACAGTGCAAAAACTAGTGCATAATTCCTCGGTACTGCCGCGGATCCGCGGCCCAAGAGAGGTACGACCGCGGTTCCACGGCGGTTTGTACGGATTGTGCGCTCATTTTTCACCTTACTGCTTATATTTCCCTGCTGAATTTTTTAGGTATTTTTAATACAGAAAAATCCACATTTTTAGAAATTGTCCAGAGAGGGGGTTAAATTGACGTTACGGGGTTCGTTCGGAGTTTTAACTTCGTAAACACATCGCCTAATACTCTAGCTAGGCTCTGATACCACTGTAGGGTTACTAGGCACTCTAATAAGGTTCTACAATGCATCAACCATACCCGTTTAAAATTTTAGCCGTGCCGAATAACCCTAAACAAGATCGTTGCTAGAAAATTAGGGTTTCACATGCTAGTAAAAGACAATTACGACTAAGTGAATACGAAATACAACCTTTGTAGATCGGTCCTTCACTTCATTAGCTCCTTTTTGAAGTCCCTTCGCTGCGATCGTGGTTCTCCCGGGCTCTTGCATGGCTTCACGAGGCGAAAGAAGCGTCCTTACTTGAAATCTTCGAGGCCGAAGAAGATCTACGTCGAGCGAATATCAACTCAAGTTTCTACTTCACTAACTAGAGAATTAGTGAAGCAAACACCCTAAACTAAAGTGCTAGTCTAGTAGAGGATGGAGAAATAGGAAGTAGGTTCACTTTAGAATTTATTTTCTCACAATGTTTCACTCTCTCTTGAAAACCCTAGCTAGCTTTTCTTTTGCTCAAAGAAGAAGAAGATGAACAAAAGAAAAGATGAAGATAATGATCAAGTGAGTGAGTTAACCATGGTGAGTGAGTATCATATACTAACTCATGTAGAGACATAACCATGGCTAATCCAAATGGTTAGGTTAACAAAAATCTAAAGTAAAGACAAAGCTAGTGGACTTTGTCAAAGCAAAGCAAGCTTTTACAAGCTTCATGCTCTTTCCAAAATTCTATTAATTTTGTAATTATCTTAAATAATTATAACCCACCATAATAAATAAAATGGTGTATGTCTTACACACCCATGTCAAGTGTATCATCAACCATGATACAAAAAGAAAACACATTTTAATATATATCACATATATATTAAAGTTGTGCACATGTGAGAAAAATCCTTAAGTGAACAAGTGTTAGTTAATGTAAACTAGTATATCTAATATACAATTATACACTAAATTATTAAATCAACACTTGACTTAATAATCCGGTCATATCTCATATAACCGACTAACATCCATTGTATCGACTTATCGAATCAACACTTGATTCGATAACCCGGCTATATCATATATAACCGACCGATACAAAAAGTCGCGAGAATAGAATACAGTATCACATATACGCATTATTCTCGGCCCCGCACATATCACATACGTGCTCCTATTTCGTTTTGCCTGAGCTAGTAAAACCTCTATGTAGGACTCTAAAGACTCGACAATACGCCGGCAGTAGGTGATGATCACATCAAGCACCCACAAGCCGTCAGCGGTACTAGCTGGACGTAACGGCTCCCCGGGTATTGAGCGATCAGAAGATCAGCAAGCAAGCCCGCTCCAACTCCTGTAAAAGCCTGCCGGTAACACTTCCCGTACAGTCCGGTCTCCTCGTCTGATATGTCGCATATCAAGTCTAGGGGTGGTAAACGTCAGACCCCAACAACCGATAAGTAGTGCCGATGTGAGGCTCATAACGGGTCGAGAAACTACTGGTAACACTTACCAGTAAATCTCTAAATCAGCCCTGGCTAGGGACTTCCCTGTTATGGCCAATCGAGCACAGCGCAACATCAACCCCCAATACCGGGAGAGACGAAACCCCTCCTCTCACTCATTGCCTCCATGTGACTCGGGACTGTACCCCAAAACCACCGTTTTGCATGCCCTCTTGGACGTGGTAAGGTAGAAATCAAAGCACAGTGGGAATCACACAAGACTCTATGACGATCTCGGGTCTACAGACTAACCTGCACAAGTGTCACCAGAGAACTGCCATCTGACGTGAGGTATAATACCATCTGGGAGTTCTCGGCGAGTCCGTCCAGTGTACCCAGTCTCCACTGAGCACCCGTATATCATCTCTGATGTCAAACACCAATGGATATGGGATCATCCATCGCCCATCTATATGGGTCGAGAAGGTATACGCTAGTCTACTCTGGTATATCGATGCCCCGTCTCGATACACCCACGACTAGGGACCTTGAAAGATATACTTATGGACTACCATGTCCCCACTAGTATGATCCGCATCATAGTCCAGGTAGTCAAGTACACATCCTAAGGGCTTTACCAACATGTAACTATAAGACAGTATCAAGAGACAAGTATATATGTTAAGATAAAGAGCAACCAGATAGCATACTATCATATCGAGCAAGAAAGTACTCTCTATATATGTCCAAGCATCCAATATAATATACATCATCTGTACAATACTGGCCTCTAGGGAATACATACAACTAACAATCTCCCACTTGCACTAGGGCCAGCTGCTGTAGTATCGCATACCTAGCATCCCGAAGAGTCTCTCAAACTGTATCTGGGGAATGGCCTTCGTGAGTGGATCCGCAGTGTTGTTCTTCGTGTCAACCCTCCTGACCTCGATCTCCCGGCGATCAACTATCTCCCGGATCAGGTGATACCGCCTTAGAATATGCCTGGATCGCTGATGGGACCTGGGTTCCTTGGCCAAATCCACCGCTCCATTGTTATCACTATACAAAGGTATTGGATGCTCAATGGATGGAACCACTCCAAGTTCAGTAATGAACTTCTTGATCCAGACAGCCTCTTTGGCAGCATCGTTGGCAGCGATGTATTCAGCCTCCATCGTTGAGTCTGTCACGGTTTCCTGCTTGGAACTCTTCCAGCTAACCGCCCCTCCGTAAAGGGTAAAGACAAATCCCGAGTGCGACTTAGAGTCGTCCTTATCACTCTGGAAGCTCGAATCGGTAAAGGACTCCACTTGGAGTTCTCCGTTACCATACACCAAGAGCATCTCTTTAGTCCTTCGCAAGTACTTGAGAATGCTCTTCATAGCTATCCAGTGACTCTCTCCAGGATCAACTTGATACCTACTCACTACACTTAGTTAGTATGCTACATCGGGTCTGGTACATAGCATCGCGTACATGATAGAGCCTACAGCCGAAGCATAGGGTATCCCTTGCATGTGAGCTCTCTCCAAATCAGTCTTGGGAGACATCTCTTTGGAGAGAGTGAGCCCTGAGATCGTGGGTAAAAACCCACGTTTGGACTCTTCCATTCTAAACCTCTTTAGTATGGTGTCAATGTACCTGGATTGGGACAATCCCAATATCCTTTTAGATCTATCTCTATAGATCATAATTCCCAGTATGCAGGAGGCATCACCTAGATCTTTCATTGAGAATCTTTGTGATAAGAAGAGCTTGACCGATTGCAGCATAGGAATGTCATTTCCTATCAAGAGTATGTCGTCCACGTATAATACGAGGAAGACAACCTTACTCTCTGCCACCTTCTTGTAGATACAAGGTTCATCTACGTTTTTGACGAAATCAAACTCTTTGATAACGACGTCAAAGCAGATGTTCCAACTCCGCGATGCTTGCTTTAATCCATAAATGGATTTAAGCAGCTTGCACACCTTCCCGCTGCTCCCACTTTCTACGAAGCCCTCTGGCTGAGTCATGTACACGCACTCTTCTAAATCACCGTTTAGAAAGGCGGTCTTAACATCCATTTGCCAGATTTCGTAGTCATGATATGCAGCAATGGCAAGCATGATCCGGATGGATTTAAGCATAGCCACTGGAGAAAAGGTTTCGTCATAGTCCACACCTGGTCTTTGACGAAAACCCTTTGCAACAAGTCTAGCTTTGAAAGTCTTCACTTTCCCATCTACACCAAGTTTTTTCTTGAAGATCTACTTGCTCCCAATGGGTTTTACCCCTTCAGGAGCATCTTCCAAAGTCTACACTTTGTTGGTGTACATGGATTCCATCTCGGACCGTATTGCATCCAGCCATTTCACTGAGTCCCCACTCGTGATGGCCTGCTCGAAGCTAGTTGGGTCATCATCAACCATGATGCAATCCTCGCTCCCACCATCCATGAGAAAACCGTAGTATCTCTCAGGTGGGTGAGGAACCCTACTAGATCGGCGGAGAGGCTGAGGTTCGTTGGGAACTACCGAATCCTCTGGTTCCACTAAATCTTCAGTTTGAGTTTGTGTAGTCAGAATTTCTTCCAGTTCTACCTTGTCGCCACTAATTTCTTTTGCAAGAAATTCCTTTTCTAAAAAGGTGGCATGTCGAGAAACAAACACCTTTTGTTCCTCGCTATGGTAGAAAAGATATCCATGTGAATATTTGGGATATCCCACAAACTTGCATAAAACTGACCGTGCCTCGAGTTTGTCCGGATTTTGCCTTTTGATATAGGCCGGACAACCCCATATCTTAACTCGTTTAAGACATGGTCTCTTCCCACTCCATATCTCATATGGTGTGGTAGGTACAAAACCTAGCAAGCATAAATTTCCATTTTAGTTCAAATCTTGATATTTTAACAATTCTAGTGGCCACAATGCTCTCTAAATATCTTAATTAAGTCACACAAATATTAACTAGATTTTTATCTTAATTATTTTCATAAATTCTAAAAACCTAGTTTGCACAATTATGTGATATAGGCAATTTTAAAGTATCAATTTGCAAATTAGCAACTAGCTTAGTTTTTACATGTCTTAAGATGTTAAATACATTACACAACCATAATCAAATGATCAAAAACCCCTAACTTGATCCAAACTCTAACCTTGAATTTTCAAGTTAGCAATTAGAACTAATTTAACACTTAAATATGCTAGATTAAAGCAATTAAACAATAAATTCACTAAAGGGTTAAGATTTATACCTCCCAAATCTTAGCCTCCAAAAATAGCTTCCATACTCCAAGATCCAAGCTTGAATAGCTAAGGAATAATGGTAGAGATTTAATTAGGAATTGGTGAGGTTTTTGTATTGATTTTTTTTGATGAATTTTGAAGAATTTTGTGTTGGAATTGAAGTGGGGAATTTGGAGAACTGCACATGGAGGGGGGCTCGGCCTTAGCAGCCAAAGAAAGGAGAGAAAGAGAGAATTGTGTGGGTGTGTGTAGAATATCTTAATTTAATACATCTTTTCACTATTTCTTTAATTATTAATTTTTTCCTTTAATTGACAAGATGAAGTGAGTAACATGAAGAGATGCGGGCTGTCAAGGGGCTCGGCCCGTGTGAAGGGAGGTGAGTGTGTGAGGTGTGTGTGTGGAAAGTTCAAGAAAACCCCTCCTTAATACTTTGTTTTATTTATTTTCTTTTCATTTTCTATTTAAATTGCTCCTAGAATTGTTTAGAATTATGAAGACACATTAAAACAAAATGAGCATATTACAAACTTATTTTTGTGTTGTCATGGTTCACATTTGTGTAATTAACCCATTCAAATTTGTAATTTACACTAATTAAATGTATAATGAAAGTTTAAAATAATATTTAAAATAATTAATTAAGAAAAATATTTAATTAAACTAGCAATTTATAAGTGACTAAATAAATACCAAATACTAGCAATTACATAGTTAAAATAGGCGTATTTAAGTCTATAATGAAAAATAATTATAGTTAAGTTTTATGGAAAATACAATTTATTTTACCGATTATCGGAAAATTCACCTAAAGGATTTTATTTATTTATTTTATTTATTTTTAAAACGTTACAATCTTCCTCCCTTAAAGAAATTCGGTCCCCGAATTTAAAATTTAACTACACGTACCTTCAAAGAGATGGGGATATTTCTTCCTCATCTCGTCCTCGGTCTCCCAGGTGACCTCTTCGCTGTTCGGGCCACGCCAAAGAACCTTTACGGACGGTATAACCTTTGACCTCAATTTATTCACCTGCCGATCCAGAATAACCACCGACTGCTCGGTGCATGAAAGATCGCGCTCCAGCTGGATCGTCTGGTGCTGAATCGCATGAGAAGGGTCGTGAAGGTACTTGCAGAGTATCGAAACGTGAAACACGAGGTGAACATCTGGGAAGCTGGGCGGAAGAGCTAACCGATAAGCCACTGTGCCGACACGCTCGAAGATCTTGAAGGGACCCACATATCTGGGACTAAGTTTCCCTTTCCGCCCAAATCTCATCACGCCCTTCATCGGAGAGACCCTCAAGAAAACATGATCGCCAACAGCGAACTTGAGTCTGCGACGGCGTCTGTCAGCATATGATTTCTGCCTGCTCTGGGCCACTCTCATCCTGTGAAGAATCAACTGTATCTTTTCGGTCATCTTCTGTATGATATGCGGCCCCAAAATACTGCTCTCTCTGAGCTCTGTACAACCTACGGGTAATCGATATCTCTCCCCATAAAACGCTTCAAAGGGTGCCATCTGAATCTCTTCCTGATAGCTATTTATTATGGGAAAACTTTATCAAGGGCAAGTGATGATCCCAACTGCCACCAAAACTTGAACGCAAGCCCGGAGCATATCCTCAAGAATCTGAAAGGTCCGCTCTAGCTGATCGTCGGTCTGCGGATCAAAAACTGCACTGAAACTTAAATGGGTGTCCAAAATCCCCTGAAGTTTCTGCCATAGTCGGCTGGTGAACTGGATGCCTCTGTCAGACACAATACAAGTCAGAACTCCATGTAGTCGCACCATCTTATCAACCTATATCTGAGCATACTGAACGAATTCGAAAATGGTCTTGACTGGCAGAAAATGAGCTGCTTTCCGTCAATCGGTCTACAATCTCCAAATAGAGTCATACTCTTGACTGGTCCTAGGTAGGCCCACAATAAGATCCATAGAAGTCTGTTCCCGTTTCCACTCCAGAATGGCCAAAGGTTGTAATTCTCCTGCTGACCCCTGATTCTTGGCCCTGACTTGCTGATAAGTCAGTGATTGGTAAGATGTGTTTAGTAGTTAACCGCAATCAGAACGGTGTCGCGTGTAGCTAGACCGAGGTGAGTACGGGTCGTCCTCAGGGAAACGTTGAATCTTTTACTCTTACTTTAGATGTGTTGAAAAAGAGAAGAGGGATAAAGAATTTTGTGGAAAGGTTTCTAGATCTACGTTAAGCAAGAATGCAAAAATATAGATCTAGATTATTTTAGGGATGTAGCTAATATAATAAGGGGGCTTGTAGGGTTCGTTAGGATTTAGTAGTTATGGACGATTAATTAAAAGTTACCCTTTTTATCCTTTAATAGATTTAAAACTAGAACGACGGTGATACGTGTAGATTAGGGTTTCTGGAGGGAAAATGAATCCCACTCTTAACCCTTATCTCGACACGGAACTCCGTTCATATCTAGCCTTTACCAAAACAATCATTAATCTAATCGCTAATCGCGGTCGGAACTAGCAAAGAATTGTTAGCGCGCCCGATTAGGATGTTAATGGTTCTTTTGATAAAGTTTATAAACTTTATAGGACTTAAAAAGGGTTTTTGGGATGTTCATCATCCATTAGCCTACCCTAATCCTACGAATCCTAACAAGCGGAGAATTACTCACGCATGTTGGGAGAAAAAGAGATGGAGAGAAAATGCATAATTAAACTACGAAGAAATAGAATAAGAAGAAGAAAGCTACCTTTATTAATCAACAATATCAAGTACACTTTGATTCCTTAGAAAATGATTACAAAAACCTAGTTTGCTTCTCGATCTCTTCTAAGGAGGTAGATGAACCGTTGATGATCAGCCTGGATGCGTGAGCCGTCTTGGACTTCGTGATCTCGTCGGCTTGATTAATTTTCCAAGAGGCTCTCGGTGCCTTTCTATAGTGCAAAGCCAGAATCATTTGCTTCCATATTAGGTAAAATGTAGAAAAGATTTTCCCCAAAAATCCTCAGCCTCCATCTCTTCTTAACCGCCGCGGATGCGTGGCATCAAGGAGCTAATGCCGCGGATCCGCGGCCTTCTTATCTCAGCCGTTGATCAATTTTTAGGGGCTGGCTCTCTTTGACATTTGGCGATCCTAGGAATCTTCAGAATTTGGAAATCTTGTCGTGGTTGCTGCCAGACTTGGTCCCCAAGTTTTGATTCTTAATTAGGCAAGTCTTCTTCAACAACTTGATTTGCTTGATTCTAGTCTTTGAAAAATTCTGCACAACTTGGAAAATTTCTGCACAACAACTCAAATAATATTTAGTAGACTTTGTTCTACTAGGATTTGGTCAATGAATTTATTTGCATACATTTTCCTACCAAATGCTAATTAAAATATATTAACACATGGAAAATAGTGTTTTTACACATAAACCCTTATATGTATGATATATTATAATAAAGTCCTTTTTTAATATGAAAATGTAATACAAATGTGCAGTTTTATCAACTGAACAAATACCCCCAAACTTATCTTTGATCGTCCCGAGCAAACTAGTTTATTTAAGAGAAGAAGAAAAAAGAAAGGATAAAACTAAGCACACTTTCGTAGGCAAACACGATTGCACTGAGCACGTGCAACAAGCCGTTAAACCTCTAGGTGTCCCTAGTAGGAGGAGTGTTGTCTTCTGAGGGTTTTCAGCGGATTACACCCACAAAATCCTATAACAAAAGAGAGATGGTGAAATTTACATATAAAGATAAGAACCATAAAAGAAAGACTTTGAAAATAAGAGTTTCCAACTATACTAGCTTTTCAGTTGTCATGAGCCCTATCTTAATAGTCATGAAAAGATGTTAGAAATCACATCATCCCTCAATAAAATATCGTCTTTATTCTTCATTCCTACCTTTCATCCAAACATCGATCATATACCCCTACGTGTGTGAAATGACATCCTTACACTCGGAGAATTCAATTCAAGCTATCATACTCTTGTCCATCTACCTCAGTACTTTTTAACTTGATGAATATTTAGATTTGCTCACACATTTTCATGCGACCTCTAATACTTCTTGAGGTACTAACCGACCGATTACTCATGTGCTTGCTGATTCGGTGATAATCTTTTCCTCGTCTTGCACCACCTAAGGCTTAGCAGTGACTCCCAGACCAGTTGGCCTTAGGGCACTAGGTGAAGAGGCACCCTCGCTATATTTTTTTATTACTGCCTTGGCGATAACAAAACCAGTGTTCATTTTTTTTTCTTTTCACCATTTTTATATTTTCTTCAATTTTTCATTTCCTTCATACTTTGGCTTTTAGACAAGAGCATTTCAAGGTATCCTCTACTATCCCGAGTTTCAAGACGTGTGTAAGTGCATATAGTAGGGTATCAACATTCAAATGTTTGGCTTCCAGAATAGAAACTATTTTTCAGACTTATTTTTATCCTCAGATTAGTGACTTCCTTCATCTTACTAACCCTTGGGACAACAGCTCATAACTACTTATTACTAGTTCGTTTAAGAAAACTTCTAATTTTCTTGGTTTTCTTAAACTATTCTTATCTTTTGGATGTAATTTTTCAGTTTCTACTCTTTTGTTATCAAAATTTTTTTTGTGCTTATATATAGTATAATGCAAAGTATGTGTAAATAAGCACAAACCTCCCCCAAACTTGTTTTCAACAGTGTCCTCACTGTTGCTATCTGCTGGATCACAAAAACCTGTAAGCTTGGAAGGACATTATTAATGGGGGCAAGAATATATGAAAGTGAAAATGCTCCCCCCAAACTTATTTTTGGCTCACAAATTTGAGGACAAAAGTTATGTTCAAGAGCCAAAAATATACCCCCCCTCAAACATGAGTTAGACAATACGAAGCATTTTAAGAGGGGGTGAGTCTTTTGATCAAAATAAAGCTTTACAAAGACCAAAAGTTAACACCAACCATTCAAAGATTTGATCAGTATATCGTATAGCTTGGTGGAAGAATGTGTTGTATCGAGTCAAGAAAAAGTGGGGAAGGGATAAGAGGTGGTCTGGAAAGGGTTTGAAATTAGAGAAAAGAAAGAATGAGGATGAATGTGAATGATTAGGAAGAAGGAATGGTGACGGTCCAACCTCTAAAGGTGGAGATTGATTAATCACAAAACCCGTATTGTTTAAAAATTCAAGTTCGTCAGTAAAAAGTTCTTCAAAACTTTTATCAATGGTGTGATTGAACATTTTGCTGTCAAAGAGTTTTGTGCCAGAATTTATCCTACTTGATTCAAAAATTATTGAGGTAGAGGACTCGCAAGATTCATCTACCTCATTTTCAAAAATATCCAAATCAAGTTGAATTTATGGTATTATTGAACTTGAATTAACGGATTGTGATTTATCAAAACTCACTGAAACTATAGGAACAGAAGAAGAACCGGAGAAAGTAGAAGGTGAAATGGGTAAACAAATTGGTATGTCGAGTGTTGCTGAACCAGATGTGGAAGATGGAGGTTGTATTTCGGTCTGATCTTCGGGTATACCATTATCATCAACTTCAAGACATATTTGGGATTCGGGAAGAATTAAAGGCTCAAGATGATGACCACAAGGAAGTGAAAGGATTTGATGAATTGGTGGGCCAAAATCATCCAAAATTTCGGGTTCATCAATCAAAATATCCCCAACGTCAATCACCCCATTCAAGTGAAGGTTAAAATTCTCAAACTCCTCATCAAAAGTGTGGTTTTCAATCAGTTTTGGTTCAAGAGTGGAGGTGTAGAGATCGCAAAGGTTGGGTATGGTTTCACTTGAAATGGACCCTTCACAGTTGGGTAAATCAAACATTACAAAGTCACACAACTTATCAGACATTGTACTTGATGAATCTATGAAACTGGAGTTGTGGATTTTAGTTTGGAATGGGGAGGTTTGATTAGGAAGGGTGTACCGTTCTGTCTTACTACCCAAATCCTTCATAATTTGGTTCGACAGTTCCATAAATTTTTCTAATGTCTGCTCCAGACTAGTCTTGGGTTGATAAGGGGTTTCAGTATAAGATTGAAATTCCTGTGGATAATTAAAACTCCCAAATGACCGATTAGAAGAACTGTCTAGAGTAGGTGGAAAAGTCGGATTGGATTGATAGGAATAGAATGGTTGCAGAACTTGGGTAGGAGTAGGATCAATATTATGATAAGAAGAATATTGATATGGGTTGGTTGGTTGGCTATTTTCAACAGACATCTTATATGCCACAAACCGCATATCAAACTCTTCTCCGGACAGTGGTGGTGATGGTTGATATTGGTCCGGGTTGAAACTTTGGCCTCTAGACCTAGCTATGTGCTCAGCAATGGACATTCGTCTAGGGGCTTCCTCACTCTGGGTATGAACTGAAACAGGTGTAGGATTAGGATATGGTTGATAAGAACTAGACTGAGGTGGCCAACTGTTTCTTCCTGCTTGTTCTATATGATCTCTTAAGGACATGGAAGAGCCGGACAGTATACCGAAAGGATTACGAAAACAAGAGATATCTGGTTGTGGACAACAAAGCTCGGCAAGAGATCGTCTGTTTGGGTCACCCATTATAAGAAGAGAAGAAGGGGGAAGGGGAAAAATAATTGGTTTGTTTTGAAAAATGACGGATTTAGACAAATCACACAAAAATGCACAAACAACCCTGAAACTAAGGTTACCTAGGTCGGTCTCTAGACCGCTCCTAGACTTCCAAAGGACAAGCCGCATGATAAATCCTCTACCGCCTCCGTACTACCCTTATAGCCAGGTAAGCGCCAGGTAAGTGGGAAGGAACCACAGTAGTGGGCCTAATTAAAAACCACTAGCCTTTGACACATTTGCCTAGGCACTACAAAAGTAATGCGGATAAGCGATAGATTACCCACGACCTTCCTCTGTCCTTAATGAGGGCGACAGTCCTTAGAGTCTGGTCTAGATATTTTTTAAATTAATGAAGGGTTGATGCAGATGCTCGGTTTGTGATTTATGGGGCTTAGGAAGGGTGATGAAATCCCTACATAATCTGGATTTTGGTCTTGCCCCTTAAAAATCTGTATTAAAATATGCAAAAACAAACCGCAAAACAAAACTTTGCAAAAAGATTTTTGAGCGGCGAATATTTTGCAAAGAATCCTGTAGAAAATAGATTTTATTGGATTTGAGAGGAGAGAGAAGGAGTTAAGAAAGATACCAGAGAAGTGTGAAACCCTAGATCTCCTGTTTCCTCAAGTCCGTGACTCCAGATTCCCTCGCAAAATTCACACACAAATCGTTAAATATGCAATTTGCAGTTTTGTTTTAATAATGATATGAATCGTCTAAGAATTCAACACAAATAGCAAGAATAAAAAATTACGCACGAATCCCCGGCAACGGCGCCATTTGATTGGTAAGATGTGTTTTTGTAGTTAACGGCAATCAGAACGGTGTCGCGTGTAGCTAGACCGAGGTGAATACGGGTCGTCCTCAGGGAAACATTGAATCTTTTACTCTTACTTTAGATGTGTTGAAAAAGAGAGGAGGGATAAAGAATTTTGTGGAAAGGTTTCTAGATCTACGTTAAGCAAGAATGCAAAAATATAGATCTAGATTATTTTAGGGATGTAGCTAATATAATAAGGGGGCTTGTAGGGTTCGTTAGGATTTAGTAGTTATGGACGATTAATTAAAAGTTACCCTTTTTATCCTTTAATAGATTTAAGACTAGAACGACGGTGATGCGTGTAGATTAGGGTTTCTGGAGGGAAAATGAATCCCACTCTTAACCCTTATCTCGACACGGAACTCCGTTCATATCTAGCCTTTACCAAAACAATCATTAATCTAATCGCTAATCGCGGTCGGAACTAGCAAAGAATTGTTAGCGCGCCCGATTAGGATGTTAATGGTTCTTTTGATAAAGTTTATAAACTTTATAGGACTTAAAAAGGGTTTTTGGGATGTTCATCATCCATTAGCCTACCCTAATCCTACGAACCCTAACAAGCGGAGAATTACTCGTGCATGTTGGGAGAAAAAGAGATGGAGAGAAAATGCATAATTAAACTACGAAGAAATAGAATAAGAAGAAGAAAGCTACCTTTATTAATCAACAATATCAAGTACACTTTGATTCCTTAGAAAATGATTACAAAAACCTAGTTTGCTTCTCGATCTCTTCTAAGGAGGTAGATGAACCGTTGATGATCAGCCTGGATGCGTGAGCCGTCTTGGACTTCGTGATCTCGTCGGCTTGATTAATTTTCCAAGAGGCTCTCGGTGCCTTTCTATAGTGCAAAGCCAGAATCATTTGCTTCCATATTAGGTAAAATGTAGAAAAGATTTTCCCCAAAAATCCTCAGCCTCCATCTCTTCTTAACCGCCGCGGATGCGCGGCATCAAGGAGCTAATGCCGCGGATCCGCGGCCTTCTTATCTCAGCCGTTGATCAATTTTTAGGGGCTGGCTCTCTTTGACATTTGGCGATCCTAGGAATCTTCAGAATTTGGAAATCTTGTCGTGGTTGCTGCCAGACTTGGTCCCCAAGTTTTGATTCTTAATCAGGCAAGTCTTCTTCAACAACTTGATTTGCTTGATTCTAGTCTTTGAAAAATTCTGCACAACTTGGAAAATTTCTGCACAACAACTCAAATAATATTTAGTAGACTTTGTTCTACTAGGATTTGGTCAATGAATTTATTTGCATACATTTTCCTACCAAATGCTAATTAAAATATATTAACACATGGAAAATAGTGTTTTTACACATAAACCCTCATATGTATGATATATTATAATAAAGTCCTTTTTTAATATGAAAATGGTAGGAAAAATGTAATACAAATGTGCAGTTTTATCAACTGAACAGTCAGCATCCCGAGACAAATCTATGACATCTCTCTTCATCCCTTCACATAATATTTGGACGACATTAAACTTTTCGATCGATTCATCAAAGTCCCACAATTTTCAAAGAGCTCAACACTTGAGCCCAGTTTAAAAATACCCAGAATATGCCACAGTACCTATGGACCAACCGTAGAAGGGCAGACCTAAGCCTCATTAATGGCACAGTGGAACTGCCATAAACCCTATGGTTCGAAAGCGGTTCCATGGTCCTTATGTTGAGTTAGGGTTTCATTCTTCTAGAGAGTCCACAGAATTACTTGCATGATTTTCCGAATACCTTAAACTTGGAAAAAATGGGTTTTTGATATTCGTTCGAACTTTTTAACTTCGCCTAGACAACATGTGAATACCCGAAACAAAGTTAAAACTACGAATACGAAACACTCCGAATTGCCTATATTGTAAGATCACATCACATGCAGACTTAGCAAAAATAAGCAACACCTGAAACTCTAAAACCCAGATCCTGGAACACCGAAAAATTTTTGAAGCCAGGACTCTCAAATAAGGCCGGCTCTCACGAAGAATCTACTAATCTGCCGTCGACTGTCTCTGAACCGTGATCAAACAATAAAAGCTACCTCCGGGACTCCGACTCCAAACATCTACCACAACATTCGCCTTGCCCGGACGATAAAAAAAATCTCGCAGTCATAGTCTTCACTAGCTCCATCCAACGGCGCTGTCTCAAATTTAGATCTCGCTGCTGAAAGATATACCTTAAGCTCCTTGTGGTCCGTAAATATCTGGCACGACTCGTCTCCAAATCTTAAATGTAAAAAAAAATCACTGCATCTATCTCTAAGTCATGCATGAAATATTTCTGCTCGGGCTTCTTCAATCGCCTAGAAGTATCGCAATAAACAACAAACCGCCTGATTCTGAGGGTAAAGACAATACTGGTGCCATAGTCAAACGAGCCTTCAACTGCTGAAAGCTCGCTCGCATGCCTCGGTCCAAAGAATAAGAAGACCCGAAGGAATTGAACACAAAGATATAAATTACTTCATAGTAGATTAGAACCTTTGTAAGTTTTGCTGGTTAGGGCTGATGGTAGATCTTGGAAGTTTAGTCGATGTCGCTTGCTATAAATTTATTTTTTTGCTAATTTTGCCTCTCTACAAACCTTTTGGAGTGTGCGACATCGACTTATATGGTATCAGAGCCACTCCATAAGCCTTAGATAGGTTGTAGCGACGTTTGAAATCCGTCGTTTTTGTTGTGCACGGACTGCCGACAAAAAAAGTCCCTAAAAATAAAATTTTGAGATATTTGCACACCCCACGGGCTCACGGTTTGAACCGAGAAGCCGCGGGATGAAGCATGGGAACCCCAGGGATACCATAGAGGGACCCAAGGCTGGGCCCACCCCTAAGACCACCACAAGGCGGCCTTGGGGGGTGGTGACCAGAGAGCACCCCAATAGGGTGCTCTCGGGTCTGCCTCCCCTTGGGGGCCACTTCGTGGTGGCCCTCGGGGGTGGGTACCCCTGAGTCCCCCGGATCGACAATTAATTTTTTCCCCTTCACCTCCGTGAAGATTTGGACGGATTTCGAGTTCGTTTCGACTCCCGTATTGACTTAAAACGATTTTTTTGGTGACTTTAGTGAACAGTTTTTCAAGTCTTGAAAAATTAGTTTCGTTCGCTAATTATGCGCGGAATTCTAACGTCGTGATTTTATTTACTTACTTTATTGATGTGTATATGTGTTCTTAAACATCTTCTAATAGCTATACGTCGATTAGAAGGGGTTGCACATATCTTGCGATATTCGGATGTGAATGGTTTCATGGATCATCGTGTGAATGGCCCGATGTGAATCTAAATGTGAGATGTGAGTGAGTTTTTTGTAATTAATGTATATTCATTTATTGGGACGCATCTGGGTTGAGGATGTAGTCACCGGCTGTATATTATTTTTCATTTTTGCATCTAAGTTTGACCCACGGAGGAGTGCACAAGCTACCGGGTTTTAGGATTCAGTGGGTGGCCATCTCGACGAGTCGAGACCCGTGTCACCCAATTCTAGAATTAGTGGGTAGTTTTCCACGCTCGTAGGGTCTAGGATTATTCACACTCGGCTATTCACATGACCGTGGAGGACTGTGTTTTATAAGCGGCTCATTGAAATGCAAATGTTCCTAATTGATCCATTTTTTCATTCTCTGTGATGCTTATATCTGTCTGTGTTGCTTATCATGCATGTGATGGATATATATATATATATATTGTATATATTTTGCATCCGCACTAGTCCAGCCCCTGCTCTGCCGTTAGTTAAGTAACTTAACGGGGCCCCGTGGCGAATGCCGGTGGCATATACGTACATTCTATTTTCGTTCTTTTTGTGGTGTGATAAAGTTAATTGATGGGACCGCATTAATTTCACTTAATGCAAAATAATAAACCTAAAATCTGACGTCTTTGGAACAATTGCAAAACCACTCGGTTTTCTTCAAAAACAACTTTTAAAACCGGAGCTTAAACCACTCCTTTTCAAAAGATATTCGGTTCCTTCGACTATATCAAGTTCATTACGTTAATGGTTTTCGCCAAAACCAGTTGTAGCTCTCCATCATTTCAAATAGGTATCTACCAGTATACATGCTATGTATTTCGACCTTCGCCAAGGCACAGTGTTTGGTAGCTAGTGGGTGCTTATCTATAGTATAGATAGATGCATTAATCTAGTACAGGCGTACAACTGTTTTAACCTTTGTCAAGAGCCTGTACGAATGGGTCTAAATTAATCTAGATAATGATGGGTTGAACTTGACTTGCGACTTATAATGTTTTAACCTTCGTCAAGGTTATATGCGCTTGGGGTAAAAACCACATCGGGAGTTTTAAACATACAAGAAACTTGTTAGTGTTGCATACCTTCTGAAGTGTAGTAGTTTTGGTAGGCTTCCTTAAAAATTATCACACAATAATACTTGGGTCCTGATTCTATTGTGAGTATCCGCTACTCTTCGTGAGAATTTTTCACTTTACAATTAGCTAATCAAGTAGATGTATAGAAAGGTGTTAACGGGGCTACACCTCTGGAAAAATGAGGTTATTTAATTAGGATCGTGCGAAAGCACGGCAGGCCTCCCTCCGAAGTACCAACACTGACCTGGCCGAAAGATTAGCGAACTTGTAGGGTGGGATTAATGTTGACTAATTCTTCTTTTAGGGTTTGAAGGAGAATTCAAAAAAACAGTGGGAGCCATCCTTTTTAGATAAACTAATAACCAATTTAAACTTGCAAGAGCATATGCCGAGTGTTTCTTTTCTCTCTCCTAATTGCAGCGACCATGACGGGACTTAAGCTTATACTAGATAAAAACAAACTGACTGGGCCAAACTATAAAGACTGGTTAAGGAACGTCCAAATGACCCTTACTTATGATAAGGTTGCATACGTCCCCTCGGCTAAAGCCCCCTATTCCAGGTCCGAAATCCTCGAACGCGGACATTGAGGTCCGTAAGACCTGGGATCTGGATTATGCGAAAGACAAGTGCCTCGTGCTAACCTCCATGGATAATGAACATCAAAGGCAGTACGAGAAGATGGACCTTACTTCCATCTTCTTCCATACGAAAGACTTATATAGAGAGCGATCTCGTATCGCAAGATACGAGATCTTGAAGAAATTGTTTCAAGCGAGATTGGCTGTCGGATCATCTGTTGGGGACCACGTCCTAAAGATGATTACTCTCATCGAAGAGCTTGCGGACCTAGGAACTACATTAGAGAATGTGTTGTATACTGACTTAATTCTACATTCCCTTCCCTTCACCTATGCCCAATTTGTATTGAACTTCAATATGCAAAAACTGTAAGTTACACTTCCTGAGCTTCTCAACATATTAAGGGTAGCAGAAGGCACCTAGAAGAAATCCAAAGAAACACCCGCTCTGTTTGTCGAGAAATCTTTTTCCGCTAAATCCAAGGTTAAGGTCAAGGGGAAGAAGAAGAAGGCCCCACCAAACCGAGAGGAGGTGTGAAGAAGGTGCAGGGCAAGGGAAAGTAAAAGATCGGGGGATCAGCCACAAAAGAAGAGTGATTCTATTGTCACAAGAAGGGACATTGGAAGAAGGATTGGCTGGCTTTAAAAGCCAAGAATCAGGACACGAAACAAGTTATGGATTCGGCTTCAGGTGTTCGTGATTGAAAACTGTTTCTCTATTAACTCTACTTCCTGGGTATTGGATACCGGATCAGGATCTCATATCTGTAATTCTTTGCAGACGCTGAGAAGCTATAGAGTTTTTAGGAAATGTGATATGACCCTCAAAGTTGGCAACAGAATCAATATGGATGCTGTTGTAGTAGAAGAATATCACCTTGGATTGACGAATGGACATATTTTGTTGTTACATAACTGCTTTTGTGTACTCAGTATGATGTGTAATATTATATCATTATCTTTGTTATCTAGTGAAAGATATAATTTTGCACTTGAAAGCAATGTCATAAACATTCACCTAAATCATGAAATGATTAGGTCGGGTACATTAAATAACGGAATATACGTTCTAAATCAACATCAAGTTTTCAACATCCAAAACACGCTAAAAAGAAAGACTTCATAATCAAATCAAGATTTCTTATGGCATTGTAGACTTGGTCATATCAATGAAACATGATTAACTAAGTTACATAAAAATGGATATTTTGATCCGTTTGAATATTAATCATATGCAACTTGTCAATCATGTATCAGAGGAAAGATGACCAAAACTCCGTTCTCTGAACACGGAGAAAGAGCCACTAAGCTCCTGGGACTCATACACAGCGACGTGTATGGGACAATATCTACGCATGCAAGAAGTGGCTATTCCTACTTCATTACTTTTACCTATAATTTCGCAAGGTATGGACATGTATTCTTGATGAAGTATAAATCCGAGGCCTTTGGGAAATTTCAGAAGTATAAGAATGAAGCGGAAAAGAAAACCAGCAAAAGTATCAAGATGCTCCAATCAGATCAGGGTAGCCTATTCTTCTGCTCGTTTGTTTATAAGTAAGTTCTTTTGATTCGTGTTTGCTACATGATTACAGGTTACAGATTTCCAGTCCAAAAAAACAAATCATGCAAAATCTCCACAGTTATGCCAAAATCCAGAATATCTGCCAAAAACAGATAAAATCCGGGTTCCGGTCATCCACGCCCGTCAAGTGCCGCTTACCAGTTCAAGAGACAGAATGAAAAATAGTGGCCATTCATGTTTCGGACAAGCACATAGCACGAGAGGGGCAGCACAAAGATCTAGAGGTGCGCGGAGCTCGAGAGAGATCAATGTCAAAAAGATTAAAATAGTAGCCATTTTGGACTGTTGAAAATCTGAAGATATTTTGGAACCATTTTGTAATTTTGAACCTGTCAAACAGAAGAACAAAGTAACATGAGGAAGCTCAAGAAAAACGATGCGCCAAACCCTTTAATGACTGCGGAACCGCGGCCAATAGGCCTTATAGGCGGCGGAACCGCGACCTTGTCATGTCGTCTCCCGACTATTTCAGGGGTAGTTTGGTAATTATGTATGGGCTCAAAATATGGCCCTAGGGTTTCATTTCCCTGCCTATAAATACTCCAGTTTTGTGCCAAATCAAGGATGCTTTTCTTTTCTAGGATTTAGTATAGTTTAGTGTGTAGCTTCTTCTTCTTCATCTATTCTCCATGAAATTGTAGTGAGAGCTTTTGAGTGGAAGATTAATTAAGATGAGGTTTTTTCTTAACTTGTATCTTTATTTTCTTATATTGTAATTTTAATTCCTAGTGTAACTTTATTATTTATTGTTAAGTAGTTGTTGGTTTTCTTTTCTTGTTTTTTTCTTCTCCTCTAATCCGTATTTCTCAAGCCATGATACTCAATGGAGTCCCTTGCTTAGGTGAGGGCCCAAGTAGTTAGCTTGCTATCATTTGTTAAAACCGTATTTTTTTCATTCATTCTATTCTTTCTTCTTGTTTTATTTTTCTTTTAATGTGTGAATAAATTACACACTTGTTAGGGCTAATGAAGGTTAGTATTGTTAGTTATATGTATGCCCTAGAGGCCATTACTATACATAGGATGTATATTGTAGTGGATGCTGGGACATATATAGGGAGGACTTTCTTGCTCGACATGATAGTATGCTATCTGGTTGAACTTTACCTTAACGTGTATGCTGATTGTCTCTCTGTTACATGTTGGTAAAGCCCTTAGGATCTGTACTTGACTACCTGGACTATGATGCGGATCATATCAGTGGGGACATGGTAGTCTATAAGTACATCCTTCACAGTCCCTAGTCGTGGGTGTGTCGAGACAGGGCATCGATATACCAGAGTAGACTAGCGTGTACCTTCTCGACCCATACAGATGGGCGATGGATGATCCCATATCCATTGGTGTTTGACATCAGAGATGTTATACGGGTGCTCAGTGGAGACTGGGTACACTGGACGGACTCGCCGAGAACTCCCAGATGGTATTATACCTCACGTCAGATGGCAGTTCTCTGGTGACACTGGTACAGAGTAGTCTGTTGACCCGAGATCGTCATAGAGTCTTGTGTGGTTCCCACTGTGCTTTGATTTCCATCTTACCACGTCCAACAGGGCGTGCAAAACGGTGGTTTTTGGGTACAGTCCCGAGTCACATGGAGGCAATGAGCGATAGGAGGGGATTCGTCTCTCCCGGTATAGGGAGTTGATGTTGCGCTGTGTTCGATTGGCTATAACAGGAAATCCCTGTCCAGGGTTGCTGAGATTTACTGGTAAGTGTTACCAGTAGTTTCTCGAATTGTTATAGACCTCATATCAACACGACTTATCGAGCTATTGGGGTCTGACGTTTACCACCCCTAGGCGAGATATGCGACATATCAGGCGATCAGACCGGACTGCACGGTAGTGTTACTGGTCGGATTCACTGGAGTGTGTGCGGGCTTGCTCGTCGATCTTCAGATCGCTCAATACCCGGGTGGCCGTTACGTTTAGCAGACCGCTTGCGGCTTGTGGGTGTTTGATATGATCATCGCCTGCTGCCGGCGTATTGACGAGTCTTTAGAGTCCTACACAGAGGTTTCCTGGCTCAAGCGAAACGAAATAGGAGCGCATATGAGATATGTGCGGGACCGAGAATAATGCATGTATGTGATACCGTATTCCATTCTCGCGATGAATGTATCGATTAGGTTATATGCGATATACCATAGTTGTCGAATCAAAGGTTGATTCGATAAGCCGATACATAGGATACTGGTCGGTTATATGCGATATGACCGGATCGTTAAATCAAGTGTTGATTTAATGATTTAATGTATGATTATATATTTGATATATTACTTTGCATTAACTAGTATTGGTTCACTTTAAATGGATTCTCTCACTCGGGTGTGCGCAGTGCATATGCGATATGATTTTTGTGCACTTGATTGTATCATGTTTGATGATACATATCTTTTTTGTTAAGTGTAATGAATTAAACCTAGGTTAAGTAAATGATTAGGGTTTTCTTTTATTCATTCATTTATCTTTTCATTTTCATTTAAAAGATAAATGAGAAAAGGAAAAGAAGTCAAAAATGGTGGCTAGTTTTGTTTTCAACATGAAGCTTCATGAAGCTTTCATTATGTCACCATTTTTGTCTCATCTCCTTAACCCTAACCATTCTTTAACCTTGGTCAATTCTCTACACTTAACTTAGGTTAATATTATGATAAGAATAAATTTATTATTCTTTTTATAATAACTCATCATATCATTTCATCTTCTTCTTCCTTCAACTCAAGAAGAAAAACCTAGACTACATCAATGGTGGATTGATGATATGAGTGAGAAATCCAAATCTAAAGTCTACCCACTTCCTATTTCTTCATCCTCTACCTCTTGCCAAGTAGTAGAGTGTGTTTCCTTCACAAGTTTCTTGACTTGGTGAAGTGAGAGCTTGATCTTGCGATGCTTCGACGTAGATCATCTTCGGCATGGACATCGACGACCTAGCTCGCCTATTCTCCAATGAAGCCGACGCTAGAGCCCAGGATTTGTGTAGGACAGCGAGAGGACTTCATTGCGGAGCTATGGAGGTGGAGCACCGGATCTACAAAGGTTGTATTTCCGATTCTCATAGTTAAGTGTTAACTAGTTAGCTTTTTCGCCTAGTTTTCTAGCAAACGATCCGTAGTCGGGTCTCTCGGCACCTAGATTTTTTGAAATTGGCATGTTCGATGCCTTGTGAGAGCTCACTAGTGTGCCTAGGAACCCTACAAGTATGAGAGATGGAAAAATCCCTTATACTTCTTTTCGCCAAACAACTTAAAATGAAACTTGACCAAACAATATAACCCCCTCACTTAGACGCGCTATAAGTGATATATAGCCACGACCTAAGTCGAGAATTCCCTTAGGCGCACGACAACGTGATATGTAGTTGTGACCTAATTGGAGACTTGGTTGCGTATGTTTGGCCAAGGATTGGAAATAAGAGCATGTAGCGGACGGACACGGGGCACTAGGAATGGATTTAGCGTTGGAAAGCTTGCTTAAACTCGCAAATCCCATTCCTGTGTTCTCCTAATCCCCACTACTTCCGATTATTCCAACATCATTTCAAGAATGGCAAAAGAAAAGCACAAGACTAATCCAAACTCTACTAACCAACCCTAACCCTAACAAGTTTACTTGAACATAAAATACGAACACTTATGATAGAATTGAACATACATATACATTCTTTAATTGACCCGTCTAAAATAAAAACGAACATATGAACCATCTCCCAGTGGACGACCCGTACTCAACCGGCTAGCTACGAAGCCACACCATCTTGATTGCGGTAAGTAGGACATATAGAATACTTAGCGTAGCGCATAAAAAATGCAATAATCAAATGGCGCCGTTGCCGGGAAGACGGTAACGTATTTCTTTCTTGTCATTCGGGTTAATTTTTGTGTATATATAAAATAAATAAATAAATAATAAAAACCATCTTATTATTTTTGATATTTTTTTTGTGTGTAAGTGTGCAGGCAAATCTGTAGCAAGTACAGTGGTATAATCAAGAAACAGAGGCTTGGAAACAAAAGAGAAGAAAGGGGAAAGTGCACAGAGAAAATTTGAAGCCCCAATTTATCAATTCAATCGTGCTTCCGTGGTCAAACAGTGGGAATGGCGGCAGTTCCACGACCGATCTTTAGCTTCTGACCCCAAATTTTTTGTACCTCTTCTCCTTCTCCAAAAACCTCTTAAACTCCACTAAATTGTATTTTCTACAGGTTTATTTCCACAAATTGCGCCGCTGCCAAATTAATTTTTTTGTTATTTTAGATTTTGTTTGTTTATTGCTTTGCATATAATAATACGAACATTAAGGGGCTTGACACCAATTCAGATTAGGTGGGGATTTCATCACCCTTCCTAAGACCTCACAAATAACAAAAAGTATACGCATTACCTTGAGTTAATAAAAAATATCTAGACCAAACCTTTAAGGACTTGTCGTGCTCATTTAGGACAAGTGAAGGTTGCGGGGAATCGGTCGTTTATCTAAAGTTGACTTTGTGGGGCCTAGGCTAGACAAGTAAGGAGGTAATTTTAAAAAGCCCGTCTGACGGTAATTCGTGAGCGGAACCCTCCTTACCTCACTTGTGCTTACCTGGCCAGAATTGACAGTGAAAAGGCGATTCGAGAGTTATCCTGCAACTTGTCGCTTGGAAGTCTAAGAGCGGTCTAGTTGGACTATAAAGACTCTAGCTCTAGATAATTGTTTATGCATATTATGATTGTGCTTGTTTAATATTTAGTCCCATAATTCCATATTTTTTCAAAAACCAAAACATACAATTTCAAAAATCCAAAAAAGTAAAAAATTAAGAAAAATTATAAAAATTCACCCATTTCCGCCCTCCCCACCTTTCACTCTTTTCCTATCATGGGTGCCCCAAAACGGCCAAATCTTGCTGAACTTTGGTATCCACAATCTGATATTTTTTCTTACGGTTCTTGCTTTGGTCGAACTTCGAATGATCCATCCATACCCAAAATTTCTTTGAGAGATCGGATAAACACTTCTAGAACCATCAATTGGACACCGCACACCACTTTGTATCAACCATATCAAACTTTCATACCTTCTCATGTTGATACCCCTTCCGAGAGTCATATCGTGACTTCGAAATCTATGTCCATTGCTGAAAAAATTGAACAATCCCGTAGCCGATCTTTCACTCCTTTCACCACTCCAAATTCGTTAGGACAACAATTCCAATCACCTTCTTATCATAATGTTGATCCTAATCCTGTCCATTTTTCACATCCATTCGATTCCTATCAATCCTACCCAACTTTTGAATCTTCCTTAGACATTGCTTCTGAACATCAGTATAGGAGTTTCACTTATCCACACGAATTTGAATCTTTTACTGAAAACTCTTCACAACCCATGTCTAGTCTTAAACAAACTTTGGAAGAATTTCGGGTAGCCTCGTGCCACCAGATAGAGGAATTGAATGCGTCCATGGCTGCCCTCATAAACCTAACGAACCAGCAGCTAGTCCCAACTAGCTCAAAAATTTCCAATGTATGATGAAGCGATAAGACACTTTGATGATTTGAGTAGTGAGAATGAGCAGTACACCCTTCCAAATCAAACCTGCACGTTCTAAATTAAATTCCACAACTCCAGTTTTGAAAGTCTATCGAGTGCCCCAAATGATTCACCAATTGAACATAGAATGTTTGATGAGTTGTGCGACTTTATAGTGTTTGATTTGCCCAATTGTGAAGGGCCTATGTCAAGTGAAACCACACCTACTCTCTTTGATCTCTACACCTCCACTCTAGAACCACAACTAATCGAAAACCATGCTTTTGATGAGGTGTCTGAGAAGTTTAACTTTCACATGATTAAGGATATCGACGCTGGGAATATTTTGGATGATGAACCCACAATTTTGGATGAGTTTTTCTCACCAATTCATTATGTCCTTTCACTTCCGTGTGGGTATCATCCTGAACCATTAACTATTTTTCCCGAACTCTATATGCGTCTGGATATTGTTGATGATGAATGCATGGATGAGTTGAATTTTGAGGATATTATTGAGAATCAACCGGTTTTTCTAAATGAGTCAGATTTTCCAATTCATCATGTCCCTTCCATTGACTGTACACACCCTCCTGAACGTTTAACCAATACCTTTCCTCGATCACTTCCCTCCATCCTTTCCATCGTTTCCACTTCGCAAGACGCTGTATCAGCTTCCTCTCCTACGTCTGGTTCACCAAGTTCGGTTGGCCCATATTTTCTTACGAATCTTGAGAGGTTTGACCCCATTTCTCAACATGTTGATAGATTAGTACAATCCATTTCTACACTTCAATCATTACAAACTATACTAATTTATTCAATCCATTTCCACCATCAAGTTTGTATTCCATTTTTTCCCCTCTGCCATCCGACTCTTCCATCGAGATCGTATCCCATTTCCATTGATGCACGGTCTCGTGTATTCTTCATTTCTTTTCTCCACACATACTTTCACCAACCCGGGCATTATCATGATAAATTTTTTGACTGGTTAGTGTTAACTTTCGGTCTGTGTAAGGCCCTGTATAGATTGATGACGTTCTCTCTCCCCTAACTCTGAACTTTAACGCTTAAACAATGGCATCACTGTTTTACTTAAGTTTGGAGGGACCTTTTTATGTGTATATATTTTGTTTGCTTTTTCTTTTATAAAAACAAAAAAATAGGACGACACCGACAGATTTTGACCTCTCTTGGTGTAGCATGACAGTGAGGACACTGTCAAGTTTAAGTTTGGGGGTGTGCACGGTAAGCTTTCCATCTTCGCATTTATGTGTATATTTTGCATTTGCACACTTATTTTAAAAAAAAAACCATAAAAACAAAAAATTTTTACAAAAATATAAAAAAGTTTGTTGTCAAGTTAGCTAGTAGGGTAACTTAGATTTTTATTCTGAAAATTTAGTTTGATAGGTTAGAAATAACTAAATTCTAGGCTTAGGAATTGAAAACCTTAAAAATAACCCTCTTTTAGTTTACCCTTGGTAAATATACGTCCTTACAGTTTTTTTAGAAGTAGATAATCTTGAGTTTGGTTCTTAAGTTAAGTCGAGATGAAGAGAAAGTATTGAAAGCTTTATTGAAGGATAAGTCTGAAAAATAGTTCCTATTCTTGAGTCTAAATTCAAAAATTATATACCCTACAAATCACACTTATACGTACTTTAAAACTTGGGATAGTAGAGGATACCTAGAAATACTCTTGCCTGAAAGCCTAGTATGAAAGAAAAAACGGTATTTAAAGCTAACCACCAAAAGAGCATCATTGAAAAATATATCCGGTCTTGGAAAAAAAAAGAAAAAAAAGAAAAATAAATTACAAGACCTAGAAACTGCTTTTTATGCTTTAATAAGCTCACACATTCAGTAATGGGCTGATTAGTGCCTCAGGAAGCAGAGTTAGTCGCATGAAAGGTGTGTGAGAAAATCTGTCCATTATTAATTGAAAAGAAGTAGTATTGGGTATTAGGGAAAGGGTACTATAGCTTGAATTGAATTCTTGAGTGTAAAGGGTAAAATTTATACACACATAGGGGTATACGATCGATGTTTGGAGGAAAGATATGGATACAGAATAAGTCTTATATTTTCCGTAAAGATGATAAAAATTCTGGATTGGAGACTGCGGTTTAGAAGGAAAACTCAAGAGAAACCGAGGTCTTTCTAAACTGAGAAAACGTATAGGATCTTAGGTTGAATAAATAGGAGGTGTGAAAATAAAGGATGGATATTTCTAACTTAGGATGATAAACTTTCTAACTTAGATGCTAAACCGTAAGATTAGAATTAAGGTTAACTTATGAAACTAGCTTGACAGGATATTGTGGGTAGTATCCGCTAAAAACTCTCAGGAGACAACAATCCTCCTGCTGGGTTACACTAATGCCCTGGCCATCTACCGTGGCCGTTTAAGGAACAAAATTTTTCTAGGGTTTCGAAAAACTGGCGCTGGAATAACCCGATATAGGATTCTACCATAAACCTAAACTAGCTAACTTGAGAGGAGCTAACTACTATGATAGGAATTCTCACCCAAGGATCTGTGTCCTTCGGTCTTCTTTCCACTTCATTCGCTCCAAGTGATCTCCTTGATCGAGCTTGTTTGTCTTTGCTTGCTCCTTTGGTTCTCCTGGATCGCGCTTGATCGTCGGTCTCCCTCCGTCGAAGATGATCCACCCGAGGGATGTAGTCCATGACTCTAGATCCATACTAAGTGTCAATTAGAACAACTAGAAGCCTTAGATTGCTAGTCTAAGGAATCTAGGATGTAGTGTAAGGTTCAATGTGTGTATCTACCTCACCTCCTCTCTTGATTCTCAACACATGAGAGTGTGGAGGAGGTAGAAGATGAAGGTGAAAGAGCTCAAGAAACAAGTGAAGAGAGTGAAGCAAATGGTGAGCTTTGAAAATAATGAAGTAAGCATGTGAGAGAAAATCCTCACCCATGGTTTTGTAAAACAATTTTTTAAAATATAATATACCAACCATGCTTCAATTGTTAACACAAATGAATTGAAAATTCATTTGTCAATACTATTGAGGCATGGTTCTCACCATACTCCCCTCACATTGTTTTACACCTCATTATCCATTTAAAGATAAATGGATAAAACCAAAATGAGGTGTCCACCTTCTAGAATATTTTCCGTATAAATACGAATTACACTCTGCTGTATATACATACCTGTATTCGTATCGAAATACGAATACCCAAAGAGATAGAATAACACAAAGAACATAATACTAGAATATACATATCGAAATACATATATGTAAATTATTAAATCAATACCTGATTTAATAATCCGGCTCAATCTCGAGCCGGCTAGTATCATCAACTTTCCAATCGAAAGTCCGGATATATAGTACAATCAATCGATCGGAACCCTGCACGTATCCAATACGGCTACTACATTATTTCGCCTGAGCCAGGGAAACCCTCTGTGTGAGACTCTAAAGACTCGACAGTACGCCGGCAGTGAATTACTGGATAAATCCATAACCACAAGCATGTCAGCGGCACTAGCTGTACGTAACGGCTACTCGGGTACCTGTCGAAAAGGAAGGCCGACGGGCAAACTAATCCGGATCCCTACTGAGCCTATTTATGACAATTTTCGTACAGTCCAGTCTCTTCATCTGAGAGTATCGCATACCGGATCTATGGGTGGTAAATGTCAGACACTAATAACCCGATAATTCGTGCGGATGTGGCTCAGGACCAATCCGGGAAACTACTGATCAATCTATTAGTAAATCCTAACTGTCTTGGCCAAGGTCTTATGGTCCGGGCCAATCAAACACAGTGCGATATCGACTCCCTATACCAGGAGAGACGAATCCCCAACAATCGCTTACTGCCTCCATGTGGCTCGGGATTGTACCCAACCAAAACCTATTTGCACGACTTAGTAGAGCCGTGGTAGAGTAGTGATCAAAGTACAGTGAGAACTCACACGTGACAAATGACGATCTCAGGTCTGAAGACTAACCTGTACTCATGTCACCTGAGAACTGCTATTTGACGATAGGTATAGTACTATCTAGAAGTTCTCGGCGAGTCCGTCCAGTGTACTCACCCCCAGTGAGCACCTGTATACGATTTTAGGTGCAAAAGACCAATGGCTGCGGGACCAACCATCGCCACTCGTCGGGGTCTAGAAACGTATACACTAATCTACTCTGGAATATTGATGCCCAGTCTCGATACTCCCACAACTAGGGACCTTTTAAGGATGTGCTTATCGACTACCCAGCTCCCACAAGTATGATCGCCCACAATACAGGTAGTCAAGCAATGATCTTACGGGCTTTATCAACATGTATAAATGATATGTAATCACAAGTAAAACATACGCACATGTTAAGATAAAGACAAACCAGATAGCATACTATCATATCGAGCAAGATTGTCCTGTACATACAAATGTTCAAGCATCCACATGTATACATATACAATAATGACCTCTAGGGCAACATATCCAACAATCACCCACTTGCACTGAGGCCATATATTGGCGTACTGAGTACCCAACGTTTGCTCTAGGGCCAGCTGTTGGCGTATCGCATACCCAACATCTCAAAAGTCGCTCGAACTGCGCTTGAGGGAGGGCCTTCATGAATGGATCCGCTGTGTTGTCTTTTGTGTTCACTCTCCACACCTCGATCTCCCGGCGATCAATGATCTCCCTGATCAGTTGATACCGCCTCAAGATGTGTCTGAATTTCTGATGGGACCGTAGTTCCTTCGCTAGAGCTACAGCCCCATTATTATCGCAATACAAAGGTATCGAATCAACAATGGATAGAACTACCTGAAGTTCAGTAATGAACTTCTTCATCCAGACCGCTTCTTCTGCGGCATCGTTCGCAGCAATGTATTCAGCCTCCATCGTCGAGTCTGCGACTGTGTCCTGTTTGGAACTCTTCCAACACACCGCCCTTCCATTGAGAGTAAACACAAAACCCGAGACGGACTTGCTGTCATTCTTTTCACTCTGGAAGCTTGAATCGGTAAAGGACTCGACCTTAAGGTCTCCATTACCGTATACCAAGAACATCTCCTTAGTCCTTCTCAGGTACTTAAGAATGTTCTTCACAGCTGTCCAATGATTCTCAGCCGGGTTTAACTGATACCGGCTCACCACGCTAAGCGCGTAATGCTATATCTGGTCTGGTACATAGCATCGCATATATTATAGATCTTACCGCCAAAGTGTAGGGTATAGTGTTCATGCGAACCCTCTCCTCATCAGTCTTGGGAGACATCTCTTTGGAGAGGGTGATTCTGTGCAATGCGGGTATGTTACCGCGCTTGGAATCTTCCATACTAAATCTCTTTAGTACGGTTTCTATATACCCGGACTGCGAAAGTCCCAATAATCTCTTGGATCTATCTCTGTAGATCTTAATCCCTAGAATGTACGAAGCATCACTCAGGTCTTTCATGGAGAACTTTTGCGATAAGAACAACTTGACCGATTGTAGCATAGGAATATTATTTCTTATCAAAAGAATGTCTTCCACGTACAAGACTAGGAATACGACATTTCGTCCTACAATTTTCTTTTATATATAAGGCTCATCCCTGTTCTTGATGAATTCAAATTCTTTGTCTGTTTCATTAAAACAGATGTTCCATCTCCGCGATCTTTGCTTTAATCTATAAATGGATTTAAGCAACTTGCACACCTTTTCGCTGCTCCTACTGTCTACAAAACCATCCGGCTGATCCATATAAACACATTATTCCAAACTTCCATTCAGAAAAGCCGTTTTTACGTCCATCTGCCAGATTTCATAGTCATGGAAGGCAGCAATGGCAAGTAGGATCCGAATGTATTTGAGCATAGCCACTGGAGAAAAGGTTTCGTCATAGTCCACACCTGGTCTTTGACGAAAACCTTTTGCAACAAGTCTAGCCTTATAGGTTTCCACCTGCCCATCTACACCAAATTTCCTTTATAGATCCATTTGCATCCAACGAGTTTTACCCCAGGTAGAGCAATATACAAGGTCCACACTTTATTGGTGTATATGGACTCCATTTCGGATCGCATAGCATATAGCGATTTATCAGAGTCCCTACTGATAATGGCCTGCCTGAAACTACTAGGATCATCTTCTTCCAAGATGCAATCCTCTCGATCTCCGTCTATGAGAAAACCGTAGCATCTTTCGGACGGATGAGAAATCCTACTAGATTTGCGGAGTGGCTGAGGTTCGTCTGGGACTACTGAATCTAGCGATTCTACCAAATCTTCAGTTACATTTTGTGGTTCAGAAGTTTCTTCCAGTTCTACCATACTCGTACTAACTTCTTTTGCAAGAAGTTCCCTTTCTTAAAAGGTGGCGTGGCGAGATACAAACACCTTCTGTTCCTCAGTGTAGTAGAACGGATATCCCAGTGAATCCTTAGGATATCTCACAAATTTACATAAAACTGATCGTGCTTCTAGTTTGTCCGGTTATTATGTTTTAACATATGCCGGACAACCCCACGTCTTAATGAATTTAAGACATGGTTTCTTACCATTCCATATTTCATATGGAGTTTTAGGCACAGATTTGGAAGGAACCTGATTCAATAGGTATGCCACTGTTTGTAGTGCATGTCCCCAGAATGAAAGAGGCAACTCAGCACTACTCATCATGGAGTGAACCATATCCAAAAGGATGCGATTCCTCCGCTTCGATACACCGTTGTGCTGTGGTGTGTATGGAGGAGTAAGCTGAGAGAGAATTCCATTCTCTTTTAGGTATTCTAGGAATTCCGTGTTTAAGTACTCCCCTCCTCTTTCAGATCGGAGGATCTTGATACTTTTGCCAGTCTGGTTCTCTACTTCATTTCTGAATTCTTTGAATTTCTCAAAAGCTTCAGATTTGTTTTTCATTAGATACACATATCCAAACCTAGAGAGATCGTCAGTGAATGTGATGAAGTATGAGAACCCACTCCTTACATGTATAGACATCGGACTACATACATCACTGTCTATGAGTCCTAAGAGCTCTGCTGCTTTTTCTCCATGTCTGGTGAATGGAGATTTGGTCATCTTTCCCTTGAGACAAGACCGACAAGTTTCATAAGATGAAAATTCGAACGTATTCAAATATCCATCTTTATGTAACTTACTTAGTCTTTTCTCTCCGATATGACCAAGTATACAATGACACAAGTAGGATTCGTTCACTTTTGAACTCTTCCTCTTGCGTGTGTTTTGTATATTGAAAACTGTGTTTTGATTTAGAACATAGATACCATTACACAGTGTACCTTATGCAACCAATACCTGATTAAGGTAAATGTTTATGATATTTCTATCAAGAACAAACTTATATCTATCTTTATCAAGTAAAGAAACTGATATGATGTTGCAAACCATAGAAGGTATATAGTAGCAATTGTTCAAAATCATAGTATTGCCAATTGGCAATGCTAGGTGATATTCACCGACGGCAGCAACATCAACTTATGCTCCGTTCCCTACTCTGGGGGACATATCACCAGGTCCAGCTATCCTACTTTTTCTCAGTCTCTACGATAAATTACAGATATGAGATCCTGATCCGGTATCTAGCACCCAGGAGGTAGGACTGACCGTAAAACAGTTCTCAATAACAAAAACACCTGAAGGAGATGCAATAGTATGCTTCTTCTTCGTTGGGGTCATCAAGGAATGTTAGTTATATGTATGCCCTAGAGGCCATTATTGTACATATGATGTATGTTATAGTGGATGCTTGGACATACATAGGGAGGACTTTCTTGCTCGACATGATAGTATGCTATATGGTTACTCTTTATCTTAACATGTACACCGATTGTCTCTCTGTTACATATTGATAAAGCCCTTAGGATGTGTACTTGACTACTTGGATTATGATGCGGATCATACTAGTGGGACAATGGTAGTCTTTGAGTACATCCTTTAATGTCCCTAGTCGTGGGTGTATCGAGACGGGGCATCGATATACCAGTGTAGACTAGCGTATAGCTTCTCGATAGATAGGCGATGGATGATCCCATATCCATTGGTGTTTGACATCAGAGATGATATACTTGTGCTCAGTGGAGACTGGGTACACTGGACGGACTCGCCGAGAACTCCCAGATGGTTTTATACCTTACGTCAGATGGCAGTTCTCTGGTGACACTGATACAGGTTAATCTGTCGATCCGAGATCGTTATAGAGTCTTGTGTGATTCCCATTGTGGTTTGATTTCCACCTTACCACGTTCAAGAGAACATGCAAAATGGTGGTTTTTGGGTACAGTCCCGAGTCACATGGAGGCAATGAGCGATAGGAGGGGATTTCGTCTCTCCCGGTATTGGGGGTTGATGTTGCGCTGTGCTCGATTGGCCATAACAGGAAGTCCCTGGCCAGGGCTGTTTATGAGATTAACTGGTAAGTGTTATCAGTAGTTTCTCGACCCGTTATCAGCCTTATATCAGCATGACTTATCAAACTATTGGGGTCTGACGTTTACCACCCCAGGCGAGATATACGACATATCAGACGAAGAGACCGGACTGTACGGTAGTGTTACTGATTGGATTTGCAGGAGTATGAGCAGGCTTGCTTGTTGATCTTCTGATCGCTCAATACCCGGGTGGACATTACGTTTAGCAGACCGCTTGCGGCTTGTGGGTGTTTGATATGATCATCACCTACTGCCGGCGTATTGACGAGTCTTTAGAGTTCTAGACAGAGGTTTCCTGGTTCATGAGAAATGAAGTAGGAGCACTTATGTGATATGTGCGGGACCGAGATTAATGCGCATATGTGATACCGCATTCTATTCTCACGATATATGATATCGGTCGGTTATATGTGATATAGCCGGATTATCGGATCAAGTGTTGATTCGATGGATTATTACATTTAATATTAGTCGGTTGTATGTGATATAACCGGATTATTAAATCAAGTGTTGATTTAATAATTTAATGTAGAATTATATATGTGATATATTAATTTACATTAACTAATATTAGCTCACTTAAACATTTCTTTTTCTCACTTATGTACACTTAGTATATATGTGATATATATTAATGTACAACTATTGTGTCATGCTTGATGCCACATGCAACATGGGTGTATGAGACTTACACCATGCTTATAATAATGTGAGGGTTTTTTTTATTTAAAATAAATCAAAATTAGTGGTAATTATTCACATGGTTGAAGCTTGTGGAACCATTGACCAAGTCCACTCATTTTGTTTTACTTGAGGATATTTATTAACCCAACCATTATTGTTAACCTATAGCTTATTCTCTACACGAGTTAGTGTATGACACTAACTCATCCATGGTTGCTATTCTCACCTCATGAATTCATTTCGCTCTTCTTCATTCTTCATCTTCTTCTTGATTGAAATAAAAGCTTTCTAGCTTTTATCAAGGTAAGAAAATATTGTGAGAAAAAGAAAACTAAAGTGAGCTCATTTCCTACTTCATCATTCTCTACTATTAGCCATTTAGTTTAGGGTGTTTGCTTCACTAATTTCACCATTAGTGAAGAGATAGCATGAGCTTGAGTCTTCTCGACGTAGAACATCTTCGGCCTCGAAGACTTCGAGCAAGCTTGTTCATTTCTCCGGGAGAACCCTTTCTAGAGTTCGGGTGTCATGACTTGCAGTGAAGGGACTACTACACGGAGCATGAGAAGTGAAGGACCGGTCTACAAAGGTTGTATTCCTCATTCACTTAGAAATAAAGTTGTTTACATATGTTTTCGTTGGATTTTCTAATAAAGATTCTAGGGTTAGGGTTAGCTAGAATGACAAATTTTTGAAATTGGTATGGACGATACCTCCCGAAACCTTGCTGCCGTGCTAGGCAACCCTGCAGTGGTATCAGAGCCATATTAGAAAATTAGACGATGTTTGTTAGATTACGAAACCGAAACGACTTCGAAACTTAAAACACTTGAACTTAGTTTCTGTCGATTTTCAAAAGGGCTCTAAATTTTTTTTAAACAAGTACAAAATGGTTTATGAGATACAACATGAACACTACCAAAATTTGGTCCAATTTAACCACAAAATGGCCGGCCACATCATGGTTAAAACCGGCAAGCTCGGCCCGATTTTGGAGTTTGGGCTTTAAATTTTCATGGTGTTCCGGTCTCTAGGTTTTGGTGTTTCAGATGTTGTTTGTTTTTGCTAAATTTGCATATGATGTTAATTTTCTGCAAAGGAAATTTGGAGTGTTTCGCAGTCGTAATTCTAACATGTATTCGAGTTATTTAGACGATATTAAAATGTTTGAACGGATATCAATAACCCATATTTTCCCTTGCTGGAATTTTCCAAGAGTTGGATTTTTCAGAGTTCAAAATTTTTAGAAAATCATGCAAGCGATTCTGTGGACCCTCTAGAAGAACGATACCAAAACTCGACTTTTTGGATCGCGGAACCGCGGTAATACCCCAGGGTTTGCCGCAGTTCCGTGGCGACATGATTGAGGCATGGGTCGGCCCTTCTACGGATGGTTCATAGGAGCTGTGGCGTGTTCTGGGTACTTTTTGAACTCCACTCAAGTGTTGAGCATGTTGAGAAATTTTGGGTGCTTGCTTATTCGATCGAAAAGTTTAACTTCGTCTAGCTATCTGTGATTGTGATACAATATTTGGAATCCACATAATTAGTTATGAGATAACTAGTTTAAATTTTATAAATCTAGCAGTTTAGTCTCATTTGATCGGTTGCCACGGAATTTTGATGTGGATCAAAAGTCCGCCGCAATTACGTAGTGTACGCGGATACTTGCCGGGTAACCTTACTAGATAGCTATGCCCCATAGCCCCGACCAAGTGACTGTAGGAGAACCCCGTTGCCAAAAACATCCGTCCGGGTGCTCGCAGTCGCGGTGTTCCGCCTAAGTGCACCTCGTCGACGGTATCGGGGGTGCGTCCGTCTACTAAAGTTTCCGATGAGCATTCGATCAGGATGTCGGGAATTTTGTTGAATTGCCCGACTTGATATTGAAAAGTGTTTTCGATATCGAGACTAAAACGCGGAGTTTATAATTATTAGGCATGAGATGCCTAAGGAATTCAAATGGTTGGGCATGAAATCCAAAGTATGTGATACATTGGGTTTATGATATCTAAGTTGGTTGCAGATTCTAACTGTTGTAGTTTTTCACTTTCTTTTCTGCGACCGTAAGTGTAATATGTGGTATCTCGCCGGTTTCGTTGCTATACGACAACGACAATTGGGATATGCATATTTACTTACGTTGATGACATGTGATGTTATGTGTTGCTGGGATATGTTATATTGGATCGTCGTGTTTGAATAGCCGGTTTTTTTTTTATATGAGATGAGAGTTTTTCATTTTCATTCATGTAAAAGCTTGTATGTAATATTCTTTTATTGGGGCACTTCCGGGTTGAGGAAGATGTTACCGTTGATGTATATTATTTACTTTTCCGCATTAGGATAGACCCAAGGAGGGGAGCACAAGTAACCGGGTTCTGGAGTCCAGTGGGAGACCATCTCGAGGCGTCGAGTCTGGGTCTCCTAACTCTAGAATTGGTAGGGTTGCTTGCCACTCTCGTAGGGGTCTAGGGATGTGGGTTTGGCTGTTCATCACGACCGTGGAATCCGTGTTTTATACAGGCTTAATATAAAACCCGAAAATCCTAGTATATCCAATATTTCATATGTTGATTTCTGCTGCGATATTCTGTGATGTGATCACTTTATATTATGTGATAGATACTGTATATAGTATATGTAATATATTATATAGACGTTGCTTATATTTTTCACCCGCGCTAGCCCTGCCCCACTCTGCCGTTAGTTACCTAACCTAACGGTGCATGACGGGACTTCTAGGCGAATGCGGATGGTATAAGCGTACGTTGTATTTATCTGTGATGCTTAGGTAACTTAAATGATGGGACTTCATTAATGAGATTAATGAAAGAAAATAAACCTAAAGATGTTGTGGAATCGAATTTTCAAATACTGGTAGCTCTAGTTCTTGCTTTGCATAGCGGTATTCCTTGTAGAATATCCAGCAACTTATTCGATAAGAAAAGAGCCGAGATCCCTTCACCGGGAGTGACCTCTTTAGCGAAACTGACAGATGCTACAACCCACTCAGTTTGTCTCTTGATTGCTTTTATAGTTTTTGCTTTGCATAGTGCTATTTGTGAAATATCCTGCACCTTATTCGATAAGGAAAGAGCCGAGATCCTTTCACCGGGAGTGACCTCTTTAGCAAAACTTGTAAAAGCCTAAAAAACACTCCTTTTTTCAAAATCACTCGATTCTACAACGATATCAAGTTCATTACGCAAAAGGTTTTCTTAAAAACCTGTCGTAGCCCTCCGTCATTTCAGATAAGTACTTCATAGTATTCATGCTACGTTTGTTGACCTGCGTTAAGGCGTAGTGTGCGGTAGCTATTTATGCTTATTTGCAAAAGCATATGATGCGATTGAGTTAGGGTAGTCGTGCGACCTTGTTGACCTGAGTCAAGGGTCGTGCGGGTGGGTTTAATTCAATCATGAAATGTACGGGTTGAACTTGACTATCGGACTATGGTTTGTTGACCTGCGTCAAGGTCATCGGACGCTAGGAGCAAAATTATCGGGAATTCCAAGTGTTGAAATTTGCAATGAGATTGCATACCTTCTATGAGATAGTTGGATCCCGATACCCACTGCGAGTAAGAGTTACTCCTGAGAGAGTTTTGCACTTTACAATTAGCCGATCAAGTAGGTGTCTAGAAAGGTGTCAACGAGGTTACGCCCCTGGAAAAACGAGATTTATTTTAATTAGGTCTGTGCGAAAGCACCGAGAACCTCCCTCAAAGTACCGTCACTGGCCTGGCTGAAAGATTGGCGAACTTGTAGGGTGTAATTAATCCCGGCTAGTCTTTCCTTTTAGGGTTTGAAGGAAGATTTGATAAAAACAGTGGGAGCCATCCTGATTAGATAAAATAATAACCAATCTAATATTGCAAGAGCATACGCTAAGTGTTTTCTTCTATCTCTCTCCAGGTAGCGACCATGTCACGCCTTAATCAAGATAATAATATGGATGTATTGACTGAACCCCCTTTTTATACTGTGCTGGGGAACATTGGTCCCGCTCCAACTTATAATTGTTATAAGACCTAGCAGGAAATTGGGGAATACCAGGATTCCCGTACCGCCCAAACGAAGAAAGTACATGATGATGCATCTTCTTTGGGTGTGTTCATTACCGAGAACCGTTTCTCAGTATTCTCTACGTCCTGGGTACGAGATACCGGATCAGGATCCCACATATGTAATCTGTTACATTGGCTACAGAGTGGTAGAGAACTGAGAATGGGTGATAAGTTTTAAGAGTTAAAAACAGTGCAATTGTTGCAGCCAAGGTTGGCTGGCAGTTATCACCTTGTATTACCAAATACATTGATTCCGAACGAATGTTATTAGATACCGAACCTGATATGCAACATTATATCAGTCTTTTTATTTAGTAAAGAAGGATATAATTTTATATTGTTGGATAATGCTTTGAACATTTCCTATATCAAGAGTTGATCAGTTCAGGCACGTCATCTAAAAGCATATACGTTCTAAATCAAACTACAGTTCTCAACATACAGAACACACACAAGAGGAAGAGTTCAGAAATGAACGAATCTTTCTTGAGGCATTGTAGACTAGGTCATATCAATGCGACCCAACTAGCTAAGTTATATTAAGATGCATATGTAAATCAGTTTGAATTTATATCTTGTGAAACTTGCCAGTCATGTCACAAAGATAAGATGACCACAGCTCTGTTTATTGGAAATAGAGAAAGAGTTAGTGAACTCTTAGGATTGATACATGATGATGTATGTAGGTCCCTTGTCTACACATGCCAGGACTGGTTCTTTTTACTTCATTACATTCACCGATGATCTCTTAAGATTCGCACATGTGCTCCTGTTGAAACACAAGTCTGAGACTTTTGAGAAATTCAATGAATATAAGTGCGAAGTAGAGAACCAAAATGGGTATAAGTATTATGTCCTTTGATGTGATCAGGGAGGAGAATACTTGAGCATAGGAGTTCCAGGACTATTCAAAAGGAGAATGAGATTCTCTCTCAGCATTACTCCTCCGTATACACCACAGCATGTCGGTGTATCGGGGTAGAGCAATCGCACCCTATTAGATATGGTGCGCTCTATGATGAGTACTACAGAGTAGCCTATTTCCTTTTGGGAGTTATGCATTTGAGAAGCTGCATACCTATTGAATGAACAGGGTTCCAACCAAATCGGGTGCCTACCACTCCATATGCGATATGGTATGGGAAGAGCCCATGTCTTAAGTAAGTTATGATTTAGGGTTGTCCGGCCTATATCTAAAAGCAAAATACGGACAAGCTCGAAGCAAGGTCAGTTCTGTGGAAGTTTGTTGGATATCCCAAGTATCCGCAAGGTATATCTTCTACCACACCGAGAAACAAAAAGTGTTTTATTTCTCGGCATGCCACCTTTTAAGAAAAGGAATTTTTTATGGAAGAAATTAGTGGTCATGAGGTAGAACTGGAATAAGTTCCAGCTATATAAACTACAACTGATGATTTGGTAGAACCGGAGGATTCAATAGTTCCCGATGAACCTCAGTCTCTTCGCCGATCTGGTAGGGTTCCTCATCCGCTTGAGAGATACTTCGGTTTTCTCAATGACAGTGGGAGCGAGGATCGCATCATGAGATGATGACCTAACTAAGTTTCGAGCATGCCATCAAGAGTGGGGACTCTGTAAGAATGGCTGGATGCTAAGCGCTTTGAGATGGAATCTATATACACCAACAAAGTATGGACTTTGGTTGCTATATCTGAAGGGTTAAACCCCCATCAGGAGCAAGTATATCTTGAGAAGATTACTTGGTGTAGATGGAAAAGTTGAGACTTTCAAAGCTAGACTTGTTGTAAAAGGTTTTTGTCATCAACCAGGTGTGGATTATGATGAAACCTTTTCTCCAGTGGCTATGCTCAAGTCCATCCGGATCCAACTTGCCATTGCTACATACCATGACTACGATATCTGGTGGTTGGGTGTCATGACTGCTTTTCTAAATAGTGATTTAGAAGAGAGTGTCTATAAGTACACAGCCAGAGGGCTTCATAGACAGTGAGAGCAGCAGAAACGTGTGCAAGTTGCTTTACGGGTTAAAGCGGGCATCGTGGAGTTGGAAATCTGTTTTGATGTGGTAGTCAAAGCGTTTGACTTCTTCAAAATGGTAGATGAACCTTGTATATACAAAAAGGTAGTAGAGAGTAAGGTGGTCATCCACGTATTGTACGTAGATGACCTACTCTTGATAAAAAAAGAGTTTCCTATGCTACACTCGGTCAATCTCCTCTTATCACATTGATTCTCCATATAGGATCAAGATGATACGTCATAAATCCTGGGTTTTGGATCTATGAAATAGATCTAACTGGATGTGAGGATTCTCACTAGGTATAGTGAGATGGTATCAATAGATCCTGGGGAGAATCACTGGATAGCTTGCAGGGTGGTAAGGTCGACTGAATGTCAGTCACAGGCAATGTCTTTACCCTTAGTGGAGGGACGGTATATTGGAAGAGTTCCAAGCTAGATATCGTGGCAAACTAGATGATAAAGGATGGATACATCGCTACCAACGATACTATCAAAGAGGCAGTCTGGGTGTATATAAGTTCATGAGATGAACTTCGTTCCTACCATTGTATGACAATGGAGTTGTGGCTTAGGCCTAGGAACCCCCGTCTCATCAGTGACCCAGACATATTCTAAGGCAGTATCACCTGATCATGGAGATGGTTGATCTCAAGAGGATCGAGGTAAGGAGAGTAGACTCAGAGGACAACACGGCGGATCCACTCACAAAGGCCTTTTCCCAAGAGAGATTTTTATAGGATGGTTGAGTATGGGATACTACAACCACTGCTATATGATGGCCCTAGTGCAAGTGGGAGGTTATTAGTTATATGTATGCCCTAGAGGCCATTATTGTACATATGATGTATGTTATAGTGGATGCTTGGACATACATAGGGAGGACTTTCTTGCTCGACATGATAGTATACTATCTGGTTACTCTTTATCATAACATGTACACTGATTGTCTTTCTGTTACATGTTGATAAACTCTTAGGATGTGTACTTGACTACCTGGATTATGATGCAGATCATACTAGTGGGACAATGGTGTAAGTGCACGGCGGCGCCCCGGCCGTCAATCCGACGCCGGAATGCGGAAGCGGTGATAAACTTTAATTTTGCGGACTTTGCAAACCGGCACCACCGCGCACTAAACTCCGGATCGTAACCATTAAACTAGTCTAGCTAACTACAAGAATGGGAAAGAGATATACCGACGATCCAAGTCCTCCGGTCTTCATCTCCAATCCGATCTCCTCGCGGGATCTCCGTCCGTCTCATCCTCGTCGCCGGAAGTGCACCACGTTGCCTACATCGTTTACGGGCTCCCACCTCAATGCCGAGGCAACTCGGGCACGAAGCCGGCTACTCGACGTGCCCAAGATTCGTTGTAGAATTCGTAGAGAAGGAGTCTCATTTTTGGGGTTTGGAGTTGTGCCATTTTGTGGAAGAAAAGAGAGGAACTTTTGGAAATGAACTAGAGGGCTTTTCTAGTGAGCAAGAGAAACAAAAATCCACCCATAAAATGAATCCATCCTTACCATTTGGAATGGCCGGCCCCCCCCTTTACCAAGTGAGATTGGAGAGAGAAAAGACAAGGGGGTGGGTGGAACAATAATGCAAGGTGGAGTGTCATGGAAAAAAGCAAGTGATGATGAGAGGCAATGATCACTCCCAAAACCAACACTCATCCAACCATCATCACCAAACTCATCATCAACAACCATGATGATCACTAAAAGTCAAGCAATCATGAAGCTAGAAGTCAAGGTCAATGAGAGGCTATCATGATAAAACAAAGATGCAAAGACCCCCTCCACAAATGCCTATTTGCAACAATGCAAATAAGCCTTCCTCCACCAATCTTCGGCCAATGAACGGAACAATGGAAAATTGGCCGAAACAGAAAACAAACTGGCAACTCCAAAAACTGTTCCCGTAATAAATTACAGGAAAACCCCGATACTGTGCATACACACCCGCATCTGTATTTCGACCGAAATACAAATGCAATGAGACAAAATCTACACTGTACTATACTAGGATCCGGCTTATACCAAAACCGGCTAGTAATATCTGTTCGATCCTGATCCGTGCAATACCGCACGTATCTGATCGAACCCTGCCATATAACCATACGGCATATAGTACAAACTGTCCGATCCTGATCCGTGCAATACCGCACGTATCTGATCGGACCTTGCCATATCTCCATACGGCCTCTACAACCTTTCGCCCGAAAGCTGAGTAACTGAAAATGTGGTGGACTCTAAAGACTCGTCAATACTATGGCTGTGGATTTAACCACTAGCACGTCAGAGGTATATGCCAATACGTGACGGGCCACCAGCTATTGACCAAAAGGGACGTCGATGAGGAAGCTCACCCCGACACCCAACTGAGCCTGTCAGTGACAATATCCGTGCAGTCCGGTCCGTTCGTCTATGAGCATCGCATGGCGGGCCTAGGGGGTTGGTAAAAGTCAGACCCCCAAAAGCGGTACAAGTCGTGTCGGAGTGTAGCCCAGAACACCCTGAGATACTACTGGAATACCTACCAGTAAATCTCCTTGCCTTGGCCAAGGACTTTGTGTAATGGCTCTCCTAGACACAGCACGACCTCACCCCCAATACCGGGAGAGACGAACCCCTGAAGATACGCTCACTGCCTCCATGTGGCTCGGGACTGTACCCAACTAAAACCTGTTTGCACGACTCCTTTGAGCCGTGGTAGGGTAGTAATCAAAGTACAGTGGGAACTCACACGAGACAAATGACGATCCCCAGGTCGATGAACTAACCTGCACACATGTCACCAGGGAACTGCCATCTGACGTCTGGTATATGACCAACTAGCATGTTCCCGGCGAGTCCTGTCCGGTGTACTCATAACCCAATGAGCACCTGTATACATCTTAGGTGATCCAACTGACACCAGTGGCTTGTGAGACCGGCCACCGCCCCTCGTCGGGGTCTCGACTGTATACACTAGTCTACTAATGGAGTATCGATGCCCAGTCTCGAAACTCCCACGACTAGGGACCTTTTAAGGATATGCTTGTAGACCCCCAGCTCCCACTTATATGATCGCCCTCATACTGCTGGTGGTCAAGCAAGAATCCTAGGGGCTCTATCAACGTGTAATAGCGACGTGTCAGGTCACCAAAAACAGTACACGATGATAAAGGTAAACCAGATAGCATACTATCATCTCGAGTAAGACTGTCCTACCGGGATAGGTCCTCCCTCAATCATTACAATCACGTACCTGTGACCTAATAATTGACTCTGAGGGCACTATCTCCAACAATCTCCCACTTGCACTCAAGGCTAATTATTGCGATGTCGCATACTCACAGCCCGTGTGATACCGAACATCCAACTCCTCTACTAGTCAGTCTCACAAAGCTCGTTTGCGGAACTATTGCGTTCGAGGAATAGCCTCAGTGAGTGGATCCGCTTAGTTGTTTCTTTCTATGTCTCTCTATATCTCAAGTTCGCGGAGAAACCCATCTCCCGAAAAGAGCAATACCTGTCTTAGAATGTGTCTGGATGTCTGATGGGACATAGCTCATAAATGAACTCCAAATCCAAACTTCTTAGACTGTATCGTCAACTGAACTTAATCAGTATCCTGCGCGCCATGCCTCCCTCAGTATTGCCTTGGACCACCTGTCCAAAATACTGCCCCTCATCGGAAGGAAAAACTATAACTCTGACAACCTTCTTGTCGTCCATGTCACCTTGGAAGCCTGGAATGATAACTGTCTCCTGAATGAGGCTGTCGTTATCATCTCCCTAGAACATCCACTTATGTTCTAAAACTGCTTCCGACTGTTTCTCCAGGATTGGATTAATGTCAACTTATTGCATCTAGTGCAAGAACAACATCTGGTGTGGTACTTGACATCTCATGATTGACTCAATTGCCTGAGCAAGTGATCTGCCAATCATATACGTCCCTCTCCCCTTTAGTCTGTAAGACACCTTTAGAGAGGGTGACTCCATTACCTGCAGGTACACTACCGTGCCAGGAGTCGTCCATCCTAAATACTCTTAGAATGCTGTCAAGTACCCTGATTGGGAAACCACCCAAATCTAGATCTAAAACCATAGATCCAGTAACCAGTATGTCTGATATAAAATCCATTTCCTTTGTGGAGAAACAACTGTGTGACGACCAAAGTATAACCGATTGTAGTATAGGAGTTTCCTTTCCTATTCTGTGTATGTCATCCAGATACCAGGACATCACACCCTACTACCTTCTCAACAGATCCATCCCCTATTCTGATGAAGTCAAACCTATGACTGTCACGTCAGAAATAGATGATCTATCTCCGCTACATCTGCTTTAGTCTATAAATAGACATAAGCTTCCTGTCCACCAATGCTTCCGCTGCTCCCACTGACTACGACAACCCTCTGGCAGAGTCATATAGACGTACACTTCTAAAACTGGTTTAGAACGACGCTATACTCATCCTCCCGCCGGGTCTCGCACCCTGGAACAACAGCAATGGTAATTGTGGGTAAACAAGAACTTCCCTGTCACCGTCCTTGAGGCTACCGTAGTACCTCTCGGGTGCCTGAAGTTACCCACCGTATCTGCGGAGTGGCCAATGGAATGTCAATCCAGATTGAATCTTTAGGTTCCTTATCAAATCTTCAGTAATCGTTTGTGGTTCTGGAATTACTTCCAGTTCTACCATACTCCCACTATTGTTTTCTTGAAAAAAATCCATTTTTAATAAAATTGTGGCGAGTCTAGAACAATATCGCTATTGTTCATCCAGATGGTAGAAAGTCAACCCTCGTCATAGCCTGGGTCAACCCACAAACAGCCATTACAGAAACGTGCCTAGAGTTGTCCAATATCTGGTTTTAAGCATAAACCGGACAACTCCCCGTACCTTAACATCGTTAAGATATGAACTGTTCTATATCCAATATAGAATCAGAGGCACTGATTTATTTGAACCAGATTCAAATCATGCAGCTGTCCCCAGCGCATGTCAACTAAATGGAAGGAGGCCGATCAGCGTTACTCAACTTAGGAATACTTCCAATTATGAGTAACCTGAAAGAGAAGCAAGATCTCTTCATCATTACTATCAACTGAATACCATACACAAGTATCTACATCTTCGATCTCTTTGAAGAATCCCGATACTTGCTATACCTGGTTCTCTACTCTATTCAAATACATATAACTTCTCCAAATTCAGACCCTGTGTTTCCACGAAACACCTGTCTAAAAACTAGAGAAGTCATAAGTAAACTGAATGTAGTACGAGGACCAACCCCTCTGTCCTGATGGACCCTGGACAACATACAATACTCTGTATAAGTCCCTTGAGTCTGATAACTCATTCACTGTGTGTCGTAGGTTGAAAACTGTACTTATGGTTAAGAAGAATTACACCGCTGTTTAATGCTCCTTACCTAACCATCCACTGATATAGGTAAATGTCGTAGACATAATTTCAGAAAGGTATATCTCACTCTATGAAAATAGACGTACAGATATATCAATTTGAAATTGGTGCATAACATCGGATATTCAAAACCAAATATTTGCCGACCGGCAAACAGCCCAGGTGATTTCCTCAAATATCACTGATTACAACGAATCCCGATATAATGAGGATGATCACCCAATTCGCAATAATTTACTCCCACTCATCATCTGTAAAACCATACAGATGTGAGAATCGTACCTGGTAAATACATACCCTGGAGTAAGTATCTAATCGGGAAATCAGTTTTCCTTTAACATTACACAGTGAAACTGAAACATTGAAATGTTCCGATGGGGTATCCTGGTATTCTTAGTAATGCCTCTTCCAGATTCACGACTGTAACCGTATAGTTCTTTGCCACCTCTCCAAATCCCTTCATATGTCTTTAGTCTTTACCTTCTGCACACCCTTTTAGGCCAAATGGTTTTCTTCCTTCCCTACCGTTCGGCACCAGCCTATGGTTTGGAAGAAGACTATCCAATAAGCATAATGGGTGTACTGTCCGCATCCTAGGAACACTCGCAATGAGAGAGGGTGAAGATAAAAGACAACCGAATAAACCTTATTCCTATTTCTCCTGAACCAGAATCCATCCCCGAATTGGAACAAGTTCCTTTCGAGTTCGTATATAACCATACGATGGAATATCCAATAAACTGTGGATCTTCGTAGTGATACGGAGTGTCCTGGAGAAATACAAAGGTGATTTTAGGATTGGCGAAGAAATACCTGGTTTGGTCGTGAATATCTGTTGCAATTTACTTTGCCCTCTCACTAATCCCTTGCTTTGTCTTAACTTAATACCTTCTGCACACCATTGTTATGCTAATTGGTTTTCTTCATTCCCTACCGGTCGGCACCAGCCTAAGGTTTGGAAGAAGACAATCCAATTTGCGTAATAAGTGTACTACCCCTAAACCAAGGAGTACTCGTAACCTGAGAGAGGGTAAAAAGAAAAGACAACTGAATAATCCTATCCGTTTTCTCCAGAACCGGAAACCATCCTCGAATAAATTCTTTCGAGTTCGTATCTAACCATACGATGGTTTTGTCCAATTGAAGTGGACGTTCGTAGTAATACGGGGTGTCCTGGAGAAAAGGGTAAAAGTAGGAGTGGCAATGAGGTTTGCAACTCTGACAATCCAAAAGCCAGTGTTTAAGAAGGTTCGGTCAACTTGGTCACTGAGTCAAAGTCTTAGGGTCGGGTCAATGGTCGCTGCCAAAGAGAGAGAGAGAAAAGAAACACTCAGCGTGCACTCTAACCTAGATCAGAATGGTTACCAATTTATCTAATCTGGAATCCTCCCACTGTACCTCAAATTCTCCTCCAAACCTGAAAGAAGAATTAGTCGGGGTCACCCGAGGAGTAAACTAACTCATCAGTGGGAATCGGGATCCAACTATCACCGCATGATAACGTGACGGAATCCGCTCACGTCATCACACTCCAGAAGGTATGCGCATATCTGGCAAGTTTCAGTTCTTTTGAAACTCCCGATGTGATTTCTGCCCCATGCTCTTATGACCTTGACTTTGGCCAACAAATCATAAGTCACATGTCAAGTTCTACCCGTCATTCTCCAGGTTGATTTGAATCCACCCGTACATACCCTTGACTTTGGCCAACAAGGCAGTACGACTGTTCCAAACCAACGCATCTATCTATGCTGCATATGAATAACCAACAGCTACCAAACACTGTGCCTTGACTTTGGCCAACAAACACAGCTTGAATACTATTGACTACCCATATGAAACGACGGAGGGCTACGAATGGTTTCTGGCGAAAACCTTTAACGTAAAGAACTTGATATCGTCGAAGGAACGGATAGCTTTTAAAAATATAGTGACGAAAACCGTTGCTAAAGAGGTCACTCCCGGTGAAGGGATCTCGGCTCTTTCCCCGTAGAATGGGGTGCAGGATATTCCAACTGAATACCACGATGCAAAGCAAAAAGTAATCGGCTATAGTGAAGTTAATGCCCTGACGCAAACTTCTGTCCAAGGGGTCACTCCCGGTGAAGGGATCTCGGCCCTTGCCTCGTCGACTGAGGAGCAGGATATTCTAAATGAATACCACGATGCAAAACAAAAGTAAACGTCCTTGCAATAACAGCTTTTTGAAAAGTGTTCCAACAACATCAGATTAGGTTTGTTTTTAACTTGCATTGATCCGAATCAATGCAGTCCCATCAATTGATCACACCAAAAAGAACGAAAATATACTGATGTACGTATATGCCATCCGCATTCGCCACTGGGTCCCGTCATTACCCGTTAGGTTAGCTTACTAACGACAGAGCGGGGACTGGACTAGCGCGGATGCAAAACATATACGACATCTACTAATATATATACCAATATATTATATTTCGCTCAAGGCGTGAAATAAAATGCAACATCACAGAAATGTACAGCATCACAGAAACAATACAGATATCTGGGATCCCCGGGTTTCACAGAGCCACTACTGAAAACCCGACGTTCCCCTGGTCGTGTGGATAGCCTGTGCAATGAAATCCTAGACCCCTACGGGCGCGGCAAGTCACCCGCCAAAACCTGAAGCGAGGCAGCCCCCTTCAGCCCCGTGAATGGACCACCCAGCACTTCACGGAATCCGGTAACTTGGGCACCCCTCCTGGGTCAACCTGTACCCCCTACGAGTGCGGCGAATAGCCCGCCAATCCTAGAGTGAAGCCCCCTCCGTCTCAATGCCATGAGATGCGGGCTTGTTGCCCTCCAGAACCCGGCTATCCGTGCACCCCTCCGCGGGGCAATCCTAGTACAGAAAGTAAAATATACATACACCGGGTACATCGACCGCAACCAGGTCGTGCCCCAAAATAATAATACAAACAGGCAGTGACGGCAGTCCACATGTCGGACGCTCGCCCCGCAATATCAAATGTACATAATACAACAAAACTGTACTAGCATTGCATCCAGGCTATCCCCCACGACCGATCCGCAACATCACAGCAAAAGCAAAACATCAACGTGAAAGTCACGTTCGCAAATCCGTCTAACCGGGCTATAGCAGTTAGACCGGATTTACCGATCGAGTGACATTCACGGTCGCAGATATAATGTAAATACTGTGAAAAATGTGTTTAAAAAATTTCCGATTGATCAAACAATTAACAAGTGGGCCCTAAAGAAAACTGTAGCAGTTACAGAAAATATGGGCCCAATTTAAATGTTCCAGAAACCCAAATTTAAGCCCAGAAGCCCACTGTAAAAACCCAACCCACTGATCCCTGTAGACTGCGGCGGAAGCGCGGCCAAACATGGGTTTTGGCCGCCCTTCCGCGGTCACGTGAGAGGAACAGTACGTCGAATTTGAACGGTGTTCTTAGAATTTCTAGCACAGTACTTTTATGCAACCTGAAAAATTTTTGGAGACTGAAAAAATTCAACAGAAACTGTCGTGGGTGTATTTGGGTTTTCGGACATTTCGATCGATCGGAATTGAAAAACACATTACACAAAGCTAGACTAAGTTAATGGGGAGGCTCTGATACCACTGTAAGTGCACGGCGGCGCCCCGGCCGTCAATCCGACGCCGGAATGCGGAAGCGGTGATAAACTTTAATTTTGCGGACTTTGCAAACCGGCACCACCGCGCACTAAACTCCGGATCGTAACCATTAAACTAGTCTAGCTAACTACAAGAATGGGAAAGAGATATACCGACGATCCAAGTCCTCCGGTCTTCATCTCCAATCCGATCTCCTCGCGGGATCTCCGTCCGTCTCATCCTCGTCGCCGGAAGTGCACCACGTTGCCTACATCGTTTACGGGCTCCCACCTCAATGCCGAGGCAACTCGGGCACGAAGCCGGCTACTCGACGTGCCCAAGATTCGTTGTAGAATTCGTAGAGAAGGAGTCTCATTTTTGGGGTTTGGAGTTGTGCCATTTTGTGGAAGAAAAGAGAGGAACTTTTGGAAATGAACTAGAGGGCTTTTCTAGTGAGCAAGAGAAACAAAAATCCACCCATAAAATGAATCCATCCTTACCATTTGGAATGGCCGGCCCCCCCCTTTACCAAGTGAGATTGGAGAGAGAAAAGACAAGGGGGTGGGTGGAACAATAATGCAAGGTGGAGTGTCATGGAAAAAAGCAAGTGATGATGAGAGGCAATGATCACTCCCAAAACCAACACTCATCCAACCATCATCACCAAACTCATCATCAACAACCATGATGATCACTAAAAGTCAAGCAATCATGAAGCTAGAAGTCAAGGTCAATGAGAGGCTATCATGATAAAACAAAGATGCAAAGACCCCCTCCACAAATGCCTATTTGCAACAATGCAAATAAGCCTTCCTCCACCAATCTTCGGCCAATGAACGGAACAATGGAAAATTGGCCGAAACAGAAAACAAACTGGCAACTCCAAAAACTGTTCCCGTAATAAATTACAGGAAAACCCCGATACTGTGCATACACACCCGCATCTGTATTTCGACCGAAATACAAATGCAATGAGACAAAATCTACACTGTACTATACTAGGATCCGGCTTATACCAAAACCGGCTAGTAATATCTGTTCGATCCTGATCCGTGCAATACCGCACGTATCTGATCGAACCCTGCCATATAACCATACGGCATATAGTACAAACTGTCCGATCCTGATCCGTGCAATACCGCACGTATCTGATCGGACCTTGCCATATCTCCATACGGCCTCTACAACCTTTCGCCCGAAAGCTGAGTAACTGAAAATGTGGTGGACTCTAAAGACTCGTCAATACTATGGCTGTGGATTTAACCACTAGCACGTCAGAGGTATATGCCAATACGTGACGGGCCACCAGCTATTGACCAAAAGGGACGTCGATGAGGAAGCTCACCCCGACACCCAACTGAGCCTGTCAGTGACAATATCCGTGCAGTCCGGTCCGTTCGTCTATGAGCATCGCATGGCGGGCCTAGGGGGTTGGTAAAAGTCAGACCCCCAAAAGCGGTACAAGTCGTGTCGGAGTGTAGCCCAGAACACCCTGAGATACTACTGGAATACCTACCAGTAAATCTCCTTGCCTTGGCCAAGGACTTTGTGTAATGGCTCTCCTAGACACAGCACGACCTCACCCCCAATACCGGGAGAGACGAACCCCTGAAGATACGCTCACTGCCTCCATGTGGCTCGGGACTGTACCCAACTAAAACCTGTTTGCACGACTCCTTTGAGCCGTGGTAGGGTAGTAATCAAAGTACAGTGGGAACTCACACGAGACAAATGACGATCCCCAGGTCGATGAACTAACCTGCACACATGTCACCAGGGAACTGCCATCTGACGTCTGGTATATGACCAACTAGCATGTTCCCGGCGAGTCCTGTCCGGTGTACTCATAACCCAATGAGCACCTGTATACATCTTAGGTGATCCAACTGACACCAGTGGCTTGTGAGACCGGCCACCGCCCCTCGTCGGGGTCTCGACTGTATACACTAGTCTACTAATGGAGTATCGATGCCCAGTCTCGAAACTCCCACGACTAGGGACCTTTTAAGGATATGCTTGTAGATCCCCAGCTCCCACTTATATGATCGCCCTCATACTGCTGGTGGTCAAGCAAGAATCCTAGGGGCTCTATCAACGTGTAATAGCGACGTGTCAGGTCACCTAAAACAGTACACGATGATAAAGGTAAACCAGATAGCATACTATCATCTCGAGTAAGACTGTCCTACCGGGATAGGTCCTCCCTCAATCATTACAATCACGTACCTGTGACCTAATAATTGACTCTGAGGGCACTATCTCCAACAAATGGTAGTCTTTGAGTACATCCTTTAATGTCCCTAGTCGTGGGTGTATCGAGACGGGGCATCGATATACCAGAGTAGACTAGCGTATAGCTTCTCGACCCATGTAGATGGGCGATGGATGATCCCATATCCATTGGTGTTTGACATCAGAGATGATATACGGGTGCTCAGTGGAGACTGGGTACACTGGACGGACTCGCCGAGAACTCCCAGATGGTATTATACCTCACGTCAGATGGCAGTTCTCTGGTGACACTGTTACAGGTTAGTCTGTCGACTCGAGATCGTCATAGAGTCTTGTGTGATTCCCACTGTGCTTTGATTTCCACCTTACCATGTTCAAGAGAACGTGCAAAACGGTGGTTTTTGGGTACAGTCCTGAGTCACATAGAGGCAATGAGCGATAGGACGGGATTTCGTCTCTCCCGGTATTGGGGGTTGATGTTGCACTGTGCTCGATTGGCCATAACAGGAAGTCTCTGGCCAGGGCTGTTTATGAGATTTACTTGTTGGATATAGTGCCCTTAGAGTCAATTATTGGATCGCAGGCACGTGATTGCAATGATTGAGGGAGGACCTATATCGGTAGGACAGTCTTACTCGAGAGGTTTGTATACTATCTGGTTTGTCTTTATCATCGTGTACATGCTTTAGGTGACATTGTAGTTCACTATTGCACGTTGATAGAGAATGGTATGCTACCATGGTTTATCTTTATCATCGTGTACTGCTTTAGGTGACCTTACAGGTCACTATTGCACGTTGATAGAGCCCATAGGATTCTTGCTTGACTACCAGCAGTATGATGGCGATCATATACGTAAGAGTTGGGTAGTCTATAAGCACATCCTTAAAGTGGTCCCTAGTCGTGGGAGTTTCGAGACTGGGCATCGATACTCTATTAGTAGACTAGTGTATACAGTCGAGACCCCGACGAGGGGCGGTGGCCGGTCTCACAAGCCATTGGTGTCAGTTGGTTCACCTAAGATGTATACAGGTGCTCATTGGGTTATGAGTACACCGGACAGGACTCGCCGGGAACATGCTAGTTGGTATTATACCTGATGTCAGATAGCAGTTCCCTGGTGACATGTGTACAAGTTAGTTCATCGACCTGAGATCGTCATTTGTCTCGTGTGAGTTCCCACTGTGCTTTGATTACTACCCTACCACGGCTCGAAGGAGTCGTGCAAACAGGTTTTAGTTGGGTACAGTCCCGAGCCATATGGACGCAGTGAGCGGATCAGCAGGGGTTCGTCTCTCCCGGTATTGGGGGTGAGGTCGCGCTGTGTCTAGGAGAGCCATTACACGAAGTCCTTGGCCAAGGCAGGAGATTTACTGGTAGGTATTCCAGTAGTATCTCAGGGTGTTCTGGGCTACACTCCGACATGACTTGTACCGCTTTTGGGGGTCTGACTTTCACCAACCCCCTAGGCACGACATGCGATGCTCATAGACAAACGGACCGGACTGTACGGATATTGTCACTGACAGGCTCAGTAAGGTGTCAGGATTAGTTCGCTCATCGACCTCCCTTTTAGTCAATACCTGGTAGCCTGTTACGTACGGCTAGTACCTCTAACGTGCTAGTGGTTAAATCCACAGCCAAAGTATTGACGAGTCTTTAGAGTCCCCCACAGACAGTTTCTCAAGTTTCGGGCGAAACGTTGTAGAGGCCATATGATATATGGCAGGGTTCGATCATATACGTGCGGTAGTGCACGGATCATGATCAGGTGGATCATACTAGTGGGCTTTGGTTTAAGCCGGATCCTAGTATTAGATTTGTTGGATTACTTTAGTCTCATCGCATTCGCATTCAGTCGGAATGCGAATGCAGGTATGTATATACAGGTGAGGGGTATCCTTGTGATCCGTCATGAGTTTACTTTAGATGTTGCCGTATCTTTTTATTATTGTAAACATTTGGGTTAATGTTTACAAATGGTAATTATGAGCTAGATATCATGATTTGGAGCACTTATTGTGACACATGCACAAGTGGTGACTCATGGTCTCTTTTCTTGTGCATGTGTCACATTATTTGATAGTTTTGTGATGATATGATAAGAAGAGAGAGAGGGGGGCTGCCATATAGAAGTTTTTTGGTCTTGTATTTTTCATGCTAGAGCTCTCTCTCTCATTTTTTCATTCCATCACGAAAGGAAAAAGAAATCTTCTTCTTCTTCTTCCTCCTCTAGCTCAAAATCTCCACCAATGGCAACACCTCTAACCTCCATCCAAATCAATGGATGCAAGAGACAAAGTGATCACAAACATTCTCGACATCACCTTGGACACGTCGGCTAGCACACTTCGTACCCGAGTTGCTTCTGATGAAAGCGGGAGCCCGTAAAAGGAATCGATGATGTGGTGCCCTTTCCGACGAGGAGATCGAGACCGGAATTGCCGCGAGGAGCTTTGGATGGTGGCCAAAGACCGACGGACACGGATCGATCGGTATAGCCTTTCCAACCCTTTCTCTAGTTGCTAGTTGTAGGTTAATGGTTCGATCCGGGATTTAAGCATACGATAGCGTCGGTTTCTAGTTTGAAAAAGTTTTCGTTTCCGCATTTTGGCCCCGGAAAGACGGCCGGGGCGCTACCGTAGACTTACATGGTATCAGAGCCACGCCATTAACCTTTACTAGCTTGCTCTAACATATTTAAAATATCGATCGAACGAATTTTCTAAAAATTGCATTTCCAAGTCACAGTTTCTGTCGAATTTTTCCTGTGGTCAAAAAAATATTTGGTGTGCTGCAGAAAAACAGGTAGGGTTTTTTAAGTATTCTGAGAAAATTTGGCACGTTGTTGTCACTGTAGCGCGGCGGAACCGCGGCCGTACCCTCGTTTTGGCCGCGGTTCCACCGCAGGACTGTAGCAACAGTGCGCCATTTTTTCTACAGAGGTTTCTGACTTGGAAATGGGGTTTCTGGTAATTTTTGTTTGGGCCCAGATTTGTTTGAGTACTTGGTATTGTGCTTGGGGCCCCCTTCGGGGAATTTTGTCGATCAAAAATTTTAAACATGTTAGTTCACAGTATTTACATTATATCTGCGATCGTGAATGTCATTCGAGCGGTAAATCCTGTCTAATTGCTATAGCCCTTTTAGACGGATTTGCGAACGTGACATTCACGTTGATGTTCTGTGTTGTGTTGTGATGTTGCGGATTTGTCGTGGTGGATAGCCTGGATGCAATAGTAGTACAGTTTGGTTGTATTTGTACATTTGATATTGCGAGGCGAGCGTCCGATATATGGACTGTCGTCACTGCCTGTTTGTATATTATTCTTTTGGGGCACGACCGGGCTGAGGTCGATGTACCCGTTGTATATTTTACTTTCTGTACTAGGATTACCCCGCGGTGGGGTGCACGGATAGCCGGGTTCTAGAGGGCAACGGGCCCGCATCTCATGACTTTGATACGGAAGGGGCTTCACTCTAGAATTGGCGGGCTATTCACCGCACTCGTAGGGCGTACAGGTTGACCCAAGGAGGGGTGCTCAAGTTACCGGATTCCGTGAAGTGCTGGGTGGTCCATTCACATTGTTGAAGGGGGCTGCCTCGCTTCAGGTTTTGGCGGGTAACTTGCCGCGCCCGTAGGGGTCTAGGATTTTATTGCACAGGCTATCCACACGACCAGAGGAACGTCGACTTTCAGTAGCGGCTCTATGAAACCCGGGGATCTCAGATTATCTGTATTGTTCTGTGATGCTTATTACTTTCTGTGATGTTGCATTTTATCACGCCTTGAGCGATTATTATATATTGATATATATACTAGTAGATGTTGTATATCTTTTACACCCGCGCTAGTCCAGTCCCCGCTCTGTCGTTAGTTAAGTAACCTAACGGGTGATGACGGGACCCAGTAGCGAATGCGGATGGCATATACGTACATCATATTTTCGTTCTTTTGTAGTGTGATTAATTGATGGGACTGTATTGATTCGGATCAATGCAAGCTAAACAAACCTATTCTGATGTTGTTGGAACATTTTTCAAAAAAAAAGCTGTTATTGCAAGGACGTTCTCTTTTGTTTTGCACAGTGGTATTCGGTTATGAATATCCAGTACCTAGTCGACGAGGCAAGGGCCGAGATCCCTTCACCGGGAGTGACCCCTTGGACTGATGTTTGCGTCAGGGTAATAACTTCACTATAGTCGATCACCTTTTGCTTTGCATCGTGGTATTCAGTTGGAATATCCTGCACCTCATTCTACAGGGAAAGAGCTGAGATCCCTTCACCGGGAGTGACCTCTTTAGCAAAGGTTTTCGCCACTATATTTTTATAAAAAGCTATCCGGTTCCTTCAACGATATCAAGTTCATTACGTTAAAGGTTTTTCGCCAAAAACCATTCGTAGCCCTCCGTCATTTCAGAAAGGTAGCACTTAGTATTCATGCTATGTATGTTGGCCTTCGTCAAGACATAGTGTATGGTAGCTATTTGTTACTTTTCTGCTGCATAGATAGATGTGTTGGTTTGGGACAGTCGTACTACTATTTTGGCCTTCGTCAAGGGTATGTACGGGTGGGTTCAAATTAACCTGGATAATGACGGGTAGAACTTGACATGTGACTTATGATATGTTGGCCTTCGTCAAGGTCATAAGAGCATGGGGTAAAAATCACATCGGGAATTTCTAAAGAAACTGAAACTTGCCAGACATGTGCATACCTTCTGGAGTGTGATAACGTGAGTGGATTCCATCACGTTATCATGCGATGATAGTTGGATCCCGATTCCCACTGATGAGTTGGTTTACTCCTCGGGTGATCCCGACTTATTCTTCTTTCTGGTTTGGAAGAGAATTTGAGGTTACAGTGGGAGGTTTCCTGATTAGATAAAGTGATAACCATTCTGATCTAGGTTAGAGTGCACGATGAGTGTTTCTTTTCTCTCTCTCTTTGGCAGCGACCATGGCCCGACCCTTGACTATGACTCAGTGACCAAGTTAACCGAATCTTCTTAAAACACTGGTTTTTGGATTGTCAGAGTTGCATACCTCATTGCCACTCCTACTTTTACCCTTTTCTCCAGGACACCCCGTATTATTACGAACATCCACTTCCATTGGATAAAACCATCGTATGGTTATATACGAACTCGAAGGAACTTGTTCCAGATTCGAGGATGGTTTCCGGTTCTGGGGAAAATGAATAGGACTATTCAGTTGTCTTTTCCTTTTACCTTCTCTCAGGTTGCGAGTGCTCCTTGGATTAGGACGGTACACCTATTACGCTAATTGGATAGTCTTCTTCCAAACCATAGGCTGGTGCCGAACGGTAGGGAATGAAGAAAACCATTTAGCCTAAAAGGTGTACAGAAGATTGTTGGAGTTAGTGCCCTCAGAGTCAATTATTGGATCACAGGCACGTGATTGCAATGATTGAGGGAGGACCTATCCCGGTAGGACAGTCTTACTCGAGATGATAGTATGCTATCTGGTTTATCTTTATCATCGTGTACTGCTTTAGGTGACCTGACATGTCGCTATTACACGTTGATAGAGCCCCTAGGATTCTTGCTTGACTGCCAGCAGTATGATGGCGATCATATACGTGGGAGCTGGTGGTCTATAAGCACATCCTTAAAAGGTCCCTAGTCGTAGGAGTTTCGAGACAGGGCATCGATACTCCGTTAGTAGACTAGTGTATACAGTCGAGACCCCGACGAGGGGCGGTGGCCGGTCTCACAAGCCACTGGTGTCAGTTGGTTCACCTAAGATGTATACAGGTGCTCATTGGGTTATGAGTACACCGGACAGGACTCGCCGGGAACCTGCTAGTTGGTCTTATACCAGATGTCAGATAGCAGTTCCCTGGTGACATGTGTACAGGTTAGTTCATCGGCCTGAGATCGTCATTTGTCTCGTGTGAGTTCCCACTGTGCTTTGATTACTACCCTACCACGGCTCAAAGGAGTCGTGCAAACAGGTTTTAGTTGGGTACAGTCCCGAGCCACATGGAGGCAGTGAGCGGATCTGCAGGGGTTCGTCTCTCCCGGTATTGGGGGTGAGGTCGCGCTGTGTCTAGGAGAGCCATTACGCAAAGCCCTCGGCCGAGGCAGGAGATTTACTGGTAGGTATTCCAGTAGTATCTCAGGGCGTTCTGGGCTACGCTCCGACACGACTTGTACCGCTTTTGGGGGTCTGACTTTTACCAACCCCCTAGGCCCGCCATGCGATACTCATAGACGAACGGACCGGACTGTACGGCTATTGTCACTGACAGGCTCAGTTGGGTGTCGGGGTGAGCTTCCTCATCGACGTCCCATTTGGTCAATAGCTGGTGGCCCGTCACGTATTGGCTTATACCTCTGACGTGCTAGTGGTTAAATCCACAGCCAAGGTATTGACGAGTCTTTAGAGTCCACCACACTCAGTTACTCAAGTTTCGGGCGAAACGCTGTAGAGGCCGTATGGAGATATGGCAGGGTTCGATCAGATACGTGCGGTATTGCACGGATCGTGATCGGACAGTTTTTACTAGCCGGCTTTGGCTTAAGCCGGATTCTAGTATTTGATAGTGTAGTTTTGTCTCTTTGCATTTGTGTTCAGTGGGAATACAAATGCGGGCATGTATTTGCAGCAGTGGGGTTTTCCTGTAATTTATTACGGGATCGGTTTTCTGAAGTTGCCAGTTTGCATTCCGTTCCGGCCGGTTTTCTTTCATTCCTTCTCGGCCGGACTTTGTGATGGAGGGTGTTAATTGCAAGTTTGCAATTAACACTTTGTGAGGGGTTTCTTTGCATATTTGTGGCATCATGATTGCTATTTCATGATGAGATCCTTTTTTGGTCTTCTCACTTGCTTTCATTGTGATGGATGGTAGAAAGGATTTAGAAATGAAATGAGAGTGACTAATTTCTATTGTTGTTATATATTCTTTCTTGCATTTCTTTTTCTCTCTCCAATCCCATTCATGAGAGAAGGGGCCGGCCACATTAAGAGAGGAGAGGGGGTGAGTTCTTTTGGGAAGAGGAAAAACTTTGTTCATATCATTATTTCCTTTGCTAAGTTGAGAGCATCATATTCCTCCAAAGCTTTTTCTCTCATCACCACCTCCATCCATGGCAACTTCAAGAACCCTAAAGAGACAAGTTCACTACACTATTCTATAGCAAGCCTTGGACGCGTCGGCTAGCCAACTTCGCGCCCGAGTTGCCTCGGTCAAGAGGCGGGAGCCCGTAAAAGATTCCGGCTACGTGGTGCCCTTTCCGACGAGCGAGGAGGTGACGGAGATTCCGCGGGAGATCGGAGTGGAGACGAAGACTGAAGGACACGGATCGCTTGGTATATCTCTCACCCCATCTCTTGTTAGCTAGTATAGGTTAATGGTTTACGATCCGGGTTTTCATTGTCCGCGGTAGCGCCGTTTTGCAAAGTTCGCAAAATTTTGATTCCGCATTTTGGCCTCGAGTACGTGGCCGGGGCGCTGCCGTGGCGCAACATGGTATCAGAGCCAGGCCATTAACCTTACCTAGCTTGTTCTAATGCGTTTTACTTATCCGATCGACCAAAATCTCAAAAAACCGTATTTTGTTCACATCAGTTTTCTGTTGGAATTTTTTGGTGTCTAAAAATTTTTCAGGTTACAGAAAAATAATGTGCACGAAATTCTAAGACCACTGTAAAAATTCGACAGTGTCAGTCGTACAGTTGACCGCGGAAGCGCGGCCAAACCCCACTTTGGGCCGCGCTTCCGCCGCAGTCTACTGTGCTCACACTGTGGAAATTTTACAGTGGGCTTTTGGGCTAATTTTGAGGGTTTTGGGATATTAAATTTGGGCCCAGGTTTTCTGTAACTGCTACAGTATTGGTTTGGGGCCCGCTTGTTAATTGTTTGATCGATCGGATATTTGAAACACATTATTTCACAGTATTTACATTATATCTGCGACCGTGAATGTCACTCGATCGGTAAATCCGGTCTAACTGCTATAGCCCGGTTAGACGGATTTGCGAACGTGACTTTCACGTTGATGTTCTATGTTTATGCTGTGATGTTGCGGATCGGTCGGTGGGGATAGCCTGGATGCAATGCTAGTACAGTTTTGGTGTATTATGTACATTTGATATTGCGGGACGAGCGTCCGACATGTGGACTGCCGTCACTGCCTGTTTGTATTATTATTTTGGGGCACGACCTGGTTGCGGTCGATGTACCCGGTGTATGTATATTTTACATTCTGTACTAGGATTACCCCGTGGAGGGGTGCACGGATAGCCGGGTTCTAGGGGGCAACGGGCCCGCATCTCATGGCATTGAGACGGAGGGGGCTTCACTCTAGGATTGGCGGGCTATTCGCCGCACTCGTAGGGGGTACAGGTTGACCCAGGAGGGGTGCCCAAGTTGCCGGATTCCGTGGAGTGCTGGGTGGTCCATTCACGGAGCTGAAAGGGGCTGCCTCGCTTCAGGTTTTGGCGGGTGACTTGCCGCGCCCGTAGGGGTCTGGGATTTTATTGCACAGCCTATCCACACGACCAGGGGAACGTCGGGTTTCAGCAGCGGCTCTGTGAAACCCGGGGTTTCCAGATATCTGTATTGTTCTGTGTTGCTATACATTTCTGTGTTGCATTTTATTCACGCCTTGAGCGAAATACTATATATTGGTATATATATTAGTAGATGTTGTATATGTTTTACATCCGCGCTAGTCCAGTCCCCGCTCTGCCGTTAGTTAGCTAACCTAACGGGTGATGACGGGACCCAGTGGCGAATGCGGATGGCATATACGTACGTCAGTATATTTTCGTTCTTTGTGGTGTGATCAATTGATGGGACTGCATTGATTCGGATCAATGCAAGATAAACAAACCTAATCTGATGTTGTTGGAACACTTTTTCAAAAAAAGCTGTTATTGCAAGGACGTTCTCTTTTGTTTTGCGTAGTGGTATTCATTTGGAATATCCTGCTCCTCAGTCGACGAGGCAAGGGCCGAGATCCCTTCACCGGGAGTGACCCCTTGGACAGAAGTTTGCGTCAGGGCATTAACTTCACTATAGCCGATTACTTTTGCTTTGCATCGTGGTATTCAGTTGGAATATCCTGCACCTCATTCTACGGGGAAAGAGCCGAGATCCCTTCACCGGGAGTGACCTCTTTAGTAAAGGTTTTCGTCACTATATTTTATAAAAGGCTATGCAGTTCCTTCAACGATATCAAGTTCATTACGTTAAAGGTTTTTCGCCAAAAACCATTCGTAGCCCTCCGTCATTTCCTACAGGTATTATTTGGTATTCGTGCTGCGTTTGTTGACCTAGTCAAGACGTAGTGTTCGGTAGCTAAGTGGTACTTGTTTGTTGCATAAGTGGGATTGGTTAGGACAGTCGTGCGGCCTTGTTGACCTAGTCAAGGGCACGTACGGGTGGGTTTAATGCGATCCAGAACAATGACGGGTTGAACTTGACTGGCGGTTTATGGTTTGTTGACCTAGTCAAGGTCATAAACCGCTTGGGGTAAAAATCACATTGGGAGTTTCAAAAGAACTGAAACTTGCCAGGCATGCGCATACCTTCTGGAGTGTGGTGACGTGAGTGGATTCCGTCACGTTATCATGCGATGAGAGTTGGATCCCGATTCCCACTGATGAGTTAGTTTACTCCTCGGATGACCCCGACTAATTCTTCTTTTAGGTTTGGAGGAGAATTTGAGATACAGTGGGAGGTTTCCAGATTAGACAAAGTGGTAACCATTCTGATCTAGGTTAGAGTGCACGCTGAGTGTTTCTTTTCTCTCTCTCTGGCAGCGACCATTGACCCGACCCTGGACTTTGACTCAGTGACCAAGTTGACCGAACCTTCTTAACAATGGCTTTTGGATTGTCAGAGTTGCAGACCTCATTGCCACTCCTACTTTTACCCTTTTCTCCAGGACACCCCGTATTACTACGAACGTCCACTTCCATTGGACAAAACCATCGTATGGTTATATACGAACTCGAAGGACTTCGAGGATGGTTTCTGGTTCTGGAGAAAACGGATAGGACTATTCAGTTGTCTTTTCTTTTCACCTTCTCTCGGGTTGCGAGTACTCCTTGGTTTAGGAGTAGTACACCTATTACGTAAATTGGATAGTCTTCTTCCAAACCATAGGCTGGTGCCGACCGGTAGGGAATGAAGAAAACCAGTTAACCTAGACGGTGTACAGAAGGTATTAAGTTCAGACAAAGAAAGGGATTAGTAAAAGGGCAAAGTAAATTGCGACTGATATTCACGACCAAACCAAGTATTTCTTCGCCAATCCTAAATCACCTTTGTATTTCTCCAGGACACTCCGTATTACTACGAAGATCCCAGTTTATTGGATAATCCATCGTATGGTTATATACGAACTCGAAAGGAACTTGTTCCAGTTCGGGGATGGATCCTGGTTCAGGAGAAATAGGAATAAAGTACATTCAGGTGTCTTTTATCTTCACCTTCTCTCGCGTTGCGAGTGCTCCTAGGATTAGGACAGTACACCCTTTATGCTTTTTGGATAGTCTTCTTCCAAACCATAGGCTGGTGCCGAACGGTAGGGAAGGAAGAAAACCATTTGGCTTAAAGGGGTGTACAGAAGGTAATGACTAAAGACATATAAAGGGATTTGGAGAGGTGGCAAAGAATTATACGGTTACAGTTGTGAATCTGGATAATGGAAGAGGCATTACTAGGAATACCAGGATACCCCAACGAAACACTTCAATGTTTCAGTTTCACTGTGCAATGTTAAAAGAAAACTGATTTCCCGATTAGACACTTACTCCAGGGTATGTATTTACCAGGTTGGATTCTCACATCTGTATGGTTTTACAGATGATGAGTGGGAGTAAGTTATTGGGAATTGGGTGATCATCCTCATTATATCGGGATTCGTTGTAATCAGTGATATTTGAGGAGATCACCTGGGCTATTTGCCGGTCGGCAAATATTTGGTTTTGAATATCCGCTGTTATGCACCAATTTCAAATTGATATATCTGTACGTCTATTTTCATAGAGTGAGATATACCTTTTGATATTATGTCGATGACATTTACCTATATCAGTGGATGGTTAGGTAAGGAGCATTAAACAGCGGTGTAATTCTTCTTAACCATAAGTACAGTTTTCAACCTACGACACATAGTGAAAGAGTTGTTAGACTCAGCGGACTTATACAGAGTATTGTATGTTGTCCAGTGTCCATTAGGACAGAGGGGTTGGTCCTCATACTATATTCTGTTTACTTTTAACTTCTCTAGTTCTTAGACATGTGTTTCGTAGAAACACAGGGTCTAAATTTTTGAGCAGTTATAGGTATTTGAATAGAGTAGAGAACCAGGTGTAACAAGTATCGGGATTCTTCAAAGTGATCGAAGATGTAGATACTTGTGTATGGTATTCAGTTGATAGTGATGATAAAGAGAACTTGCTTCTCTTTCAGGTTACTCATAATTGGATGCATTCCTAAGTTGAGTAACGCTGATCGGCCTCCTTCCATTTAGTTGACATGCACTGGAGACAGCTGCATGATTTGAATCTGGTTCAATTAAATCAGTGCCTCTGGTTCTATATTGGATATAGAACAGTTCATATCTTAACGATGTTAAGGTACGGGGAGTTGTCCGGCTTATGCTTAAAACCAGACTCCGGATAACTCAAGGCACGTTTCTGTAATGGCTGTTTGTGGGTTGACCCAGGCTATGACGAGGGTTGATTTTCTACCATCTGTCAGATCAATAGAAATATTGTTCTAGACTCGCCACAGTTTTAATAAAAATTGGATTTTTCAGAAAAAGTAGTGGGAGTATGGTAGAACTGGAAGTGATTCCAGAACCACAAACGATTACTGAAGATTTGATAAGGAACCTAAAGATTCAATCTGGACTGACATTCCATTGGCCACTCCGCAGATAAGGTGGGTAACTTCAGGCACCCGAGAGGTACTCCGGTAGCCTCAAGGACGGTGACAGGGAAGTTCTTGTTTACCCACACTTGCCATTGTTGTTGTTCCAGGCTGCGAGACCCGGCAGGAGAATGAGTATAGCGTCGTTCTAAACTAGCTTTAGAAGTGCGCGTCTATATGACTCCACCAGAGGGTTGTCGTAGTCAGTGGGAGCAGCGGAAGCATTGGTGGACATCAGGCTTATGTCTATTTATAGACTAAAGCAGATGTAGCGGAGATAGATCATCTGTTTCTGATGTGACAGTCATGGGTTTGACGTCATCAGAATAGGGGATGGATCTGTTGAGAAGGTAGTAGGAAGTGATATTCCTATACTACGATCGGTTATACTTTGGTCGTCACACAGTGTTTTCTCCACATGGGACTTGGACATTATATCAGACATATTGGTTACTAGATCTATGGTTTTAGATCTAGATTTGGGTGGTTTCCCAATCAGGGTACTTTGACAGCATTCTAAGAGTATTTAGAATGGACGACTCCTGGCATGGTAGTGTACCTGCAGGTAATAGAGTCACCCTCTCTAAAGGTGTCTTACAGACTAAAGGGGAGAGGGATACGCATGATTGACAGATCACTTGCTTAGGCAATTGAGTCAATCATGAGATGTCAAGTACCACACCAGATGTTGTTCTTGCAGTAGGTGCAATAAGTTGATATTAATCCAATCCTGGAAAAACAGTCGGAAGCAGTTTTAGAACATAAGTGAATGTTCTAGGGATATGATAACGGCTGCCTCCTTTAGGAGACGGTTATCACTCCAGGCTTCCAAGGTGACATGGACGACAAGGAGGTTGTCAGAGTTATAGTTCTCCCTCTGACGAGGGGCAGTATTTTGGACAGGTGGTCCAAGGCAATACTGAGGGAGGCATGGCGCGGGATACTGATTAGTTTCAGTTGTTGATACAGTCTAAGAAGTTTGGATTTGGAGTTCATTTATGAGCTAGGTCCCATCAGACATCCAGACATTCTAAGACAGGTATTGCTCGTTTCGGGAGATGGCTTTCTCCGCGAACTTGAGATATAGAGAGACACAGAAAGAAACATCACAGCGGATCCACTCACTGAGGCTATTCCTCAAACGCAATAGTTTCGCAAACGGGTTTTGTGAGACTGACTAGTAGAGGAGTTGGGTGTTCGGTATCACACGGGCTGTGAGTATGCGACATCGCAATAATTAGCCTTGAGTGCAAGTGGGAGATTGTTGGAGTTAGTGCCCTCAGAGTCAATTATTGGATCACAGGCACGTGATTGCAATGATTGAGGGAGGACCTATCCCGGTAGGACAGTCTTACTCGAGATGATAGTATGCTATCTGGTTTATCTTTATCATCGTGTACTGCTTTAGGTGACCTGACATGTCGCTATTACACGTTGATAGAGCCCCTAGGATTCTTGCTTGACTGCCAGCAGTATGATGGCGATCATATACGTGGGAGCTGGTGGTCTATAAGAACATCCTTAAAAGGTCCCTAGTCGTAGGAGTTTCGAGACAGGGCATCGATACTCCGTTAGTAGACTAGTGTATACAGTCGAGACCCCGACGAGGGGCGGTGGCCGGTCTCACAAGCCACTGGTGTCAGTTGGTTCACCTAAGATGTATACAGGTGCTCATTGGGTTATGAGTACACCGGACAGGACTCGCCGGGAACCTGCTAGTTGGTCTTATACCAGATGTCAGATAGCAGTTCCCTGGTGACATGTGTACAGGTTAGTTCATCGACCTGAGATCGTCATTTGTCTCGTGTGAGTTCCCACTGTGCTTTGATTACTACCCTACCACGGCTCAAAGGAGTCGTGCAAACAGGTTTTAGTTGGGTACAGTCCCGAGCCACATGGAGGCAGTGAGCGGATCTGCAGGGGTTCGTCTCTCCCGGTATTGGGGGTGAGGTCGCGCTGTGTCTAGGAGAGCCATTACGCAAAGCCCTCGGCCGAGGCAGGAGATTTACTGGTAGGTATTCCAGTAGTATCTCAGGGCGTTCTGGGCTACGCTCCGACACGACTTGTACCGCTTTTGGGGGTCTGACTTTTACCAACCCCCTAGGCCCGCCATGCGATACTCATAGACGAACGGACCGGACTGTACGGCTATTGTCACTGACAGGCTCAGTTGGGTGTCGGGATGAGCTTCCTCATCGACGTCCCATTTGGTCAATAGCTGGTGGCCCGTCACGTATTGGCTTATACCTCTGACGTGCTAGTGGTTAAATCCACAGCCAAGGTATTGACGAGTCTTTAGAGTCCACCACACTCAGTTACTCAAGTTTCGGGCGAAACGCTGTAGAGGCCGTATGGAGATATGGCAGGGTTCGATCAGATACGTGCGGTATTGCACGGATCGTGATCGGACAGTTTTTACTAGCCGGCTTTGGCTTAAGCCGGATTCTAGTATTTGATAGTGTAGTTTTGTCTCTTTGCATTTGTGTTCAGTGGGAATACAAATGCGGGCATGTATTTGCAGCAGTGGGGTTTTCCTGTAATTTATTACGGGATCGGTTTTCTGAAGTTGCCAGTTTGCATTCCGTTCCGGCCGGTTTTCTTTCATTCCTTCTCGGCCGGACTTTGTGATGGAGGGTGTTAATTGCAAGTTTGCAATTAACACTTTGTGAGGGGTTTCTTTGCATATTTGTGGCATCATGATTGCTATTTCATGATGAGATCCTTTTTTGGTCTTCTCACTTGCTTTCATTGTGATGGATGGTAGAAAGGATTTAGAAATGAAATGAGAGTGACTAATTTCTATTGTTGTTATATATTCTTTCTTGCATTTCTTTTTCTCTCTCCAATCCCATTCATGAGAGAAGGGGCCGGCCACATTAAGAGAGGAGAGGGGGTGAGTTCTTTTGGGAAGAGGAAAAACTTTGTTCATATCATTATTTCCTTTGCTAAGTTGAGAGCATCATATTCCTCCAAAGCTTTTTCTCTCATCACCACCTCCATCCATGGCAACTTCAAGAACCCTAAAGAGACAAGTTCACTACACTATTCTATAGCAAGCCTTGGACGCGTCGGCTAGCCAACTTCGCGCCCGAGTTGCCTCGGTCAAGAGGCGGGAGCCCGTAAAAGATTCCGGCTACGTGGTGCCCTTTCCGACGAGCGAGGAGGTGACGGAGATTCCGCGGGAGATCGGAGTGGAGACGAAGACCGAAGGACACGGATCGCTTGGTATATCTCTCACCCCATCTCTTGTTAGCTAGTATAGGTTAATGGTTTACGATCCGGGTTTTCATTGTCCGCGGTAGCGCCGTTTTGCAAAGTTCGCAAAATTTTGATTCCGCATTTTGGCCTCGAGTACGTGGCCGGGGCGCTGCCGTGGCGCAACAAAGATATTAAGTAAAGACAAATACATGGATTAGTAAGAGGGCAAAGTAAATTGCGATTGCTATTCACGACCAAACCAAGTATTTCATCGCCACTCCTACTTCACCTTTGTATTTCTCCAGGACACTCCGTATCACTACGAAGATCCACAGTTATTTGGATACTCCACCGTATGGTTATATACGAACTCGAAGGGACTTGTTCCAGTTCGGGGATGGATTCTGGTTCAGGAGAAATAGGAAAAAGGTTTATTCAGTTTTTATCTTCACCTTCTCTCAGGTTGCGAGTGCTCCTAGGATTAGGACAGTACACCCATTATGCTTATTAGATAGTCTTCTTCTAAACCATAGGCTGGTGCCGAACGGTAGGGAAGGAAGAAAACCATTTGGCCTAAAGTGGTGTAGAGAAGGTAATGACTAAAGACATGTAAAAGGATTTGGAGAGATGGCAAAGAAATATACGGTTACAGTTGTGAATCTAATAATGGAAGAGGCATTACTAGGGATACCCGGATACCCCTTCGAAACATTTACATGTTTCAGTTTCACTGTGTATTGTTAAAAGAAAACTGATTTCCCAATCAGTCCTTACTCCAGGGTATGTATTTACCAGGTTTGATTCTCACATCTGTATGGTTTTACAGATGATGAGTGGGAGTAAGTTATTGGGAATTGGGTGATCATCCTCATTATATCAGGGTTCGTTGTAATTGGTGATATTTGAGGAAATCGCCTGGGTTGTTTGCCAGACGACAAATATTTGGTTTTGAATATCCGTTGTTATGCACCAATTTCAAATTGATATATCTGTACGTTTATTTTTATAAAGTGAGATATAAAATTTTGAAATTATGTCTATGGCATTTACCTATATCAGTGGATGGTTAGGTAAGAAGTATTAAACAGCGGTGTAATTCTTCTTAACCATAAGTACAGTTTTCAACTTACGACACACGGGAAATGAGTTATCAGACTCAGGGGACTTATACAGAGTATTGTATGTTGTCCAGTATCCATGAGGACAGAGGGGTTGGTACTCGTACTATATTCTGTTTACTTGTGACTTCTCTAGTTCTTAGACATGTGTTTCGTAGAAATGCAAGGTCTAAGTTTGAGAAGTTATAGGTATAAGAATAAAGTAGAGAACCCGGTATTGCAAGTATCAGGATTCTTCAAGGTGATCGAAGATGTAGATACTTGTGTATGGTATTCAGTTGATAGTAATGATTAAGAGAACCTGCTTCTCTTTCAGGTTACTCATAATTGGAAGCACTCCTAAGTTGAGTAATACTGATCGGCCTCTCTCCATTTAGTTGACATGCACTGGAGACAGCTGCATGATTTGAATCTGTGCCTCCGTTTCTATATTTGATATAGAACGGTTCATATCTTAACGATGTTAAGGTACGGGGAGTTTTCCGGCTTATGCTTAAAACCAGACTCTGGATAACTCAAGGCACGTTTCTGTAATGGCTGTTTGTGGGTTGACCCAGGCTATGACGAGGGTTGACTTTCTACCATCTGGAAGATCAATAGTGATATTGTTCTTGACTCGCCACAGTTTTAATAAAAATGGATTTTTTCAGAAAACAGTAGTGGGAGTATGGTAGAACTGGAAGTGCTTTCAGAACCGCAAGCGATTACTGAAAATTTGATAAGAACCTACAGATTCAATCTGGATTGACATTCCATTGGCCACTCCGCAGACATGGTGGGTAACCTCAGGCACCCGAGAGGTACTCCGGTAGCCTCAAGGACGGTGACATGGAGGTTCTTGTTTACCCAGACTTGCCATTACTGTTGTTCCAGACTGTGAGACCCGGCAGGAGGATGAGTATAGCGTCGTTCTAAAGTAGCTTTAGAAGTATACGTGTATATGACTCTGCCAGAGGGTTGTCGTAGTCAGTGGGAGCAGCGGAAGCATAATGGACATGTAGCTTATGTCCATTTATAGAATAAAGCAGATATAGCGGAGGTAGATCATCTATTTCTGATGTGACAGTCATAGGTTTGACTTCATCAGAATAGGGGATGGATCTATTAAGAAGGTAGTAGGGTGTGATGTCCTGGTATTTGGATGACATACACAGAGTAGGAAGAGAAATTCCTATACTACGGTCGGTTATACTTTGGTTGTCACACAGTGGTTTCTCCATATAGGATTTGGATATTATATCAGATATTCTGGTTACTAGATCTATGGTTTTAGATCTAGATTTGGGTAGTTTCCCAATCAGGGTACTTAGACAGGATTCTAAAAGTATTTAGAATGGATGACTCCAAGCATGGTAGTGTACCTGCAGGTGATGGAGTCACCCTCTCTAAAGGTGTCTTACAGACTAAAGGGGAGAGGGATGTACATGATTGGCAGATCACTTGCTTAGGCAATTGAATCAATCATGAGATGTCAAGTACCACACCAGATGTTGTTTTTGCAGTAGATGCAATAAGATATTGATCCAATCCTGGAGAAATATTCGGAAGCAGTTTTAGAACATAAGTGGATGTTCTAGGGATATGATAACAACAGCCTCTTTTAGGAGACAGTTATCATTCCAGGCTTCCAAGGTGACCTGGATGATAGAGTGGCTGTCAGAGTTATAGTTTTCCCTCTGACGAGGGGAAGTATTTGGACAGGTGGTCCAAGCGGATACTGAGGGAGGCATGGCGCAGGATACTGATTGGTTTCAGTTGACGATACAGTCTAAGAAGTTTGGATTTGGAGTTCATTTATGAACTAGGTCCCATCAGATATCCAGACATATTCTAAGACAGGTATTGCTCATTTCGGGAGATGGCTTTCTCCGCGAACTTGAGATAAAGAGAGACATAGAAAGAAACATCAGGGCGTATCCACTAGCTGAGGCTATTTCTCGAACGCAATAGTTTCGTAAACGGGCTTTGTGAGACTGATCAGTAGAGGAGTTGGGTGTTCGGTATCACACGGGCTGTGAGTACGCGACATCGCAATAATTAGCCTTGAGTACAAGTGGGAGATTGTTGGATATAGTGCCCTCAGAGTCAATTATTAGATTGCAGGCACGTGATTGCAATGATCGAGGGAGGACCTGTACCGGTAGGACAGTCTTACTCGAGAGGTTTGTATACTATCTGGTTTGTCTATATCATCGTGTACATGCTTTAGGTGATATTGTAGTTCACTATTGCACGTTGATAGAGAATAGTATGCTACCATGGTTTATCTTTATCATCGTGTACTGCTTTAAGTGACCTTGCAGGTCACTATTGCACGTTGATAGAGCCCATAGGATTCTTGCTTGACTACCAGCAGTATGATGGCGATCATATACATGAGAGTTGGGTATTCTATAAGCACATCCTTAAAGTGGTCCCTAGTCGTGAGAGTTTCGAGACTGGGCATCGATACTCCATTAGTAGACTAGTGTATACAATCGAGACCCCGACGAGGGGAGGTGGCCGGTCTCACAAGCCATTGGTGTCAGTTGGTTCACCTAAGATGTATACAGGTGCTCATTGGGTTATGAGTACACCGGATAGGACTCGCCGGGAACATGCTAGTTGGTATTATACATGACGTCAGATAGCAGTTCCCTGGTGACATGTGTACATGTTAGTTCATCGACCTGAGATCGTCATTTTTCTCGTATGAGTTCCCACTGTGCTTTGATTACTACCCTACCACGGCTCGAAGGAGTCGTGCAAACAGGTTTTAGTTGGGTACAGTCCCGAGCCACATGGAGGCAGTGAGCGGATCGGCAGGGGTTCATTTCTCCCGGTATTAGAGGTGAGGTCGCGCTGTGTCTAGGAGAGCCATTACACGAAGTCCTTGGCCAAGGCAGGAGATTTACTGGTAGGTATTCCAGTAGTATCTCAGGGTGTTCTGGGCTACACTCCGACACGACTTATACCGCTTTTGGGGGTTGACTTTCACCAACCCCCTAGGCACGACATGCGATGCTCATAGACGAACGGACCGGACTGTACGGATATTGTCACTGACAGGCTCAGTAGGGTGTCAGGATGAGTTCGCTCATCTACCTCCCTTTTGGTCAATACCTGGTAGCCCGTTACGTACGGCTAGTACCTCTGACGTGCTAGTGGTTAAATCCATAGCCAAAGTATTGACGAGTCTTTAGAGTCCCCCACAGACAGTTTCTCAAGTTTCGGGCGAAACGTTGTAGAGGCCGTATGATATATGGCAGGGTTCGATCATATACATGCGGTAGTGCACGGATCATGATCGGGCGGATCATACTAGTAGGCTTTGGTTTAAGCCGGATCCTAGTATTAGATTTGTTGGATTACTTTAGTCTCATCGCATTCGCATTCAGTCGAAATGAGAATGCAGGTATGTATATACAGGTGAGGGGTATCCTTGTGATCCATCACGAGTTTACTTTAGATGTTGCCTGTTCCCGCCAAAAATTTCTGCGCAAAAGAGCCCAAGGTATCAAATGGCAGTGATACGCTTATGAAAATGCGAACCAGTATTTTCTGGGCTGTTTTTTGATAAACTCCCGAATGGGAAATAGCTAAATTCTGATGATATTGGAAACATCTCGAAAAACACTTCGATTTGATATATTATGGGCTTCATAATTCATCCGGGATCAAAAGTTATGAGCAAATATGCTATGCACTGTTCCCTGATTAAAAATCAGGAATTACCTCAATGAGGTGTCACGTGCTCACACGTGACCAATGGTCACGTGTCGACACGTGATAGTTAAAACAGAAATAAAAAACAAACGGCTGAAGAAGGACCCAATTGGGGGTCACATGCTCACACGTGACCAATGGTCACGTGTTGACACGTGATAATTAAAATGGAAATAAAAACAAATGGCTAAAGGAAATACCTCAATGAGATATCACGTACTCATACGTGACCAATGGTCACGTGTTGACACGTGATGGTTAAAACTGAAGCGTAAATAAACGCTGAGAAAAGGACTCAATTGGGGGGTCACGTGCTCACACGTGACCAAGGGTCACGTGTCATCACGTGACTGGCTCCGAAAACCTCACAATTAATAGAATTAAAATTCTAAAAGCTTCTAAATCTTTCCAAATGGAAAAGGATTATGGGGATCGTTGGATTAAAGATCCAAGGGTGATTAAAAATCACCAATTTATGGAAAAATCTTGGATAAGGAAAGATTTCCCCTAAATCTCACCGAAAATAACAAACAAAATATCTTTGGATTTAAAGTCCAACGGTGAATAAAATTCACTGAATGATCTAAAGGATCATATTAATGATGAAAACAAATCAAATCTTTCAATGAGATATTTGCTAAACAAATTGATTTTTTTCCTTCTCCTATAAATAGTAGCCAAGAAAAGAAGAGAATGGGCTACTTTTTTTTGGGGAGATAACAACAACAGAGAGAGAAAAGAAAGGAGAATTTAATTCTCAACAAAGAAAACCCTAGGTGAGAAAGGGAAAAAGGATCAAAACTTAAATAAAGAGAATTTAATTCTCAATCCAAGAGTTTAACTTTTATACAAAAAAGAACTTAGTTCTTCTTCTGGTTGAAGATCTGCACAGAGCACATCTCCCCATAAGTTGAGAATTTAATTCTCATCGGGTCGAGATCCTGCCATACAGATCCTAAACTTAGAAGGGGAATTGAGTTTTGAGAATTTAATTCTCCTAAAACAAAACTAGGGTTTAACCCTATATGAGAATTTAATTCTCCTAAAACAGAACTAGGGTTTAACCCTAATTGAGAATTTAATTCTCTCAGATCAACAGGAATTTAATTCCTCCTAAAATGAAACTAGGGTTTAACCCTATATAAGAATTTAATTCTTTTACATATTTAGGAATTTAATTCCTTTAAAAAGAAATTAGGGTTTTACCCTAAATAAGAATTTAATTCTTAATCTTACAGAGAATTAAATTCTCAAAATAAAATGAAGAGACTAAAAAGATCTCCATGCATGCAAAAGACCAAGGTCACGTGTCCCCACGTGACCCCTGAAGAGATCCCCAGAAATGAGAATGAGGAAAGCTTTGAGGCAATGCCTCACGTGCTCCCACGTGACCTACAAAACACAGAAAGAAAAAGCAAAGGAAATATGAGCTTTGGGCGCTCTCATGTGTCCCCACGTGAGCCCTTAGCGTGTGCTTTAATGATCAGTGCATAAATCTCCATCACGTGTCAACACGTGATGCTCAAAAGATGAAGAGGTGTTTAACACTTAATTGCAGAACGAAGAAAAGAGATCTGGTCCCACCTTTGGGCTCTCTCACGTGTCCACACGTGACCCCTCTTTCTTTAGTGTTTAACACTAATTTAGGGATTATATTTCCAGTGTTTAACACTGATTGTTTCTAGTGTTTAACACTAAATTGAAGATTATATTTCCAGTGTTTAACATTGGTTGTCTTTTAGTGTTTAACACTAATTTGAGAGTTCTATCTCCAGTGTTTAACACTGTTGTTATTTAGTGTTTAACACTACTTTTAGCCAAATTGGCTAATTTTCTAGAGGCAAAAGTCCCTCCTCTAAATGAATCTCAAAATTGAGGAAATCAAAGACAAGATGTTGTCAGAGCCCCCAAACCTCTGTTTAGCACTGCTGAATGATGAGGGGCTGAACCCAGACAAATGTCTAATGGCCCAAAGGGCCAATATTTCAAACATAATTGGACTTAGCCCAAACTGGCCATAAGTCCTCAAATCATCTTGAACTGAGCACATCTGCTCTTTCAACCAACTTATTGGTTCAAGGGTACATCTCTGAGCTCCTCTGATATTTGTCGTTGTAATCCTTCAACGTCTTTAGAGAGGTGATGGGTCCCGACAGCCATACATTTTATTGGACCACTATGTCCTTAAACTGGTAATGGACCACCATGTCCTTAAACTGGCAATGGACCACCATATCCCTAAACTGGCGATGGACCACTATGTCCCTAAACTGGAACAATAGAGCCCAAATGCTCTTTTGTCGGATCTAAACGATCCTGTTAAGTTGATTCTAGTCTCAAATCAGGCTAACCTGTCCTTAAACTAAAATCTTTAAACAGACTCTAGTCCTAAACTGGACTATAGATCTCCCAACCAACTTTGGTTCAAGGGTACATCTCTGAACTCCTCTGATATCTGTCGTTGTAATCCTTCAACGTCGTCAGAAAGGTGACGGGTCCCGACGGCCACACATTCAATGGACCACTATGTCCCTAAACTGGAACAATAGAGCCCCAAATGCTCTTTTGTCGGATCTAAACGATCCTGTTAAGTTGATCTTAGTCTCAAACTGGACTAACGTATCCTTAACAAACGTTTAAGTTGATCTTAGCCTCAAATATGGCTAACGTATCCTTAAACCAAAACCCCAAACCCAAATCTAAGAAAATACGGATTTGGACTAATCTACGTCCTACGGGCGACGACATAAATTTGTCTCCGTATACAATCTATGGGCAACTACAAACAAAACAAACACCCACGACACGAAGTGAAATTCTGGAGAAGGAGAAAGTTGTTACCGCGATGCGGTAGCGTAATTAACTGCAGGGGCTTGCGCCTACAGGGAAGAGCGTCCCCACAATAAAAAACCCCTCAAGTGAGGGGGAATCTGACGAAGTCTGCTACATCGGCCGCATCCGTTTAAACCTCCGATACACGGTGCTATAAATCAACTTGGCATCTTTAGAGAGGTGGACGGATAAAACCAAATAGCATCTGCCCCGAATCTCAGGCAGACAGTCCGTCTTCCCGGTTTCCGGCGGTAAACAGATTCTGGCACGCTCGATGGGACCTTTTCCTCTTTCCACTCCACACTTCGTGTGTCGTGTTTTTCCCGTGATCAGATAATCGCGGTGTATATGTTGTGGTTGCCCTTAGGGGAGTGGATACTGAAGTCGGCGCTTCGGCTTTATGAAGAATGGCGTTTGTTCCGACCTTAGCAATACAGGCTCTGTCATATCTGGTGGAGTCAAGTACGGGCCACTTACAGGCTCATATCTCTGCAATCCGGCTCTTCAAGAAATCAACGGGCTTCTTTTTGGGTCGATGCTCCCACCTCCCACCCTCGGTGCCTCAACGCCGATGGAGGAAGCCCAGAGGATGTCTGTCGTCCACAGGCGGGCTCTCCAAGCGGCAGCTTTGCTGACGGAATCGGTCTTCAAACAACTGGCACATGCCAAAGACCAAGGTCGACACAGGGGGCAGAATATTCCAGCTGTTCAAGAAATCAATGGCTTCAAACTGCACTAACTGCAACAGCAACTCACGCTCTGTCCCATCTGGAGAAGTAACCTACGGGCCCCAAGCGGCCTCCCTTTTCAAGATGCCAGTAGAGAAGGTAACTCAAGCCACCGCTGGGCTATTCTTCGGCACCATGCTCCCACCCATGAGCTTCAATGCCCCAATGCCGTTGCAAGAAGCTCGAAAGAAGTCGGTCTTTGATCGGCTTACAACTGCCGCGACCCCTCTCAACGGGTCGCCAAACCAACCGCCTCAGTTTTTAATAGACTAGGCCAGAGCTCCAACGGGCCCATGAAGAAGCCTGCAATACCAGAAGGCGTTGTTCCGAAGAGGATAGCCATCCCTGCCCCTGAAGTCGTCAAAGCGGCTTCTCCTATCAAAGAGTCGGTCTTTACAAGATTGACAATTCCGGCTCCCGTTCCTGCTCGATGGTCTGTCTTTGACAGATTGGATACCACTGCTCAAAAGACATTAGTCTTCAAGAGGCTGGCACCAGCGGCGCCTCATCTGGACAGGGGGCAAGACAAAGTCATCCCCATCTCCGAACCAGCCCCAACAGCTCGACACGCTCGACGTCTCCACTGGCGCCGAGTAAGGAAGGCCGGGGACAACTCCCCCTCTGGGCTAACTCCACCGGCTCCAACGGTGGAAATTAATGCTGTTGTTCCAACCGGGAACAGCTTTGAGCTGCTAAACAAGGTGTGTAGGAACTCTCCTACCGCCGTACTGAAAAGATCTCCTCCACCCGTGGAGAATGTTACAGGAATAAAGCCGGATCAGCCCTCTCAGCGGCTTTCTTCCAAAGTATACAAAGTCTGGTGACGGGTCCAGGAGTCGGTAATTGATCAAGATTACTCTCGTCGACAGAAAAAGGTGAAAGTTCAGCAAAAAGAAAATCATCTTGCCAAGCCACGAAAGGCAACGGCTGTCTGGGTGCCCGCTGCAACGGCCCCCTCAACGTCAACTACTCAAAAGAGAAGAGAGCCAAGGAAAGCCCCTGTGACTACGGCAGACCACAAAGATGTTGAGCCCAAACGCCCCAAGTCTGGGGGCATAATGGTACATACTGTTTACATGGCTTCCGGAAAAGAAGAAAGCCGCACTTCGACGGGCCATCGACCGCTAACCCGATCAATAACAAGGGCTCAGGAACAACAACAGCAGAAGCTTCAGGAGATGCTGACTGCAATGACCGCACTCACTGGACCAAAAGAAAGCCCGGAGGCGTCATCAGAGCAGCGTCATGAACAAGAAACTGATGCTGACTTCCTCCGCAGAGTCCTCGAAAAGAAGGACAGAGAAGCCACGGAACAGGCGGTCAATATAAAACAAATGGCCCTTCTATTCCAAGATATGGTGGGCATGATGATCCAGCCGGATCCCCCAGCTGAAGACCCTCCGACCATTACTGAAGACGATAAAGGGGAGACATCCAATCCTCCTCCGTCTCTTTCAGCAGCCAAGGAGGAAACCATTTCTAAGGCCGCACTGGATGACTATATAGCTCAGCAAATACGAGCTCATCAGGCGAGTGAAGCGGCTGGGCAAATTGTTAGAACCGGACGACCCTATCCGGGCTGGTACGACCAAATCAGTTACCCGCCGGGATATACGATCCCTAGATTCCACGTGTACAAGGGGACAGGGTATCCACACCAGCATGTCGCTCAATTCGGGGCCTTATGCGGCAATACTGGAGGCGACGACAAACTGCTGCTTCGCCAATTCGTCGGCAGCATAGCAGAAACAGCCTTTGAATGGTATTCGGAGCTACCTAACGACTCTGTCAAAACATTTGCGGAGATGGAGCTACTGTTTACACAAAGATTCGCGAGTGCCAGCGGACGCACCCCGATCACGACATTGATCAACGCTAGGGTAAGGCCAGGTGAAACTTGGGTCCAGTATGCGATACGATGGCGAAACCTGTGGTCAAAGTGTGAACAGCGCATAGAGGAAGCACCGGCTGTGGGCTTGTTCATGGGTACTCTTGACCCTCAAGCAACTATTACCCAATTTATGATGTTCTTCAAGCCGACCACCTTCCAGGCCTTGATTGACAAGCTGGCCCAAATGGACCAGATGGGTCATAGGACTTCCTCTTCGAAGACGGAACCTTGGAATGAAAAGGGCAAAGGGAAAGCAATCTTCATCGCCAACGCTCAACAACAGCCGAGCAACTTAAAGCCAGTTGTTTGCCAAAACAATATGCGTCCACGCCCATCCCTCGAGGAAAGACTGGGACGTCCTTACTCGTTTCCCCAGGATAAAACGAGGAAACTGTTTGAGCTGGCAGTGCGCAACGGATTCATCAATCTGCCGAGTCCGAAACGTTCGCTACAGCCAGGCGATGTCAATGATCCTAATTACTGCCCCTACCATCGAGCAGTAAGTCATCCGATCGAAGATTGCTTCGTCTTCAAAAACTGGGTTGAAGACCAATACCAATAGGGCAAGTTCGCGCTGTCCGAAAAATGGAAGGTGAACCCACCACAACCACATGCTCCGAAAAAGATGGACATGCCGGGGGCATCGTGCTCTTTCATAGAGAAAGCCCCATAGACCGAAAAGTCCGTAAACTAGAAATTCACCTCAAATACGGCAACGGCGGACCACAATGTCCTAAAACCTGCAAATGACCGAAACGTCTTTAAACTACTACCGCAGCATCCTCAGGCTGACGTGATAAAAAAAATGGTATGTCCATAAGCAAAATGGGCACGGATGAAAACCCGAAAGGGCTCCGTGAGTAAAAATAGCAGGGCTACCGGCGAGTCTTGTGAAAACCCGAAAGGGCGCAACCTCGTTAAAAAAAAAGAGAATAAAAAAAATAAAAATAAAAGACGGTATGTCCAGAAGTAAAATGGGCACGGATGAAAACCCGAAAGGGCTCCGTGAGTAAAAACAGCAGGGCTACCGGCGAGTGTTTGTGAAAACCCGAAAGGGGGCAACCTCATTAAAAGACACTTACAGGGTCCTCTCGACCTTGTAAGGAGAAACCACCTGCGTGAGATCCTTACGACTCACAAGGGAACAATACACTTAGGGATCCTCACGATTCCTAAGGAGAAATTACATTTGCGAGATCCTCACGACTCGTAAGGAGAACTCTCTTATGGGACCCTCACGGCTCAGAAGATTTGAAAGTCTTAAGTTACAGAGACCTGAATCTGTTCTTAAGCAACCCCCACAACCTCCGATATGGCCCTACAAGCGGATCATACTAACCTTTGTATACAATCCACGGGCGCGAATAAACATTTCCCTAACCAAGTCCCACCCGTGACTAGGGATATGTCCATATGGTGAACAACCCTTATAAGTCCTCTCGACTTATAAGGAGAAAACCCTTTTGTAAGATCCTTACGACTTACAGGGGGACATACACTTAGGAATCCTCACGATCCCTAAGGAGAAAACGCACCTACGAGATCCTCACGACTTGTAGGGAGAAATACCTTTGTGAGACCCTTACGGCTCATGAAGTCAAAAGTCTTAGTCAACGGGATCCTAACCCTGTTCGCTAAGCCACCTTTGTTCGACATCGACAGAGGCAAATGATGATTCGCTCCTGGCAATATCCGAGTTGTAGCGATGCTGATGTCTAAACCGGTATCAAATTCCAAGCCCTTTCATGGCAAATGATGATTCGCTCCTGGCAATATTCCAGTTGTAGCGATACTGATGCTGAGATTGGCGTCAGATTCCAAATTCCACACTCACGATAAAAAAATCAGCGAGCCATACATGCATACGAAATAGCCGAAATGATGGGGCAACTTGCAATAAAAATCAGCAAGTAAAAATGTATGCATGCAAAATAGCCGAAACGATTGGGCAACTCGCAATAAAAAGCAGCGAGTGAAAATAAAATAAATAGCTGAGATGATTGGGCACCGCGAAAAATAGCCGAAATGATTGGGCAATCGCGACCTTCGCGATATAAAGCTGAAATGATAGAGCATCACGGAAAGAAATAAAATGAAAAATATATATAACGAAATTCATGCCCTACAGGCGATATCACAGCAATCCCTGTATACAATCCAGGGGCGTTAACAAAGAAGGAAACACATCTTTCCTCCCCATGCTCCATCAGGAAACGGAGCCAAGTCTTGACGTCAACTCATATAAAGCCTGAAGACAATCGGAGATCATCTCACCCCAGCGTGGAGTGATCACCACTTCATCGTTCATCTCTACACAGCAGACGAGATGTCAACAATGGCGTTCCTTCGCAGTCCAACAGAATGCAGATGCAACGTCAACGAAAGACCCCATGGTCAAACAAGCGGAGTAACGGCAAAATCCCAGCTCCACCTCGGCATTCGTCTCGATACAGTAGACGAGATGTCACCACAGCGTTCTTCCCCCAGCAGGATTCAGACGCGCCAAAGCAAATGAAGCAAAAGGCCAAATTCCTAGCTTCAGGGTCTTGACGGCAAGTCATATAAAGCCTGAAAGACAATCGGAGATCATCTCGCACCAGCGCGGAGTGGTCACCACTTTGACGATCGTCTCGATACATCAGATGAAATGTTACCCCAGCGTTCTTCCCCCAGCAGGATTCGGACGCGCCAAAGAAAATGAAGCAAAAGGCCAAATTCCTAGCTTCAGGGTCTTGACGGCAAGTCATATAAAGCCTGAAAGACAATCGGAGATCATCTCGCACCAGCGCGGAGTGATTACCACCTCGACGATCGTCTCGATACAGCAGACGTGATTTCACCCCAGCGTTCTTCCCCCAGCAGGATTCGGACGCGCCAAAGCAAATGAAGCAAAAGGCCAAATTCCTAGCTTCAGGGTCTTGAGGGCAAGTCATATAAAGTCTGAAAGACATTCGGAGATCATCTAGCACCAGTGCGGAGTGGTCACCATCTTGACGTTCGTCTCAATACAGCAGACGTGATGTCACCCCAGCGTTCTTCCTCCAACAGGATTCGGACGTGACAAAGAAAATGAAGCAAAGGCCAAATTCCTAGCTTCAGGGTTTTAACGGCAAGTCATATAAAGCCTGAAAGACGATCAGAGATCATCTTGCACCAGTGCGGAATGGTCACCACCTCGACGTTCGTCTCGATACAGCAGACGAGATGTCACCCTAGCGTTCTTCCTCCAACATGATTCAGACGTGACAATCAAACAGCGGAGCTACGGCAAAATCCCTAGTTCCAAACCTCGACGGTTCACCAGCAACCTAGAGACAACCACGACATTCATCTCAATACAGCAGACGCAATGCAAGCAAACGAAGCAAAGGCCAAATTCCTAGCTTCAGGGTCTTAACGGCAAGTCATATAAAACCTGAAAGACAATCGGAGATTATCTCTCACCAGTGCGGAGTGGTCACCACCTCAACGTTCGTCTCGACACAGCAGATGCAACATCACCAAAAGGAGCCACGGCAAAATCCCTAGTTCCAAACCTCGACGGTTCACCAGCAACCTAGAGACAACAGCGACATTCGTCTCGATACAGCAGACGCAGTGCCAACAAACGAAGCGAAGGCTAAATTCCTAGCTTCAGGGTCTTGACGGCAACTCATAAAAGACTATCGGAGATCATCCCACACCAGAGCGGAGTGGTTATGACTCATCGGGGCTCTCCAAAATGGGCCTAACCTCAAGTAAAAAGCGGCATGGAAAAATTCCTAACGCTTGCTCTTCCGATGGTCAAACTGCCTAGGAGGATTGCTTGAAGACGTCTTGTCCAGCCCCCGAAGGGATTAGAGACATGACAGTCGCAAGGCTACTCGAACTGCAAGATTGCCTATCGAGGAATATATCAGCCAACGCGACGGTACGACGGCCAAAACCCTAAGTACCACAGACCCTAACGGACCTCTGTCGTAAAGAGCAGAGGTTAACTGTGACGTTAGGATATTCTTGCGAGAAATGCTCGATTCGTCTCGACTCGTGAGGAAATTAGTGTCTTTGCGAGAAATGCTCGATTCGTCTCGACTCGTGAGGAAAAGCCTTAGGCAGCGGGGATTAATAAACCTGTTTCCTAAGTACTGGGGCCCTGCAAGTCGATCCAAAACGGACTCTTGCATACTATTCATGGACCACACTCTCCAAAGTCGAATCTCGACAAGGAGGGAAACAACCGCTTACGGGTCCTCTCGACTCGTTAGAGGGAAAATTCTCTTGTGAGATCCTTACAACTTTCAAGAGAAAACACACTTAAGAGTCCTCACGACCCCTAAGGAGAAAATACACCCGCGGGATCCTCTCGACTCGTAGGGAGAAAAGTCTTTATGAGACCCTCACGGCTCATAAAGTTGAAAAGTCTTAGGTGGAAGATCCTAACCCTGTCTCCTAAACCATCACTGCCCTACAGAGAGGTCAAGATGGACTATCTATAGGCCACATTCCCCGAAGTCAAATATCGATAAGAAGGGAAGCAATCACTTATGAGTCCTCTCGACTTGTAAGGGAGAGAATTCTCTTGTGAGATCCTTACGACTCTCAAGGGAAAATGCACTTAGGAGTCCTTACGACCCCTAAGGAGAAAATACACCTGCGGGATCCTTTCGACCTGTAAAGAGAAAAAACCTTCTTGAGACCCATACGGCTCATGAAGATGCAAAAAGTCTTTGGTTACAAGAACCCTAAACTTGTCTCCTAAGCCATCAATTCTATTGACATACGTAACTCTGCACTACTTCACCCACATACATACTTACGTGGGCAAAGTTGTGGGGGGCATTTGTTCCCGCCAAAAATTTCTGCGCAAAAGAGCCCAAGGTATCAAACGGCAGTGATACGCTTATGAAAATGCGAACCAGTATTTTCTAGGCTGTTTTTTGATAAACTCCCGAATGGGAAACAGCTAAATTCTGATGATATTGGAAACATCTCGAAAAACCCTTCGATTTGATATATTATGGGCTTCATAATTCATCCGGGATCAAAAGTTATGAGCAAATATGCTATGCACTGTTCCCTGACTAAAAATCAGGAATTACCTCAATGAGGTGTCACGTGCTCACACGTGACCAATGGTCACGTGTTGACACGTGATAGTTAAAATAGAAATAAAAACCAAACGCCTGAAGAAGGACCCAATTAGGTGTCACGTGCTCACACGTGACCAATGGTCACGTGTTGACACGTGATAGTTAAAACAGAAATAAAAACAAATGGCTAAAGGAAATACCTCAAAGAGGTATCACGTGCTCACACGTGACCAATGGTCACGTGTTGACACGTGATGGTTAAAACTGAAGCGTAAATAAACGCTGAGAAAAGGACTCAATTGGGGGTCATGTGCTCATACGTGACCAAGGGTCACGTGTCAGCACATGACTGGCTCCGAAAGCCTCACAGTTAATAGAATTAAAATTCTAAAAGCTTCTAAATCTTTCCAAATGGAAAACGATTATGGGGACCGTTAGATTAAAGATCCAAGGGTGATTAAAAATCACCAATTTATGGAAAAATCTTGGATAAGGAAAGATTTCCCCTAAATCTCACCGAAAATAACAAAAAGAATATCTTTGGATTTAAAATCCAACGGTGAATAAAATTCACTGAATGATCTAAAGGATCATATTAATGATGAAAACAAATCAAATCTTTCAATGAGAGATTTGCTAAACAAATTGATTCTTTTCCTTCTCCTATAAATAGGAGCCAAGAAGAGAAGAGAAGGGGCTACTTTTTTTTGGGGAGATAACAACAACAGAGAGAGAAAAGAAAGGAGAATTTAATTCTCAACAAAGAAAACCCTAGGTGAGAAAGGGAAAAAGGATCAAAACTTCAATAAAGAGAATTTAATTCTCAATCCAAGAGTTTAACTCTTATACAAAAAAGAACTTAGTTCTTCTTCTGGTTGAAGATCTGCACAGAGCACATCTCCCAAAAAGTTGAGAATTTAATTCTCATCGGGTCGAGATCCTGCCATGCAGATCCTAAACTTAGAAGGGGAATTGAGTTTTGAGAATTTAATTCTCCTAAAACAAAACTAGGGTTTAACCCTATATGAGAATTTAATTCTCCTAAAACAGAACTAGAGTTTAACCCTAATTGAGAATTTAATTCTCTCAGATCAATTTAATTCCTCCTAAAATGAAACTAGGGTTTAACCCTATATAAGAATTTAATTCTTTTACATATTTAGGAATTTAATTCCTTTAAAAAAAATTAGGGTTTTACCCTAAATAAGAATTTAATTCTTAATCTTACAGAGAATTAAATTCTCAAAATAAAATGAAGAGACTTAAAAGATCTCCATGCATGCAAAAGACCAAGGTCACGTGTCCCCACGTGACCCCTGAAGAGATCCCCAGAAATAAGAATGAGGAAAGCTTTGAGGCAATGCCTCACGTGCTCCTACGTGACCTACAAAACACAGAAAGAAAAAGCAAAGGAAATATGAGCTTTGGGCGCTCTCACGTGTCCCCACGTGACCCCTTAGCGAGTGCTTTAATGATCAGTGCATAAATCTCCATCACGTGTCAACACGTGATGGTCAAAAGATGAAGAAGTGTTTAACACTTAATTGCAGAATGAAGAAAAGGGATCTGGTCCCACCTTTGGGCGCTCTCACGTGTCCACACGTGACCCCTCTTTCTTTAGTGTTTAACACTAATTTGGGGATTATATTTCCAGTGTTTAACACTGATTGTTTCTAGTGTTTAACACTAAATTGAAGATTATATTTCCAGTGTTTAACATTGATCGTCTTTTAGTGTTTAACACTAATTTGAGAGTTCTATCTCCAGTGTTTAACACTACTGTTAGCCAAATTGGCTAATTTTCTAGAGGCAAAATTCCCTCCTCCAAATGAATATCAAAATTAAGGAAATCAAAGACAAGATGTTGTCAGAGCCCCCAAACCTCTGTTTAGCACTGCTGAATGATGAGGGGCTGAACCCAGACAAATGTCTAATGGCCCAAAGGGCCAATATTTCAAACATAATTAGATTTAGCCCAAACTGGCCATAAGTTCTCAAATCATCTTGAACCGAGCACATCTGCTCTTTCAACCAACTCATAGGTTCAAGGGTACATCTCTGAGCTCTTCTGATATTTGTCGTTGTATTCCTTCAACGTCTTTAGAGAGGTGATGGGTCCCGACAGCCATACATTTTATTGGACCACTATGTCCTTAAACTTGTAATGGACCACCATGTCCTTAAACTGGCAATGGACCACCATGTCCCTAAACTGGCGATGGACCACTATGTCCCTAAACTGGAACAATAGAGCCCAAATGCTCTTTTTTCGGATCTAAACGATCCTGTTAAGTTGATTCTAGTCTCAAATCAGGCTAACGTGTCCTTAAACTAAAATCTTCAAACAGACTCTAGTCCCAAACTGGACTATAGATCTCCCAACCAACTTTGGTTCAAGGGTACATCTCTGAACTCCTCTGATATCTGTCGTTGTAATCTTTCAACGTCGTCAGAAAGGTGACGGGTCCCGACGGCCATACATTCAATGGACCACTATGTCCCTAAACTGGAACAATAGAGCCCCAAATGCTCTTTTGTCGGATCTAAACGATCCTGTTAAGTTGATTTTAGTCTCAAACTGGACTAACGTATCCTTAACAAATGTTTAAGTTGATCTTAGCCTCAAATATGGCTAACGTATCCTTAAACCAAAACCCCAAACCCAAATCTAAGAAAATACGGATTTGGACTAATCCACGTCCTACGGGCGACGACATAAATTAGTCTCCGTATACAATCCACGGGTAACTACAAACAAAAAAAACACCCACGACACGAAGTGAAATTCTGGAGAAGGAGAAAGTTGTTACCGTGATGCGGTAGCATAATTAACTGCAGGGGCTTGCGCCTGCAAGGAAGAGCGTCCCCACAATCAAAACCCCCTCAAGCGAGGGAGAATCTGACGAAGTCTGTTATATCGGCCGCATCCGTTTAAACCTCAGATACACGGTACCATAAATCAACTTGGCATCTTCGGAGAGGTAGATGGATAAAACCAAATAGCATCTGCCCCGAATCTCAGGCAAACAGTCCGTCTTCCCGGTTTCCGGCGGTAAACATTGCCGTATCTTTTTATTGTTGTAAGTATTTGGGTTAATGTTTACAAATGGTAATTATGATCTAGATATCATGATTTGGAGCATTTATTGTGACACATGCACAAGTGGTGACTCATGGTCTCTTTTCTTGTGCATGTGTCACATTATTTGATAGTTTTGTGATGATATGATAAGAAGAGAGAGAGGGGCTGCCATATAGAAGTTTTTTGGTCTTGTATTTTTCATGCTAGAGCTCTCTCTCTCATTTTTTCATTCCATCACAAAAGGAAAAAGAAAGCTTCTTCTTCTTCTTCCCCCACTAGCTCAAAATCTCCATCAATGGCAACACTTCTAACCTCCATCCAAATCAATGGATGCAAGAGAAAAAGTGATCACAAACATTCTCTACATCATCTTGGATACGTCGGCTAGCACACTTCGTGCCCGAGTTGCTTTGGATGAAGCGGGAGCCTGTAAAAGGAATCGATGATGTGGTGCCCTTTCCGACGAGGAGATCGAGACCGGAGTTGCCGCGAGGAGCTAAGGATGGTGGCCAAAGACCGAAGGACACGGATCGATCGGTATAGCCTTTCCAACCCTTTCTCTAGTTGCTAGTTGTAGGTTAATGGTTCGATCCGGGATTTAAGCATACGATAGCGCCGGTTTCTAGTTTGAAAAAGTTTTCATTTCCGTATTTTGGCCTCGGAAAGACGGCCGGGGCGCTACCGTAGACTTACATTACTGGTAAGTGTTATCAGTAGTTTCTCGACTAGTTATGAGCCTCACATCGGCATGACTTATCAAACTATTGGGGTCTGATGTTTACCACCCCCAGGCGAAATATGCGACATATCAGACGAAGAGACCGGACTGTACGGTAGTGTTACTGATTGGATTTGCAGGAGTATGAGCAGGCTTGCTTGTTGATCTTCTAATCGCTCAATACCCGGGTGGCCATTACGTTTAGAAGACCGCTTGCGGCTTGTGGGTGTTTGATATGATCATCACCTACTGCCGGCGTATTGACGAGTCTTTAGAGTTCTACACAGAGGTTTCCTGGGTCATGCGAAACGAAGTAGGAGCACATATATGATATGTGCGGGACCGAAATTAATGCGTGTATGTGATACCGCATTCTATTCTCGCGATATGTGATATCGGTCGGTTATATGTGATATAGCCGGGTTATCGGATCAAGTGTTGATTCGATGGATTGTTACATTTGATATTAGTCGGTTGTATGTGATATAGCCGGATTATTAAATCAAGTGTTGCTTTAATAATTTAATGTATAATTATATATGTGATATACTAATTTATATTAACTAATATTAGCTCACTTAAACATATCTTTTTCTCACTTATGTACACTTTGTATATATGTGATATATATTAATGTACAACTATTGTGTCATGCTTGATGCCACATGCAATATGGGTGTATGAGACTTACACCATGCTTATAATAATGTGAGGGTTTTGTTTATTTAAAGTAAATCAAAATTAGTGGTAATTAGTCACATGGTTGAAGCTTATGGAACCATTGACCAAGTCCACTCATTTTGTTTTACTTGAAAATATTTATTAACCCAACCATTATTGTTAACCCATGGTTTTTTCTCTACATGAGTTAGTGTATGGCACTAACTCACCCATGGTTGCTATTCTCACTTCATGAATTCATTTCTCTCTTCTTCATTCTTCATCTTCTTCATGATTGGAAAAAAGCTTTCTAGCTTTTCTCAAGGTGAGAAAATATTGTGAGAAAAAGAAAACTAAAGTGAGCCCATTTCCTACTTCATCATCCTTTACTATCAGCCATTTAGTTTAGGGTGTTTGCTTCACTAATTTCACCATTAGTGAAGAGGTAGCATGAGCTTGAGTCTCATCGACGTAGATCATCTTCGGCCTTGAAGATTTCGAGCAAGCTTGTTCATTTCTCCGGGAGAACCCTTTTTAGAGTTCGGGTGTTCATGACTTGCAGCGAAGAGACTACTACAAGGAGCATGAGAAGTGAAGTACCGGTCTACAAAGGTTGTATTCCTCATTCGCTTAGATGTAAAGTTGTTTACATATGTTTTCGTCGTATTTTATAGTAATGATTCTAGGGTTCGGGTTAGTTAGAATGGCAAATTTTTGAAATTAGCATGGACGATGCCTCCCGAAACCTTACTGCCGTACTAGGCAACCCTGTAAGGAATTCATGCAATCCTCTTTCCTTTGCTCACTCTCATGATTGTTGTCATAAGTTAGAGCCGAACTGACGTTCCCCAGCCCCGAATAAGAATTCGGATCGGTCAAGCAATACATTTTATTATCTTGATTAGGGCGTGAAATGGTTGCTACCTGGAGAGAGAGAAAAGAAACACTCAGCGTGCGCTCTTGCAAGATTAGATTGGTTATTAGTTTATCTAATCAGGATGGCTCCCACTGTTTCCTCGAATTCTCCTTCAAATTTTAAAAGGAGAACTAGCTGGGATCATTAACACTTTACAAGTTCGCTAACCGTTCAGCTAGGTGAGTGTTGGTACTCCGAGGGAGGTTCCCCGTGCTCTCGCACGGACCTAATTAAAATAAACCTCGTTTCCGCAGAGGCCTAGCCCCGTTAACACTTTTTTAGAAATCTAATAGGTTAGCTAATTGTGAAGTGAAAAATATCTCCCAAGAGTAATCTAACTCATCAGTGGGATCGGGATCCAACTATCATTGCATGATAAACTAGATGGAAGCCAATCTAGTCACCACACTCTAGAAGGTATGCAACACTAGCAAGTTTCCTGTATATTTGAAACCCCCGATGTGGTTTTTGCCTCTAAGACCCAAGTGACCTTGACGAATAATCAACAAATCAAAAGGTTCTAGTCAAGTTCAACCCGTCATTATCCGAGAATGCATTAGACCTACCCGCATGACCCTTAATGAATAATCAACAAAATCATGCGACTGTCTTAACCAATCGCATTTATCTATGCAACAGAGAATTATTACTCAGTTACCGTTCACTGCGCCTTGACGAATAATCAACAAACGCAGAAAGAATACTAAGTGCTAATTATCTAAAACGACGAAGGCCTACGGCTAGTTTTTGGCGAAAAACCGTTAATGTAATGAACTTGATATCGTTGAAGGAAATCAGTAGTTTTGAAAAGGAGTGGTTTAGGCTCCGCTTTTGAAAACTTGTGGTTTTGAAGAAAATTGAGTAATCTGCAGTATAAACTTTTGCTTAAGAGGTCACTCCCCGCGAAGGATCTAGGCTCTTGCCTCCTTGAATGAGGTGCTGGATATTCATGACCGAATACCACTATGCAAAGCGAAAAATATGACTATAGTTTTTCGAAATTTGTTCCAACAACATCTTTTAGGTTTATTTTCTTGCATTAATTAAAATTAATGCGGTCCCATCAATTATGCTATCACACCAGAAAAGAACGAAAATATAATGTACGTATATGCCATCCGCATTCGCCATGGGGTCCCGTCATGCACAGTTAGGTTACTTAACTAACAGCAGAGCGGGGGCTGGACTAGAGCGGGTGCAAAACATATACAATATCTACTAGTATATATAAATATATATAACATTCGTCCCAGACATGATATAAGAAACATCACTGATCAACAACAAGCAACACAGAATGTTGGAAAATCTTGGAGCCTCGGGTTTCATTTGAGCCCCAAATAAAACCCGACGTTGCCGGTCGTGTGGATAGCCCGTGCAATAAAACCTGGACCCCTATGAGTGCGGCAAGTTACCCACTAATCCCAGAAGTGAGGCAACCCCAATCAACAAAGTGAATAGGCCACCCAGCACTTCACGGGATCCGGTAACTTGAGCGCCCCTCCGTGGGTCATCCTATACCCCCTACGAGTGCGGCGAATAGCCCGCCAATTCTAGAGTAAGGCCCCCTCCGTCTCAAAGCCATAAGATGCGGGCCCGTTGCCCTTTAGTACCTAGCTATTCGAGCACTCCACTGTGGGGTAATCCTAGCACAGAAAAGAAGAAAAATATATGTACAATGGTGACATTGACCTCACTCCGGTCGTGCCCCAATCAAATAATATACAATCCGGTAGAGACGGCAGTCCACATGTCGGATGCTCGCCCCGCAATATGAATATACAAAAGAATCTGAACTGTACTACTACCATTGCAACATCGGCTATCCACCACGACAATCCAACCACAATATCAACACATTACAAAACATTAACGTGAATATCATGTTCGCAAACCCGTCTAATAGAACATATAGCAATTAGTCGGGTTATACCGCTAATGATATTCACGGTTGCAGATAACAACATATGTACTGATAAAACACGTATTTAAAATTTTGATCGACAAAAAACTTTCCCGTATAGGCCCTAAGTGCTAACCAGTACTCAAACAAATTTGGGCAAAAAATATACATTCCAAAAATCACAATTCCATACACTAGAGTTTCTGAAGAATTTTTTAGCACAGAGGCCCCACTCCGACCGCGGAACCGCCGCAAACAAGCATGTTTCACGGCGCTTCCGCGGCGGAATGAAGGGTTCATGTGCTCAAATTTCTTGTGGCTCTCTAAAATACCCTGCATGTATTTTTAAGCTCACTGAAAATATTTTTTGAACACTTTTCAAAATCGACAGCGGGCATATTAATGGAATTGTGGTTTTGAAAAAAATTTCGATCAATATTTTGAACACGTCTAAACTAGCTAGTATGGGTTTATGGGTTGGTTCTGATACCTTGTTGGGTTACACTAACGTCCTGGCCATCTATCGTGGCCATTTGTGGAACAAAGTTTTTCTAGGGTTTTGAAAAACTGGCACTTGAATAACCCGATCTAGGATTCTACCATAAACCTAAATTAGCTAACATGAGAGGAGCTAACTACTATGATAGGAATTCTCACTCAAGGATCCGTGTTCTTCGTTCTTCTTTCGTCTTCGTTCGCTCCAAGTGATCTTCTTGATCGAGCTTGTTTGTCTTTACTTGCTCTTTCGGTTCTCCTGGATCACGCTTGATCGTCGGTCTCCCTCCGTCGAAGATGATCCACACGAGGGATGTAGTCCATGGCTCTAGCTCCACACTAAGTGTCAAGTGGAGCAACTAGAGGCCTTAGATTGCTAGTCTAAGGAATCTAGGATGTAGTGTAAGGTTCAATGTGTGTATCTACCTTACCTCCTCTCTTTATTCTCAACACATGAGAGTGTAGAGAGGTGGTAGAAAATGAAGGTGGAGGAACTCAAGAAACAAGTGAAGAGAGTGAAGCAAATGGTGAGCTTTGAAAATAATGAAGCAAGCATGTGAGAGAAAATACTCACCCATGGTTTTGTAAAACAATTTTTTTAAATATAATATACCAACCATGCTTCAATAGTTAACACAAATGAATTGAAAATTCATTTGTCAATACTATTGAGACATGGTTCTCACCATACTCCCCTCACCTTGTTTTACACCTCATTATCCATTTAAAGATAACTGGATAAAACCAAAATGAGGTGTCCACCTTTTAGAATATTTTTCGTATAAATACGGATTACACTCTATTGTATATACATACCTATATTCGTATCGAAATACGAATACCCAAAGAAATAGAATAACACAAAGAACATAATACTAGAATATACATATCGAAATACATATATAAAAATTATTAAATCAATACCTGATTTTATAATCCGGCTCAATCCCGAGCCGGATAGTATCATCAACTGTCCGATCGAAAATTCGAGTACATGGTACAATCAATCGATCGGAACCCTGCAAGTATCCAATACGGCTACTACATCATTTCGCCTGAACCAAGGAAACCCTCTGTGTGGGACTCTAAAGACTTGACAATACGCCGGCAGTGAGTTACTGGATAAATCCATAACCACAAGCATGTCAGCGGCACTAGCTGTACGTAACGGCTACCCGGGTACCTGTCGAAAAGGAAGGCCGAAGAGCAAACTCATCCGGATCCTTACTGAGCCTATCTGTGACAATATCCGTGCAGTCCGGTCTCTTCGTCTGAGAGTATCGCATACCGGGTCTAGGGGTGGTAAACGTCAGACCCTAATAACCTGATAATTTGTGCTGATGCGGCTCAGGACCAATCCGGGAAACTACTGATCAACCTATCAGTAAATCTCAGCTACCTTGGCTAAGGTCTTATGGTCCTGGCCAATCGAACACAGTGCGATATCGACTCCCTATACCGGGAGAGACGAATCCCCAACAATCGCTCACTACCTCCATGTGGCTTGGGACTGTACCCAACCAAAACCTGTTTGCGCGACTCAGTAGAGCCATGGTAGGGTAGTGATCAAAGTACAGTGGGAACTCACACGAGACAAATGACGATCTCAGGTCTGAAGACTAACCTGTACTCATGTCATCTGAGAACTGCTATCTGACGATAGGTATAGTACCATCTAGAAGTTCTCGGCGAATCCGTCCAGTGTACTCACCCCCAGTGAGCACCTGTGTATGATCTTAGGTGCAAAAGACCAATGGCTACAGGACCAACCATCGCCCCTTATCGGGGTCTAGAAACGTATACACTAGTCTATTTCGGAATATCGATGCCCAGTCTCGATACTCCCACGACTAGGGACCTTTTAAGGATGTGCTTATCGACTACCCAGCTCCCACAAGTATGATCGCCATCACAACGCAGGTAGTCAAGCAATGATCTTACGGGCTTTATCAACATATATAAATGATTTATAATAACAAGTAAAACATACGCACATGTTAAGATAAAGACAAATCAGATAGCATACTATCATATCGAGCAAGATTGTCCTGTACATACATATGTCCAAGCATCCACATGTATACATATACCATAATGGCCTCTAGGGTATACATATCCAACACCTCTTATTAGGGACACCTAGAGGTTTAACGGCTTGTTGCACACGCTAAGTACAACCGTGATGCCTACGAAAGTGAGCTTAGGACTTTTTGAAAATAAATGGTTTTGCTCAGGATGAGCAAAAGATAAGTTTGGGGTTTTTTGTTTGTAAGTCGATGTCGCACACTCCACAGGGTTTATAGAGAGGCGGAATTAACAAAAAATAATTTAATAGCAAGCAACATCGACTAAACTTCCAAGATCGACCTTAAGCCTTAACTAGCTAAACTAATAAAGGTTCTAATCTATTATGAAATGATTAATACCTTTGTGTTCAAGTCCTTCGGGTCTTCTTATTCTCTTCTTAAGCTCCTCATTTGTATGAATCGAGCTTGGTTATTGACCTCCTCATGTCGAAAAAGGTCTACCCGAGTGTCTATGGTTCAATCTCTAACCTCTAAATTGAGGTAAATAAATTACCTAGTTTGCTAATCTGGGTAGCTTAGATGATGTAGAGAGTTAAACGGACTAATTTTTCTCAATCACCCTAGGATTCTCAACACATGAGAGTGTTTATGGTTTTGAGGAAGAAGAAGAGAGCAAAGGAGGAAAGAGAGCGTCAAGTGAAGAATGAGATAAAGAATGGTTAAGTGTTGATAACTATGAAGCATATCTGTAACATTTCAGAAAATAAAATATTATTTTTGGAATTTAAATAATAAAATAATATATTTCACGAAAACTATTCGATTTGCGAATTAGGGTTTTCGTAAAATGGTATAATTATATACCGATATTTGGAAAATAATTGGAGATTAATATGTTTTATTTATTAAAAAGGGATTTATTGGATTTGGGCATTTTTATAATTAATTATATGCAAGTTTATATTTAAACTTGATTAGTGCACTACTAATCACGATTAGGCCAAATCCGTATTTTTGATTAGTCATGTCTAGTGCACCATGACATGTTGCATTTTGTTGCATGTTTGTTCTTTTGCATTGGTGTTATTTGTGAGAAAGAGAAAAGAAAAGAAAAGGAGTGTTGACATGGGAGGCATGGGGGGTATGGGCATGAGAGAGAAGAGAGAGAAGGGGAGGGGGTTTATCATCCACCATGTCTCCTTCGCCTCTTCATTTCTTCTTCATTATCTTCTCCTTCATCTTCTTCTCCTCCCTCCACCTCCTCTACCACCCTTAAACCACCCCAAAATTCACTCAAAACCTCACACTCCCTTCATTAAAAATGATTCCAACCTCACTACAAGAATCATGGATGAATCAAGTCAAGGTTTTGAGCGCTTTGGGCAACCCAAGAGTTTTCTTGAGTTGCCACATGAGGTATATCCCTACACTTTTAGTTAAGTTTTTGAGTTTCCTTACCCCCTATTGTAGTTTAGAGTTAAACCGATATAGTTTAGTGATCTTTGAAAATTCCTAGATGAGGGTTAGGAGATAGTATGACTTGTGAATGTGCAATTGAGGTGTAGTAGGTGTTTTACTTGACCTTAGTGATGGTTTACTGGCCTAGACCAGAGACTAGAACCCAATACACGAACTTAGAATTTTCCCGATGCCGGTTTTGTGAAGTTATTGATGCTCAGATGGAATTTGGAGCAACTTGGGATATTTATAAGAAAAACAAACAACTACATTGACCTAGTTAGATTACTAGAATACCACCACAGAAGAACGAGATCTAAACTCCTAGATAAAACCGGCGACACCGGGTATTTTTGCTTTCTCGCCGGCCAAATGTTGGGTTCTGGTGATGGGGTTTGGCATGTAGCTCTTACTCCTTATAACCTAGCTACTATATTGTTAGTTTTGTTCTAGACTACCTGTGCCAAAATCTGGGAGCTGTTTGAGTTGGTTTTGACAATGTTTTCCGATATTTGAAACTTGGATTTATGAATTTCTTGATGTGATTTGGTCATTGGACATTTGTACGTCAACGATGAGGGTTATTTGGTTGTTTTTGCATGCGTAAGCTATAGGTTCTAACTTATGAGCACTTCGTGTCCCGTATCGGTTTTTGGGTTTGGTTTTAATAGCATTATGATTTGTTTTGATTGTAGGTATCTTTGCGTGGACTTCCGAGACGACGAAGCACATCGAGTTCGGCTAAGCGAGGAGTTTGGCAGGTTAGTAGATTTATATCTATGGGGAAAGTCTGGTGTATGGCTATAGCACCCCCGCAACCATTGATATGGAAAATCGATATATAAATTATGATTAGAGATAAGATATGCTACGAACTTACGGATATGATTAAAGGTATTAGTATGAGATGATATGATAAAAGATGACATTAGTGGATATGTTGGCTTGAGGATGCAAGGTAATGTACATGTTATATTCATATACCAATAGATGATACGAGATTTTACATACATACAAATGAGAATATAATATATATACAAGATGACTTGATGTGGGATATTGATATGATGAAAAGAGATTATGATGAAGTAAGATAATTTGGCTTAATATATCGATATACGGATGTGAGGTGATATGAGAATATAAATAATTTTGCCAAGATATGATATGAGAGCATTAATGATATGAAATGAAATTGTTAATGAGCGGATATGCTTGATATGAGATCGATAAGGATATGATATATATATATATATATATATATATATATGAATTTATATATGAGAATACAAGATGATATGCTGTACGAGACTATAGATCCGTATCTTTGTTGATGAATAGGAAGATAGGATCTCTATTTTGTTTGTTGCCACCGTACGATGGATTACCGTACGCGATGAGTTTTACTGGATGGTTGATTCGCACTCGTGATTTGAGGATGACATTTGAGGATATTTCCATACCTGAGGCTATGAGGCTAGATCGCCAACATAAGGATTTCACCTAAACCATACTCATTTCCAAAACCGACGAATCGTATGCACTTTTAAATGGAAACCTCAAGGGATGCTACGGATTTTCAAATGGTGTCTTTTCCTCAAAAACACCGTAGCCCCCACTTTCAAAACTAAGATTCGTATCTTTTAAACTGGCTGTATGGTTCATGTGTAGACGTATACCTTATTATAGTTCATATTTATATTGGATTATCCCTCGTGAGATACGTGTTATGTTTTCGGTATTTACCGCTTTATGATATCATCTGATAGTACACCTGCATAATTACTGATGATGCGCATGTTACACTTACCGATTTGCCGGCTCACACACATTCATCATCGGTAATTGATATGCCACTTACATAGTAGAATTGCTATATCATGATATTATTCTTAATTATAAGGTACATTCATTGTTCAGTACTATCATATGACATGTTTGCATGGTATACTTGATATACTCACATTATTGTTCTATATTTGTATACATCGTACTTTATGGTTATATGCATTGAGATGCTGTTTTCATGAGATTTCTGGATTTGAGAACCGCAGATATATTTCAAAGGAAATTATAAATTGTTTTAAAAACTCGGTTTCTCATGATGTGATTTTGAAGCGTCCACTATGAGTTTTCTCGGTTCTGAGCTTGTTTTCGAGACCCGATTCGAAGAGTTGGATAAGCTGTCTGCGGGTACATGGTAGTCCCGGTAAGGTACCCTGGGGCAAGAAGCTCGAGATGTAGACGATGAGCCTGACAGGAGGGAGAACTGCCTACCGGTGATAGTTTGGACCCGGCGGTTATCCAGAGGATACTGATCAGAGTCGTGAGATGGATATGAGGTCCGATCAGGGGATGCGGCGCTTGAGATATGTAGAGTTACGTGTCGATGCTGGACACGGGTTTTATGATATTTCGAGTGTCGATGTTGGACACTCAGGTTCCATGATATTGTTGTGTCGTTGATGGACACACGTTGGTTGATATCCGCATGCATACATGCATTTGATTTCATGATGTTTCGAGTGTCGATGTTGGACACTCAGGTTCCATGATATTGTTGTGTCGTTGATGGACACACGTGGATGATATCCACATGCATACAGGCATATGATTTCAGATGTTTATTTCTACATGCCTTGGGTATTGACTCTACTGTTGACATTTATGTATACATGGTCACCTTAGATACCATAGTATTACCTTCATGATACAGTTTGATCTAGGAATCGCTGTTTATTCGATTTTTATCTGCTGATATTCTCTACTCACGAGTTGGCAACTCACCCCCGTTGTGCCACAGTTTTCTTGCAGGTTCGACCGCTTGGATCAGTAGTGGTATCGCCGGCACACAGTTTCATCCAGGGTGTTTTGCTATGGTAGGTGGGACACATTGGATCGTGCCCACTCTTGTACTTATTATTCTATTGTATCTAGATAAACTCCATCAATCGGAAACTAGAATTTGTATATTGGTAGACTTAGAAAGATTTGTGTATTTGCGAGACTTAGAGCGATGGGTGTATGTTCATTTCTTTTGTGTTGTTGATGTCTTGCTTTATTCATTTATTCTTTCTATATTGATCTTCGCCGTTGGGCGTCGTATATATATTGCTTGTTTGCGTGGTTGTGATTTCGCCGTTTGGCGAAGAGCTAGCCCCCGCTTGGGGATGCCTATATATATTGCTTGTATGTGGTTTTTGGATCAAAATATACAAGGGAGGTGATGCCCAAATTTTTAAAGGACGAAAAATGTTTTCAACTCTATTATATAATCCATTGTATTTTTATATAACATTATTTATGCAATTAAAGAAATACTTGAATTCATTATACCTTTATTTTAAAACTGCACATCCACTATTTTCCGCAAAAAGGTTTAGATTTTTGGGCTTCGGCTTATTTGAATTACATTACGCCTTTAGACGTTGTGTGATTTAAGTGCCGGTCACGAGCTAAACTCCGGGTCGTGACAATATCTTTTCAATAATAATAATAACAATAATACAACCATACTTCAATAGTCATCCAAAGTGAATGAGTCATCCAAAGTAGCCATACTTCAACTATGCTCTAATAACACCTCATTATTCATTTGAATAAATGGATTAATCACAAATGAGGTGTCTTCTTCTAGAAGCACTCTTATGAAAATACAAAAATACCCCTCACCATATATACATACCCGTATTCGTACCATGAATACCAAGAGATGAAAATAATCCAATATTATAATACTAGAATGCGGCTTAATCCTAAGCCCACTAGTATTATCCGTCCGATCAAAAATACGTGTAGCTAGTACACGTATATGATCGAAATCCTGCACGTAAAACCTTACGGCCTCTACATCGTTTCGCCTAAACCAGTGAAACCCTATGTGTGGGACTCTAAAGACTTGACAGTACGCGGGCAATGTGTTTAACCATAAGCACGTTATTGGCACTAGCTGTACGTAACGACTACCCAGGTATCTGTCGAAAAGAAGGCCGACGAGCAAACTCGTCCGAACTCCTACCAAGCCTGTCCATGACAATCTCCGTATAGTCCGGTCTGTTCGTCTTAGAGTATCGCATGCCGGGTCTAGGCGGTTGAAAACGTCAGACCCTTGATAACCTGACAAGTCATGCCGATGTGGTTCAAGACCATCCGAGAATCTACCAATCTAACTATCAGTAATTCTTAATCCGCCCTGGCCAGGGAATTATGGTGTTAGCTAACCAAACACAGCGCGACATCGACTCCCTATATCGGGAGAGACGAATCCTCAACAATCGCTCACTGCCTCCATGTGGCTTGAGACTGTACCCAACTAAATCCTTTTTTCACAACTCAGTAGAGTCGTGGTAGGGTAGTAATCAAAGCACATTGGGAACTCACACGAGACAAATGACGACCTCAGGTCGACAGACCATCTGTACTTATGTCACTTGAGAACTGCTATCTGACGATAGGTATAATACCATCTAGCTAGTTCTCGGCGAGTCCGTCCAGTGTACTCACCCCTAGTGAGCATATGTATACAATCTTAGGTGCATCACACCAATGGCTGCAGGACCAACCATCGCCCCTCCTCAGGGTCTAGAAATGTATACACTAGTCTACTCTGAAGTATCGATACCCAGCCTTGATAGTCCCACGACTAAGGACTTTTAAGGATGTGCTTATCGACTACCCAGCTCCCACAAGTATGATTTCCATCATTACGCTGGTAGTCAAGGATCCTAAGGGCTTTATCAACACGTATAAGCGATATGAAATAACAAGTAAAACATATCATATGTTAAGATAAAGGCAATCCAAATAGCATACTATCATATTGAGCAAGATTGTCCTGTACATACATATCCATACCATTCTATATAACATATCCAATAATCTCCCACTTACACTAAGGCCTGTTATTGGCATATTGAGTACCCAACGTCTGCACTAGAGCCAGTTGCTGGTGTATCACATACCCAACATCTCGAATAGTTTCTCAAACTGGACTTGAGGGATGACCTTGGTGAATGGATCTGCCATGTTGTCCATTGTATCTACTCTCTGCACCTCGATCTCCTGGCGATCCATGATCTCCTTGATCAGGTGATACCGCGTTATGATATGTCTGGATTTTTTATGGGATCGTGGTTCCTTTGCCAAGGCTATGGCTTCATTGTTATCGCAATACAAAGGTATTGGATTGGCAATGGATGGAACCACCTGAAGTTCAGAAACGAACTTCCTTATCCAGACTGCCTCTTTTGCGGTATCGTTAGCAGAGATGTACTCAGCCTCTATCGTCGAGTCTACTGCAGTGTCTTATTTGGAGCTCTTCTAACAGACCATCCCTCCGTTGAGGGTAAACACATGACCCGAGATGGATTTAGAGTCATCCTTGTCACTTTGGAAGCCAGAGTCGGTAAAAGCCTCGATCTGGAGGTCTCCATTACCGTACACTAAGAACATCTCCTTAGTCCTTCTTAGGTACTTAAGAATGTTCTTTACTGCTATCCAATGTTTCTCACCTGGGTTGGACTGATACCTGCTTATGACGCTGGGTGCGTAAGCTATATCTAGTTTGGTACACAAAATCGCATACATTATCGACCCCACCGCCGAAGCATAGGGTACAATACTCATGCGAGCCCTCTCCTCATCAGTCTTGGAAGACATCTGTTTGGAGAGGGTGATTCCGTGACAAGCGGGTAAATTACCGTGCTTGGAATCTTGCATACTAAATCTCTTCAGTACGGTGTCTATGTAGCTCGACTGTGAAAGTCCCAACATTCTTTTAGATCTATCACGATAGATCTTAATCCCCAGAATGTACGAGGCATCACCCAGGTCTTTCATAAAGAACTTCTGTGATAAGAACAGCTTGGCCGATTATAGCATAGGAATATCATTTCTTATCAGGAGAATGTCATCTACATATAAAACGAGAAATATCACAGTTCTCCCTACAATATTTATAAATACAAGATTCATCTGTATTTTTGATAAAGTCGAATTTCTTGGCCGTCTCATCAAAACAGATGTTCCAACTCCGCGATGCCTATTTTAATTCATAAATGGATTTAAACAACTTGCACAACTTTCCGCTGCTCCCACTGTCCATGAAACCCTACGGTTGATCCATGTAAACATACTCTTCTAAACGTCCGTTTAGAAAAGCGGTTTTAACATCCATCTGCCAGATGTCATAGTCATGCAAGGCAGCAATGGAAAGTAGGATCCGAATGGATTTAACTATAGCCACTGGTGAAAAAGTTTCGTCATAGTCCTATCCTGGTCGTTGACGAAAACCTTTTGCTACAAATCTAGTTTTGAAGGTCTCAACCTTTCCATCTACACTAAGTTTCTTCTTAAAGATCCACTTACTCCCAATGGGTTTTACCCCTTCAGAAGCAACTTCCCAAATCCATACTTTGTTGGTGTACATGGATTCCATCTCAGATCGCATAGCATCCAGCCATTTCACAGAGTCCCCACTTGTGATAGCCTGCTCGAAACTAGTTGGGTCATCATCTTCCATGATGCAATCCTCACTCCCATCGTCTATGAAAAAACCATAGTAATTCTCAGGTGGATGAGGAACCCTACTAGATCTACGGAGTGGCTGAGTTTTGTCGGGGACTATTGAATTCTCCGGTTCTACCAAATCTTCTATTGCAATTTGTGTTTCTGGAACTTCTTTCAGCTCTACCACATTACCACTAATTTCTTTCACAAGAAATTCCTTTTCTAAAAAGGTGGCATTTCGAGAAACAAACACTCTTTATTCCTCCATGTGGTAGAAGATATACCCTCGCGAATGTTTGGGATATCCAACAAACTTACACAGAACAGTCCTTGCCTCAAGCTTGTCTGGATTTTGCTTTTTAACATAAGCCGGACAACCCCATATCTTAATGAAATTAAGACATGGTTTCTTCCCCTCCCATATCTTATATGGAGTGGTAAGCACGAATTTGGTCGGAACCCTATTCAATAGGTATGCAGCCGTCTCAAGTGCATAACCCCAAAAGGAAATAGGTAACTAAGCAACACTCGTTATAGAGCGCACCATATCTAATAGGGTGTGATTCCTCCGTTCCGATACTCCATTGTGCTGTGGTGTATACGGAGGAGTAAGCTGAAAGAGAATCCCATTCTCTTTTAGATAATCTTGGAATTCCGTGCTTAAGTATTCACCTCCTTGATCAGATCTGGGAACGATTTTAATACTTTTACCCGTCTGGTTCTCTACTTCGTTCTTATATTCCTTGAATTTCTCAAAAACTTCAGATTTGTGTTTCAACAGGAACACATGTCCGAATCTTGAGAGATCATCGGTGAATGTAATGAAGTATGAGGAACCATTCCTGGCATGTGTAGACATATGACTGTATACATCACTATGTATCAGTCCCAAGAGTTCAGTAGCTCTTTCTCCATGTCCCGTAAACGGAGTTTTGGTCATCTTGCCTTTGAGACATGACTGACAAGTTTCATAAGATGTAAATTCGAATGGATTCAAATATCCATCTTTATACAACTTAGCTAGTCTGGTCGCATTGATATGACCAAGTCTACAATGCCACAAGAAGGTTTCGTTCATTTCTGAACTTTTCTCCTTGTGTGTGTTCTGTATATTTAAAACTGTATTTTGATTTAGAACGTATATACCGTTACACAACGTACCAAACCCAATCAACACTTGATTCAGGAAAATGTTCATAACATTTTTCTTTAATGCAAAGTTATATCCTTCTTTATCTAAAAATGAAACAGATATTATATTGCACATCATCGATGGTACATAATAATAGTCGTTCAAAATCAATATACTACCATTTGGTAATACTAGGTGATATTCGCCGACAGCTTCGACAGTAACAATTGCTCCATTCCCTACTCTGAGAGACATATCACCCTTTCCCAGTTCTCTACTTCTCTTTAACCCTTATAACATATTACAAATGTGGGATCCTGATCCGGTATCTAATACCCAGGACGTAGAGCAGACTAAGAAACAGTTCTCAGTAACTAACACACCCGAAGAAGATGCATCAAAATGCTCTTTCTTCATTCGGGTTGCATAGGAATCCTTGCATTCCCCTATTTCTTGCCCAAACTCATGATTGTTGTTATAAGATAGGATGGAACCAACGTTCCCCAGCCCATTATAATAAGCAGGTTCGGTTAATACATCCATATTATTATCTTGATTAAGGCGTAACATGGTCGCTACCTGGACAAAGAGAAGAAAACACTTTAGCGTGTTCTTTTGCAAGATTAGATTGGTTATTATCTTATCTAATCAGGATGGCTCCCACCGTTTTTATCAAATCTTCTTTCAAACACTGAAAGGTAAGATTAGCCCGGATTAATTACACCCTACAATTTCGCCAATCGGTCAGCCAAGCAGGTATTGGTACTCCGAGGGAGTCTCCCCATGCTTTCACATGGAACTAATTAAATAATCTCATTTCCGCAGGGGCATAACCCCGTTAACACCTTTCTTAGGCACTTACTAAATTAGCTAATTGTAAAGTGGAAAACTCTCTCAGGAGTAACACTTACTCGCAGTAGGTATCGGGATCCAACTATCATATAGAAGGTATGCAATTTCATTGCAAATTTTAACACTTGAAATTCCCAATATCTGTTTTTACCCCTAACGACCAATGACCTTGACAGAGGCTAACAAATCATAGGCCGCTAATCAAGTTCAACCCGTTATTTCGTGATTGAATTAAACTCACCCGCACGACCCTTGACGGAGGCCAACAAGGTTGTACGACTATCCTAATCCAATCGCATCAATATGCGACAGATAAGCACTAATCAGCTACCGCACACTACGCTTTGATGGAGGCCAACAAATGCAGCATGAATACTAAATAGTACTTATCTGAAATGACGGAGGGCTACGACTGGTTTTGAAGAAAACTTTTAACGTAATGAACTTGATATCGTTGTAGAATTTAGTGATTTGAAAAAGAAGTGGTTTAAGCTTCGCTTTTAAAATTGAGTAGTTTTCAAAATAAACCGAGTGGGTTGTAGCATATGCTAGTTTTGCTAAAGAGGTCATTCCCGGTGAAGGGATCTAGGCTCTTTCCTAATCGAATGAGGTGCTGGATATTCATAATGGAATACCGCTATGCAAAGCAAGAACTAGAGCTACCTTTTTGAAAAATTTGATTCTACATCTTTAGGTTTCTTTTCTTTTCATTAATCTCATTAATGACATCCCATCATTTATGTTTCCTAAACATCACAGAAGAATCGAAAATAAAACAAACATATATGCCATTCGCATTTGTCACAGGGACCCGGGTCTTCACCGTAAGGTTACTTAACTTACGGCAGGGCGGGGTCAGGACTAGCGCGGATACTTAATATATATAATGTCTACTAGTATATCATATATACAAGTTGCATTCGTCTCACACAGTTATATGATCACATCATATCACAGAAAACAGCAGAAGCAAACATATGAAATATAGGATATACTAGGGGGCCCGTGTTTTAGATTTAGCCAGTAATGAAAAACACGGATTCCACGGTCATGATGAATAGCCAAGCCCACATCCCTAGATCCTTACGAGAGCGGCAAACAACCCTTCCAATTCTAGAGTTAGGCGATCGGTCTCGACTCCTCGAGATGGCCTCCCACTGGACTCTAGAACCCGGTTACTTGTGCTCCCCGCCTTGGGTCTATCCTAATGCGGAAAAGTAAATAATATACATCAATAGTGACAACAACCTCAACCCGGAAGTGTCCCAATAAAAGAATATTACATACAAATTTTTACATGAATGAAAATTGAAAAACTCCCATCTCACGCAAACTCCCAGCTATTCAATCATGACGATCCAATATAACATATCAATAGCAACACAATAACATCACATGTCATCAACGTAAGTAAATATGCGTATCCCTAATATCGTTGACGTATAGCAACGAGATCGGAGATATATCCACATATTACACTTACGGTCGCAGAAAAGAAATGAAAACTACAATAATTAGAATCCGCATCAACCTTAGACATCATAAACCCGGATGATCACATATTCCAGATTTCATGCCTAACCCTATAAACCTTGCATTTAAGTCTTGAATTGAAAACACTTTTCAAAAATAAGTCGGGCAATTCAAAAATATTCCTGATTCATAAGATCGAATGCTGTCACGCACCGCTTCCCAGTGTACTGGGAAGGAGACGTGGCGGGCCACGACGTATTTACTCAGAAGTAAACACGTTAAGCGTAAATAAGAAATATAAATGAATAACACAAGAATAACAAGAGATGTAATAAAACAATAACTTTTTATTAATAACCATTCTTTACATACAACTGAAAAGTAAAGTGCAATGAAAGAAAGCAATGCCTAAACAATGGCATATGAACTAAAAGAAAAGTAAGTACAAGTAGGAACTAGAACTCTGACCCCTCTGTAAACTGCTCCAAATCATCCTGGCTGGGCTCGATCTCCTCAGAGTTGGGTCCTCCTGACAACATTCTAAAGATAGAAGAGAAAGGAATGTCGTCAGCGAACTAGCGCTCGGTAAGTCCAAAAAGATAGAATAGAATAGACAAGTAAAGAGAATAAAGCTGGTAAATTATCTGTTTGTTATGTTAACATAGTTGTTTGTAGCTTGGTACAGTCAGTGTATACAAGAGGAGTCCAACTTATCCCGTGGACTACGGTAACCCGTAGTACAAGGCCCCGTTGACAAAACCACGGGACAATGACACGGATGTTCATGTAGTGTCTATTAGTGACCATCTCATTTCACTTTTAATACATTCCGTACCAGTCTACCCCGTTAAACCCCCTAATGTATAATGTATTGATTGTATTGATTTGTAGTTATCAGACTTGCCGAGACCATGGTATAAGTTGTTCATGTAAACGGATTCAGGAGGTAGACGGTAGTCATGTAAGCAAGTCAAGATATAGCCATGGTTCGGTCAAGTCAAGTCATGTTGATATTGTTCTGGTATTCATGTTCAGGTTCAAGTGTTCATGTTTGGTATATTGGATTCATGTTGAATTGGAGTTATAATTGGATTCATGTTTGGATTGTATTCAGATTAGACTAAGACTCAGATTGAGTCAGACATTTACACAGATTTGGATCCTGAATTAGATTTTGGTGTTATCGGTAACTGCTGCACATGGATGGCAGGATTTGTGTCTTTTTCCAAGACAATTACCATTGATAACCCTGTTTTAGGTTTCTACCTTAAATAGGCAAGCACCCACTTTCTCCGGCTCCCTGAGGCTCAAGAGAATTGCTCCCGCTTAAACCTATATTTACTAGGGTCCTTAATGTAAATTTAATATAACTTAAGGTGGTTTTATGAAAAATATTTTAAATATACTTTCAAAATAAACCTCAAGTATTTATTTATGTTATATAGGGTTTTCATGGATGTAAATTTTATAGAATGAGGTATGTTAGTGAATATATATATAACTTGAATAATTCAATGTATTTTAATGTAAAGTTTGACTTGTATTGATTCTTGATGGTATTTTCATGAAACTCATAATTCTTTTATATTCTAGAAAACATGAAATTTTACTATATATTAAAAATAGATGGTTTGATAATATTTATATAATTATTAAAAATTCATTTTTATTATTAAATAGAAATTCTCGTTTTTCTTGAAAATTGTATTAAAATTCCATCGAGATCGTATGCTCCGTGAGAAGGTCTGCATTTCGCTCTACTAGTCCCGAGGATGTGCAATAATCTGCACCATCCAATAGCGGGTTCCCCAAAATGGGTTGTAGAGGCATAATCGCAGGGAATTCAAAATACTATTTACAAGAAAATGAGTTTTTATATAGTTCAAGGTATTTTATTGAAAAGTCGTATTTTGTCACAAGATATTGGTTTCAAGAGAATCGTGCTATGTCAAGATGTGTGTATGTGAGAGGTAGGTCATTACCTCGTGAGGTTTTCTAAAGGTATGCTAAGCAAAAGTAATAAAGGATGTCGTATGTAAACTTCATGGTATTTAACTGTAAAAGCATAAATAAAGTTGTTTTACATGGAGTTTTAAGGTGAAACTTGTTTCAAAACATTAGTTAATGATTAACAAGCAAAGTATAGTGATATGGATGAGTGGTTATTAAGAAGAAATGGTAGTTTTCAAAGTTTTAGAAACAAAAACCGGTATAACTCCACTTACCGACATGTTTTGAATAGAGATCATTTTAAGGTAGGAAGAGAGGAAAAGAGATTGGACTTACAAATTGTTGTTAGTTATATGTATGCCCTAGAGGCCATTATTGTACATATGATGTATATTATAGTGGATGCTTAGACATACATAGGGAGGACTTTCTTGCTCGACATGATAGTATGCTATCTGGTTACTCTTTATCTTAACATGTACACTGATTGTCTCTCTGTTACATGTTGATAAAGCCCTTAGGATGTGTACTTGATTACCTGGATTATGATGCGGATCATACTAGTGGGACGAAGGTAGTCTATGAGCACATCCTTTAATGTCCCTAGTCGTGGGTGTATCGAGACGGGGCATCGATATACCAGAGTAGACTAGCGTGTAGCTTCTCGACCCATGTAGATAGGCGATGGATGATCCCATATCCATTGGTGTTTGACATCAGAAATGGTATACGGGTGCTCAGTGGAGACTGGGTACACTGGACAGACTCGCCGAGAACTCCTAGATGGTATTATACCTCACGTCAGATGACAGTTCTCTGGTGACACCGGTACAGGTTAGTCTGTCGACCCGAGATTGTCATAGAGTCCTGTGTGATTCCCACCGTGCTTAGATTTCCACCTTACCACGTTCAAGAGAACGTGCAAAATGGTGGTTTTTGGGTACAGTCCCGAGTCATATGGAGGCAATGAGCGATAGGAGGGGATTTCGTCTCTCCCAGTATTGGGGTTTAATGTTGCGCTGTGCTCGATTGGCTATAACAGGAAAGTCCCTGGCCAGGGCTGTTTATGAGATTTACTGGTAAGTGTTATTAGTAGTTTATCGACCTGTTATGAGCCTCACATCGGCATGACTTATCAAGCTATTGGGGTCTGATGTTTACCACCCCCAGGCGAGATATGCGACATATCAGACGAAGAGACCGGACTGTACGGTAGTGTTGCTGTTTGGATTTGCAGAAGTATGAGCATGCTTGCTTGTTGATCTTCTGATCGCTTAATACCCGGGTGGCCGTTACGTTTAGCAGACCGCTTGCGGCTTGTGGGTCTTTGATATGATCATCACCTACTGCCGGCGTATTGACGAGTCTTTAAAGTCCTACACAGAGGTTTCCTGGTTTATGCGAAACGGAGTAGGAGCACATAAGTGATATGTGCGGGACCGAGATTAATGCGTGTATGTGATACCGCATTCTATTCTCGCTATATGTGATATCGGTCGGTTATATGTGATATAGTCGGGTTATCGGATCAAGTGTTGATTCAATAAGTTGTTGCATTGATATTAGTCGGTTGTATGTGATGTAGCCGGATTATTAAATCAAGTGTTGATTTAATAATTTAGTGCATAATTATATATGTGATATATTAATTTACATTAACTAATATTAGCTCACTTAAGAATTCTTTTTCTCACTTGTGTACATTTAGTATATATGTGATATATATTAATGTACATTATTTATGTGTCATGCTTGATGACACATGTGACATGGGTGTATGAGACTTACACCATGCTTATAATAATGGAATGGTTTTATTTATTTAAAGTTAATCAAAATTAGTAGGAAATTAGTCACATTCTTAGAAGCTTGGAGAAGCTTGTAGCATCTTTGACTTAGTCTACTAGTTTTGTTTTACTTGTAGATATTTATTAACCTAACCATTATTGTAACCCATGGTTTATTATCTACATGAGTTAGTGTATAACACTAACTTACCCATGGTTGCTATTCTCACCTCAAGAGTTCATTCTCTCATTCTTCACTTGAGTTTCTTCTTCCTCATGAGAAAGCTCACTAGCTTTTCTCAAGGTGAGAAAAAGAAAACTAAAGAGAGCCCATTTCTTACTTCATCATACTTTACTATTAGCCATTTAGTTTAGGGTGTTTGATTCATTAACCTACCATTAGTGAAGAGATAGCATGAGCTTGAGTCTCCTCGTCGTAGATCATCTTCGGCCTCGAAGAGCTCGAGCAAGCTTGTTCATTTCTCCAAGGAAACCCATACTAGAGTTCGGAAGATCACTACTCGCGGCGAAGGGACTACTACACGGAGCTTTTGAAGTGAAGGACCGGTCTACAAAGGTTGTATTCCTCATTCACTTAGTTGTAAAGTAGTTTACATATTATATCGTCGCATTTTCTAGTAAAGATTCAATGGTTAGGGTTAGCTAGAACGGCAAATTTTTGAAATTTGCATGGACGATGCCTCCAGAAACCTTTCTGCCATGCTAGGGAACCCATTAGTGGTATCAGAGATATGCTAGAAAATTAGACGATATTTGTTAGATTACGAAACCGAAACGACTCCGAAACTTGAAACACTTGAACTTAGTTTTTGTCGATTTTCAAAAGGGCTCTAAAATTTTTTTAAACAAGTACAGAATGGTGTATAAGATACAACTTGTGTTGGATATAGTGCCCTCAGAGTCAATTATTGGATCACAGGCACGTGATTGCAATGATTGAGTGAGGATCTATACCGGTAGGACAGTCTTACTCAAGATGATAGTATGCTATCTGGTTTATCTTTATCATCGTGTACATACTTTAGGTGACATTACAGGTCACTATTGCACGTTGGCAGAGCCCTTAGGATTCTTGCTTGACGGCTAGCAGTATGATGGCGATCATATACGTGGGAGCTGGGGTCTGTAAGCACATCCTTAAAAGGTCCCTAGTCGTGGGAGTTTTTGAGACAGGGCATCGATACTCCATTAGTAGACTAGTGTATACAGTCGAGACCCCGACGAGGGGCGGTGGCCGGTCTCACAAGACATTGGTGTCAGTTGGTTCACCTAAGATGTATACAGGCGCTCATTGGGTTATGAGTACACCGGACAGGACTCACCGGGAACATGCTAGTTGGTATTATACCTGACGTCAGATAGCAGTTCCCTGGTGACATGAGTACAGGTTAGTTCATCGACCTGAGATCGTCATTTGTCTCGTGTGAGTTCCCACTGTGCTTTGATTACTACCCTACCACGGCTCAAAGGAGTCATGCAAACAGGTTTTAGTTGGGTACAGTCCCGAGCCACATGGAGGCAGTGAGCGGATCGGCAGGGGTTTCGTCTCTCCCGGTATTGGGGGTGAGATCGCGCTGTGTCTAGGAGAGCCATTACACGAAGTCCTTGGCCAAGGTAGGAGATTTACTGGTAGGTATTCCAGTAGTATCTCAGGGTGTTCTGGGCTACACTCCGACACGACTTGTACCGCTTTTGGCGGTCTGACTTTTACCAACCCCCTAGGCCCGACATGCGATACTCATAGACGAACGGACCGGACTGTACGGATATTGTCACTGACAGGCTCAGTAGGGTGTCAGGATGAGTTCGCTCATCGACCTCCCTTTTTGTCAATACCTGGTAGCCCGTTACGTACGGCTAGTACCTCTGACGTGCTAGTGGTTAAATCCACATCCAAAGTATTGGTGAGTCTTTAGAGTCCCCCACAGACAGTTTCTCAAGTTTCGGGCGAAACGTTGTAGAGGCCGTATGATATATGGCAGGGTTCGATCATATACATGTAGTCCTGCACGGATCATGATCGGACGGATCATACTAGTGGGCTTTGGTTTAAGCCGGATCCTAGTATTAGATTTGTTGGATTACTTTAGTCTCATCGCATTCGCATTCAGTCGGAATGCGGATGCAGGTATGTATATACAGGTGAGGGGTATCCTTGTGATCCGTCACGAGTTTACTTTAGATGTTGCCGTATCTTTTTGTTGTTGTAAACATTTGGGTTAATGTTTACATATGGAAATAATGAGCTAGAAATCATGATTAGGAGCATTAATTGTGACACATGCACAAGTGGTGACTCATGGTCTCTTTCTTTGTGCATGCGTCACATTATGTGATTCATTTATGAGTTGAAATGAGAGGAAGAGAGAGAAGGGCAGCCATGTAAAGGTTTCCTCTTGTATTTTTTCATTCTCACTCTCTTATTTTTATCATAGATAACAAAAGAAAGAAAAGGCTTCTTCTTCTTCTTCTTCTTCCTCCTCTAGCTCACCATTTCCATTAAAGGCATCATCTTCAACCTCCATCCATACACTCTCATGCGTTGAGAATCAATGGATGCTTGAGACAAAGTGATCACACACATTCTCTACTTCACCTTGGACACGTCGGCTAGCAAACTTCGTGTCCGAGTTGCTTCGGACGAAGCGGGAGCCCGTAAAAAGACTCATTGATGTGGTGCCGTTTCGACGAGAAGATCGGAGATCGGAGATACCGCGAGGAGCTTGGGTTGGTGGCCAAAGATCGAAGGACACAGATCGATCGGTATAGCTTTTCTAACCTTTCTCTAGTTGCTAGTTGTAGGTTAATGGTTCGATCCGGGATTAAAGTCTACGAAAGCGCCGGTTTCAAGTTTAGAAAAAGTTTTCGTTTCCGCATTTTGGCCTCGGACAGACGGCTGGGACGTTACCGTAGACTTACATGGTATCAGAGCCACGCCATTAACCTTTACTAGCTTGTTCTAATGTGTTAAAACATCGATCGATCAAAATTTCCGAAACCGCGTTTCCATTTCTGAGTTTCTGTCGAATTTTTTTTGTGGTCTAAAAATTATTTTGAGTGTTGCAGAAAATTAGGCTTGCTTTTAAAAGAAATCTGAGAAAATTTGGTACACTGATTTCATCATAGAGCCGCGGAACCGCGGCATTACCCTTGTTTTGGCCACGGTTCCGCCGCACTACTGTAGCATTAGGGCACCATTTTTCCTACAGTGGTTTCTGACTTGGAAATGGGGTTTCTGGAATATTTTGTTTGGGCCTAGATTTTGTTTGAGTGCTAGATTTGTGCTTGGGGCCTACTTCGGGAAATTTTGTCGATCGAAGATTTTAGATATGTTAGTTAACGGTACTTACATTATATCTGCGACTGTGAATGTCATTTGATCGGTAAATCTTGTCTAATTGCTATAGCCATTTTAGACGGATTTGCGAACATGACATTCACGTTGATGTTCTGTGTTGTGCTGTGATGTTGCGGATTTGTCGTGGTGGATAGCCTAGATGCAATGGTAGTACAGTTTGGTTATATTTGTACATTTGATATTGCGGGGTGAGCGTCCGACATGTGGACTGCCGTCACTGCCTGTTTGTATATTATTCTTTTGGGGCACGACCGGGCTGAGGTCGATGTACCCGTTGTATATATATTTTACTTTCTGTACTAGGATTACCCCGCGGTGGGGTGCACGGATAGCCAGGTTCTAGAGGGCAACGGGCCCGCATCTCATGGCTTTGAGACGGAGGGGGCTTTACTCTAGAATTGGCGGGCTATTCGCCGCACTCGTAGGGGGTATAGGTGTTAGTGTATATGCCCTAGAGGCCATTACTGTATCATACTAGTTTGTATATTACTTAATGGAAGCTTGGGATATTCACCTTGTATATACAATCTTGCTCAAAATAATAGTATGCTACTTGGTTTGTTTCTACTTCAATGTGTACATGTGTTTATTTTTGTATATCGCCTATACACATTAGTGGAGCCCTTAGGATCTTTGCTTGATTACCAGCGATGTGATGGCCGTTACACTAGTGGGCCTGGGTAATCTATAAGCACATCCTTATGCAGGTCCCTGGTCGCAGGACTATCGAGACAGGGCATCGATACTCCGGAGTAGACCAGCCTATGCGCTTCTCATCCCAGTGTGGGAGACGGTCTGTCCCACAGCCGTCAGTACGTCGTACTTGAGATAGTATGCGGGTGCTCGTTAGGTTACGGGTACACTGGACAGGACTCGTCGGGAACTGACTAGTTGGTATTATGCCTATCGTCAGTTATCAGTTCCCAGGTGACATGAGTACAGCTTAGTCCGCTGACTTGACACTGTCACTTCGCCTCGAGTGTGTTCCCACTACACTTTGATTACTACCCTACCACGGCTCAAAGGAGCCGTGCAAACAGGTGGTAGTTGGGTGCAGTCCCGAAGCACTTGGAGGCAGTGACGGTTAGACAGGATTCGTCTCTCCCGGTATTGGGGGTTGACATCGCGCTGTGTCTAGGAGAGCCATTACATGAGTAGTCCCTGGCCAGGGCAAACGAGATATACTGGTAGGCTTCCAGTGTTATCTCAGAGTGTTTTGGGCTTCGCTCCGGCACGACTTGTACCGCTATTGGGGGACTGACGTTTACCGCCCCCTAGGCCCGCCATGCGATGTATCAGACGAACAGACCGGACTGTACGGAGAATGTCACACTCAGGCTCAGTAGGAGTTCAGATGGGTTTCGCCTCGTCGGTCTTCTTGTCGGCATTACCTGGGGACCGTTACGCACAGCTAGTGCCGCTTGCGGTCTGTGGTTAAACCCACTGCCAGCGTAGTGTCGAGTCTTTAGAGTCCCACACAGAAAGCTTTTCGCCTTTAGGCAAAAGAGTAGAGGTCGCATGGTATTGCGACAGGTCGCATGGTTTTGCGACAGGGTTCGGTCACATCCGTGCACTTGTGCACGCACAGTGTCCGGACAGTTTACACTAGCGGGCTTTGGTTTAAGCCAGATCCTAGTGTACCTTTTGGGATTGGATTTATCCAGTGTGCATTCATGTTCCTCGGAACGCGGATGCGGGTGTGTATGCACAGTTGACAGGGAGGCAGAGGCAGCGGATTCTCATTAGGGTTGTTGACAGTTGACCGTTGACTATTTGACTTTTTGCTCAACCCTAATGAGAATATGATATGTGATTAACTATTATATTAATTAAGTATTATGGTGACATGGTTGTTGACTTTTGTTGACTTTGTTGACCTGTTGACTTTTGTTGACTTGTTGACTTTGTTGACCGGTTGACTAGGCTTGACTAGTTGACCATCATGATAACCATAGCCATCATTTCATGGCAAAGACTTTTACTTGCTTGCTCATTTGTGTAAAATGAGTGCATGAAATGATATGGTTATGGTTGCTTCAACCATCACATAAGACTTTTTTGGTATGATGAGTTATCATGACTTTGGATTATGAGAGGGTGAGAGACAAAAGACTTGCTCATTCTTTCTTGCTCATTCTCTCTCTTGTTCTTGAGCTCTCTTGTTTTGCTCTCACCCTCTTCCTCTTGCTCCCTCTCTTGACTCTATGGTTCTCTTGTCTCATGAGTTGAGAGTCAAGAACCATAGATAAAATCCCATACAAACTCTTCTCTACTCACTCTAGTTCACAAGGTTTAGCAAACCGAGTGAACTAGTTTCTTCAAAGAACGAAGAAGGAGCCAAAGGTTGGAGCTTTCAGGTGGATCTATCTTCGGCGTACGGAGACGACGGGAAGAAGCCATTCCGGACCACCATCGGCGCTTGAAGACGAAGGAGTTCAAGACAAGCAAGGTATAACCCCCTAACCGAGTAGCTAGAAACTCGTAGTTAGGTTGTTAGATAGATGTTTAACCAAGATCCGGGTTTTAGGTCCATGTTACCACCTCCATAAAAATCGTTTTTTACCAAATTCCGCATTCCCGAAAGTACCGGGAGAGGTAGCATGGACTTACAGTGGTATCAGAGCCTAGTTAAACTCTATCTAACATGTTAGCAAGTAACTAGAAGATCGATCAAAAGAAAAAGTCCCGAAAACAAACCCCAAAAATCCGAGTTTCTGTCGATTTTTATACTGTTCAAAAGTTGATTATTTTCACACCTAAAATCGGCTCAGGGTTTTTTAAAGCCACTGTAGAAAAATCACTAAGAGATCCCCCTAAACGACTGCGGAAACGCGGCAATAGCTTGCTATTTGCCGCGGTTCCGCGGCCTCCTTGGCCCCTCTCCGGTGTTTATTTGCTACAGTGTACTTGCAGGGGTATTTTGGGATTTTTGGAATATATATTTTCTGCCCAGATTTTCCAGAACGAAAATTTTATTTTAGGGTCCCGAAAATCCGTATTTTTGATCGAACTTCTAAAAGACTTAAGCTAACGGGTTTTTCTGTAATGTGATATTTGTATTGAACGTCTACTAATCGCTATATGTCGATTAGTGGGGGTTATACAAATCTGTGATCTGTAATGTTGCTGGAATGTGTATATGAATATGTTGGATTGTCGCGGGTGAATAGCCGGGGGTTGTGAGACGAGAGTTTTCTTTTCTTTCAATTCATGTAAATTTGTAAATTGATGTAATAATTATTTGTATGGCCGCACAACCGGGTCGGGGTTGTAGCCGTCATTGTATAATTTCTTTTTACTGTTTTTGCTCTTAGGATAGACCCATGGAGGGGGTGCACAAACTACCGGGTATGCCGAAGTGTCGAGTGGCCTACTCATGGAGATGAGGGAGGTTGCTACGCTTCGGGTACTTGGCGGGTACTTTGCCGCACCCGTAGGGGTCTTGGGTGGGGTATTTGGCTATTCACCGCGACCGTGTAATCTGTTTTTCGTTACAGGCTCGTGCGAATTACAGATTCCTAGTATATCCAATGTATTCATCTGTGATCTGAAATGTTTATCATTGCAGTATATCTATATATGATATTATTTAGGCGTTGCTTATGTTTTTCAGCCGCGCTAGCCCAGCCCCCGCTCTGTCGTTATTTAAGTAACCTAACGGGTAATGACGGGGCCCCGTGGCGAATGCGAATGGCATAAGCGTACGTCATATTTTGGTTGTTTTCTGCAATGGTAGGATTAAATGATGGGACGCATTAAAAGAACTAATGCAAGAATATCACGCATTAAAAGAACTAATGCAAGATAATAAACCAAGTTAAAGTCGCTGGAACATTTTCGAAAAACCACTCGGTTCTTTTCAAAACCAACTTTTAAATGCGGAGCTTGAGCCACTCTTTTTAAAAGCTATCTCGTTCCATCGACTATATCAAGTTCACTACGTTCACGGTTTCGCCAAAACCATTCGTAGCCCTCCGTCGTTTCGTATGAATATTCAACAGTATTCAAGCTGTGTTTGTTGACCTTCGTCAAGGCATAGTGATTGGTAGCTGTTGGGTATTCATATGTTGCATAGATAGATGCGTTGGTTTGGGACATTCGCATTACCTTGTTGACCTTCGTCAAGGGTATATACGGGTGGATTCAAATTAACCTGGATAATGACGGGAAGAACTTGACATGTGACTTATGATTTGTTGACCTTCGTCAAGGTCATAAGAGCATGGGGCAAAAATCCACATCGGGAGTTTCATAAGTACTGAAACTTGCTAGATTTGCATACCATTTGGAGTGTGATGATTCTGGTAGGATTCCTTCAGTTTCGTCACGCGATGATATTTGGATCCCGATCTTACTGTGAGTATATGCTACTCCTCGGGAAATTTCTCACTAATCGATCAATGCTATAAACCTAGTAGGTGCCTAGAAAGGTGTTAGCGGGGCTACGCCCCCAGGGAAAAGAGGTTCTTAAATTAAGGAACATCGCGAAAGCGTTGGAAAACCTCCCTCGAAGTACCGACACCGGCCTGGCTGAACGGTTAAGCAAGTATTGTGCGGTGGGATTGATCCCGACTAATTCTTCCTTTATGGTTTGAGGAGGGATTCGAGAAACAGTGGGAGCCATCCTGTTTAGACAAACTAAAAACCACTCTAAACTTGCAAGAGCATCATGCTGAGTGTTTCTTCTTCTCTCTCCTAATTGCAGCGACTAATCGACATGACTGGACTTAAGTTACTCCTAGATAAAAACAAACTGACAGGGCCAAACTACAAAGATTGGCTCAGGAATGTCAAGATAGCAATCACTTTCGACAAGCTGGGGTATCTTCTTACCACCAAAGCTCCCCCTGTCCCTGGTCCCACTTCCAGCATCGCGGATAAGGAAATCCGCAAGACTTGGGAGATTGATAGCGCGAAGGCCAAGTGCCTCGTACTTGCCTCGATGGACAACGAACATCAGAGGAGGCACGAGAATATGGACCTTGAATCCATATTTCTCCATACAAAAGAACTGTATGGAGAGCAATCTCGTATCGCAAGATACGAAGCGTCGAAAAAGCTATTTTCGGCAAAGATGGCCGTCGGATCATCAGTAGCCGAGCACGTGCTAAAGATGATCGGCTACATTGAGGAGCTCGCGGACCTGGGAACCACATTGGAGAGTGAGCTATATACGGATATAGTTCTCCAGTCCCTTCCTTCCACTTACGCCCAGTTCATACTGAACTTCAACTTACAAGAAAAAGAGGTTGAACTTTCAGAGCTCCTCAACATGCTGAGGAGCGCAGAGGGCACCCTACAGAAAGGTAGGGAAACATCCACTTTGTTTGTAGGAGGATCATTTTCTTCTAGGTCCAAGGCGAAAGCCAAGGGAAAGAAGAAGAAAGCCCCCGCCAAACCAAGGGGCGGTGTTAGTAAAGTGGATACGAAGGGAAAAGCTAAAGCAACAAAGAAAGCGGGGAAGCTTGTGGATAAGGAAGAATGCTTCTATTGTCATAAGAAAGGACACTGGAAGAATGATTGCAGGGCCTGGAAGGCCAGAACACAGGAATTGAAGCAGGTTGCAGCTTCAGCTTCAGGTGTGTATGTTATTGAAAACCGTCTTTCAATAAACTCTACATCCTGGGTATTGGATACCGGATCAGGATCTCATATCTGTAATTCTTTGCAGGCATTGAGAAACCGTAGGGTTTTGAAGGCAGGTGACATGACCCTCAGAGTTGCGAACGGAGCTAGCATGGATGCTAAAGCCGTGGGGGACTATCACCTGGGAATGTCAGATGGACATGTTTTGGTTTTGCGTAATTGCTTTTTTGTACCCAACGCAACTTGTAATATCATTTCTGTATCTTTAGTTTCTAAAGAAGGTTATGAATTTGCGTTTGTAAGTAATGTTGTAAACATTCACCTTAATCAAGTTTTGATTGGGTCAGGTACATTGAGTAATGGTATATACGTATTAAACCAACCACAGATTTTCAATGTCCAGAATACACACAAAAGAAAGTCTCCAGAAATAAATCAGACTTTCTTGTGGCATTGTAGACTGGGTCACATCAATGAGAGAAGGTTGACTAAGTTACATACAGAAGGATATTTGAATCCGTTCGAATATCAATCGTATGCCACTTGTCAATCCTGTCTCAAAGGAAAGATGACAAAGACTCCGTTTACTGGACATGGAGTAAGAGCGAGCGAGCTCTTGGGACTCGTACACAGTGACGTGTGCGGTCCAATGTCTACACATGCGCGAAGCGGCTATTCCTACTTCATTACTTTTACGGATGACTTCTCAAGGTACGGTTATGTCTTCTTAATGAAACATAAGTCCGAAGCCTTTGGAAAATTCCAGGAGTATAAGAATGAAGTAGAGAAACAAACCGGCAAAAGTATCAAGATTCTAAGATCGGATCGAGGTGGAGAATACTTAAGTGCCGAATTCCTGAATTACTTAAAAGAGAATGGTATTCTCTCTCAGCTTACTCCTCCATACACTCCGCAACATAATGGTGTATCGGAGAGACGGAACCGAACCCTATTGGATATGGTTCGGTCCATGATGAGTAACGCTGAGTTACCGCGATCATTCTGGGGATATGCACTAGAAGCAGCTGCGTATCTCTTGAACAAGGCTCCCACCAAGACTGTGCCTACCACCCCATATCAGATTTGGACTGGGAAGAAACCCTGTCTTAAGTATCTTAAGGTATGGGGATGTCCAGCTTTTGTAAAAAAGCAGCATGCGGACAAGCTTGAGGCGCGTTCAGTACAGTGTAAGTTTGTGGGATACCCAAGGAACTCCAGGGGGTATCTTTTCTATTCTGCTGAGGAACAAAAGGTTTTTGTTTCTCAGCATGCCCGCTTCTTGGAAACTGAGTTTTTAGAAACCCAGATAAGTGGGAGCACAATAGAACTGGAAGAAGTTCCAGAAACACGGACTATTACTGAAAGCTTAGTGGAACCAGAAGGTTCAAAAGAACAGGACATTCCTACGCCGCTCCGCAGAAGTAGTAGGCAGACTCATCCGCCCGAGAGATACTACGGTTTTCTCATAGACGGGGATAGAGAGGATTGCATCATAGATTATGATGAGCCTACTAGCTTCCAGCAGGCCGTTCAGAGCGTTGACTCAGTGAAATGGCTGGATGCAATGCGGACCGAAATGGAGTCCATGTACACCAACAAAGTATGGACGTTGGACATTGCTCCAGACGGGGTAAAACCCGTAGGATGCAAGTGGATCTTCAAGAGGAAGATTGGTGTAGATGGACAGGTTGAGACCTATAAAGCTAGACTTGTTGCAAAGGGTTTTCGTCAAAGACCTGGCTTGGACTATGACGAAACCTTTTCTCCAGTGGCTATGCTGAAATCCATTCGGATCCTTCTTGCCATTGCTGCCTTCCACGATTATGAGATCTGGCAAATGGACGTAAAGACCGCTTTTCTAAATGGAAATTTAGAAGAGTGTGTCTATATGGACCAACCAGACGGTTTCATTCAGAGTGGGAGCAGCGGAAAGGTGTGCAAGTTGCTTAAGTCCATCTATGGACTAAAGCAGGCATCGCGGAGTTGGAACATCTGCTTTGATGAGACGGTCAAAGAATTTGGCTTTATCAAAAATCCAGATGAACCATGCATCTATAGTAGATTTGTAGCGAGAACTGTAGTATTCCTCGTTTTATACGTGGATGACATTCTCTTAATAGGAAATGACATTCCTATGCTACAATCTGTCAAGGGGTTCTTGTCACACAGGTTCTCCATGAAAGACCTGGGTGATGCCTCATACATTCTGGGTATCCGGATCTACCGTGACAGATCCAAGAGGATATTAGGACTTTCTCAGTCCAGGTACATCGACACCGTGCTGAAAAGATTCAGTATGGAAGATTCCAAGCGCGGTAACCTACCGGCTTGTCACGGGATCACCCTCTCTAAAGAGATGTCTCCCAAGACTGATTTGGAGAGGGATCGCATGTCTATTATACCCTACGCTTCTGCGGTAGGCTCTATAATGTATGCGATGTTGTGTACCAGACCGGATGTAGCTTATGCACTGAGTGTGGTAAGCCGGTATCAGTCAAACCCTGGGGAGAAACACTGGATAGCGGTAAAGAACATTCTCAAGTACCTGAGAAGGACTAAGGAGATGTTCTTGGTGTATGGCGGAAAAGACCTCCAGATCGAGGCCTTTGCTGACTCCAGCTTCCAGAGTGACAAGGATGATTCCAAGTCCATGTCGGGTTTTGTCTTTACCCTCAATGGAGGGGCGGTGTGTTGGAAGAGTTCCAAACAAGAAACCGTTGCAGACTCGACGATGGAAGCGGAATACATCGCTGCATCTGATGCCGCAAAAGAAGCTGTCTGGATGAGGAAGTTCTTGAAAGAACTTCAGGTGGTTCCGTCCATTGTTGATCCAATACCTCTGTATTGCGACAACAACGGGGCTATAGCTTTAGCGAAGGAACCCAGGTCCCATCAGAGATCCAGGCACATCTTGAGGCGGTATCACCTGATCAGGGAGATCGTGGATCGCCAGGAGATCGAGGTTCGGAGAGTCGCTTCAGAAGATAACACTGCAGATCCATTCACCAAGGCCCTGCCCCAGACTCAGTTCGAGCGGCTGATCGAGATGATAGGTCTTCGATGCGCCAGTACATGGCCTTAGTGCAAGTGGGAGATTGTTAGTGTATATGCCCTAGAGGCCATTACTGTATCATACTAGTTTGTATATTACTTAATGGAAGCTTGGGATATTCACCTTGTATATACAATCTTGCTCAAAATAGTAGTATGCTACTTGGTTTATTTCTACTTCAATGTGTACATGTGTTTATTTTTGTATATCGCCTATACACATTAGTGGAGCCCTTAGGATCTTTGCTTGATTACCAGCGATGTGATGGCCGTCACACTAGTGGGGCTGGGTAATCTATAAGCACATCCTTATACAGGTCCCTGGTCGCAGTACTATCGAGACAGGGCATCGATACTCCGGAGTAGACCAGCGCATGCGCTTCTCATCCCAGTGTGGGAGACGGTCTGTCCCACAGCCGTCAGTACGTCATACTTGAGATAGTATGCGGGTGCTCGTTAGGTTACGGGTACACTGGACAAGACTCGTCGGGAACTGACTAGTTGGTATTATGCCTATCGTCAGTTATCAGTTCCCAGGTGACATGAGTACAGCTTAGTCCGCTGACTTGACACTGTCACTTTGCCTCGAGTGTGTTCCCACTACACTTTGATTACTACCCTACCACGGCTCAAAGGAGCCGTGCAAACAGGTGGTAGTTGGGTGCAGTCCCGAAGCACTTGGAGGCAGTGACGGTTAGACAGGATTCGTCTCTCCCGGTATTGGGGGTTGACATCGCGCTGTGTCTAGAAGAGCTATTACACGAGTAGTCCCTGGCCAGGGCAAACGAGATATACTGGTAGGCTTCCAGTGTTATCTCAGGGTGTTTTGGGCTTCGCTCCGGCACGACTTGTACCGCTATTGGGGGACTGACGTTTACCGCCCCCTAGGCCCGCCATGCGATGTATCAGACGAACAGACCGGACTGTACGGAGAATGTCACACTCAGGCTCAGTAGGAGTTCAGATGGGTTTCGCCTCGTCGGTCTTCTTGTCGGCATTACCTGGGGACCGTTACGTACAGCTAGTGCCGCTTGCGGTCTATGGTTAAACCCACTGCCAGCGTAGTGTCGAGTCTTTAGAGTCCCACACAGAAAGCTTTTCGCCTTTAGGCAAAAGAGTAGAGGTCGCATGGTATTGCGACAGGTCGCATGGTTTTGCGACAGGTCGCATGGTTTTGCGACAGGGTTCGGTCACATCCGTGCACTTGTGCACGCACAGTGTCCGGACAGTTTACACTAGCGGGCTTTGGTTTAAGCCAGATCCTAGTGTACCTTTTGGGATTGGATTTATCCAGTGTGCATTCGTGTTCCTCGAAACGCGGATGCGGGTGTGTATGCACAGTTGACAGGGAGGCAGAGGCAGCGGATTCTCATTAGGGTTGTTGATAGTTGACCGTTGACTATTTGACTTTTTGCTCAACCCTAATGAGAATATGATATGTGATTAACTATTATATTAATTAAGTATTATGGTGACATGGTTGTTGACTTTTGTTGACTTTGTTGACTTTTGTTGACTTGTTGACTTTGTTGACCGGTTGACTAGGCTTGACTAGTTGACCATCATGATAACCATAGCCATCATTTCATGGCAAAGACTTTTACTTGCTTGCTCATTTGTGTAAAATGAGTGCATGAAATGATATGGTTATGGTTGCTTCAACCATCACATAAGACTTTTTTGGTATGATGAGTTATCATGACTTTGGATTATGAGAGGGTGAGAGACAAAAGACTTGCTCATTCTTTCTTGCTCATTCTCTCTCTTGTTCTTGAGCTCTCTTGTTTTGCTCTCACCCTCTTCCTCTTGCTCCCTCTCTTGACTCCATGGTTCTCTTGTCTCATGAGTTGAGAATCAAGAACCATAGATAAAATCCCATACAAACTCTTCTCTACTCACTCTAGTTCACAAGGTTTAGCAAACCGAGTGAACTAGTTTCTTCAAAGAACGAAGAAGGAGCCAAAGGTTGGAGCTTTCAGGTGGATCTATCTTCGGCGTACGGAGACGACGGGAAGAAGCCATTCCGGACCACCATCGGCGCTTGAAGACGAAGGAGTTCAAGACAAGCAAGGTATAACCCCCTAACCAAGTAGCTAGAAACTCGTAGTTAGGTTGTTAGATAGATGTTTAACTAAGATCCGGGTTTTAGGTCCATGTTACCACCTCCATAAAAATCGTTTTTTACCAAATTCCGCATTCCCGAAAGTACCGGGAGAGGTAGCATGGACTTACAATAGGTTGACCCAAGGAGGGGTGCTCAAGTTACCGGATTCCGTGAAGTGCTGGGTGGTCCATTCACTTTATTGAAGGGGGCTGCCTCGCTTCAGGTTTTGGCGGGTAACTTGTCGCGCCCGTAGGGGTCTAAGATTTCTTTGCACAGGCTATCCACACGACCAGGGGAACGTCGGGTTTCAGTAGAGGCACTATGAAACCTGGGGATCCCAGATTATCTGTATTGTTCTGTGATGCTTATTACATTTATGTGATGTTGCATTTATCACGCCTTGAGCGAATATTATATAATGATATATACTAGTAGATGTTGTATATGTTTTACACCCGCGCTAGTTCAGTCCCCGCTCTGTCGTTAGTTAAGTAACCTAACGGGTGATGACGGGACCCAGTGGCGAATGCGGATGGCATATACGTACATTATATTTTCATTCTTTTGTGGTGTGATCAATTGATAGGACTGCATTGATTCGGATCAATGCAAGCTAAAAAATCTTTTCTGATGTTGTTGGAACATTTTTCAAAAAGCTGTTATTGCAAGGACGTTTTCTTTCGTTTTGCACAGTGGTATTCGGTTATGAATATCCAGCACCTCAGTCGACGAGGCAAGGGCCGAGATCCCTTCACCGGGAGTGATCCTTTCACCGGGAGTGACCCCTTGGACAGAAGTTTGCGTCAGGGCAATAACTTCACTATAGCCGATTACTTTTTGCTTTGCATCGTGGTATTCAGTTGGAATATCCCGCACCTCATTCTACGGGGAAGAGCCGAGATCCCTTCACCGGGAGTGACCTCTTTAGCAAAGGTTTTCGCCACTATATTTTTATAAAAAGCTATCCGGTTCCTTCAACGATATCAAGTTCATTACGTTAAAGGTTTTTCGCCAAAAACCATTCGTAGCCCTCCGTCATTTCAGATGGGTAGCGCTTAGTATTCATGCTATGTTTGTTGGCCTTCGTTAAGGCATAGTGTATGGTAGCTACTTGTTACTTTTCTGCTGCATAGATAGATACGTTGGTTTGGGACAGTCGTACAGCCTTGTTGGCCTTCGTTAAGGGCTTGTACGGGTGGGTTCAAATTAACCTAGACAATGACGGGTAGAACTTGACATGTGACTTATGATTTGTTGGCTTTTGTCAAGGTCATAAGAGCATGGGGTAAAAATCACATCGGGAGTTTCTAAAGAAACTGAAACTTGCCAGGCATGCGCATACCTTCTGGAGTATGATAACGTGAGTGGATTCCATCATGTTATCATGCGATGATAGTTGGATCCCGATTCCCACTGATGAGTTGGTTTACTCCTCGGGTGATCCCGACTAATTCTTCTTTCAGGTTTGGAGGAGAATTTGACGATACAGTGGGAGGTTTCCTGATTAGATAAATTGAGAACCATTCTGATCTAGGTTAGAGTGCACGCTGAGTGTTTCTTTTCTCTCTCTCTTTGGCAGCGACCATGACCCGACCCTTGACTATGACTCAGTGACCAAGTTAACCGAACCTTCTTAAAACACTGGTTTTTGGATTGTCAAGAGTTGCATACCTCATTGCCACTCCTACTTTTACCCTTTTTCTCCAGAACACCCCATATTACTACGAACGTCCACTTCCATTGGATAAAACCATTGTATGGTTATATACGAACTCGAAGGAACTTATTCCAGATTCGAGGATGGTTTCCGGTTCTGGAGAAAATGAATAGGACTATTCGGTTGTCTTTTCTTTTTACCTTCTCTCAGATTGCGAGTGCTCCTTGGATTAGGACGGTACACCTATTACGCTAATTGGATAGTCTTCTTCCAAACCATAGGCAGGTGCCGAATGGTAGGGAATGAAGAAAACCAATTAGCCTAACGATGGTGTACAGAAGGTAATGAGTTAAGACAAATAAAGGGATTAGTAAGAGGGCAAAGTAAATTGCGACTGCTATTCACGACCAAACCAAGTATTTCTTCGCCAATCCTATTTCACCTTTGTATTTCTCCGGAACACCCTGTATCACTGCGAAGATCCACAGTTTATTTGGATACTCCATCGTATGGTTATATACGAACTCGAAGGAATTTGTTCCAGTTCGGGGATGGAATGGAGAAATAGGAATAAGGTTTTATTCAGTTGTCTTTTATCTTTACCTTCTCTCGGGTTGCGAGTGCTCCTAGGATTAGGAGAGTACACCTATTACGCTTATTGGATACTCTTCTTCCAAACCATAGGCTGGTGCCGAACGGTAGGGAAGGAAGAAAACCATTTAGCCTAACGATGGTGTGCAGAAGGTAATGACTAAAGACAAATAAAGGGATTTGGAGAGATGTCAAAGAAATATACGGTTATAGTTGTGAATCTGATAATGGAAGAGGCATTACTAGGAATACCCAGATACCCCTTCTAAACATTTACATGTTTCAGTTTCACTGTGTATTGTTAAAAGAAAACTGATTTCCTAATTAGTCCTTACTCCAGGGTATATATTTACCAGGTTTGATTCTCACATCTGTATGGTTTTACAGATGATGAGTGGGAGTAAGTTATTGGGAATTGGGTGATCATCCTCATGATATTGGGATTCATTATAATTGGTGATATCTGAGGAAATCGCTTGGGTTGTTTGCCGGACGACAAATATTTGGTTTTGAATATCCGTTGTTATGCACCAATTTCAAATTGATATATCTGTACGTTTATTTTTATAAAGTGAGATATAACTTTTTGAAATTATGTCTATGACATTTACCTATATCAGTGGATGGTTAGGTAAGGAGCATTAAACAGCGGTGTAATTCTTCTTAACCATAAGTACAGTTTTCAACCTACGACACACAGGGAATGAGTTATTAGACTCAGGGGACTTATACAGAGTATTGTATATTGTCCAGTGTCCATGAGGACAGAGGGATTGGTACTCATACTATATTCTGTTTACTTGTGACTTCTCTAGTTCTTAGACATGTGTTTCGTAGAAATGCATGGTCCAAGTTTTGAGAAGTTATAGGTATAAGAATAAAGTAGAGAACCAAGCGTTGCAAGTATCAGGATTCTTCAAGGTGATCGAAGATCTAGATACTTGTGTATGGTATTCAGTTAATAGTAATGATTAAGAGAACTTGCTTCTCTTTCAGATTACTCAAATCTGGATGTGTTCCTAAGTTGAGTAATGCTGATCGGCCTCTCTCCATTTAGTTGACATGCACTGGAGACAGCTGCATAATTTGAATCTGGTTCCAATTAAATCAGTGCCTCTGTTTATATATTGGATATAGAATAGTTCATATCTTAACAATGTTAAGGTACGGAGAGTTGTCCGGCTTATGATTAAAACCAGACTCTAGATAACTCAAGGCACATATCTGTAGTGGCTGTTTGTGGGTTGACCCTTGTTGGATATATATGCCCTAGAGGCCTACATTGTATAGGATGCTTGGGATATGTATGTACATGACAGTCTTGCTTGATATGATAGTACGCTATTTGGTTTGACTTTGTCTTAACGTATAATATATTTTACTTGGTATTTATATATATATGTTGATAAAGCCCATAGGGTGTTTGTCTGACTACCGGCGTTATGATGGCAGTCATACTAGTGGGAGCTGGATAGTCAATAGGCACACCCTTAGATGTCCCTGGTCGCAGGAGTATCGAGATTGGGCATCGATACTCCGGAGTAGACTAGTGTATACATATCTAGACCCTGACAAGGGGCGATGGATTTGTCCCGCAACCATTGGTGGAGTTCACCTAAGATTGTATACAGATGCTCACTGGGTGTGAGTACACCGGACAGGACTCGCCGAGAACTGACTGGATGGTATTATACCTAACGTCAGATAGCAGTTCTCAGGTGACATGTGTGCAGGTAGTCCGTTGACTTAAGGTCATCATTTGTCTCGTGTGAGTTCCCACTGTGCTTTGATTGTTACCCTACCACGGCTCAAAGGAGTCGTGCAAACAGTTTTCAGTTGGGCACAGTCCCGAGCCACGTGGAGGCAGTGAGCGACTGTTAGGGATTCGTCTCTCCCGGTATAGGGAGTTGATATCGCACAGTGGTCGTTTGGTCATTACCATAAGTCCCTGGCCAGGGCTGATTGAGAATTACTGATAGGTTGATCAGTAGATTCTCGGATGGTGATGAAGCCATACCGACACGACTTGTACGGTTATTAGGGGTCTGACGTCCACCACCTCCCTAGACCATACATGCGATACTCTTAGACGAACAGACCGGACTGTGCGGATATTGTCACAGACAGGCTCAGTAGGATTTCAGATGGGTTACCTCATCAGCTTTTCTTATCGACAACTACCTGGGGACCGTTACGTACAGCTAGTGCCGCTTGCGGTCTGTGGTTAAACCCACTGCCAGCGTAGTAGTCGAGTCTTTAGAGTCCCACACAGAGATTTCCCAAACCCAGGCGAAAAGATATAGAGGTCGTATGGTTTTACGACAAAGGTTCGGACGCATACGTGTTTTATCGCACGTGCGACATTCGGACAGTTTTTACTAGCCGGCTTTGGTTTAAGCCAGATTCTAGTATCAGGTTATTGGATTTATACAGTCTAAAGTTTTTCCGTGTTTTCACGGATGAGAGGGGCGTTCTCGTAATTTTTCGAGAAGCTTCTAGAAGGATGTGACATAAAGAGAGAGGTGGCATTTTCATTTAATGAATAAGTGACTCATTGTGAATGATTCATCACATCATTAATGCATTATTAAATGCTTAATGACTCATGTAATGAATCACCCACTTGCATTAATGAAACATGATGAATATTCACTTATTATTCATTTATCTTTTATTTCATTATGTTTCATATATATCAAGTGAGAAACATTTATTCATAGAATAATTCATTATCATCTTCTCACTCTCTCTCTTCAAGCTCTCTCTCCTTCACCAAAGCCTAATCCTACCCCTCATGAGTTGAGAACAAGGATTAGGAAAGACTAATTACTCCATAACCTATCTCTACATCATCTTAGCAACTCTATTTAGCAACTAGAGAAACTAAGTAACCTCAAGTTTAGAGGTTATAGCTTGGATTAGGGTTCTCGGGTGGATCATCTATCACGGGAGAAAGCCGAAGAGGACGTGGAGATCCAAAGAGGCCGTAGACAACATCAAGACGAAGGACTAGAACCGTTTGGTATAATTCCTTCGCATAGTAGATTAAAACTCTAAAGCTTTCGTTTAAAACTTGTATAGCAAACGATTCGTACGGTTAATCGATGTTTGATCATAGAACTTAATTGTTATTCATATTTCCGCCTCCCCACAAGTATTGGGGTGTTGAACATCGACTTACAGTGGTATCAGAGCCTAGCTAAACAAGTTTTAACTTAATCGCAAATTTGTACGAATTTCGAACGGAAAAACGAAGCCGGAAAACCCTAAAAATAACAAGTTTCTGTCGAATTTAAAATGAAGTCCAAAAATTTTTCAGGCATGTTCAGAAAGCTAGTTATGAAACCAGAAGAACACCCAAGAAATTTGGGGCCATGACTCGGCCAATTGACCGCTCTTCCGCGGCGGATCCCACCGATCCGCCGCGCTTGCGCGGCCGAGTCGCCGAGTCATGATCCCAATTTTCTTTGGTGGGTTCTCTGGTAAATTTGGGATTTTCTGGAATATTTAATTGTTGCTCAGGTTTCAGTTTAACAGAGCAGATTTTGGAGCAACATTAAAGGTGTTTAATCGATCGAAATTGTACAGTATTTGCATATTGGATTATATCTGTGATTGTATAATGTGTTCGTAAACCTCCCCTAACTGCTAGTATGTCGGTTGGCAGGGGGTTGCACATTTCTGTAATGGTTTTATCTGTTTGTGCATATAAACTGTATTGGACTGTTGTGGTGATTAGCCGGGGTTTTGTGATGGGTTATTGTTTTAATTCATTTGATGTAATTGTAACAAGTTGTAATATTATTTTGCGGGGCACATCCAGGTTGCGGTTGTAGCCACCGTTGTATTATTTCTTTTTACTATTTTTGCTCCTAGGACAGACCCAAGGTGGGGTGCACAAACTGCCGGGCGGGTAGTTTGCCGCACCCGTAGGGGTCGAGGGTGGGGTAATGGCTATTCATCACAACTGTGTAATCTGTCTTTTCTTGCAGGCTCAAAAGAAATACAGATTGCTTGCAAATCCAATATTGTTTATCTGTGTTCTGGAATGTATATCATTGCGTCAGACGAATGTAAAATATCTATATATATGATAGCTATTTAGACGTCGCTTATGTTTTTCACCCGCGCTAGCCCAGCCCCCGCTCTGTCGTTAGTTAAGTAACCTAACGGGTGATGACGGGACCCAGTGGCGAATGCGGATGGCATAAGAGGACGTCATATTTTCGTTGTTATCTGTAATGATAGGTTAAAGATGGGACGCATTATCATTAATGCAAAGAAAATAAAACCTAAACTGAATCGTTGGAACAATTTCTAAATACCACTCGGTTTTCTTGAAAAAGCAAATTTTAAATGCGGAGCTTAAACCACTCCTTTTAATAAAAGCTATCTTAGTTCCTTCGATCAAATCAAGTTCATTACGTTAACGGTTTTTTGCCAAAAACCAGCCGTAACCCTCCGTCGTTTCAGATAGACAGCACATCGTATTCATGCTATGCTTGTTGGCCTAAGTCAAGGCATAGTGTATGGTAGCAGTGTGTGTGCCTATTTGTTGCATAGATAGATGCATTAGTTTAATACAGACGTACACCTTGTTGGCCTACGTCAAGGGCTTGTACGATGTATTTAAATTGATCAGGACAACGACGGGTAGAACTTGACTTGCGTCTTATGACTTGTTGGCCTACGTCAAGGTCTATAAGAGCTTGGGGTAAAAATCACATCGGGAGTTTCAAACATAAAGGAAACTTGCAGATTTAGCTTACCTTCTGGAGTGTGGTGACTAGAGTGGCTTCCATCTAGGGCATCATGCAATGATAGTTGGATCCCGATCCCACTGATGAGTAGGATTACTCTCGGGAATTTCTCTCACTTAACAATCAATGCTATAAACCAAGTAGGTGCCTAGAAAGGTGTTAGAGGGGCTACGCCTCCAGGGAAAAGAGGTTCTTTAATTAAGGAACTTCGCGAAAGCGTTGGAAAACCTCCCTCGAAGTACCAACACCAGCCTGGCTGAAAGGTTAAGCAAGTATTGTGACGTGTGATTAAATCCTGACTAGTTCTTCTTTTAGGTTTTGAAGAAGGATTTGAGGAAACAGTGGGAGCCATCCTGTTTAGATAAATTAATAAACCAATCTAAACTTGCAAGAGCATATGCTGAGTGTTTTCTTTTCTCTCTCTCTGGCAGCTACCATGACTGGACTAAAACTATTACTCGAAAAGAATATACTAACCGGGCAGAACTATAAAGACTGGCTAAGAAACGTCAATATTGCGCTGACTTATGACAAAGTTGCATATGTTACCACCGCTGTTCCTCCCCTTATCCCGGGACCAGATTCCTCAGTTGCGGACAAGGAAGTTCGTAAAACCTGGGATCTAGATTGTGAGCGAGCTAAGTGTATCGTGCTGGCGTCCATGAATAATGAACTCCAGAAGCAGCACGAGAGTATGGATATTGCATCCATATTCCTCCATTGCAAGGAATTGTATGGTGAACACTCCCGTATCGCGAGGTACGAAACCTCAAAGAAACTCTTCCAGATGAGGTTAGCTCCAGGATCGCCTGTTGGAGAGCACGTCCTCAAAATGATCACCCTCATTGAGGAACTCGCAAACCTGGGATGCATGCTAGAGAACGATTTGTATATCGACTTGATTTTGCAGTCCCTTCCCCACACCTTCTCTCAGTTCGTGCTGAACTTCAACATGCACGAAATGGAAGCGGATCTTCCAAAGCTCCTCAACATGTTGAGGGTAGCAGAGACCTCCTTGAAAAGGGAGAAGACCCCCGTTCTGTATGTTGGCCAATCATCTTCTTCCAAAACTAAAGCGAAAGCTAAAGGGAAGAAGAAGATGAAAGCCACCAAACCGAAGGGTGGGGTCAAGAAGGTGCAGGGAACGAACAAGGCAGGAAGGGTGAAGGCAGAAAAGAACGAGTGTTTCTATTGTCACAAGCAGGGGCACTGGAAGAAGGATTGTCAGGCCTTCAAAGCCAAGGACATGAAGCAAGTTGTTGCTTCTACTTCAGGTGTGTTCGTAATCGAAAATTGTCTTTCAGTAAACTCTACTTCATGGGTACTTGATACCGGTTCTGGTTCTCACATCTGTAATTCTTTGCAGGATCTGAGAAATAGTAGAGTACTGGGGGTAGGTGATATGACTCTCCGGATGGGCAATGGAATGCATGTAGATGCAGTTGCAATAGGGGAATATCACCTAGGGTTGAATAGTGGAAACATTTTGGTATTGTATAACTGTTTTTGTATTCCCAGTATGTTGTGTAATATTATATCAGTATCTTTATTGTCTAATAAAGGATATAATTTTGTGCTTGAAAGAAATGTCATGAACATTATCCTAAATCAAGAACTGATTGGGTTTGGCACACTGGAAAACGGAATATACATACTTAATCAACCACAAATTTTCAATATTCAAAACACGCGTAAAAGAAAGGCTCCAGATTCAAATCAAGCCTTCCTATGGCATTGTAGACTTGGTCATATAAATGAAACAAGGTTGACTAAGTTACATAAAGATGGATATCTAGATTCGTTTGAATATTCATCATATGCAACTTGTCAATCATGTATCAAAGGAAAAATGACCAAATCTCCGTTCACCGGACATGGAGAAAGAGCCACCGAACTCTTGGGACTAGTACACAGTGATGTATGTGGTCCGATGTCTATACATGCACGAAGTGGTCACTCCTACTTCATCACTTTTACTGATGACTTCTCTAGGTATGGACATGTGTTCTTAATAAAGCATAAATCCGAGGCTTTTGAGAAGTTTAAGGAGTATAAAAATGAAGTAGAGAAACAAACTGGTAAAAGCATCAAGACACTTCGATCTGATCGAGGTGGAGAATACTTAAGTACCAGTTTCCTTGAATACTTGAAAGCAAATGGAATACTCTCTCAGCTTACTCCTCCTTATACACCTCAGCATAATGGTGTATCAGAAAGAAGGAATCGCACGCTATTAGATATGGTGCGATCAATGATGAGTAGTGCTGAGTTACCACTTTCCTTCTGGGGATTTGCTCTAGAATCAGCCGCATATCTATTAAATAGAGTTCCAACTAAGTCTGTACCTACCACTCCATATGAAATGTGGTGTGGGAAGAGACCATATCTTAAGTATATCAAGATATGGGGGTGTCCGGTATATGTCAAAAAGCATAATCCGGACAAGCTCAAGGCACGATCGGTTTTGTGCAAGTTTGTAGGATACCCCAAGCATTCAAGGGGGTACATGGTCTACCACACTGAAGAACAAAAGGTGTTTGTCGCTCGTCACATTGTCTTCTTAGAAAGCGAATTTCTTGCAAAAGAAATTAGTGGGAGCGCGGTAGAACTGGAAGAAATTCCAGAACCTCAAACTGCAACCGAGGACTTAGAAGAATCTCAGATTTCAATAGAACATGACGTACCAACGCCACTCCGCAGATCTAGTAGGCTTTCTCATCCTCCTGAAAGATACTATGGTTTCCTTCTTGATGGGGATCGAGAGGATTGCATCATCGATGATGATGAGCCTACTAGTTTTCAGCAGGCTATCACAAGTAGCGACTCAGTAAAGTGGCTGGATGCCATGAGATCCGAAATGGAATCCATGTATACCAATAAAGTATGGACTTTAGAAGTTGCTCCTCCTGGGGTAAAACCAGTTGGGTGCAAATGGATCTTCAAAAAGAAGATTGGTACATTTGGACAAGTGGAAACGTACAAAGCTAGACTAGTAGCAAAAGGTTTTCGTCAAAGACCAGGATTGGACTACGATGAAACTTTTTCACCAGTAGCTATGATTAAATCCATTCGGATCATGCTTGCCATTGCTGCCTTCCATGACTATGAAATCTGGCAAATGGATGTAAAAACAGCTTTTCTAAATGGACATCTAGAAGAGAGTGTTTACATGGATCAACCAGAAGGTTTCTTAGACAGTGGGAGCAGCGGAAGAGTGTGCAAATTGCTTAAATCCATTTATAGGTTAAAGCAAGCATCGCGGAGTTGGAACATCTGTTTTGATGAAACAGTCAAGGAATTTGACTTTATCAAAAATATAGATGAACCATGTGTTTATAGGAAGATTGTGGAAGGAGCAGTAGTCTTCCTCGTTTTGTACGTCGACGACATACTACTGATAGGGAATGATATCCCTATACTACAATCAGTAAAGCTCTTCTTGTCACAGAAATTCTCTATGAAAGACTTGGGAGATGCATCATACATTCTGGGCATTAAGATCTATCGAGATAGATCTAATAGGATATTGGGACTTTCACAGTCCAGGTATATAGACACTATACTAAAGAGATTTAGTATGGAAGATTCCAAGCGCGGCAATATGCCCGCTTGTCACGGAATCACCCTCTCAAAAGAGATGTCTCCAAAGACTGATGAAGAGAGGGCTCGCATGGGCACTATACCCTACGCTTCGGCGGTAGGATCAATAATGTATGCGATGTTATGTACCAGACCAGATGTAGCTTACGCACTTAGTGTGGTAAGCAGGTATCAATCGGACCCAGGTGAGAAGCATTGGATAGCGGTGAAGAACATTCTCAAGTATCTGAGAAGGACTAAGGAGATGTTCTTGATTTACGGCAATAAGGACCTCCAGGTAGAGGCTTTTACCGACTCCGGCTTCCAAAGTGACAAGGATGATTCTAAATCTATTTCGGGTTTTGTGTTTACCCTCAATGGAGGGGCGGTAAGTTGGAAGAGTTCCAAACAAGATACCGTCGCAGACTCAACTATGGAGGCTGAGTATATAGCTGCTAGTGAAGCCGCAAAAGAGGCTGTCTGGATAAGGAAGTTCATTTCTGAACTTCAGGTGGTTCCGTCCATTGCCAATCCAATACCGTTGTATTGCGATAACAATGGCGCTGTAGCTTTAGCGAAGGAACCAAGGTCCCATCAGAAATCCAGGCATATCTTAAGGCGTTTTCACCTGATCAGGGAGATCGTGGATCGTCGGGAGATCGAGATACGGAGAGTAGATACAAAAGACAACACGGCAGATCCATTCACCAAGGCCATTCCTCAAGTACAGTTCGAGAGGCTTTTTGAGATGTTGGGCATGCGGTACGCAAGCAACTGGATCTGGTAGAGACAGTGGGTACTCATTGCGCCAATTATAGGCCTTAGTGCAAGTGGGAGATTGTTGGATATATATGCCCTAGAGGCCTACATTGTATAGGATGCTTGGGATATGTATGTACATGACAGTCTTGCTTGATATGATAGTGCGCTATTTGGTTTGACTTTGTCTTAACGTATAATATATTTTACTTGGTATTTATATATATATGTTGATAAAGCCCATAGGGTGTTTGTCTGACTACCGGCGTTGTGATGGCAGTCATACTAGTGGGAGCTGGATAGTCAATAGGCACACCCTTAGATGTCCCTGGTCGCAGGAGTATCGAGATTGGGCATCGATACTCCGGAGTAGACTAGTGTATACATATCTAGACCCTGACAAGGGGCGATGGATTTGTCCCGCAACCATTGGTGGAGTTCACCTAAGATTGTATACAGATGCTCACTGGGTGTGAGTACACCGGACAGGACTCGCCGAGAACTGACTGGATGGTATTATACCTAACGTCAGATAGCAGTTCTCAGGTGACATGTGTGCAGGTAGTCCGTTGACTTAAGGTCATCATTTGTCTCGTGTGAGTTCCCACTGTGCTTTGATTGTTACCCTACCACGGCTCAAAGGAGTCGTGCAAACAGTTTTCAGTTGGGCACAGTCCCGAGCCACGTGGAGGCAGTGAGCGACTGTTAGGGATTCGTCTCTCCCGGTATAGGGAGTTGATATCGCACAGTGGTCGTTTGGTCATTACCATAAGTCCCTGGCCAGGGGCTGATTGAGAATTACTGATAGGTTGATCAGTAGATTCTCGGATGGTGATGAAGCCATACCGACACGACTTGTACGGTTATTAGGGGTCTGACGTCCACCACCTCCCTAGACCATACATGCGATACTCTTAGACGAACAGACCGGACTGTGCGGATATTGTCACAGACAGGCTCAGTAGGATTTCAGATGGGTTACCTCATCAGCTTTTCTTATCGACAACTACCTGGGGACCGTTACGTACAGCTAGTGCCGCTTGCGGTCTGTGGTTAAACCCACTGCCAGCGTAGTAGTCGAGTCTTTAGAGTCCCACACAGAGATTTCCCAAACCCAGGCGAAAAGATATAGAGGTCGTATGGTTTTACGACAAAGGTTCGGACGCATACGTGTTTTATCGCACGTGCGACATTCGGACAGTTTTTACTAGCCGGCTTTGGTTTAAGCCAGATTCTAGTATCAGGTTATTGGATTTATACAGTCTAAAGTTTTTCCGTGTTTTCACGGATGAGAGGGGCGTTCTCGTAATTTTCCGAGAAGCTTCTAGAAGGATGTGACATAAAGAGAGAGGTGGCATTTTCATTTAATGAATAAGTGACTCATTGTGAATGATTCATCACATCATTAATGCATTATTAAATGCTTAATGACTCATGTAATGAATCACCCACTTGCATTAATGAAACATGATGAATATTCACTTATTATTCATTTATCTTTTATTTCATTATGTTTCATATATATCTAGTGAGAAACATTTATTCATAGAATAATTCATTACCATCTTCTCACTCTCTCTCTTCAAGCTCTCTCTCCTTCACCAAAGCCTAATCCTACCCCTCATGAGTTGAGAACAAGGATTAGGAAAGACTAATTACTCCATAACCTATCTCTACATCATCTTAGCAACTCTATTTAGCAACTAGAGAAACTAAGTAACCTCAAGTTTAGAGGTTATAGCTTGGATTAGGGTTCTCGGGTGGATCATCTATCACGGGAGAAAGCCGAAGAGGACGTGGAGATCCAAAGAGGCCGTAGACAACATCAAGAAGAAGGACTAGAACCGTTTGGTATAATTCCTTCGCATAGTAGATTAAAACTCTAAAGCTTTCGTTTAAAACTTGTATAGCAAACGATTCGTACGGTTAATTGATGTTTGATCATAGAACTTAATTGTTATTCATATTTCCGCCTCCCCACAAGTATTGGGGTGTTGAACATCGACTTACAGACCCGGGCTATGACGAGGGTTGACTTTCTACTATCTGGAAGATCAATAATGATATTGTTCTTGACTCACCACAGTTTTAGTAAAATGGATTTTTCCAGAAAACAGAAGTGGGAGTATGGTAGAACTGGAAGTGATTCCAGAACCGCAAATGATTACTGAAAATTTGATAAGAACCTAAAGATTCGATCTGGTTTGACATTCTATTGGCCACTCCGCATATTTGTTGGGTAACCTCAGGCACCCAAGAGGTACTCTGGTAGCCTCAAGGACGGTGACAGGGAGGTTCTTGTTTACCCAGACTTGACACTGCTGTTGATCCAGACTGTGAGACCCGGCAGGAGGATGAGTATAGCGTCGTTCTAAACTAGCTTTAGAAGTGTATGTGTATAAGACTCTGCCAGAGGGTTGTCGTAGTCAGTGGGAGCAGCGGAAGCATAATGGACAAGTAGCTTATGTCTATTTATAGACTAAAGCAGATATAGCGGAGATAGATCGTCTATTTCTGATGTGACAGTCATAGGTTTGACTTCTACAGAATAGGGGATTGATCTTTAAAGAAAGTAGTAGGGTGTGATGTCCTGGTATTTGGATTACATACACAGAGTAGGAAGCGAAAATCCTATACTACGATCGGTTATACTTTGGTTGTCACACAGTGGTTTCTCCACATAGGATATAGATATAATATCAGACTTTCTGATTACTATATCTATGGTTTTAGATATGGATTTGGGTAGTATCCCAATCTGGGTACTTAGACAGCATTATAAATGTGTTTTAGAATGGACGATTCCTGGCACGGTAGTGTACCTGCAGGTGATGGAGTCACCCTCTCTAAAGGTGTCTTACAGACTAAAGGGGAGAGGGATGCGCATGATTGGCACATCACTTGCTTAGGCAATTGAGTCAATCATGAGATGTCAAGTACCACACCAGATGTTGTTTTTATACTAGATGCAATAAGTTGTGATATTAATCCTATCCTGGAGAAACGTTCGGAAGCAGTTTTAGAACATAAGTAGATGTTCTAGGGATATGATAACGACAGCCTCCTTCGGGAGACGGTTATCATTCCAGGCTTCCAAGGTGACCTGGATGACAGGGTGACTGTCAGAGTTGTAGTTTTCCCTCTGACGAGGGGCAGTTGTTTGGACAGGAGGTCCAAGCGGATACTGAGGGAGGCATGGCCAGGATACTGATTAAGTTCAGTTGACGATACAGTCTAAGAAGTTTGGATTTGGAGTTCATTTATGAACTGGGTCCCATCAGATATCCAGACATATTCTAAGACAGGTATTGCTCATTTCGGGAGATGGCTTTCTCCGCGAACTTGAAATAAAGAGAGACATAGAAAGACACATTAGGGTGGATCCACTCACTGAGGCTATTCCTCGAACGCAATAGTTTCGCAAACGGGCTTTGTGAGACTGATCAGTAGAGGAGTTGGTTGTTCGGTATCACACGGGCTGTGAGTATGCGACATCGCAATAATTAGTCTTGAGTGCAAGTGGGAGATTGTTGGATATAGTGCCCTCAGAGTCAATTATTGGATCACAGGCACGTGATTGCAATGATTGAGGGAGGACCTATACCGGTAGGACAGTCTTACTCAAGATGATAGTATGCTATCTGGTTTATCTTTATCATCGTGTACATGCTTTAGGTGACATTACAGGTCACTATTGCACGTTGGCAGAGCCCTTATGATTCTTGCTTGACGGCCAGCAGTATGATGGTGATCATATACGTGGGAGCTGTGGTCTGTAAGCACATCCTTAAAAGGTCCCTAGTCGTGGGAGTTTTCGAGACAGGGCATCGATACTCCATTAGTAGACTAGTGTATACAGTCGAGACCTCGATGAGGGGCGGTGGCCGGTCTCACAAGCCATTGGTGTCAGTTAGTTCACCTAAGATATATACAGGTGCTCATTGGGTTATGAGTACACCGGACAGGACTCGCCGAGAACATGCTAGTTAGTATTATACCTGACGTCAGATAGCAATTCCCCGGTGACATGTGTACAGGTTAGTTCATCGACCTGAGATCGTCATTTGTCTCGTGTGAGTTCCCACCGTGCTTTGATTACTACCCTACCACGGCTCAAAGGATTCATGCAAACAGGTTTTAGTTGGGTACAGTCCCAAGCCACATGGAGGCAGTGAGCGGATCGACAGGGGTTTCGTCTCTCCCGGTATTGGGGATGAGATCGCGCTGTGTCTAGGAGAGCCATTACACGAAGTCCTTGGCCAAGGCAGGAGATTTACTGGTAGGTATTCCAGTAGTATCTCAGGGTGTTCTGGGCTACACTCCGACATGACTTGTACCGTTTTTGGGGGTCTGACTTTTACCAACCTCCTAGGCCCGACATGCGATACTCATAGACGAACGGATCGGACTGTACGGATATTGTCACTGATAGGCTCAGTAGGGTGTCAGGATGAGTTCGCTCATCGACCTCCCTTTTGGTCAATACCTGGTAGCCCGTTACATACGGTTAGTACCTCTGACGTGCTAGTGGTTAAATCCACATCCAAAGTATTGGCGAGTCTTTAGAGTCCCCTACAGACAGTTTCTCAAGTTTCGGGGGAAACGTTGTAGTGGCCGTATGATATATGGCAGGGTTCGATCATATACGTGCAGTCCTGCATGGATCATGATCGGACGGATCATACTAGTGGGCTTTTGTTTAAGCCGGATCCTAGTATTAGATTTGTTGGATTACTTTAGTTTCATCACATTCGCATTCAGTCGGAATGCGGATGCAGGTATGCATATACAGGTGAGGAGTATTCTTGTGATCCGTCACGAGTTTACTTTAGATGTTGCCATATCTTTTTGTTGTTGTAAACATTTAGGTTAATGTTTACATATGGAAATAATGAGTTAGAAATCATGATTAGGAGGATTAATTGTGACACATGCACAAGTGGTGACTCATGGTCTCTTTCTTTGTGCATGTGTCACATTATGTGATTGATTTATGAGTTGAAATGAGAGGAAGAGAGAGAAGGGCAGCCATGTAAAGGTTTCCTCTTGTATTTTTTCATTCTCACTCTCTCATTTTTATCATAGATAACAAAAGAAAGAAAAGGTTTCTTCTTGTTCCTCCTCTAGCTCACCATTTCCATTAAAGGCATTATCTTCAACCTCCATCCATACACTCTCATGCGTTGAGAATCAATGGATGCTTGAGAAAAAGTGATCACACACATTCTCTACTTCACCTTGGACACGTCGGCTAGCAAACTTCGTGTTCGAGTTGCTTCGGACGAAGCGGGAGCCCGTAAAAAGACTCATTGATGTGGTGCCCTCCCGACGAGAAGATCGGAGATCGGAGATGCCGCGAGGAGCTTGGGTTGGTGGCCAAACACCGAAGGACACGGATCGATCGGTATAGCTTTTCTAACCTTTCTCTAGTTGCTAGTTGTAGGTTAATGGTTCGATTCGGGATTAAAGTCTACGAAAGCGCCGGTTTCAAGTTTAGAAAAAGTTTTCGTTTCCGCATTTTGGCCTCGGACAGACGGCCGGGGCGCTACCGTAGTCTTACAACATGAACACCACCAAAAATTGGTCCAATTTCACCTCAAAGTGGTCGGCCACATCATGATTAAAACCGGTGAGCTCGGGTCAATTTTGGCTTTTTAGCTTCAAATTTTGGTGGTGTTCCAGTTTCTGGGTTTTGATGTTTCAGGTGTTGTTTGTTTTTGCTAAATTTGCATATGATGTTAACTTTTTGTAAAGGCAATTCGGAGTGTTTCGCAGTCGTAATTCTCATATGTATTCGGGTTATTTAGACGATGTTAAAAAAATTGAACGGATATCAATAACCCATATTTTCCCTCATTGAAATTTTCCAAGAGTTGGATTTTTCTGAGTTTAAAATTTTCAGAAAATCATGCAAGCGAGTCTGTGGACCCTCTAGAAGAACGATATCCAAACTTGAATTTTTGGATCACGGAACCGCGGTCATACCCTAGGGTTTGCCGCAGTTCCGTGGCGACTTGAGTGAGACATGGGTCGGCCCTTCTACGGATGGTTCATAGGAGCTGTGGCAGTTTCTGGGAACTTTTTGAACTCCGCCCAAGTGTTGAGCTTGTTGGGAAATTTTGGGTGCTTGCTTATTCGATCGAAAAGTTTAATTTCGTCTAGCTATCTGTGATTGTGATACAATAATTGGAATCTATTTAGTTTCGTGCAAGTTTAATATTTCGGTCTCGGGTGAAATTGGGAATCTTGTTGAATTACCCGACTTCTTTTGAAAAGTGTTTTCATAGTTGAGACCTAAATGTAAGATTTGCATTGTTAGGCATGAAATCCGGAATATGGGATATTCCGGGTTTATGATGTCTAAGAGTAGTGACGATTCCAATTATTGTAGTTTTTCACTTTTTTTTCTGCCACCATAAGTGTAATATGTGGTGTATCACCGGTTTCGTTGCTATATGTCAACGACAATTGGGATACGCATATTTACTTACGTTGATGACATGTGATGTTATGTGTTGCTGTGATATATTATATTGGATCGTCGTGTTTGAATAACCGGTTTTTTTTATGTGAGATGAGAGTTTTTCATTTTCATTCATGTAAAAACTTGTATGTAATATTCTTTTATTGGGGCACTTCCAGGTTGAGGAGGATGTCACCGTTGATGTATATTATTTACTTTTCCACATTAGGATAGACCTAAGGAGAGGGGCACAAGTAACCGGGTTTTAGAGTCCAGTGGGAGACTATCTCGAGGCGTCGAGTCCGGGTCTCCAAACTCTAGAATTGGTAGGGTTGCTTGCCGCTCTCATCGGGGTCTAGGGATGTGGGTTTGGCTATTCATCGCGACCGTGGAATTCGTGTTTCATACAGGCTTAATATAAAACCCAGAAATCCTAGTATATGCAATATTTCATATGTTGATTTCTGCTGCGATATTCTGTGATGTGATCACTTTATATGTTTGAGACGAATGCTTTATTATTATATATGTGATATATTATATAGACGTTGCTTATGTTTTACACCCGCGCTAGCCCTGCCCCGCTCTGGCGTTAGTTACCAAACCTAGGACATCGAGGCGAATGCGGATGACATAAGCGTACGTTGTATTTATCTGTGATACTTAGGTAACTTAAATGATGGGACTTCATTAATGAGATTAATGAAAGAAAATAAACCTAAAAATATTATGGAATCAAATTTTCAAAAACAGGTAGCTCTAGTTGTTGCTTTGCATAGCGGTATTCCTTATAGAATATCCTGCACCTTATTCGATAAGGAAAGAGCCGAGATCCCTTCACTGGGAGTGACCGCTTTAGCAATAACTGGCAGATGCTACAACCCTCGGTTTCTTCTTTTGATTGCTTTTCTAGTTCTTGCTTTGCATAGTGGTATTGTGAATATCCTGCACCTCATTCGACGAGGAAAGAGCCGAGATCCCTTCACCGGGAGTGACCTCTTTAGCGAAACTAGCAAAGGCCTAAAAAACACTCCATTTTAAATCATTTGATTCTACAACGATATTAAGTTCATTACGCAAAAGGTTTTCCTAAAAACCTGTCGTAGCCCTCCGTCATTTCAGTTAAGTAGTATTTAGTATTCGTGCTGCGTTTGTTGACCTTGTCAAGGCATAGTGTGCGGTAGATGATTAGTACTTATCTGCTAGCATATGATGCGATTAGATTAGGGTAGTCGTGCGACCTTGTTGACCTTGTTAAGGGTCATGCGGGTGGGTTTAATTCAATCAGGAAATGACGGGTTGAACTTAACTTGCGGTCTATGCTTTGTTGACCTTGTCAAGGCCATAGATCACTTGGGGCAAAATTATCGGAAATTTCAAGTGTTGAAATTTGCAATGAGATTGCATACCTTCTATGAGATAGTTGGATCCCGATACCCACTGCGAGTAATTGTTACTCCTGAGAGAGTTTTACACATTACAATTAGCCGATCAAGTAGGTGTCTAGAAAGGTGTTAACGAGGTTACGCCCATGGAAAAACGAGGTTTATTTTAATTAGGTCCGTGCGAAAGCACGGGGAACCTCTCTCAAAGTACCGGCACTGGCTTAGCTGAAAGATTGGCGAACTTATAGGGTGTAATTAATCCCGGCTAGTCTTTCCTTTTAGGGTTTGAAGGAAGATTTGATAAAAACAGTGGGAGCTATCATGATTAGATAAAATAATAACCAATCTAATCTTGCAAGAGTATACACTGAGTGTTTTCTTCTCTCTCTCTCCAGGTAGCGACTATGTCACGCCTTAATCAAGATAATAATATGGATGTATTGACCGAACCCGCTTATTATACTAAGTTGGGGAACGTTGGTCCTACTCCAACTTATAATTGTTATAAGACCGAGTAGGAAATAGGGGATTACCAGGATTCCCGTGCCGCCCAAACGAAGAAAGTGCATGATGATGCTTCTTCTTCGGGTGTGTTCATTACCGAGAACTGTTTTTCAGTATTCTCTACGTCTTGGGTATGAGATACCAGATCAGGATCCCACATATGTAATCTGTTACATGGGCTACAGATAGGTAGAGAACTGAGAATTGGAGATAAGTTTTAAGAGTTAGAAACAGTGCAATTGTTGCAAGCAAAGCAGTTGGCGGTTATCACCCTGTACTACCAAATACAATAATTCTGAACGAATGTTATTAGATACCGAACCTGATATACAACATTATATCAGTCTCTTTATTTAGTAAAGAAGGATATAATTTTGTATTGTTGGATAATGTTTTGAACATTTCCTATATCAAGAGTTGATCGGTTTAGACACGTTATCTAATGGTATATACGTTCTAAATCAAACTACAGTTCTTAACGTACAAAACACACATAAGAGGAAGAGTTCAGAAATGAACGAATCCTTCTTGAGGTATTGTAGACCATGTCATATCAATGCGACCCGACTAGCTAAGTGACATTAAGATGCATATTTAAATCAGTTTGAATTTACATCTTGTGAAACTTGCCAGTTATGTCACAAAGATAAAATGACCATAGCTCCGTTTACTGGAAACAGAGAAAGAGTTAGTGAACTCTTGGGATTGATACATGATGATGCATGTAGGTCCCCTGCCTACACATGCCAGGACTGGTTCTTTATATCAAGATTCAGACATATGTTCCTGTTGAAACACAAGTCTGAAACTTTTGAGAAATTCAAAGAATATAAATCTGAAGTAGAGAACCAAAACGGGTATAAGTATTATGTCTTTTGATGTGATCAGGGAGGAGAATACTTGAGCACGGAGTTCCTGGACAATTCAAAAGGAGAATGAGATTCTCTCTCGGTATTACTCCTCCGCATACACCACAGCACAACGGTGTATCGGGACGGAGCAATCGCACCATATTAGATATGGTGCGCTCTATGATGGGTACTACTGAGTTGCCTATTTCCTTTTAGAGAATTATGCACTTGAGAAGTTGCATACCTATTGAATAGGGTTCCAACCAAATCAGGTGCCTACCACTCCATATAAGATATAGTATGGGAAGAGCCCATGTCATAAGTAAGTTAAGATTTGGGGTTGTCCGACCTATATCTAAAAGCAAAATCTGGACAAGCTCGAGGCAAGGTCAGTTCTGTGTAAGTTTGTTGGATATCCCAAGTATTCGCAAGGGAATATCTTCTACCGCACCGAGGAACAAAAGGTGTTTTATTTCTCGGCATGCCACCTTTTTAGAAAAGGAATTTCTTGTGAAGAAATTAGTGGTCATGAGGTAGAACTGAAATAAGTTCCAACTATACAAACTACAACTGATGATTTGGTAGAACCGGAGAATTCAATGGCTCCCGACGAACCTCAGCCTCTTCGCTGATCTGGTAGGGTTCCTCATCCGCTTGAGAGATACTTCGGTTTTCTCAGTGACAGTGGGAGCGAGGATTGCATCATGAGATGATGACCCGACTAAGTTTCGAGCAGGCCATCAAGAGTGGGGACTCTGTAAGAATGGCTGGATGCTAAGCGATCATAGATGGAATCTATATATACCAACAAAGTATGGACTTTGGTTGCCATATCTGAAGGGTTAAACCCCCATCAGGAGCAAGTATATCTTGAGAAGATTACTTGGTGTAGATGGAAAAGTTGAGACTTTCAAGGCTAGACTTATTGTAAAAGGTTTTCGTCATCGACCATGTGTGGATTATGATGAAACCTTTTCTCCAGTGGCTATGCTTAAGTCTATCCGGATAATACTTGCCATTGATACATACCATAACTACGATATCTGGCTGTTGGGTGTCATGACGCTTTTCTAAATAATGATTTAGAAGAGAGCGTCTATAAGTACACAGCCAGAAGGTTTCGTAGACAGTGGGAGCAGCGGAAACGTGTGCAAATTACTGTACGGGTTAAAGCAGGCATCGCGGAGTTGGAACATCTGTTTTGATGTGGTAGTCAAAGCGTTTGACTTCATCAAAATGGTAGATGAACCTTGCATATACAAAAAAGGTAGTAGAGAGAAAAATGGTCTTCCTCATATTGTACATAGATGACATACTCTTGATAGGGAAGGTGTTTCCTATGCTACACTCGGTCAATCTCCTCTTATCACAAGGATTCTCCATAAAGGATCAAGGTGATACATCCTAAATCCTGGATTTTGGATCTATAAGATAGAACTAAATGGATGTCAGGATTCTCACTAGGTGTAGTGAGATGGTATCAATCGAACCTAGGGGAGAATCACTGGATAGCTTCCAGGGTGGTAAGATCGACTGAATGTCAGTCACAGGCATTGTCTTTACCCTCAGTAGAGGGACGGTATGTTGGAAGAGTTCCATGCTAGATACCGTGGCAGACAGATGATAAAGTCTGGATATATCGCTACCAAGGATGCTACCAAAGAGGAAGTCTGGATGTATATTAGTTCATGAGATGAACTTCGTTCCTACCATTGTGTGACAATGGAGTTGTGGCTAATGCCTAGGAACCCCTGTCCCATCAGTGTTCCAGACATATTCTAAGGCAGTATCACCTGATCATAGAGATGGTTGATCTCCAGGGAGATCGAGGTTAGGAGAGTAGACTCAGAGGACAATCCGGCGGATCCACTCACAAAGGCCTTTTCCCAAGAGAGACTTTTATGGGATGGTTGAGTATGAGATATTGCAACCATTGCTATATGATGGCCCTAGTGCAAGTGAGAGATTGTTAGTTATATGTATGCCCTAGAGGCCATTATTGTACATATGATGTATATTATAGTGGATGCTTGGACATACATAGGGAGGACTTTCTTGCTCGACATAATAGTATGCTATCTGGTTACTCTTTATCTTAACATGTACACTGATTGTCTCTTTGTTACATGTTGATAAAGCCCTTAAGATGTGTACTTGACTACCTGGATTATGATGCGGATCATACTAGTGGGACGAAGGTAGTCTGTGAGCACATCCTTTAATGTCCCTAGTCGTGGGTGTATCGAGACGGGGCATCGATATACCAGAGTAGACTAGCGTGTAGCTTCTCGACCCATGTAGATAGGCGATGGATGATCCCATATCCATTGGTGTTTGACATCAGAGATGGTATACGAGTGCTCAGTGGAGACTGGGTACACTGGACGGACTCGCTAAGAACTCCTAGATGGTATTATACCTCACGTCAGATGACAGTTCTCTGGTGACACCGGTACAGGTTAGTCTGTCGACCCGAGATTGTCATAGAGTCTTGTGTGATTCCCACCGTGCTTAGATTTCCACCTTACCACGTTCAAGAGAACGTGCAAAACGGTGGTTTTTGGGTACAGTCCCGAGTCACATGGAGGCAATGAGCGATAGGAGGGGATTTCGTCTCTCCCGGTATTGGGGGTTGATGTTGCACTGTGTTCGATTGGCTATAACAGGAAAGTCCCTGGCCAGGGCTGTTTATGAGATTTATTGGTAAGTGTTATCAGTAGTTTCTCGACCCGTTATGAGCCTCATATCGGCATGACTTATCAAGCTATTGGGGTCTGACGTTTACCACCCCCAGACGAGATATGCGACATATCAGACGAAGAGACCGGACAGTACGGTAGTATTGCTGTTTGGATTCGTAGGAGTATGAGCCGGCTTACTTGTTGATCTTCTGATCGCTCAATACCTGGGTGGCCGTTACGTTTAGGAGACCGCTTACGGCTTGTGGGTGTTTGAATGATCATCATCTACTGCCGGCGTATTGACGAGTCTTTAGAGTCCTACACAGAGGTTTCCTGGTTCATGCGAAATGGAGTAGGAGCACATATGTGATATGTGCGGGACCGATATTAATGCGTGTATGTGATACCGCATTCTATTCTCGCGATATGTGATATCGGTCGGTTATATGTGATATAGCCGGGTTATCGGATCAAGTGTTGATTCGATAAGTTGGTGCATTTGATATTAGTCGGTTGTATGTGATGTAGCCGGATTATTAAATCAAGTGTTGATTTAATAATTTAATGTATAATTATATATGTGATATATTAATTTACATTAATTAATATTAGCTCACTTAAGAATTCTTTTTCTCACTTGTGTACATTTAGTATATATGTGATATATATTAATGTACATTATTTATGTGTCATGCTTGATGACACATATGACATGGGTGTATGAGACTTACACTATGCTTATAATAATGGATTGGTTTTATTTATTTAAAGTTAATCAAAATTAGTAAAAAATTAGTTACATTCTTGGAAGCTTGGAGAAGCTTGTAGCATATTTGACTTAGTCCACTAGTTTTGTTTTACTTGTAGATATTTATTAACCTAACCATTATTGTAATCCATGGTTTATTCTCTACATGAGTTAGTGTATGACACTAACTCACCCATGGTTGCTATTCTCACCTCAAGAGTTCATTCTCTCATTCTTCACTTAAGCTTCTTCTTCCTTATGAGAAAGTTCACTAGCTTTTCTTAAGGTGAGAAAATATTGTGAGAAAATATTGTGAGTAAAGAGAGCCTATTTCCTACTTCATCATTCTCTACTATTTGCCATTTAGTTTAGGGTGTTTGCTTCTCTAACCTACCATTGGTGAAGAGGTAGCATGAGTTTGAGTCTCCTCGACGTAGATCATCTTCGGCCTCGAAGACTTCGAGGAAGCTTGTTCATTTATCCAAGGGAACCCATACTAGAGTTCAGGAGATCACTACTCGCAGCGAAAGGACTACTACACAGTGCTTTTGAAGTGAAGGACCGGTCTACAAAGGTTGTATTCCTCATTCACTTAGTTGTAAAGTAGTTTACATATTGTATTGTCGCATTTTCTAGTAAAGATTCTATGGTTAGGGTTAGCTAGAACGATAAATTTTTGAAATTGTCATGGACGATGCCTCCCAAAACCTCGCTGCCGTGCTAGGGAACCCAGTAGTTGTGTGGGTTAAGAATAGAGGGAGGAAGGGATTGAGACCGTCGTGGTGTCGCGGAGTCGCCGGAAATGTCTCGAATCCTCGCCGGAAATGGAACTAGGGCTAACTCCACTTGTACTCTTTTTTGACTTAGAAAATTTTGAGAATTTTTGACAAGAGATTTTAGAATAAAGAGGGCTAAGGTATGGGATTGTATTTATAGGGTAAAATTAGGGTTTTGGAATTGAAGAAAGAATTAAAAATGCATTAAAAATAAGATTAAAGGGTGAATTTAAACTCTTTGGATAAATGCTGGAAATATAAACAGAACAGGGGTAGTGGGGTAGGCCAAGGGGTGTTGTGTGCAAAGCACAGGGGAGTATTACCTACGGATGGCCGGCGTCTCTGGGCCTTGGGCCGTTCTCGCCGGTTTGATGGGGGCGTTGGGTCTGGGATTTGAGCCACGTGTCCTAGTCTGTACATATAACATTGTGCACATGTTTGTTTTATCTGACTTTTCATTTTTACGTGTATTGCACGTGTAAACTTTTGGGCTTCCAAAAAGTTTCAAAGAAAAATCAATAAAAATAATATGTGGCTGATAGGATTCAAATACGGGGGCTACGTCGCAGTAGTGTAGAGACTTTACCAGTGAGCTACAAGTTGTTTCTTGCTGTTCTTAAACAAATTTAATTTATAAATTGTACTTAGGTTAGCAAACTCCATTCTGTATATTAACTTTTAAAAATTTTCGTACAGTGAAATTAGAGTCAATACAAATGCTCGTCGGGAACATTAGTAGACGGACGCACCCCCGGGGCCGTCAATGAAGTGCACTTGGGCGGAACACCGTGACCCCGAGCACCCGAGTGGATGCTTTTAGTCATGGGGTTTTCCTATAGTCACTTCGCCGGGACTATGGGGCATGGCTGTCTAGTAGTGTCTCCCGGTGAGTGTTCGCGTACAATACGAGATTGCGACGGAGTTTTGATCTGAATCAAAAATCCGTGGCAATCCATCAAATGAGACTAAAATGCGAGATTTATAAATCGTTAACTAGTTTTCACAAAACTAATCAATGTGGATTCCAAAAATTGTATCACATATCCAAAAGTATCTAGACGATGTTAAACATTTCGATCGATATTTCAAACACCAGCAAATCACAGAGAGCTCAATAACTTGAGCCTCATCAAAAATACCCAGAAAGTCCAAAAGATCAATATGAAGCTCTAGGAGAAAAACAATGCAATAACACCTCAAGTTGGCGGCGGAACCGTGGCCAAACCAGGTTTAGGCGGCGGTTCTGCGGCCACTTGGGAGAGTTAAGCTCTCGTACTTCTTCTGGCTCCATAGAATTACCTGCATGATTTTTTGAGAATTTTTAATCTGGAAAATTTTAACATTTGAAAAATTGGACAGAAACTATGAAAAATCGGGTTTTGAAACTTCGATCGAACACTTTAATGTCGTTTAGACTTCGCCTAAGTCTCTAGTTTGGCTTTGATACCATGAAAGTATGTCTTAGCACCTCTACTAGATTTACACAAGCATCAAGTATGCAATTTAAAAAAATTCTAGAGGTCTAAGCAATACTAACCAAGAATCGAACTAGAGAATTAGGGTTTTAGTGCAAGAAAACAAGTTCTAAACTAAGTGATGGAGGTTTACAAACTTTGTAGACTAAATCCTTCACTTATAAAGCTCCAAGTAGTAGTCCCTAGAACTCTTTTTTGACTCCACTTGAGAAAGGAACGAGCTTGCTTGTAGTCTTCGAAACCAAAGATGATCCACCTTGAAGTCTCTCCAACTCAAACTCACACTTCACTAACCAAAGCCACTAGTAAAATCTGTCCGAATCATGATACGTGCACAAGTGCACGTATATGATCGAACCCTGCCGTAAAACCATACGGCCTCTATATCGTTTCGCCCGAAGCAGGGAAACCCTCTGTGTGGGACTCTAGAGACTCATCAATACGCTGGCAGTGGGTTTAACCGCAAGCACGTCAGCGGCACTAGCTGTACGTAACGGCTACCCAGGCATTGAGCGAAAGGAAGGCCGACGAGCAAACTCATTCGAACCTCTACTGAGCCTGTCCGAGACAATCTCCGTACAGTATGGTCTCTTCATCTAAGAGTATCGCATATCGAGTCTAGGGGGTGGATAAAGTCAGACCCCTAATAACACGACATTTAGTGTTGGTATGAAGCCCATCACAACCTGAGAAACTACTGATCCAAATCAGTAATTCTCGACTACCTTGATCAAGGATTTCTTGTGATGGACACCCGTGCACTATGAGACATCAACCCCCAATACCGAGAGAGACGAATCCCCAACGATCCGCTCACTTCCTCCATGTGGCTCGGGACTATACCCAACCAAAACCTGTTTACACGACTCCTTTGAGCCATGGTAGGGTAGTAATCAAAGCACAGTGGGAACTCACATGAGACAAATGACGATCTCAGGTCAATAGACTAATCTGTACACATGTCACCTAGGAACTGCTATCTGACAATATGTATAATACCAACTAGCATGTTCCCGGCGAGTTCGTCCAGTGTACTCATAACCCAATGAGCACCTGCATACTATCTTAGGTGAACAAACTAACACCAATGGCTTGTGAGACCGGCCATCATTCCTCGTCGGGGTCTCGATCAATATACACTAGTCTACTCTGGAGTATCGATACCCAGTCTCGGTACTCACATGACTAGGGACATTTTGTAAGTGCACGGCGGCGCCCCGGCCGTCAATCCGACACCGGAATGAGGAAACGGTGATAAACTTAAATTTTGCGGACTTTGCAAACCGGCACCACCGCGCACTAAACTCCGGATCGTAACCATTAACAAGTCTACGCTACGAATAAGAAAGGGAAGAGATGTATACCGACTGATCCGAGTCCTCCGGTCTTCATCTCCACTCCGATCTCCTCGCGGGATCTCCGTCCGTCTCCTCCTCGTCGGAAAGGGCACCACATCGCCTGTAGCTTTTACGGGCTCCCACCTCAATACCGAGGCAACTCGGGCGCGAAGCTGGCGAATCGACGCGTCCAAGATTTGCTGTAGGAAGTAGTGTAGAATACGTTTTGTCTCACTTTGGGGTTGGTTGCCTTGATGGAGGAATCAAGATGATATGAACTTGGGGATTTTTGTGGCAATGAAAATGATATGAATGATTAATTTTCTCCACACCAAAATGAAGCCTATCATTTTCTCTCCTCTCCTCAAGTTTTTGGCCGGCCAAACATATGTAGGAAATGGTGGTGGTGGAAAACAAAAACCAAAGAGGGAGGTTATTGTAGTAAAAGCAAGTGGTGATCCTAAACAAACATGAACCATGCTTATTACTTACACCCACCCATACCCTTTCCAATCACAATTAAAAGCAAGAAATGGTGCAAAGATAATGAAGTCATCATAATCAATCTTTATGCAAGAAAACCCCTCCACAAATGTAATTTGCAAAACTGCAAATTACCCCCTCCATCGGAAAAGTCCGGCCGAGAAAGAACAAAGGAAAACCGGCCGGAACGGAATGCAAATTGGCAACTCCAGAAAACTGGTCCCGTAATAAATTACAGGAAAACCCCAATACTGTGCATACACACCCGCATCTGTATTCCGTCCGGATACAAATGCAAAGAGACAAAATCTACACTGTACTAAACTAGGACCGGCTTAAACCAAAGCCGGCTAGTAATGTTCGTTCGATCCTGATCCGTGCAATACCGCACGTATCTGATCGAACCCTGCCATATACCTATACGGCTACTAGTACAAACCGTCCGATCCTGATCCGTGCAATACCGCACGTATCTGATCGGACCCTGCCATATCTCCATACGGCCTCTACAGCGTTTCGCCCGAAACTTGAGTAACTGAAAGTGTGGCGGACTCTAAAGACTCGTCAATACAATGGCTGTGGATTTAACCACTAGCCCGTCAGAGGTATAAGCCAATACGTAACGGGCCACCAGCTATTGACTAAAAGGGACGTCGATGAGCGAACTCATCCTGACACCCTACTGAGCCTGTCAGTGACAATATCCGTGCAGTCCGGTCCGTTCGTCTATGAGCATCGCATGGCGGGCCTAGGGGGTTGGTAAAAGTCAGACCCCCAAAAGCGGTACAAGTCGTGTCGGAGTGTAGCCCAGAACACCCTGAGATACTACTGGAATACCTACCAGTAAATCTCCTTGCCTTGGCCAAGGACTTTGTGTAATGGCTCTCCTAGACACAGCACGACCTCACCCCCAATACCGGGAGAGACGAACCCCTGAAGATACGCTCACTGCCTCCATGTGGCTCGGGACTGTACCCAACTAAAACCTGTTTGCACGACTCCTTTGAGCCGTGGTAGGGTAGTAATCAAAGTACAGTGGGAACTCACACGAGACAAATGACGATCGCCAGGTCGATGAACTAACCTGCACACATGTCACCAGGGAACTGCCATCTGACGTCTGGTATATGACCAACTAGCATGTTCCCGGCGAGTCCTGTCCGGTGTACTCATAACCCAATAAGCACCTGTATACATCTTAGGTGATCCAACTGACACCAGTGGCTTGTGAGACCGGCCACCGCCCCTCGTCGGGGTCTCGACTGTATACACTAGTCTACTAATGGAGTATCGATGTCCGGTCTCGAAACTCCCACGACTAGGGACCTTTTAAGGATATGCTTGTAGATCCCCAGCTCCCACTTATATGATCGCCCTCATACTGCTGGTGGTCAAGCAAGAATCCTAGGGGCTCTATCAACGTGTAATAGCGACGTGTCAGGTCACTTAAAGTAGTACACGATGATAAAGGTAAACCAGATAGCATACTATCATCTCGAGTAAGACTGTCCTATCGGGATAGGTCCTCCCTCAATCATTACAATCACATACCTGTGACCTAATAATTGACTCTGAGGGCACTATCTCCAACAATCTCCCACTTGCACTCAAGGCTAATTATTGCGATGTCGCATACTCACAGCCCGTGTGATACCGAACACCCAACTCCTCTACTAGTCAGTCTCACAAAGCTCGTTTGCGAAACTATTGCGTTCGAGGAATAGCCTCAGTGAGTGGATCCGCTTTGTTGTTTCTTTCCATGTCTCTCTATATCTCATGTTCGCGGAGAAACCCATCTCCCGAAATGAGCAATACCTGTCTTAGAATGTGTCTGGATGTCTGATGGGACATAGCTCATGAATGAACTCCAAATCCAAACTTCTTAGACTGTATCGTCAACTGAACTTAATCAGTATCCTGCACGCCATGCCTCCCTCAGTATTGCCTTGGACCACCTGTCCAAAATACTGCCCCTCATCAGAAGGAAGAACTATAACTCTGACAACCTCCTTGTCGTCCATGTCACCTTGGAAGCCTGGAATGATAACCGTCTCCTGAATGAGGCTGTCGTTATCATATCCCTAGAACATCTACTTATGTTCTAAAACTGCTTCCGACTGTTTCTCCAGGATTGGATTAATGTCAACTCATTGCATCTAGTGCAAGAACAACATCTGGTGTGGTACTTGACATCTCATGATTGACTCAATTGCCTAAGCAAGTGATCTGCCAATCATGCACGTCCCTCTCCCCTTTAGTCTGTAAGACACCTTTGGAGAGGGTGACTCCATTACCTGCAGGTACACTACCGTGCCAGGAGTCGTCCATCCTAAATACTCTTAGAATGCTGTCAAGTACCCTGATTGGGAAACCACCCAAATCTAGATCTAAAACCATAGATCCAGTAACCAGTATGTCAGATATAAAATCCACTTCCTTTGTGGAGAAACCACTGTGTGACGACCAAAGTATAACCGATCGTAGTATAGGAGTTTCTTTTCCTACTTTGTGTATGTCATCCAAACACCATGACATCACACCCTACTACCTTCTCAACAGATCCATCCCCTATTCTGATGAAGTCAAACCCATGACTGTCACGTCAGAAATAGATGATCTATCTCCGCTACATCTGCTTTAGTCTATAAATAGACATAAGCTCCCTGTCCACCAATGCTTCCGCTGCTCCCACTGACTACGACAACCCTCTGGCAGAGTCATATAGACGTACACTTCTAAAACTAGTTTAGAACGACGCTATACTCATCCTCCCGCCGGGTCTCATAACCTGGAACAACAGCAATGGCAATTGTGGGTAAACAAGAACTTCCCTGTCACCGTCCTTGAGGCTACCTAGTGCCTCTCGGGTGCCTGAAGTTACCCACCTTATCTGCGGAGTGGCCAATGGAATGTCAAACCAGATTGAATCTTTAGGTTCCTTATCAAATCTTCAGTAATCGTTTGTGGTTCTGGAATCACTTCCAGTTCTACCATACTCCCACTACTGTTTTCTGAAAAAATCCATTTTTAATAAAACTGTGGCGAGTCTAGAACAATATCGCTATTGTTCATCCAGATGGTAGAAAATCAACCCTCGTCATAGCCTGGGTCAACCCACAAACAGCCATTACAGAAACGTGCCTTGAGTTGTCCAGTGTCTGGTTTTAATCATAAACCGGACAACTCCCCGTACCTTAACATCGTTAAGATATGAACTGTTCTATATCCAATATAGAACCAGAGGCACTGATTTAATTGAACTAGATTCAAATCATGCAGCTGTCTCCAGTGCATGTCAACTAAATGGAAGAAGGCCGATCAGCGTTACTCAACTTAGGAATGCTTCCAATTATGAGTAACCTGAAAGAGAAGCAATTTCTCTTAATCATTACTATCAACTGAACACCATACACAAGTATCTACATCTTCGATCTCTTTGAAGAATCCCGATACTTGCTATACCTGGTTCTCTACTCTATTCAAATACATATAACTTCTCCAAATTCGGACCCTGTGTTTCCACGAAACACCTGTCTAAAAAATAGAGGAGTCATAAGTAAACCGAATATAGTACGAGGACCATCCCTTCTGTCCTGATGGACCCTGGACAACATACAATACTCTGTAAAAGTCCCTTGAGTCTGATTACTCATTCACTGTGTGTCGTAGGTTGAAAACTGTACTTATGGTTAAGAAGAATTACACCGCTGTTTAATGCTCCTTACCTAACCATCCACTGATATAGGTAAATGTCGTAGACATAATTTCAGAAAGGTATATCTCACTCTATGAAAATAGACGTACAGATATATCAATTTGAAATTGGTGCATAACAGCGGATATTCAAAACCAAATATTTGCCGACCGGCAAACAACCCAGGTGATTTCCTCAAATATCACCGATTACAACGAATCCCGATATAATGAGGATAATCACCCAATTCCCAATAACTTACTCCCACTCATCATCTGTAAAACCATACAGATGTGAGAATCGTATCTGGTAAATACATACCCTGGAGTAAGTATCTAATCGGGAAATCAGTTTTCTATTAACAGTACACAGTGAAACTGAAACATTGAAATGTTTCGATGGGGTATCCTGGTATTCCTAGTAATGCCTCTTCCAGATTCACGACTGTAACCGTATAGTTCTTTGCCACCTCTCCAAATCCCTTCATATGTCTTTAGTCTTTACCTTCTGCACACCCCTTTAGGCCAAATGGTTTTCTTCCTTCCCTACCGTTCGGCACCAGCCTATGGTTTGGAAGAAGACTATCCAATAAGCATAATGGGTGTACTGTCCCAATTTTAGGAACACTCGCAACACGAGAGAAGGTGAAGATAAAAGACACCTGAATGTACTTTATTCCTATTTCTCCTGAACCAGGATCCATCCCCGAACTGGAACAAGTTCCTTTCGAGTTCGTATATAACCATACGATGGAATATCCAAATAAACTGTGGATCTTCGTAGTGATACGGAGTGTCCTGGAGAAATACAAAGGTGATGTGGGAGTGGTAACGAAATATTTGGTTTGGTCGTGAATATCTGTTGCAATTTACTTTGCCCTCCTACTAATCCCTTGCTTTGTCTGAACTTAATACCTTCTGCACACCATCGTTATGCTAATTGGTTTTCTTTATTCCCTACCGGTCGGCACCAGCCTAAGGTTTGGAAGAAGACAATCCAATTTGCGTAATAGGTGTACTACCCCTAAACCAAGGAGTACTCGTAACCTGAGAGAGGGTAAAAGGAAAAGACAACTGAATAATCCTATCCGTTTTCTCCAGAACCGGAAACCATCCTCGAATAAATTCTTTCGAGTTCGTATCTAACCATACGATGGTTTTGTCCAATGGAAGTGGACGTTCGTAGTAAAACGGGGTGTCCTGGAGAAAAGGGTAAAAGTAGAAGTGGCAATGAGGTTTGCAACTCTGACAATCCAAAAGCCGGTGTTTAAGAAGGTTCGGTCAACTTGGTCACTGAGTCAAAGTCTTAGGGTCGGGTCAAATGGTCGCTGCCAAAGAGAGAGAGAAAAGAAACACTCAGCGTGCGCTCTAACCAAGATCAGAATGGTTACCAATTTATCTAATCTGGAAACCTCCCACTGTACCTCAAATTCTCCTCCAAACCTGAAAGAAGAATTAGTCGGGGTCACCCGAGAAGTAAACCAACTCATCAGTGGGAATCGGGATCCAACTCTCATCGCACGATAACGTGACGGAATCCGCTCACGGTATCACACTCCAGAAGGTATGCGCATATCTGGCAAGTTTCAGTACTTTTGAAACTCCCGATGTGATTTCTGCCCCATGCTCTTATGACCTTGGCGTGAGGTCAAAATATCATAAGTCACATGTCAAGTTCTGCCCGTCATTATCCAGGTTAATTTGAACCCACCCGTACATACCCTTGACGTAGGCCAAAATAGTAGTACGACTGTCCCAAACCAACGCATCTATCTATGCAACAGATAAATACCCGGCAGCTACCAATCACTATGCCTTGGCGTGAGGTCAAAATACATAGCTTGAATACTACCGAATATTTAACTGAAATGACGGAGGGCTACGAATGGTTTCTGGCGAAAACCTTTAACGTAATGAACTTGATATCGTTGAAGGAACGGATAGCTTTTTAGAAATATAGTGACGACAACTTCCGCTAAAGAGGTCACTCCCGGTGAAGGGATCTCGGCTCTTTCCCCGTAGAATGGGGTGCAGGATATTCCAACTGAATACCACGGTGCAAAGCAAAAGCAATCGGCTATAGTGAAGTTACTGCCCTGACGCAAACTTCTGTCCAAGGGGTCACTCCCGGTGAAGGGATCTCGGCCCTTGCCTCGTCGACTGAGGAGCAGGATATTCCAAATGAATACCACGATGTAAAACAAAAGTGAACGTCCTTGCAATAACAGCTTTTTGAAAAGTGTTCCAACAACATCAGATTAGGTTTGTTTTAACTTGCATTGATCCGAATCAATGCAGTCTCATCAATTGATCACACCAAAAAGAACGAAAATATACTGATGTACGTATATGCCATCCGCATTCGCCACTGGGTCCCGTCATTACCCGTTAGGTTAGCTAACTAACGACAGAGCGGGGACTGGACTAGCGCGGATGCAAAACATATACAACATCTACTAATATATATACCAATATATTATATTTCGCTCAAGGCGTGAAAGAAATGCAACATCACAGAAAATGTACAGCATCACAGAAACAATACAGATATCTGGGATCCCCGGGTTTCACAGAGCCGCTGAAACCCGACGTTCCCCTGGTCGTGTGGATAGCCTGTGCAATGAAATCCTAGACCCCTACGGGCGCGGCAAGTTACCCGCCAAAACCTGAAGCGAGGCAGCCCCCTTCAGCAACGTGAATGGACCACCCAGCACTTCACGGAATCCGGTAACTTGGGCACCCCTCCTGGGTCAACCTGTACCCCATACGAGTGCGGCGAATAGCCCGCCAATCCTAGAGTGAAGCCCCCTCCCTCTCAATGCCATGAGATGCGGGCTTGTTGCCTTCTAGAATCCGGCTATCCGTGCACCCCTCCGCGGGGTAATCCTAGTACAGAAAGTAAAATATACATACACCGGGTACATCGACCGCAACCAGGTCGTGCCCCAAAAGAATAATACAAACAGGCAGTGACGGCAGTCCACATGTCGGACGCTCGCCCCGCAATATCAAATGTACATAATACAACCACAACTGTACTAGCATTGCATCCAGGCTATCCCCACGACCGATCCGCAACATCACAGCAAAAACAGAACATCAACGTGAAAGTCACGTTCGCAAATCCGTCTAACCGGGCTATAGCAGTTAGACCGGATTTACCGATCGAGTGACATTCACGGTCGCAGATATAATGTAAATACTGTAAAAAATGTGTTTAAAATTTTCCGATTGATCAAACCTTAACAAGTGGGCCCCTAAGAAAACTGTAGCACTCACAGAAATAATTGGCCCAATTTTAATATCCCAAAAGCCCTAAAATAAGCCCAGAAGCCCACTGGAAAAATACGAAGCATTGACCAGACCAAGTTGCCGCGGAAGGGCGGCAGAATGGGGGGTATTGCCGCGCTTCCGCGCTCGAGGTAATGGTTCACTGTATCGTTTTTTCCCAGAGTTCTTAGAACTCCCTGCACATCATTCTGAGATCACCTGAAAAATTTTTAGACTTCAAAAAATTTCAACAGAAACTGATGTGAAGGAAAAATACGGTTTTTGGAATTTTGGTCGATCGGAACTGAAAAACACATCAAACGAAGCTAGACGAAGTTAATGGCGAGTCTCTGATACCACTGTAAGTGCACGGCGGCGCCCCGGCCGTCAATCCGACGCCGGAATGCGGAAACGGTGATAAACTTAAATTTTGCGGACTTTGCAAACCGGCACCACCGCGCACTAAACTCCGGATCGTAACCATTAACAAGTCTACGCTACGAATAAGAAAGGGAAGAGATGTATACCGACTGATCCGAGTCCTCCGGTCTTCATCTCCACTCCGATCTCCTCGCGGGATCTCCGTCCGTCTCCTCCTCGTCGGAAAGGGCACCACATCGCCTGTAGCTTTTACGGGCTCCCACCTCAATACCTAGGCAACTCGGGCGCGAAGCTGGCGAATCGACGCGTCCAAGATTTGCTGTAGGAAGTAGTGTAGAATACGCTTTGTCTCACTTTGGGGTTGGTTGCCTTGATGGAGGAATCAAGATGATATGAACTTGGGGATTTTTGTGGCAATGAAAATGATATGAATGATTAATTTTCTCCACACCAAAATGAAGCCTATCATTTTCTCTCCTCTCCTCAAGTTTTTGGCCGGCCAAACATATGTAGGAAATGGTGGTGGTGGAAAACAAAAACCAAAGAGGGAGGTTATTGTAGTAAAAGCAAGTGGTGATCCTAAACAAACATGAACCATGCTTATTACTTACACCCACCCATACCCTTTCCAATCACAATTAAAAGCAAGAAATGGTGCAAAGATAATGAAGTCATCATAATCAATCGTTATGCAAGAAAACCCCTCCACAAATGTAATTTGCAAAACTGCAAATTACCCCCTCCATCGGAAAAGTCCGGCCGGGAAAGAACAAAGGAAAACCGGCCGGAACGGAATGCAAATTGGCAACTCCAGAAAACTGGTCCCGTAATAAATTACAGGAAAACCCCAATACTGTGCATACACACCCGCATCTGTATTCCGTCCGGATACAAATGCAAAGAGACAAAATCTACACTGTACTAAACTAGGACCGGCTTAAACCAAAGCCGGCTAGTAATGTTCGTTCGATCCTGATCCGTGCAATACCGCACGTATCTGATCGAACCCTGCCATATACCTATACGGCTACTAGTACAAACCGTCCGATCCTGATCCGTGCAATACCGCACGTATCTGATCGGACCCTGCCATATCTCCATACGGCCTCTACAGCGTTTCGCCCGAAACTTGAGTAACTGAAAGTGTGGCGGACTCTAAAGACTCGTCAATACAATGGCTGTGGATTTAACCACTAGCCCGTCAGAGGTATAAGCCAATACGTAACGGGCCACCAGCTATTGACTAAAAGGGACGTCGATGAGCGAACTCATCCTGACACCCTACTGAGCCTGTCAGTGACAATATCCGTGCAGTCCGGTCCGTTCGTCTATGAGCATCGCATGGCGGGCCTAGGGGGTTGGTAAAAGTCAGACCCCCAAAAGCGGTACAAGTCGTGTCGGAGTGTAGCCCAGAACACCCTGAGATACTACTGGAATACCTACCAGTAAATCTCCTTGCCTTGGCCAAGGACTTTGTGTAATGGCTCTCCTAGACACAGCACGACCTCACCCCCAATACCGGGAGAGACGAACCCCTGAAGATACGCTCACTGCCTCCATGTGGCTCGGGACTGTACCCAACTAAAACCTGTTTGCACGACTCCTTTGAGCCGTGGTAGGGTAGTAATCAAAGTACAGTAGGAACTCACACGAGACAAATGACGATCCCCAGGTCGATGAACTAACCTGCACACATGTCACCAGGGAACTGCCATCTGACGTCTGGTATATGACCAACTAGCATGTTCCCGGCGAGTCCTGTCCGGTGTACTCATAACCCAATAAGCACCTGTAAACATCTTAGGTGATCCAACTGACACCAGTGGCTTGTGAGACCGGCCACCGCCCCTCGTCGGGGTCTCGACTGTATACACTAGTCTACTAATGGAGTATCGATGCCCGGTCTCGAAACTCCCACGACTAGGGACCTTTTAAGGATATGCTTGTAGATCCCCAGCTCCCACTTATATGATCGCCCTCATACTGCTGGTGGTCAAGCAAGAATCCTAGGGGCTCTATCAACGTGTAATAGCGACGTGTCAGGTCACTTAAAGTAGTACACGATGATAAAGGTAAACCAGATAGCATACTATCATCTCGAGTAAGACTGTCCTACCGGGATAGGTCCTCCCTCAATCATTACAATCACATACCTGTGACCTAATAATTGACTCTGAGGGCACTATCTCCAACAAATTTAAGGATATGCTTATAGACCACCCGGCTCCCATGTATATGCCATCATAATGCTGGTAGTCAAGCAAGAATCCTATGGACTCTATCAACATGTAATAGTGATCTGTAATACCACCTAAAGCAAGTTCATGATGATAAAGATAAACCAGATAGTATACTATCATCTTGAGTAAGACAGTTCTATCCGTATAGGTCCTTCCTCAATCATCATAATCACCTGCCTGTGATTACAATAATTGCCTTGAGGGCACTATAGCCAACAATCTCTCACTTGCACTTAAGGCTAATTATTACGGTGCCGCATACACGCAGCCCATGTGATACCAAACACCCAACTTCTCTACTAATCAGTTTTACAAAGCCTGTTTGTGAAACTATTGCGTTCGAGAAATAGCCTCACTGAGTGGATCCGCTCCAATATTTCTTTCTATATCTCTCTATATCTCAAATTCGCAGAGAAAGACTATCTCCCAAAATGAACAATACCTGTCTTAGAATTTGTCTGGATATCTGATGGGACTCAGTTCACAAATGAACTCCAAATCCAACAAACTTCTTAAACTGTATCAGCAACTGAATTTAATCAGTATCCTGCGCCATACCTTCCTCATTATCCGGTTGGACTACCTGTCCAACATACTGCCCTTCAAAAGAGAGAAAACTATAACTCAGATAGTCTCTCTGTCATTCAGGTCACCTTGGAAGCCTGAAATGATAACCGCCTCCCGAAGGAGGCTGTCGTTACCATATACCAAGAACATTCACTTATGTTCATAACTTCTTCCCAACGTTTCTCCAGGATTGGATTAATATATACTTTTTGTAGCCTTTGCAAAATCAATATCTGGTGTTGTACTTGATATCTCATGATTGACTCAATTGCCTAAGCAAGTGATATACCAATCATGCAAATCTCTCTCCTCATCAGTCTAGAAGACATCTCTTTAGAGAGGGTGACTCCATCACCTGCGGGTACACCACCACGCCAGAAGTCGTCCATTCTAAAACACTTTAGAATAGTTTCAAGTACCCGAATTGGGACACTTCATCTAGATCTAAAACCATAGATCTAGTCACCAGAATCCCTGATATTATATCCATATCTTATGTGGAGAAACCACCTTGTGACAACCACAGTATAACCGATCGTAGTATAGAAAGATCTCTTCCTATTTAGTGTATGTCATCCAAATACCAGGATATCACTCCCTACTACCTTCTTATCAGATCTATCTCTTATTCTGATGAAGTCAAAATCTATGACTGTCACATCAAAAATAGATGATTTATCTCCGCTATACCTGCTTTAGCCTATAAATAAACATTAGCAATTTGCCCACTATGCTCCCGCTGATCCCACTGATTACAACAACCTTCTGGCAGAGTCAATACACGTGCTGTAACGTTCTGAAAATTCGATTAGCTTAATTATGTATTAATTATTGATAATACATGTTTTTCCGTAAAAACCAAGATATAATTATTTTTCCACATAGACTTAAATATACCTATTTTAACTATGTAATTGCTGGTATTGGTATTTAATTAGCCACTTATTAATTGCTAGTTTATTTAAATATTTTCCTTAATTAATTATTTTTAAATATTATTTTAATCATTCACTTGCACACTTAATTAGTGTTAATTACAAATTAGAATGGTTAAGTACACATTAGTGCACCATGACAACTCAAAATCTAGTATGTAACATGTTCTTTTCTTTATTTTGTTCTCCATGGTTCTAGAGAAGTCTAGGTTTAATTAGGAAATAAAACAAATTAGAAAATGATATAATTAATGAAAAGAAAGATATGATATGATGTGTATGGGGGGGGTAGGGTTACCTCCTTCTCTTACTCACCTCACTCTCTCTTTTCCTCCCCATTGCTGGCCGAGCCAACTGCAGCCTCCAACTCCGCATTTTCTCCACTTCATTCCACTTCAAAAATCCTTAAAATTTCATAAAAAATCCACGCAATTCTCAAAAATTCATAGTTAAATCTTCACCGAATTTTCTTTGGCCTAAACTAGCTTAGATCTTGAAGCAAGATGGTATTTTTGGAGGCAAGTTTGCAAGTTGGATCCCTAAATCTTTGAGGTATAAATCTTAACCCTATGGTTAATTTGTTGGTTAATTACTTTAATCTAACTTAATTAGGTTTAAATATGGTTCTAATTGCAAGATTTAGTTTTTAAAGTGAAGGGTTTGGGTTCAAGTTAGGGTTTTTATCACTTGATTATGGTTGCAATGTGTAATTTAATATCTTAAGACTTGCAAAAATCTAACCTAGTTGTTAATTTGCTAATTGTTACTTTTAAATTGTCCTAATTAAATATTCTTGCAAACTAAATTCATGATTAATGTAAATAGGTGAGATTAAAAATTAGTTAATAATTGTGTAGCCTAATTAAAATATTAAATGAATATTGTGGCCACTAGATTTGCTAAAACATCTAGATTTGCACTAAAATGGTTAATTATTGCTTACTAGATTTTGGGAATAAATAGATTTTAATTAAGTTTGAGGTTGGAATGATTTATAACCTATTCCCTAAAATATTTAGTGTGTTGTGAATGCGCAATTGGTACGATTGGATTCTAGGCTTGGTGGTTGTCACGTATAGCGACCCCTAGTTGTGGTTTGTGGCGTTGTCGCGAGCGCGTTTTGTGCACCAAGTGCGTGCGCGTCTAGTTAGTGCGCGTTGGTTGTTTTGTATCGTTTGTGTCCACGATTATTTATATATCTATCCTCCTATTTACTTATGTACGATTCCAGAATCGGGTGCATAGGCGTCGGACGTGGCGCGGAAAGACAAGGCTGAGATCGGATCAGATTAGCCGAGGCATCCTGATGAGTAGATGTATACATCTATAGGGGATCGTCTAGATGGCGCGAGACGCCCGATAGTCAGGATTACTAGTAGTGCTTGTATTTATATGCGTAATCTCCTAGTCATTCATCTCATTGCATTGCATCATCTTATATATATGATATTATCTTATAGGACATTTGCACCATTACCATTGGTCCATACCGCACATGCACTATTTTATGTGAACACATACGCCATTGGTAATTGCTATGTCACGAACACTATAGAACTTGCTTAGAATCGGTATCTGTACATTTGCATCATATATGATCTGTAGACTTGTACTTGTATAGTCATTTCATCAGGATGGAGACGTAGGATTGTTAGTCATATATACATACCTCATTGCATCATGATTCATGCATTGCTTCTGGCCATACTTTGCATGGTATATACTATCGTATCATAGACATCCATCATCACCAACATATTTACATATTGTGATTCTTCTCGAGGATTTCCGTATTTATGAGATTTCTGGATTTTGGGGAAAACTGTAAGAATTTTATAAACCTATTATCATTTTAAAATAGAAATTTGCGATTTTCTCGTGATATGATCTGTGTAGCGTCCACCTTGTGTTTTCTCGGTTCTTGAGCTGTATCATATAGCCGATTCGGGGAGGGGGATGCACCATCTGCGGATACATGGTGGACCCGGTAAGGTACCCCGGGGCAAGATTGTTTTCGTGGGGATGACGATGAGCCTGGCAGGGGTGCACTACCCACCGGTGATGTCTGACGTGGCAGATATCCGAAGGATACCGACTTAGTCGTGAGATTTGATGATATGGGTCGATCCGGACTGACGGAGCCCGAGATATTGAGATATTGAGATATGGAGACATTGAGATATTGAGACACTGAGATATACGTATTTTGTGTCGATATTTGACACGGATTTCTGTCGATTTCACTGATAATAATCCAGTTTTATTTTACAAGGTTTTACTAAGTTAAAGATACAGATCTTCTCATATCATATATATCACGATTTCGTGTTGATTATACATTCATGTTGCATTCATACTTGCGCATCGCATCATATTAGTATATGTAGGCTGTGACGCATTTGCGTGCATGCTTACGATAGCCTTATTAGATATTACTTACTAGTCACGAGTTGGCAACTCACCCCCGTTGTGCCACAGTATCTTGCAGCTCTGACCCGTAAGCACAGTAGCGGCGGGCGTACTTCCTCATTTTGTTTCATTTGCTTGACTTGCGGCTTGCTCATAGGTGGGTTGCGAAAATATTTTATTCCCACTTTGTGTATCATTATTGTATCTAGTACACTCCATCTACCTTATCCACCATTTTCCACTAGTTGTGTATTGGACTTAGATGGTGAGCTTGTGAGACTTGTATGTATTCTATATTCTGGTGTCGATGCTCACTTGAGCCGACGTGATGTTTTCTTATTTCTTGTTTTCAGATGCTCATATCATATTATGATATATATATATATATATATATTGCATGTGGTTGTGATTCCTCCATTGGCGAAGAGCTAGCTCCCGCTTGGGGATGCCTTTATTATTTACTTGTGTATATTCATGTGTTGTACCCGTTTGGGGCCATTATTTACAAAGGAGACTCTGCCGAATTTTCAGGAAATTTTGATGTTTTTAAAAAAAGGTTTAATGCGACTTATTTTGTTAAAATCGCTTTCTTTAAATAGGTTTTCCTTCACTCTATTTGTTTAACGGTTTAGATTTATGGGCTTTGGCTTACTTAGATTACGTACACCCTGAGACGTTTCGTAATTTAAGTGCCAGTCACGTTCCGTACCTTTGGGTCGTGACAAAGTTGGTATCAGAGCATTATGATTTACATTTCTGAGTGTAGGATGACCCTTGGTAGATGGAGTAGGTGACTTAAGCAGAGTGACGTAACGTGTGTATGTTTCGCGGCATACTTACGATACTGTACTCCGCCTAAATGACCTTAGGATGTATATATTTTCTTGTACTACCTTCCTTGATTCCATATGTCCTCTTGATTCGATTGCAATGTTCCTATCAATTCTGTTTCTTGTTCCAGCCACTATGCCATCGGAGACTACGAGGGCTCAGAGGGCTACCACCAGGGATGAGATTAGAGCAGTCTTGTTTGAGACAAGGACTGATCAGGGCGGTACGCCTACCCCTCAGGGACAGAGTGATCCGCCTTCTCCAGGACGGATAACTAGGCTGGAGTCGAGTATTCAGAACTTGTGACAGATGGTTGGATTGTTAGTTGAGGTTAGCCGAGCTCCGAGAGCCGATGATATCCCTCCTATTTCAGGGACTGTGATTGTGCCTGCTGCATAGGCAGCTATTCTTGTTGTTACCGAGACTATTTCTGTATCATTACAGGAGTTTTTGAGGATGAAGCCTCTAGTTTTTACTGGCACAGATGCGACGAAGGATCCGCAGCCATTTCTCGACAGGATAGCTAGGATTTGTCGTTCACCGAGTTGTTCTAACGAGAGATGGGTTGAGCTTACGGGTTTTCGTCTAGAAGGTCTGGCTCAGACGTGGTGCGAGTCGGTTAAGAGAGGCCGAGCTACAGGTCTACCTTCTATGACTTGGGATGAGTTCACAGCTGTATTTCTTGCTGTTTCCTTCCGGAGAGCGTTCGAAATGCCCGAGCTCGTAGTTTCGAGTTTTTGCGTAAGACTTCAGGGATAACAGTGTCCGAGTACGACATTCAGTTTACTCAGCTGTCCCGATATGCTCCTTACCTGGTGGACACTGAAGAGAAACGCATAAAGAGGTTTGTGTGGGGACTGGACCTGCATTTATTTCTTTCCATCGGCGCCCAGCTTTTGACTTTTACGCCGCTGCTGTAGACGCGGTCTTACTGTTAGAGGAGTGCATTTCTGAGACTTTGGTCGTTTCTGGACCGAAGCGGAATTGTACCGGTATGCCAGCTCAGAGGCGGTTAGGTAGACGTAGTGACAGGTATTCTTTCGGTGTTTTCTTCCGATGCGTATTTTCTGGTGTTGTTTGAAATGGTATCCATATATTTTGTATCGATGTTAAGCCGATAGTGGTCGTTGCTAAATCAGCCGCTTGTTGTGATTTCTCCCGTAGGCTAGTCTTTTGTCACTCGATATGTTTTTCGATCGTGTTTGTTTTGTTCGTATCGAAGATAGGGATTCTTCTGTCAATTTGATTCTTCTCGATATGTTTAACTTCGAAGTTCTTCTGGGCATGGATTGGTTAGCCACGTGTTATGCATCCATGTACTGCCGTTAGAAGGCAGTCAGATTTAGTTTACCAGGTGAGCCAGCTTTTGTTTTTTAGGGAGACCTTAGCGCCACCCTTTCCAGCTTGATTTCTTCTCTTCGCGCTAGTTAGCTCTTGAGGAAAGGATATCAGAGATTCTTGGCGTATGTTTGTGATGTTAGAGCCGCAGAGGTCCCGTTGGACCAGGTCCCGATTGTGAGAGAATTTCAAGATGTCTTCCCTGACGAGTTGCCTGTATTGCCGCTAGAGCGCGATATTGAGTTCTTCTTTGACTTGATTCCCGGCATGGAGCCTTTTTCTATACCACCATATCGGATGGATCCGGCGGAGCTTAAGGAGCTGAAGGATTAGTTGCAAGATTTGTAGGATAAAAGGCTTGTTCATCCGAGTGCGTCACCTTGGAGAGTGCCTGTCCTGTTCGTCAAGAAGAAAGACGGTAGTTTGCGTCTGTGCATCGATTATCGTCAGTTGAATTGGATTACTGTGCATAACAAATATCCCTTACCTCGCATCGACGATTTATTTGATTAGCTCCAGGGTGCGGGACATTTCTCGAAGATTGACTTGCGATCAGGTTACCATCAGTTGCAGGTTCGAGAGGATGATATTCCAAAGACTGCTTTTCGCACACATTACAGGCATTATGAGTTCTTGGTGATGTCGTTTGAGCCCACTAATGCCCCAGCAGCGTTTATGGACTTGATGAACCATATATTCAGGACGTTTCATAATCAGTCATTATCATGTTCGTTGATGACATTTTAGTACACTTTTGGAGCCGAGGGGAGCCTAGGTAGCATTTGAGGATTTTGTTGCAGACTTTGAGGGAGCACCAGCTATTCGCTAAATTATCCATGTGTGTTTTCTGGTTGGATGGTGTTGACTTCTTGGGTCACGTAGTTACGAGAGATGGTATACGTATGGAACAAAGAAGATCGAGGCCGTTCAGCACTGGCCCAGACCTGTATCAGTGACAAAGGTTCACAGCTTTTTGGGTTTGGCCGGAGTCTATCGACGTGTCGTACAAGATTTTTCTTGTATAGCTGCACCATTGACCGGGTTGACCCGGAAGGGAGTTCCTTTTTCTTTAGACCGAGGCATGCGTGGAGAGTTTTTAGCAGTTGAAGACTCGTTTGACTACGACACCAGTATTATCTTGCCTTCAGGTTCATGCGGTTTTGCTGGTTATTACGATGCTTCTCGGCAGTTGAAGAAGTATGAGCAGAACTAACCCACGCATAACTTAGTGTCATGCCCCGAAAATTACGGAACATGACCGACACTTAAATTACGAAACGTCTCAAGGCGTACGTAATCTAAGTAAGCCAAAACCTAGAAATCCAAACCAAATAAAGCAGTAGAGTGAAGGAAAACCAATTTAAAAGCAAGAAGTTTAACAGCATAAGCCGAAATATGCATTTTTAAAATCTTAAGTCTTTTCTGAAAATTTCGGCAGAGTTTCCTTTGCAAATACTAGTCCCGAACGGGGTACAACATGATAAATATATACATAAATGATAAAGGCATCCCCAAGCCGGAGCTTGCTCTTCGTCAATCGACGGCCACAACCACGCAAGCAATATAATATACAACACCGAAAGGTAAGGATCAAAACAGAAAGGAAACTCTAAACAACATGAAATCCATAATAATACAACACGTGACTCTAAGGTCGAAAGAATATACACCACTGATATGCTAAGTCAATAAAATATACATGTCTGGTTGATGGAGTTTTAACTAGATACAACTGAAATAACGAATATACAATGATGGTCCTAATACAAAAGAACCCACCTACTAAAACAAATCACCCGGAATGGAAGCAGTGTGCCAGCAAAGCCGTAACGAAACCTATATGGCAAAACCTGCAAGAAACTATGGCACAACGGGGGTGAGTTGCCAACTCGTGAGTAGAAAACATCTACGAGTAGAAATCGCATGCATGACGCTATCCTAGGTCATATCAAGTAATATCCTCAAATAAATATCCTGGTCCATCTATGTATGAGTGCAATACTACATGCCCATGTCAGTGCCTCAGGTAGCAATATATCACATGTATGAGGTATGATCAATGTAATCATCATGAAATCTATAAGTATGTGGATATCATCCAACTATGTAATCAATGCCTGTATGCCTGTGGGCCTCGTCCACGTGTCAACCAATGACATAACAATATCATGCATGTAAAAAGTCATAGAAGCATATACATGAAAATATGAGGATATAAATCAACGCGTGTCCCTCGCGACACATAAAAACCATGAAACCTGAGTGCCCAGCATTAACACTCGAAAACATCATAAAACCTGTGCCCAGCATCGGCACGTAAATCCTCATATATCTCTGGCTCCGTATCATCTGCGGGATCGGCCCGCGGGCTCCGGCAGTACGGGTCGGTCTATATCCATCTCGTGACTCCGGTCGGTATCCTCCAGATAACCGCCAGGTCCAAATGCTATCACCGGTAGGCAGTCTGCCCCTGCCAGGCTCATCGTCTACACCTCGAGCTTCTTACCCCAGGGTACCTTACCGGGTCCACCATGTACCCGAGACGGTTCATCCAACTCCTCGAATCGGGTCTCGAAAACATCTCAGAACCGAGAAAACATCATGGTGGACAATACTCAACATATCAAGGAAAACCGCATTTTTCTATTTAAAATAACAAATCAGTTTATATAACTTTCACATGCGGTTTCCAAATCCCGAAAATCTCATAAGAATCCAAAATCCAATACTCAATAGCAAGTAAACAGTGAATAATAATATGCATGCGGTAGCAAGTAATACTGCAACGTCTAATCTAGTATATAAAGACGAGTACGCTAATACCATGTCGAGTTATCAGTAACAAGCTATATCAATGAGTAATATTCTCTAAAGTGTACGTGATATGGCAATTACCGATGATGATGTGTGTGAGCCGGCAAGTAAGTGTATGTGGAACATACGCATCATCGGTAATGGTGCTGGTGTTCTGACAGCATGATCTCAATAATGGCATATGAAAACACAATATAAGCATACGGTGTGATGAAACATCATGAATACATAGGAAGTGATGTGATAACAGCAACACTGAAAATACACCTACCCAATATCTAAGTCATGCAGTTTGGTATATAAACATACTCACGATTTTCCACTTTTGAAAATGAGTATGACTCGTGCCTAGTCAAAAGGATAAGGGAATCCGCCTAAGTCTGAGTCGATCTATACATACATACCTAGTAGTCGGTGATCTCGCCTCAACAGTATCACGTACGATACAATAAATAATATGACATTCTCGAGTCAAGAGTGTGGATCTATCCTCATAACTATCTCTCGTACGGTAAATCTATCGTACGACATCCCAAATCTGGGTACGGGTCAAATATCATATTTATCTCATTATTCATCTGATACTCTTATCATAACAAATCGTGAATAGAAGGTACTGATCTAAGTCTAGCACACTACTAATATCATCGACACTAATCATGATCTGGCTACTGATCTACAGCCTCATACAATCCGGTGTCATCCATACTTATCATCATATAGGAGTATACATCGCCCAAGCGATCCATTATAATATCTTTATTGGATATAGTGCCCTCAGAGTCAATTATTAGATCGCAGGCACGTGATTACAATGATTGAGGGGGGACCTATACCGGTAGGACAGTCTTACTTGAGAGGTTTGTATACTGTCTGGTTTGTCTTTGTTATCGTGTACATGCTTTAGGTGACATTATAGTTCACTATTACACGTTGATAGAGAATAGTATGCTACCATGGTTTGTCTTTATCATCGTGTACTGCTTTAGGTGACCTTACAGGTCACTATTGCACGTTGATAGAGCCCATAGGATTCTTTCTTGACTACCAGCAGTATGATGGCGATCATATACGTAAGAGTTGGGTAGTCTATAAGCACATCCTTAAAGTGGTCCCTAGTCGTGGGAGTTTCGAGACTGGGCATGGATACTCCATTAGTAGACTAGTGTATACAGTCGAGACCCCGACGAGGGGCGGTGGCCGGTCTCACAAGCCATTGGTGTCAGTTGGATCACCTAAGATGTATACATGTGCTCATTGGGTTATGAGTACACCGAACAGGACTCGCCGGGAACATGCTAGTTGGTATTATACCTGACGTCAGATAGCAGTTCCCTGGTGACATGTGTACAGGTTAGTTCATCGACCTGAGATCGTCATTTGTCTCGTGTGAGTTCCCACTGTGCTTTGATTACTACCCTACCACGGCTCAAAGGAGTCGTGCAAACAGGTTTTAGTTGGGTACAGTCCCGAGCCACATGGAGGCAGTGAGCGGATCGGCAGGGGTTTGTCTCTCCCGGTATTGGGGGTGAGGTCGCGCTGTGTCTAGGAGAGCCATTACACGAAGTCCTTGGCCAAGGCAGCAGATTTACTGGTAGGTATTCCAGTAGTATCTCAGGGTGTTCTGGGCTACACTCCGACACGACTTGTACCGCTTTTGGGGGTCTGACTTTTACCAACCCCCTAGGCCCGACATGCGATGCTCATAGACGAATGGACCGGACTGTACGGATATTGTCACTGACAGGCTCAGTAGAGTGTCAGGATGAGTTCGCTTATCGACCTCCCTTTTGGTCAATACCTGGTAGCCCGTTACGTATGGCTAATACCTCTGACGTGCTAGTGGTTAAATCCACAGCCAAAGTATTGAGGAGTCTTTAGATTCCCCCACAGACAGTTTCTCAAGTTTCGGGCGAAACGCTGTAGAGGCCGTATGATATATGGCAGGGTTCGATCTTATACGTGCGGTATTGCACGGATCATGATCGGATGGATAATACTAGCGGGCTTTGGTTTAAGCCGGATCCTAGTATTTTTTACTGTGTAGATTTTGTTTCATTGCATTTGTATTTGGTTGGAATACAAATGCGGGTATGTATATACAGTCACGGGGTTTTCCTGTAATTTATTACGGGATCGCTTTTTGAAGTTGCCAGTTTGCATTCCGTTTCAGCCATTTTCCATCCTTTCTTTTCTTGGTTGATTTTTGCTTGGAGGGGCTTATTTGTAAAAGTGACTTTTACAAAATGTTTTTTTTTGTGGTGGAGAGTTCATGAGATTTCTAGAAGCTCCTTGATGAGATTGATTTATTTTGTGCATCATGATTTACTTTATGGAGATGGGATTGATTTGGATTAATGAAAGTGAGGTTTGGCTTAGGATCACCTCTTGCCTTTTGGCTTAGGATCACCTCTTGCCTTTTTCCTACACTCACCTTCCTTCATTGCCTTTTCCCTTCTCCATATACATGGCCGGCCACATTTTTGAGAGGGAGAGGATTCTTTGTATGCGGGAAAATATTCATCTCATTTTTGCTTGCAATAAAATTTCTTAGCCATCACAAAAGTTCATATCTTCTTCTCCTCACTACAAATGGCAACTTCATTAACCTCTTGAGACAAAGAGTTCTGCACTATTCTACAGCAATCTTGGACACGTCGGCTTGCCAACTTCGTGTCCGAGTTGCCTCGATTCAGAGGTGGGAGCCCGTAAAAAGACTTCTTGATGTGGTGCCCTTTCCGAAGAGGAGATCAAGACCGGAGATACCGCGAGGAGCTTGGGATGGTGGCTGAAGACCGAAGGACACGGATCGCTCGGAATTGCTCTCTACCCTTTCTCCAGTTAGCTAGTAGTAGGTTAATGGTCCGATCCGGGTTGGTAGTCCGCGGTAGCGCCGGTTTCTAGTTAAAGAAAAGTTTTTGTTTCCGCATTTTGGCCTTGGACAGACGGCCGGGGCGCTACCGTAGACTTACATGGTATCAGAGCCACGCCATTAACCTTTACTAGCTTGCTCTAGCATGTTTAGAACTTCGATCGAACGAAATTTTCAAAAACTGCGTTTCCAAGTCATCAGTTTCTGTCGAAATTTTTCTGTTGTCAAAAAATTATTTGGTGTATTGCAGAAAATCAGGCAGGGTTTTTAAAGAAATCTGAGAAAATTTGGCAAAATGTTATTACTGTAGCGTGGCGGAACCACGGCCGTACCCATGCTTTGGCCGCGGTTCCGCTGCCGTACTGTAGCCACAGTGCACCAAATTTCTTCAGTAGGTCTCTGACTTGGAAAAGGGGTTTCTGGTAATTTTATTTTGGGCCCAGATTTATTTGAGTACTGGGTATTGTGCTTGGGGCCCACTTCGGGAAATTTTGTCGATCGAAATTTTTAAACATGTTAGTTCACAGTATTTACATTATATCTGCTACCGTGAATGTAATTTGATCGGTAAACCCTGTCTAATTGCTATAGTTCTTTTAGACGGATTTGCGAACGTGACATTCACGTTGATGTTCTGTGTTGTGCTGTGATGTTGCGGATTTGTCGTGGTGGATAGCCTGGATGCAATGGTAGTACAGTTTGGTTATATTTGTACATTTGATATTGCGGGGCGAGCTCCAACATGTGGACTACCGTCACTGCCTATTTGTATATTATTCTTTTGGGGCATGACCGGGCTGAGGTCGATGTACCTGTTGTATATATTTTATTTTCTGTACTAGGATTACCCCGCGGAGGGGTGCACGGGTAGCCGGGTTCTAGAGGGCAACAGGCCCGCATCTCATGGCTTTGAGACGGAGGGGGCTTTACTCTAGAATTGGCGGGCTATTCGCCGCACTCGTAGGGGGTGCAGGTTGACCGAAGGAGGGGTGCTCAAGTTACCGGATTCCATGAAGTGCTGGGTGGTCCATTCACGTTGTTGAAGGGGGCTGCCTCGCTTCAGGTTTTGGCGGGTAACTTGCCGCGCCCGTAGGGGTCTAGGATTTCATTGCACAAGCTATCCACACGACCAGGGGAACGTTGGGTTTCAGTAGCGGCTCTATAAAACCCGGGGATCCCAGATTATCTGTATTGTTTTGTGATGCTTATTACATTTCTGTGATGTTTCATTTTATCACGCCTTGAGCGAATATTATATATTGATATATATACTAGTAGATGTTGTATATGTTTTACACCCGAGCTAGTCCAGTCCCCGCTCTGTCGTTAGTTAAGTAACCTAACGGGTGATGACGGGACCCAGTGGCGAATGCGAATGGCATATACGTACATCATATTTTCGTTCTTTTATGGTGTGATTAATTGATGGGACTGCATTGATTCAGATCAATGCAAGCTAAACAAACCTATTCTGATGTTGTTGGAACATTTTTCAAAAAAAAAGCTGTTATTGAAAGGACGTTCTCTTTTGTTTTGCACAGTGGTATTCGGTTATGAATATCCAGCACCTCAGTCGATGAGGCAAGGACCGAGATCCCTTCACCGGGAGTGACCCCTTGGACAGAAGTTTGCGTCAGGGTAATAACTTCACTATAGCCGATTACTTTTTTCTTTGCATCGTGGTATTCAGTTGGAATATCCTGCACCTCATTCTACGGGGAAAGAGCCGAGATCCCTTCACCGGGAGTGACCTCTTTAGCAAAGGTTTCCGTCACTATATTTTTATAAAAATCTATGCAGTTCCTTCAACGATATCAAGTTCATTACGTTAAAGGTTTTTCGCCAAAAACCAGCCATAGCCCTCCGTCATTTCTTACGGGTATTATTCAGTATTCGTGCTGCGTTTGTTGACCTAGTCAAGACGTAGTGTTCGGTAGCTAAGTGGTACTTGTCTGTTGCATAAATTGGATTGGTTAGAACAGTCGTGCGGCCTTGTTGACCTAGTCAAGGGCACGTACGGGTGGGTTTAATGCAATCCAGAATAATGACGGATTGAACTTGACTAGCGGTTTATGGTTTGTTGACCTAGTCAAGGTCATAAGCCGCTTGGGGTAAAAATCACATCGGGAGTTTCTAAAGAAACTGAAACTTGCTAGATATGCGCATACCTTCTGGAGTGTGATAACGTGAGTGGATTCCATCACGTTATCATGCAATGATAGTTGGATCCTGATTCCCACTGATGAGTTGGTTTACTCCTCGGGTGATCCCGACTAATTCTTCTTTCAGGTTTGGAGGAGAATTTGAGGTGACAGTGGGAGGTTTCCTGATTAGATAAAGTGATAACCATTCTGATCTAGGTTAGAGTGCACGCTGAGTATTTCTTTTCTCTCTCTCTTTGGCAGCGACCATGACCTGACCCTTGACTATGACTCAGTGACCAAGTTAACCGAACCTTCTTAAAACACTGGCTTTTGGATTGTCAGAGTTGCATACCTCATTGCCACTCCTACTTTTACCCTTTTCTCCAGAACACCTCGTATTACTACGAACGTCCATTTCTATTGGATAAAACCATCGTATGGTTATATACGAACTCGAAGGAACTTGTTCCAGATTCGAGGATGGTTTCCGGTTCTGGAGAAAATGAATAGGACTATTCAGTTGTCTTCTCCTTTTACCTTCTGTCAGGTTGCGAGTGCTCCTTTGATTAGGACAGTACACCTATTACGCTAATTGGATAGTCTTCTTCCAAACCATAGGCAGGTGCCGAAAGGTAGGGAATGAAGAAAACCAATTAGCCTAACGATGGTGTACAGAAGGTAATAAGTTAAGACAAATAAAGGGATTAGTAAGAGGGCAAAGTAAATTGCGACTGCTATTCACGACCAAACCAAGTATTTCTTCGCCAATCCTATATCACCTTTGTATTTCTCCAGAACACTCCGTATCACTACGAAGATCCACAGTTTATTGGATACTCCATCGTATGGTTATATACGAACTCGAAGGAACTTGTTCCAGTTCGGGGATGGATTCTGGTTCAGGAGAAATAGGAATAAGGTTTATTCAGTTGTCTTTTATCTTTACCTTCTCTCGGGTTGCGAGTGCTCCTAGGATTAGGACAGTACACCCATTATGCTTATTGGATAGTCTTCTTCCAAACCATAGGCTGGTGCCGAACGGTAGGGAAGGAAGAAAACCATTTAGCCTAAATGGGTGTGCAGAAGGTAATGACTAAAGACATATAAAGGGATTTGGAAAGATGGCAAAGAAATATACGGTTATAGTTGTGAATCTGATAATGGAAGAGGCATTACTAGGAATACCAGGATACCCTTCGAAACATTTATATGTTTCAGTTTCACTGTGTATTGTTAAAAGAAAACTGATTTCCCAATTGGTCCTTACTCCACGGTATGTATTTACCAGGTTTGATTCTCACATCTGTATGGTTTTACAGATGATGAGTAGGAGTAAGTTATTGGGAATTGGGTGATCATCCTCATTATATCGGGATTCGTTGTAATTGGTTGAGGAAATCACCTGGGTTGTTTGCCGGACGGCAAATATTTAGTTTTGAATATCCGTTGTTATGCACCAATTTCAAATTGATATATCTATACGTTTATTTTTATAAAGTGAGATATAACTTTTTGAAATTATGTCTATGGCATTTACCTATATCAGTGGATGGTTAGGTAAGGAGCATTAAACAGCGGTGTAATTCTTCTTAACCATAAGTACAGTTTTCAACCTACAACACACAGGGAATGAGTTATTAGACTCAAGGGACTTATACAGAGTATTGTATGTTGTCCAGTGTCCATTAGAACAGAGGGGATGGTACTCGTACTATATTCTGTTTACTTGTGATTTCTCTAGTCCTTAGACATGTGTTTCGTAGAAATGCAAGGTCTGAGTTTTGAGAAGTTATAGGTATAAGAGTAAAGTAGAGAACCAGGTGTTGCAAGTATCGCAATTCTTCAAGGTGATCGAAGATGTAGATACTTGTGTATGGTATTCAGTTGATAGTAATGATTAAGAGAACTTGCTTCTCTTTCAGGTTACTCATAATTGGAAGCATTCCTAAGTTGAGTAATGCTGATCGGCCTCTCTCCATTTAGTTGACATGCACTGGAGACAACTACATGATTTGAATCTGGTTCCAATTAAATCAGTGCCTCTGTTTCTATATTGGATATAGAATAGTTCATATCTTAACAATGTTAAGGTACGGAGAGTTGTCCGGCTTATGTTTAAAACCAGACTCTGGATAACTCAAGGCACGTTTCTGTAATGACTGTTTGTGGGTTAACCCAGGCTATGAAGAGGGTTGACTTTCTACCATCTGGAAGATCAATAGTGATATTGTTCTTGACTCGCCACAGTTTTAATAAAAATGGATTTTTTCAGAAAACAGTAGTGGGAGTATGGTAGAACTGGAAGTGATTCCAGAACCGCAAACGATTACTGAAAATTTGATAAGAACCTACAGATTCAATATGGATTGACATTCCATTGGCCATTCCGCAGACATGGTGGGTAACCTCAGGCACCCGAGAGGTACTCCGTTAGCCTCAAGGACGGTGACAGGGAGGTTCTTGTTTACCCAAACTTGCCATTGCTGTTGTTCCAGGCTATGAGACCCGGCAGGAGGATGAATATAGCGTCGTTCTAAACTAGCTTTAGAAGTATACGTGTATATGACTCTGCCAGAGGGTTGTCGTAGTCAGTGGGAGCAGCAGAAGCATAATGGACAAGTAGCTTATGTCTATTTATGGACTAAAGCAGATATAGCGGAGATAGATCATCTATTTCTGATATGACAGTCATAGATTTGACTTCATCAGAATAGGGGATGGATCTGTTAAGAAGGTAGTAGGGTGTGATGTCCTGGTATTTGGATGACATACACAGAGTAGGAAGTGAAATTCCTATACTACGATCGGTTATGTTTTTGTTGTCACACAGTGGTTTCTCTACATAGGACATGGATATTATATCAGATATTCTGGTTACTAGATTTATGGTTTTAGATCTAGATTTGGGTAGTTTCCCAATCTGAGTACTTAGACAGCATTCTAATGGTGTTTTAGAATGGATGACTCCTGGCACGGTAGTGTACCTGCAGGTGATGGAGTCACCTTCTCTAAAGATGTCTTACAGACTAAAGGGGAGAGGGATGCGCATGATTGGCAGATCACTTGCTTAGGCAATTGAGTCAATCATGAGATGTTAAGTACCACACCAGATGTTGTTTTTGCACGAGGTGCAATAAGTTGATATTGATCTTATCCTGGAGAAACATTCGGAAGCAGTTTTAGAACATAAGTGGATGTTCTGGGGATATGATAACAACAGCCTCTTTTAGGAGACAGTTATCATTCCAGGCTTCAAAGGTGACCTGGATGACAGAGTGGCTGTCAGAGTTATAGTTTTCCCTCTGACGAGGGGCAGTATTTTGGACAGGTGGTCCAAGCGGATACTGAGGGAGGCATGGTGCAGGATATTGATTGGTTTCAGTTGACAATACAGTCTAAGAAGTTTGGATTTGGAGTTCATTCATGGACTAGGTCCCATCAGATATCCAGACATATTCTAAGACAGATATTGCTCATTTCGGAAGATGGCTTTCTCCGCGAACTTGAGATAAAGAGAGACATAGAAAGAAACAACAGGGCGGATCCACTAGCTGAGGCTATTCCTCGAATGCAATAGTTTCGCAAACGGGCTTTGTGAGACTGATTAGTAAAGGAGTTGGGTGTTCGGTATCACAATGGCTGTGAGTATGCGACATCGCAATAATTAGCCTTGAGTGCAAGTGGGAGATTGTTGGATATAGTGCCCTCAGAATCAATTATTGGATCGCAGGCCCGTGATTACAATGATTGAGGGAGGACCTATACTGGTAGGACAGTCTTACTCGAGAGGTTTGTATACTATCTGGTTTGTCTTTATCATCGTGTACATGCTTTAGGTGACATTGTAGTTCACTATTACACGTTGATAGAGAATAGTATGCTACCATGGTTTGTCTTTATCATCGTGTACTGTTTTAGGTGACCTTACAGGTCACTATTGCACGTTGATAGAGCCCATAGGATTCTTGCTTGACTACCAGCATTATGATGGCGATCATATACATGAGAGTTGGGTATTCTATAAGCACATCCTTAAAGTGGTCCCTAGTCGTGGGAGTTTCGAGACTGGGCATCAATACTCCATTAGTAGACTAGTGTATACAGTCGAGACCCCGACGAGGGGCGGTGGCCGGTCTTACAAGCCATTGGTGTCAGTTGGATCACCTAAGATATATACAGGTGCTCATTGGGTTATAAGTACACCGGACAGGACTCGCCGGGAATATGCTAGTTGGTATTATACATGACGTCAGATAGCAGTTCCCTGGTGACATGTGTACAGGTTAGTTCATCGACCTGAGATCGTCATTTGTCTCGTGTGAGTTCCCACTGTGCTTTGATTACTACCCTACCACGGCTCAAAGGAGTCATGCAAACAGATTTTAGTTGGGTACAGTCCCGAGCCACATGGAGGCAGTGAGCGGATCGGCAGGGGTTCATCTCTCCCGGTTTTGGGGGTGAGGTCGCGTTGTGTCTAGGAGAGCCATTATACGAAGTCCTTAGCCAAGGTAGGAGATTTACTGGTAGGTATTCCAGTAGTATCTCAGGGTGTTTTGGGCTACACTCCGACACGACTTGTACCGCTTTTGGGGGTCTGACTTTTACCAACCCCCTAGGCCCGACATGCAATGCTCATAGACGAACGGACCGAACTGTATGGATATTGTCACTGACATGCTCAGTAGGGTGTCAGGATGAGTGCGCTCATCGACCTCCCTTTTGGTCAATACTTGGTAGCCCGTTACGTATGGCTAATACTTCTGACGTGCTAGTGGTTAAATCCACAGCCAAATTATTGACGAGTCTTCAGAGTCCCCCACAGACAGTTTCTCAAGTTTCGGGCGAAACGCTGTAGAGGCCGTATGATATATGGCAGGGTTCGATCTTATACGTGCGGTATTGCACGGATCATGATCGGACCGATAATACTAGCGGGCTTTGGTTTAAGCCTGATCCTAGTATTTTTTACTGTGTATATTTTGTCTCATTGCATTTGTATTCGGTCGAAATACAAATGCGGGTATGAATATACAGTCACGGGGTTTTCCTATAATTTATTACGGGATCGCTTTTTGAAGTTGCCAGTTTGCATTCCGTTTCAGCCATTTTTCCTTCCTTTCTTTTCTTGGTTGATTTTTGCTTGGAGGGGCTTATTTGTAAAAGTGGCTTTTACAAAATTGGGGGGGGGGGTTGGTTTGTGGTGGAGAGTTCATGAAATTTCTAGAAGCTCCTTGATGAGATTGATTTATTTTGTGCATCATGATTTACTTTATGGAGATGGGATTGATTTGGATTAATGAAAGTGAGGTTTGCTTTTTGGCTTAGGATCACCTCTTGCCTTTTTCTTACACTCACCTTCCTTCATTGCCTTTTCCCTTCTCCATATACATGGCCGGCCACATTTTTGAGAGGGAGAGGATTCTTTGTATGTGGGAAAATATTCATCTCATTTTTTCTTGCAACAAAATTTCTTAGCCATCACAAAAGTTCATATCTTATTCTCCTCACTACAAATGGCAACTTCATTAACCCCTTGAGACAAAGAGTTCTGCACTATTCTACAGCAATCTTGGACACGTCGGCTTGCCAACTTCGTGTCCGTGTTGCCTCGGTTCAGCGGTGGAAGCCTGTAAAAAGACTTCTTGATGTGATGCCCTTTCTGACGAGGAGATCAAGACCGGAGATACCGCGAGGAGCTTGGGATGGTGGCCGAAGACCGAAGGACACGGATCGCTCGGTATAGCTCTCTACCCTTTCTCCAGTTAGCTAGTAGTAGGTTAATGGTCCGATCCGGGTTGGTAGTCCGCGGTAGCGCCGGTTTCTAGTTAAAGAAAAGTTTTTGTTTCCGCATTTTGGCATCGGACAGACGGCCGGGACGCTACCGTAGACTTACAATCTTAACACATCATATCTCATATCTCGATATATAACTCGTCAACTATCATAATATATCATCAACATAGTATCGTCGTCTAACGATCCGCTATAACATCATGACATATCTCGGTCGCGCACTAAATATCTCACATCATTATGCCCGATCAGATCGAATCATTCCCAAATATCATATAACATTCTCGTCATCCAAGCATAGGAATACAAATATAAATATGTCCCAATATACACAAGGAAGTCAAAGTATGTGAGTATGTGTATGTGCATTTATGCAAATCTTTACCCAAGGGTTTCGGGACTAAGAAATCGACTAGAGTCCTTTCATCCATATTCGCTAACTTTAACCCCTAACCTCCTAAAGCTTTCTTGCTAAGGCTCATATCACATCCTAACATATAGAGGTATATATATCGTATCCCATCATATAATTCCTTACAACTTTGCGGGGGTGCTATACGCCATCCACCCGACTTCTCCCCGTAGATATAAATCTACTCACCTTGCTTCTTGTGTGCCGATGCCGATGTCGCCATCTTCATCTTCAACGTCTCGACATCACGTGGGGTAACTACACATATAATCCAATTGCAAATGCGTATTAAAATCACATCGTAAAACCAAAAACGGCATACGCCACGCTCATAGGTAAAAACCTATAGCCTCGCATGCAAACACGACCAATAACCCTAGTCGTTGACGTTCAAACGCCACCCGACAGAAACGAATTATCAAATACCAAAATCCATGTTAAAACAAGTCGTAAAACAATGCGCCAACACAAGAAAATGATTCCAGATTTTACCCTAGGTCAAATCAGCCAATTTTGCATATGTCAAGGGTCAAATTTACTGGAGATAAGGCCCTGGAACAAAAACGAACCACTTCCAAACTGCTCTGGCCGCAAATTGCGGCCAGAAAGAATTAATTTGAGGCCTAAAGGAGAGGGTAGGGGATAGGGTTTTGGTGGTACACTCCAGGTTGCCTACACATCACTCTGTGTTTGCTAAATAATTTTCAGAGGCTCCGGGTGTTAGCAGATTTCATAATACACTCACAGAATCCAAAATTCTTCCGATATCGGGTTTCTAAGTTCGGGTTTGGGGTTCTATTTTCTAGTTTCAGTCCATAATACAATCCCTACAGGGGTTGTAGTCCCTAATTACACCTCAATTGCACCCTTGGAATCAAATCAAAACCCTAAGCTTAACTTTAAATTTTCAAAGTTCATAATTCGTCACTAAATCGGTTCTAAACAAATATGGGTGCTAAAGTAAATGAAATACAATACTATTTGTGAAAGAATTACCTCATTTGGCAACTCAAGAATTTTCTTGAGTTGCCCAAGTGTCCAAAATGCAAGCTTTCTTGGTCCAAAGTGTAGCTAGAGGGCTTGTGCACATTTTTTGTGAAGTGGGAGTGAGGTTTTAATGGGTTTATTGTGATGATTTGAGGAGGTAGAGAGGCAAGGGGAGAGAGGAGGCAGCAGCAGCAGCAAGTGAGTGAGGAGAGGAGAGAAAATGGTAAAGAGTGAAGTGGGAATGGGAGCTTAGTCCTAGGTTTGACCCCTTACCCTCTCACCCTCTCTCATGTCCATCCCTCCATTCTTTAATCATATTTCTTTTCTTTTCTTTTCTTCTCCTTGCAATAGTAAACCTAAAACAATAACCATACACCCAAAACATGTAGGAAAAATATAACAAGTGTTAAAAAAAATGACATGTGCACAAAACACGCTTAAAGTCCGATTAGCGATTTTTAATCGCGATTAGCACAAAATTAGTGTCAAATAAATCATAAACTCTCATAATTTGCTTAAATCACATAAAGTACCCTCTTTTTAGTAATTTCTATAATTTTCCAAATTTTTCCCAATTTATCAGTATTTAATTATGCCGCCATATTAAAATATTCAATATTTTATTATTAATTTATAAAAATTCCCAAAAATAATATTTTATTTTTTTGAAATGTTACACTTAGAGATGGCCACGGTGGTTTTTACACTTAAGATCCGGTGACACGACAACTTTCAGCAGCGAGATTTGAAATTGAGACAGTCGATGGCAGATTAGCAGATTCTTTGTGATAGCTGAGTACAGTTTGAGTTACGTTGACCGGGGGACAACTTACCCGTGTCAGTGCATGTCTATAGTTATCTGAACGTATCCGCGAGGCACAACCCGGCGATACTCGTTTGTCAGAGATCATGAGGCAGGTTAGACAGGGCAGAGATTCAAAGTTCGTGATCGATGATCAGGGAGTACTACGATTTGGGACTCGACTGTGTGCGCCAGATTCCGAGGGACCGAGACGCAAGATTTTTGAGGAGGCGCATCAATCAGCATATAGTGATCAGCATATAGGGTTCCACCAAGATGTATTATGATTTGAGAGAAGTCTACTGGTGTGAAGGGATGAAGAGAGATGTCACAGATTTTGTTTTGGGATGCTTACTTGTCAGCAAGTCAAGGCCGAGCATCAGGGGTCAGCAGGAGAGTTTCAACCTTTGCCAATTCTGGAATAGAAATAGGAGCAGATCTCTATGGATTTTATCATGGGTCTATCTAGGATCGGTTGAGGGTATGACTCCATTTGGATGATCGCAGACTGATTAACGAAAGAAGCTTACTTTCTGCCAGTAAAGACCACTTTTGGATTCGTTCAGTATGCTCAGATATAGGTTGATGAGATTGTGCGACTACACGGCGTTCTGACTTGTATTGTGTCCAACAGGGGCACCCAGTTCACCAGCCGACTATTGTAGAAACTTCAGGAGACTTTGGGCACCAATTGGGTTTCAGTGTGGTTTTCCATCCGCAGATCGACGGTCAATTAGAGCGGACCATTCAGATTCTAGAGGACATGCTCCGAGCTTGCGTTCTAGATTTCATGGCAGTTGGGATTGTCATTTGCCCTTTATAAAGTTTTCCTACAATAACAGCTTTCAGGAGACGATTCAGATGGCACCCTTCGAGGTGTTATAGGGGAGGAGATGTCGATCGCCCGTATGTTGGACAGAGCTCAGTGAGAGCAGTACTTTGGGGCCGCAGATTGTGCAGGAGACGACCGAAAAGATCCAGTTGATTCGGGATAGGATGAGAGCGGCCTAGAGCAGGCAGAAATCTTATGCAGACCGACGTCGGCGCAGCCTTGAGTTTACAGTAGGCGATCATGTTTTCTTGAGGGTTTCTCCGATAAAGGGCGTGTTGAGATTCGGAAAGAAAGGAAGGCTTAGTTCCAGATATGTGGGTTCTTTCGAGATTCTCGAGCGTATCGGCACGGTTGCTTATCGTTTGGCTCTTCCACCTAGCTTCCTAGTTGTTCACCCCGTATTTCATGTATCGATACTCCGCAAGTACCTTCATGACCCCTCTCATGCGATTCAGTACCAGACAATTCAGTTGGAGCGCGACCTTTCTTTCACCGAGCAGCCGATAGTCATTCTGGATCGGCAAGTGAAGAAATCGAGATCGAAGGTCATACCATCCATAAAAGTTCTTTGGCGTTGCCCGAATGGCGAAAAGGTCACGTAGGAAGCCGAGGACGAGATGCAGAAGAAATTTCCCCATCTCTTCGAGGGTACGCATAGTTAGATTTTAAATCCGGGGACCGAATTTCCTTAAGGGGGGAAGATTGTAATGTTCTGAAAATTCGATTAGGTTAATTAGGGATTAATTATTGATAATATGTGTTTTCCGTAAAAACCAAGATATAATTATTTTTCCACATAGACTTAAATATACCTATTTTAACTACGTAATTGCTAGTATTGGTATTTAATCAATCACTTATTAATTGCTAGTTTACTTAAATATTTTCCTTAATTAATTATTTTTAAATATTATTTTAATCATTCACTTGCACACTTAATTAGTGTTAATTAGAAATTAGAATGGTTAAGTACACATTAGTGCACTATGACAACTCAAAATCTAGTATGTAACATGTTCTTTTCTTTATTTTGTTCTCTATGGTTCTAGAGAAGTCTAGGTTTAATTAGGAAATAAAACAAATTAGAAAATGATATAATTAATGAAAATAAAGATATGATATGATGTGTATGTATGGGGGTAGGGTTACCTCCTTCTCTCAGTCACCTCACTCTCTCTTTTCCTCCCTATTGCTGGCCGAGCCAATTGCAGCCCCCAACTCCCCATTTTCTCGACTTCATTCCACTTCAAAAATCCTTAAAATTTCATCAAAAATCCACACAATTCTCAAAAATTCATAGTTAAATCTTCACCCAATTTTTCTTGGCCTAAACTAGATTGGATCTTAAAGAAAGATGGCATTTTTGGAGGTAAGTTTGCAAGTTGGATCCTTAAATCTTTGAGGTATAAATCTTAACCCTATGGTTAATTTGTTGGTTACTTACTTTAATCTAACTTAATTAGGTTTAAATATGGTTCTAATTGCAAGATTTAGTTTTTAAAGAGAAGGGTTTAGGTTCAAGTTAGGGTTTTTATCACTTGATTATGGTTGCAATGTGTAGTTTAACATCTTAAGACTTGCAAAAATCTAACTTAGTTGTTAATCTGCTAATTGTTACTTTTAAATTGTCCTAATTAAATATTCTTGAAAACTAAATTCATTATTAGTGTAAATAGGTGAGATTAAAAATTAGTTAATAATTGTGTAGCCTAATTAAGATATTAAATGAACATTGTGGCCGCTAGATTTGCTAAAACATCTAGATTTGCACTAAAATAGTTAATTGTTGCTTACTAGGTTTTGGGAATAAATAAATTTTAATTAAGTTTGAGGTTGGAATGATTTATAACCTATTCCCTAAAATATTTAATGTGTTTTGAATGCGCGATTTGTACGATTGGGTTCTAGGCTTGGTGGTTGTCACGTATAGCGACCCCTAGTTGTGGTTTGCGGCGTTGTCGCGAGCGCGTTTTGTGCACCAAGTACGTGTGCATCTGGTTAGTGTGCGTTGGTTGTTTTGTATCGTTTGTGTCCGCGATTATTTATATATCTATTCTCTTATTTACTTATGTGCGATTCCATAATCGGGTGCATAGGCGTCGGACATGGCGTGAGAAGGCAAGGCTAAGATCAGATCAGATTAGCCGATGCGTACCGGTGAGAAGATGTATACATCTATAGGGGGATCGTCTAGATGGCGCGAGACGCCCGACAGTTAGGATTACTAGTAGTGCTTGTATTTGTATGCGTAGTCTCCTAGTCATTCATCTCATTCCATTGCATCATCTTATATATATATATATATATATATTATCTTATAGGACACTTGCACCATTACCATTGGTCCATACCGCACGTGCACTATTTTATGTGAACACACACGCCATTGGTAATTGCTATGTCACGAATACTATAGAACTTTCTTGGAATCAGTATCTGTGCATTTGCATCATATATGATCTGTAGACTCGTACTTGTATAGTCATTTCATCAGGATGGAAACGTAGGATTGTTAGTCATATATATATACTTCATTGCATCATGATTCATGCATAGCTTCTGGCCATACTTTGCATGGTATATATTATCGTATCTGTCACGACCCAAAGTTCGGCCCGTGACTGGCACTTAACCACGTAACGTCTACAGGCGTAACGCGACTAAGTAAGCCGAAACCCAGAAATCAAAACCATTAAAAGTATTGAGTGTTAAAACATTTAATAGAAACATTTGTTAAAACGTTTAGAAAACCTTAAGTAACTTAGTGAAATTCTTTCAAGTTCAAGTTATTTTCTTAAAAATTTTGACAGCATTTCCTTTGTAAAAACTAGCCCCGAAATCGGGTACAAGGCAACATATGTGTTGGGGTAAAAATTTACACCCCGGTTGACTAAGTCAAAAATCCAAGTCAAACCCCAAACCAAGTGGGCCCGAGCCCAGACCCAGTGGGCCCATGCCCAGGTCGAGCCCGAAAATGAAGCGGTCGGCCTTCCCCCACGCCAAGATAAAACTTTTGTAATAAACAATTTTGTTGTTTTTCTTTTTATTTTATGGATAAATGTAAGAAAAATAGGCATGAAGCCAAATTTTTGTAAAGCCCATGGCTTATGTGCAAAAGAAATGGCACATGGGCCATGAAATAGGCAAAATGCCATTTTGTGAAGCCCAAGGGGCTATGTGTAAAAGTGTATAGCCTATAAAGGCAAGATAATGAAAATATCTCACAACTTTTTTCTCTCTCCAGAAATTTCTAGATCTGAGACCTCTTCCTCCTTCCTCAAGGTTTAAAACCTTCCTTTTTCTTTTGAATTAAATCAAGAGTTTAACTCTTCCTTTCCTCAAAATAAATAGATTTCCACCATAAAACCTACAAAGGGGAGCTCAGATCTCCAATCAGATCTCGAAAAGGGGAGGCTTTTAAGGCTCATCCCCTTTTCTCCAAGATCTCGCCGGTCAAGAGCAAGAAGAAGGAGACCCATCTCCAAAAATCTAACTTTGGACAGACCCAAGGCTCAAAAGAAGAGCAATAAATCCCCAGGAGTTTAACTCCTTTCTAAAGTTGCTGGAGTTTAACTCCATAAATTGATTTCTGTTGGAGTTTAACTCCATAAATTTGCTTCTGTTAGGAGTTTAACTCCAAAGATTCCCTTGGGAGTTCAACTCCCCAGCCTAGGGGCTAGGCTTCCCTTTCCGCGGGTTTTTCCCGCGGTCACGTGTGCCCACGTGACCCCGGGGCGCTAAGGCGCCCGTCGGTCACGTGTGCCCACGTGACCCCGGGGCGCTAAGGCGCCCGTCGGTCACGTGTGCCCACGTGACCCCTGGGCGCTAAGGCGCCCATCGGTCACGTGTGAGCACGTGACCCCGGGGCGCCAAAGCGCCCAGCGGTCACGTGTGCGCACGTGACCCCTGGGGCGCCAAAGCGCCCATCGGTCACGTGTGCGCACGTGACCCCTGGGGCGCCAAGACGCCCATCGGTCACGTGTGCCCACGTGACCCCTGGGGCGCCAAGGCGCCCATCGGTCACGTGTGCCCACGTGACCCCCGGGGGGCGCCAAAGTGCCCATCGGTCACGTGCGCGCACGTGACCCTGGGCATTAAGGCGCCCACCTGCTGTGCGAGCGTCCTTTGGATGCCATTTTGTTTTCTTTTCCCCCTCGTTTTACGTGCACTCCCCAACAAAATCCCTTCTGGAGTTTAAACCCTTTTAAAAATGTATATATATATTCTTTGGAGTTTAACTCCATAATAAAGTTCTATTTTAGGAGTTTAACTCCGCATAAAATTCTTTTAGGAGTTTAACTCCTTTTAAAATTCTTTGGAGTTTAACTCCACAATAAAATTCCTTTTGAAATTAAACTCTACTTTTTTTTTAAAAAAAGGGGGGGAAGGAAAACATACACAGACTCCACGACACTGTCTTCCGTTAGAAAAAAATTTCTAACGGGGCGCTGCCCCGCACCCCGCAAGGGGGCTGCTAGCCCTCTTGACTCCCAGCCCGCTATCCGGGTAGCGGGACCCCCGTAAAAACTCTGCGGGGCCCCCGATATTTCCAAAACCCCTTCAAAACACGATACTGCATATTGAGTTCGCATGACCAGTTTAACCCGTCAATCGGAGGTTCCTTCGCTCCAAATGCGAGGGGTAATTAACGGCAGCTTAGTCCGCGGCTGCCGGAGATTCGGATCCCCACAATCAATAAACCCCGGCCTACCCTAGGCAGGGGGAATCTGTAGTACGCCTGACAAGCGCGCGCGTATTCCCATCTCAATGGGGTGACGAAAAACACCCTACAGATTCTGGCACGCCCGGTGGGACCAATTTCTCCTCCCATATTTCGGGTTAAACGTTCATGCGAACTCAATCAATATACATATCGATTGCTTATACTGAAATGATGTTTTTTTTTCGTGCAGCAATCAACCTTCGACGACAATGTCTCCCCAGACGAATTCAGCTTCCAACATGACCCCGATTCCGTACGTGGTCAAGATCAACGCTCGTGTGGTTCTCCCCGCGAGCCTCAGTCGACAGTGGGAGGAACCGCCCCGCCAGTTTGGCTCCGTCATCATCTACCCTGCCGGAAGCGCTCATCTGGCGGAGATCCCAGCGGAACAGGTGGCCAAGCCGGTCTCGAGGGGCAAGAGGCCGAATGTCCTGATCGCCAAGGCACCACAACCGAAACTCAAGACGGTGTGTGAACGATTCTCTGGTGCTCCAGCGGGGGGCAAGAACTCCGGTACAAAGGGCAACGTCCAATGTTGCGGACGAGCTCACGCGATTACTCCAACAAATGCACAATCGAGCGTATCTCCAAGGCCTTCCATCGCCCGATCTGCGACGTCTTCCCAAAGAGTTGAAGTCTGCCAGGTGCTTAGAACAGAAAAGTTAAGGCAGAAGCGGCTCAGGTATCGAGCCAACAAGAGGGCCAAGGCTTCGGCCAAATGGAATTGTGTGAAGTTCCAAGTGCAGGGTTGCCCCGCGATGACGGCTGAGTCGGACGTAAGAATCAGCAATTCCTTCGAGCCTCTGAAGTGGGTTCAGAAAAATGCCATGACCGCCAGAATCAAGAAGACAGCGGTCCGAACAGTGCCACAAAGAGACGTGTCCCAGCCCCAACAGAAAAAGTATGACACTGTCTCTTCAAGAGTCTATCAAGCACTCTGTGCCGCACGAAAGCAGCGGGGCAAATCCAGAAAAGAAGCGCCAGCACCATTCAAGAAGCTGGTTAGGCCAGCCGCCTTCAATCAACTACCAGCTACAGAAGCAAGGGGGTCAAGACAGCGATCCGTGAAATCAGCCGCCAATGATAGAAAGATGGCCGAATATATCATCCATACGGTCTATATGGCGAGCGGGCGCCCCAGCGACAACCTTCGCAGCAAAAGCAAGGATGGGGCTACCACATCCCAAGCCCAATCTGGCCTGAATGTGGTTGCCGCTGCCCAAGAACAGCCGCCCCCGCTGGATGAAGAAAACCCTCTCGATGAGGATGATAGGCAGAAAGACCCCTCGGTCCATGCAGAGTCAAGCTCGGACAGCGAGGAGGAGCCTACTTTCCGCCCCAGGACTGCGGAGCAGGAGCTGCTTCAAGAGCTTCGAAAACAGCTCAGGAGCAAAGATAAAGAGATGGCCAAGCTCTATTCGAAGATTGACGACTTAACGAACGTGGTGATGCAGCTTACGGCTCAAATTGCTCGAGCGCCTCCCAATCAAGCACAAGCCGCTACTAATCAGCCGGGTGATGACAATCCGAGGCAGCCAATGCCTATTCCTTTGGGACCAAGACTGGTCGAGCCGCATGAAAGCCGGCCACACTCCACTTCTGGGGATGCCTTGGCCCCAGATAGCACTATCCCGCTAACACAAGATCGGATAATAGATTTGGTCACCAGCAAGGTTAAAACATTAGTGGCCGAAGCTGAAGCTCAGAAAGAAATCGGCAGTAGTGGGCGGCCATATCCCGCGCAGTACGATCTGATTGAGTTCCCAAGCGGCTACGTCATTCCTAAGTTCGGAAGATTTGATGGAACGGGGAATGCAAATCAGCACGTCGCCCACTTCAAAGCATCGTGCGGAAATACAGGGGGCAATGACGCACTCCTTCTTCGTCAGTTTGTCAACAGCCTGACCGGCGTCGCCTTCGACTGGTATGCGAGTATACCGGATGGATCCGTCATTACCTTTGCCCAAATGGAGTCCCTGTTTCGGCAAAGGTTCATGAGTGTCAGTGATAAAATCTCCATTGCCGACCTTGTGAGGACCAAGCCGGGGAAGAATGAAAGCAACACTGACTTTATCGCCCGATGGCGTAATCTCACAGTCAAGTGCGAACCGCCGCTGGAGCAGGACCAGTCCGTCAGCCTTCTCATTGGGAACCTCAGCAATTGGATGGTCCCATTCTTATGTACAGCGGGCCTTAAGACGTTTCAAGAGCTAACCAAGAAAGTCCAAATGCTGGAACGCTCGAAGCAAGAGTCCCCGCCGGACTCTCAGAGAGACAAAACTTGGAAAAGCAAGCGGGACGACAGCCGTAGAAGCGGGAGTTCCAGCAGTACCAATGTCTTCAATGCGTCCGACAATGAAGAAAAGCGAAGGGCGGGTGAATCCAAAACTAACCGGTCTCGAAAGCCATTGCTGGGAGGAGATGGGCCCACCCTAGAAGAGAAAAAGAACAAGGTTTACTCTTTCAGAAGGGACAAGGTCCGCAAGATATTTAAAGATGCCTTGAACAACGGCCTACAATTGCCGGAGTCGAAAAGACCCCAAGAAGCAAAAATGACCGACAATCCTCTGTATTGCCCGTACCACCGAGTAGTGAGCCATGCGATTAAGGATTGCTATATCTTCAAGGACTGGGTCGAGAAGCAGTACAAGGCTGGAGAGATCGAGCTGTCCAAAAGCGTGTTGGTGAACAATCAAGTTGCAACCGCTAACTTTATACAGACGGAAGTTGAAGCCTTCTGGGAGCAGACAGCTGAACCCGCTGCCTTGACAAACGAAACTGACTCATCGCGGCCTCCGTGGAGTATGCACATATCTAATAAAACGAAGAAGATGCTAAAGCTGCTTCAGAAAGAACCCAGGACGGAATGGGAAGGGCAGAAGAAGCCTACCAGTCCAGCTGCCAATGCGGCTCCATCAGGCTCAAAATCCAAGAAGCTCAAGAAGAAGAAAAGTGCAGCTCGGCACGAAAAAGAGTCTGCATGGAGATCGACCATTCAAAAATATATCGATTCCCTCGAAGAATATGAACAAAAGGAAAGAACATTGATTCAATTGAAGGAGTTCTTCCCTGTAGAAGCGGCTGAAATTCTGGAGGAGTTAGAAGAAGACTCCAATGAAGAGATTTCAGTAGTGACCTGCTACGCCATCCATCTTGGCAGCGACTCGGAAGAGGAGCTTTGTTTTCCCGAAGAGGACGAAGAGCTCGCCACAACGACCAATCAAATCCAACTCAGAAGCGGCAGGGCTCTACCGCCAAATCAGGGCAATGCCCCAAAAGGGAAGGAAAAACAATTCGCTAATGAAGAAGACGGCAGAGAACTGGCCGATGAAAACATAAGTCCTTCCTCGGTGGACTATAATGTCTTGGCACATCTCCGGAAGCTTCCGTCTTTCCTGAGCATCTACGACGCCTTGGTCCTATCTAAGGAGCTTAGAGATGTCCTCATTCATGCTCTACAAAACCCCGAGCGGTATCAGGCTCACTTCGCGGAAATTAATATGAAAGAAGCTCAGCACGCTTTGCATGCCGCCGCAGTCACATTTAAGGATGAAGACTTGCTACTGGGAACAGCTGAGCACAATTGACCGCTTTACGTGACCGGGTACAGCGACGGAGATCGAATTAATCGCATATTGATTGATCCGGGGTCCTCAGTGAACATCATGAATTTGCGAACTCTGAAGAGTTTGTCAATGGACGTCCGACACCTGTCAAGAGAAAGGATTGTCATTCAAGGCTTCAACCAAAATTGCTAGCAAGTTCTGGGATCTATAGCTTTGCCAATCAAATTCGGGGATCTGCAAACTGAAGCTAAGATATACGTGATCGACGCAGACACATCTTATAAGATTCTCTTGGGACGGCCATGGCTCCACGATTATGGCATCATTCCGTCAACTCTCCATCAATGCATGAAGTATACTAAAAATGGCGAAGAAAGACGCATTGACGGAGACATCCAGCCGTTCGGTGTGCATGAAGTCCGATATGAAGATTCTCGGTACTTTATGAACCACCAAAATGCTAAGCCACAACTGACTGAGGATAGACTGGCCCCAAGACTCAAAAGCAAATCTGCGCCGGCTGTCACTTTCAAAAGAAAAAATACCCAAGTGCGCCCGCATTTCGGCAGCGACACTGATGAGTCCGATGCTGGAAGCCCGTCCTTCCGCAAAACTCGCCCCCATTTTGGCAGCGATACGGACGAATCTGTTACTGAAGATCCACCTAGCGGCAAAGCCCGCCCTCATCTTGGCAGTGACACTGAAGAGTCGGAAGAAGAGGACCTGCCATGCAACAGCTGTGCAGATTGGCCCCCCATGCAACAAGCAAAACTACGAGAGGCCTTCGAAGTCGCAGAAGGGTCCCTGGCCATCACAAGGGTGCCGGAACGGATGTGCAAAGAGCTCGACGCATTGTCAGTCTCTACCGTGGACCAGCTGAAAACTTTCTACGTGCCCGGGAGGAAAAGTCGACAGAAGGGCATCCTGTTTTATGGGTCAAACCCCGTTGCGCACCCGGACGACTTGTCTGTCGCGTGCCTTCCATATGAGAGAGGCATAAGAGCCGTCCTCAATCCCAGATACTATGCGCCCGAGATGCGGGAATACTTTAAGAAGTGCGGATGCCGGTTATATCAAACAGAGTCCGAAGCAAAGTTTTACGAAGGGCTATGGCATCCACCCCAGGTCCGAGCACTCATCGATGGACGAATTCCAGATAGACGGGGCATAGGCTACATTCAACCCGATTCCAAAGCGTGCTACATGATCCATGTTGGTAAGGCCAGCGAAAGATCATATGATGATGACGAGATAGCCGAGCCAGAAGAAGCTCCTCAAGAGCTCGAAGATGGCGGACAAGCAACCTTTGACGAGCTAACCGAGATTGACTTAGGAACGCCCGATAATCCAAGGCCGACCTACATCAGCTCACTCTTGTCGGAGGAAATGAAAGAGCAGATAATTGCCCTGCTGCGTGAGTTCGTCGACTGCTTCGCGTGGACGTACAAAGAAATGCCTGGCCTTTCTCCTGAGGTAGCCGTGCATAAGCTGGCTATATCTCCTGATGCTAAGCCAGTCAAACAAGCTCCTCGAAGAATGAGAAGGGAGTTGGAAGAAAAGGTCATCGAGGAAACCAAGAAACTCATCGATGCCGGCTTCATCAGGGAAGAGAAATATGCAGACTGGATCGCATGCATAGTCCCAGTGAAGAAGAAAAATGGGCAGATCCGAGTTTGTGTCGATTTCAGGGACCTCAACAAGGCATGTCCTAAAGACGACTTCCCGCTACCGGTCATGGAAATGATGGTCGATGACACCTCGAATTACGAACTGTTCACCTTTATGGATGGCTCGTCTGGATATAATCAGATCAAGATGTCGCCTGAGGATGAGAAGCACACAGCATTTCGAACCCCGATCGGAATATATTGCTACAAGGTAATGCCATTCGGACTGAAGAACGCAGGTGCTACATATCAAAGGGCAATGACTAATATCTTTGATGACCTAATCCATAAAGTCGTCGAATGCTATGTTGATGATCTGGTCGTCAAGACTAAAGCCAAGGCCGATCATATCCAAGATCTCAAGACTGTTCTCACCAGACTGAGGGAATACGATCTAAAGATGAATCCTCTGAAGTGCGCTTTCGGCGTGTCATCGGGAAAATTCCTGGGCTTCATAGTCCGACATCGAGGGATCGAAGTTGACCCATCAAAGATAAAGGCCATCATGGAGATGCCCCCTCCAAAGAGTCTGACGCAGCTGAGATCTTTCCAAGGCAAGCTTGCTTATATACGGAGGTTTATCTCAAATTTGTCGGGGAGATGTAGGCCCTTCTCAAAGCTCATGAAGAAAGGAGCTCCTTTTATCTGGGATGCCGAATGTCAAGCAGCGTTCGAAAGCATCAAAGAATACTTATTGCACCCTCCAGTGCTGGCCGCTCCCATTCCAAATAAACCGCTGATTCTCTACACTGCCGCGCTGGACGAGTCACTCGGTGCGCTCCTTGCTCAGAATAACGAGGAAGGAAAAGAAAATGCCCTCTACTACCTCAGTCGAACTCTAGTCGGGGCGGAATACAATTACTCCCCAATCAAAAAGCAATGCCTGGCTCTGATATTTGCTGTGAAGAAGCTGAGGCACTATCTGCTCGCTCATCAGGTTATGCTGATCTCCAAGGTCGACCCGCTCAAACACTTGATGACCAAAGCAAGCCTAGCTGGCAGAATGGCAAGATGGGCTGTCATGCTACTTGAGTTTGACATAGTTTATACCCCTCAGAAAGCAGTAAAAGGGCAAGCTATTGCAGACTTTCTCGCCGCTCATCCCATGCCAGAAGGGTCGCCGCTAAATTGTGAGTTACCCGATGAACAAGTGCTGCACCTCAAGGAAGATGAGCCCTGTTGGGAGCTCTACTTCGATGGAGCCTCGTCAATAAGGACCTCCAGTAGATCAGGCATCCCGGAGATAAAAGCAGGGATAGGATTGGTGTTCATCACACCATCAATGGGAACCCTACGGCGTTCTTTTGCTCTCATCGAGCCTCGGACAAACAATGAAGCTGAGTATGAAGCTCTGATAGCTGGTTTGGAGCTTGCCGTAGAAATGGAAATCCGTCGGCTACGGGTTTACGGTGACTCCCAGCTTGTCGTCAACCAAGTAAGCGGCGACTATAAGATATACAAATCCGAGTTAGCTCGGTACAGAGGTCGAGTGGTGGAACTCATGAAACGGTTCACTCATATTGAACTAACGAGAGTCCCTAGAGCGTTGAACGGAAAGGCTGATGTACTCGCTCGCTTGGCCAAGGAGCTGGCTGATCCTGACATGGACGAAATTCTGATCACAGTCAGGAGCCGGCAAATTCTACCCCCAGTCTCTCTACGAGAAGAGGAAAGCGCGGGACAGAAGAGCAGTCCTGCGGAAGAAGCTTCGATCATCCAAGACGAGCCCGATTGGAGAGAACCCTTCATAGAGTACCTCCGATACGACAAGCTGCCCGAAGAAAAATCCGTGAGGATTCAGCTGAAAAAAAGAGCTCTCCGATACGTGTTTGTAAATGACACGTTATACCGCAGGTCATATGACCAACTCTGGCTCAGGTGCCTGTCATCGGCCGAAGCCCAAAAGGTCATGAAAGATGTTCACTCGGGCGTTTGCGGTGCTCACCAATCCGGTCCCAAGATGCGACTTCAGATCAAACGCCTTGGGTATTACTGGCCCACCATGATACGGGATTGCGGAGAGCATGCAAAGAAATGTCAGATCTGCCAAATCCATGGTGATTTCATTCACAAGCATCCCAATCCATTGCACCCTACTGTGGCGTCGTGGCCCTTCGAAGTTTGGGGCACCGACATTGTTGGCCCAATTGATCCTCCGTCGTCCAAAGGCCACCGGTTCATACTGGCCGCGATAGACTACTTCTCCAGATGGGCTGAAGCTGTCCCGCTAAAAGAAGTCAAGACAAAAGATATTCTGACATTCTTCCAGCATAATATTCTATACCGCTTCGGTACACCAAGAAGAATCATTTCTGACAACGGGCCTTCTTTCAAGAGCTTCAATGTCTCAAGGTTCGCTACTCAGCACAAGATAGACTGGAGATATTCCTCCATCTATAATCCAAGAGCCAATGGGCTAGCCGAAGCCTTCAATAAGACCCTATGCAAGCTCCTGAGGAAAAATGCTTCAGCCAACAAGAGGGACTGGAATCTCAAGCTTCACGAGACGCTTTGGGCATATCGTACCACGCACCGTACTCCAACCCAGTCCACTCCATACTCATTGCTCTTCGGAGTGGAGGCGGTCCTCCCCCTCGAAGTCGAAGTTCCAAGCTTAAGAATGGCCGTTCAGCATGAGTTGACGGAGGAGGAAAACGTGCTCCTCCGACTGGATGAACTCGATGCCCTCGAAGAAAAGAGGCTCGCGGTGCAGCAAAGTCTGGAACTATACCGAGCCCAGATGTCACGGGCCTATGACAAGATAACCCGTCTCCGCGCTTTCAAGAAAGGTGAATTGGTGTTGGTCCTTAAAAGACCGATCATCCTCAATCGACATACCAAGGGAAAATTCGAGCCAAACTGGGAAGGACCATACGTCATTGAGAAAGTGTTCGACGGAGGATCCTACCAACTAATAAGTGCCGAGGGAGAAAGGCCCATGCCACCCATCAATGGCCGATATCTCAAGAAATACTACACGTGAATGCTCCAAGTCGCAGGCGAATTGAGCACATCAGCCCTACGGTCTGGATTAGACATCCTGCAAAACCGTATACAATCCACGGGCGTAAAAGACCCCTATTTCTCCCAAATCCTGCCGGTGAGACTACTTTAAAGTCCCACCAGCGAAAAAAAAAACGGTATGTCCACAAGCAAAACGGGCACGGATGAAAACCCGAAAGGGCTCCGTGAGTAAAAACAGCAGGACTACCGGCGAGTCTGTGAAAACCCGAAAGGGCGCAAACTCGTGAAAAGAGATGAAATACACTCACAAAGTCCCCTCGACCTTGTGAGGAGAAAATCCTACGTGAGATCCTTACGACTCACAAAGGAGCAAAACACTTAGGAATCCTCACGATTCTTAAGGAGAAAATACACCTGCGGGATCCTTACGACTCGTAGGGAGAAAATGCTTTTATGGGACCCTCACGGCCCATAAAATTGAAAAGCCTTAGGTGACAGAAACCCAAACCTGTCTCCTAAGCCATCCTTCCCCGACGGGCAATGGCAAATGATGAGTTGCTCCTGGCATTATTCCAGTGCAGCAATGCTGATGCCAAACAAGATCCAAATTCTAAGTCCCCAACCCCAAAGTGGCGAATGATGAGTCGCTCCTGGCATTATTCCAGTGTAGCGATGCAAACGCCAACCAAATTCCAAATCCTATACCCCAGCAGCGAATGATGAGTCGCTCCTGGTACCATATTGCAGTGCAGCGATGCAAACGCCAACAAAGTCCCGAAAGTTTTATGGCCCTACGGTCTGGATCATACATCCTGCAAAACCGTATACAATCCACGGGCGTAAAACGATCCCAATCTCTCCCAAATCCTCCCGGGGCAAATGATGAGTTGCTCCTGGCATCATTCCAGTGCAGCAATGCAGATGCCGACAAAAAAAAATCCCCAAATCCCCTCGGGGCAAATGATGAGTTGCTCCTGGCATCATTCCAGTGCAGCAATGCAGATGCCGACAAAAAAAAAATCCCCAAATCCCCTCGGGGCAAATGATGAGTTGTTCCTGGTGCCATATTCCAGTGCAGCAATGCAGATGCCAAACAAAAAAAACCAACTCCCAAACTCTGTCATGACAAATGATGATTCGCTCCTGGTACCATATTCCAGCATAGCGATACTGATGTCAACCCAAATCAAAATCAACAAGTCAACTTCCACTCCGACACCGCAGAAAGCGGAGCAAGTCAGAATCCAATCTCAACACCGCAAGAAGCGGAGCAAGTCAAGTCTACCCCTGACACTGCAAGAAGCAGAGCAAGTCAAATCAAGAACCGACCGTCCAAGTCGCAAAAAGGGCAGCACCGACCGTCCAAGTCGCAAAAAGGGCAACACCGACCGTCCAAGTCGCAAAAAGGGCAGCATCGACCGTCCAAGTCGCTAAAATGGCAGCATCGACCGTCCACGTCGCAAAAAGGGCAGCGTCGACCGTCCACGTCGCTAAAATGGCAGCATCGACCGTCCACGTCGCTAAAATGGCAGCACCGACCGTCCAAGTCGCAAAAAGGGCAGCATCGACCGTCCACGTCGCAAAAAGGGCAGCATCGACCGTCCACGTCGCTAAAATGGCAGCACCGACCGTCCAAGTCGCAAAAAGGGCAGAATCGACCGTCCATGTCGCTAAAATGGCAGCACCGACCGTCCAAGTCGCTAAAATGGCAGCATCGACCGTCCACGTCGCTAAAATAGCAGCACCGACCGTCCAAGTCGCAAAAAGGGCAGCACCGACCGTCCAAGTCGCAAAAAGGGCAGCATCGACCGTCCACGTCGCTAAAATGGCAGCACCGACCGTCCAAGTCGCAAAAAGGGCAGCACCGACCGTCCAAGTCGCAAAAAGGGCAGCATCGACCGTCCAAGTCGCTAAAAGGGCAGCACCGACCGTCCAAGTCGCAAAAAGGGCAGAATCGACCGTCCATGTCGCTAAAATGGCAGCACCGACCGTTCAAGTCGCAAAAAGGGCAGCATCGACCGTCCAAGTCGCTAAAATGGCAGCATCGACCGTCCAGGTCGTAAAAAGGGCAGCGCAGGATTCCTACAAAGCGGGAACCAGATCACTCCGGGCCAGGGAAACGTCTATCACGGACACGCCGTCTCGGAGACATGCCAAGCAACGACCGTCCATGTCGTAAAAAGGGCAGTGCCAGCTTTCCAAAAAAGCGGGAACCAAATCAGGTCGCCTCCAAGTAAAAGAAGATCCATCAATTTCATGCACACGACCCACATATGCGGTGTGCATTTATTGATGGGGGGCAATTTGTTGGGGTAAAAATTTACACCCCGGTTGACTAAGTCAAAAATCCAAGTCAAACCCCAAACCAAGTGGGCCCGAGTCCAGACCCAGTGGGCCCATGCCCAGGTCGAGCCCGAAAATGAAGCGGTCGGCCTTCCCCCACGCCAAGATAAAACTTTTGTAATAAACAATTTTGTTGTTTTTCTTTTATTTTATGGATAAATGTAAGAAAAATAGGCATGAAGCCAAATTTTTGTAAAGCCCATGGCTTATGTGCAAAAAGAAATGGCACATGGGCCATGAAATAGGCAAAATGCCATTTTGTGAAGCCCAAGGGGCTATGTGTAAAGTGTATAGCCTATAAAGGCAAGATAATGAAAATATCTCACAACTTTTTTCTCTCTCCAGAAATTTCTAGATCTGAACCTCTTCCTCCTTCCTCAAGGTTCTAAAACCTTCCTTTTTCTTTTGAATTAAATCAAGAGTTTAACTCTTCCTTTCCTCAAAATAAATAGATTTCCACCATAAAACCTACAAAGGGGAGCTCAGATCTCCAATCAGATCTCGAAAAGGGGAGGCTTTTAAGGCTCATCCCCTTTTCTCCAAGATCTCGCCGGTCAAGAGCAAGAAGAAGGAGACCCATCTCCAAAAATCTAACTTTGGACAGACCCAAGGCTCAAAAGAAGAGCAATAAATCCCCAGGAGTTTAACTCCTTTCTAAAGTTGCTGGAGTTTAACTCCATAAATTGATTTCTGTTGGAGTTTAACTCCATAAATTTGCTTCTGTTAGGAGTTTAACTCCAAAGATTCCCTTGGGAGTTCAACTCCCCAGCCTAGGGGCTAGGCTTCCCTTTCCGCGGGTTTTTCCCACGGTCACGTGTGCCCACGTGACCCCGGGGCGCTAAGGCGCCCGTCGGTCACGTGTGAGCACGTGACCCCGGGGCGCCAAAGCGCCCAGCGGTCACGTGTGCGCACGTGACCCCTGGGGCGCCAAAGCGCCCATCGGTCACGTGTGCGCACGTGACCCCTGGGGCGCCAAGACGCCCATCGGTCACGTGTGCCCACGTGACCCCTGGGGCGCCAAGGCGCCCATCGGTCACGTGTGCCCACGTAACCCCCGGGGGGCGCCAAAGTGCCCATCGGTCACGTGCGCGCACGTGACCCCGGGCATTAAGGCGCCCACCTGCTGTGCGAGCGTCCTTTGGACGCCATTTTATTTTCTTTTCCCCCTCGTTTTACGTGCACTCCCCAACAAAATCCCTTCTGGAGTTTAAACCCTTTTAAAAATGTATATATATATATTCTTTGGAGTTTAACTCCATAATAAAGTTCTATTTTAGGAGTTTAACTCCGCATAAAATTCTTTTAGGAGTTTAACTCCTTTTAAAATTCTTTGGAGTTTAACTCCACAATAAAATTCCTTTTGAAATTAAACTCTACTTTTTTTTTAAAAAAAGGGGGGGAAGGAAAACAGACACTGTTTTCCGTTAGAAAAAAATTTCAAACGGGGCGCTGCCTCGCACCCCGCAAGGGGGCTGCTAGCCCTCTTGACCCCCAGCACGCTATCCGGGTAGTGGGACCCCCGTAAAAACTCTGCGGGGCCCCCGATATTTCCAAAACCCCTTCAAAACACGATACTGCATATTGAGTTCGCATGACCAGTTTAACCCGTCAATCGGAGGTTCCTTCGCTCTAAATGCGAGGGGTAATTAACGGCAGCTTAGTCCGCGGCTGCCGGAGATTCGGATCCCCACAATCAATAAACCCCGGCCTACCCTAGGCAGGGGGAATCTGTAGTACGCCTGACTAGCGTGCGCGTATTCCCATCTCAATGGGGTGACGAAAAACACCCTACAATATGAGTAAAATGATATATAATAAGAAATAAGCATTCCAAACGGGAGCAATCACGCCGAATGGCAGAAACAACCACCACAATGATAATATACGACGCCGTAGCGAAGAATGAGCAAAGATAAGTGATGACAACATGAAATATAAAACTGCATAAATAAAGTCGGCTCACAACGAGCTCGACACCAGAGTACAAAATTATATACATCGTCCTCACAACTGGTCTCTAAGTCAGTACATAAGTAGTAGATGGAGAGTACTAGATACAACAGTGTATACAACTGGAAAATAAACAGATACCGCACAAAAACCCACCTATCAGCAAAAGGGCTCGCACGCCAATTGCAATGGTATCTGTGTCAAAAGATGCAAGAAAACAGCCTGCCGCGACTACTCTGAGGGGCAACCTGCAAACACTGTGGCACAACAGAGGTGAGTTGCCAACTCGTGAATAGTAGATAACATATAAAGGTAATCGCGAGTATGCACGTACTGCGATACTCTAATATGTGCCAATAGATAATATCTATATGATATACTGGATGTGCAATAATCATGCAACAAGTGTGATTTAATAAGATCTCTATATGATAAGCAGGGTGTGCAATAATCGTGCATAGCGAATGCAATCTAATAACATCTATATAGGGTGAGCAGGGTATGCAATAGTCGTGCATAGCATATGTACTCTATCAGGTACTACAGATACAGGATGAGATGTATAATACTGAATGCTGAGCATGGGAATAAATAACATCTACACGGAAGGTCAACGTGGAAAATAATCGGTGTCCATCAATACACCCAAATCCCAGTAAAACTCAGGCGCCGTCATCCTCATCGGCCCTCAAATCCTGTAAATCTCATAGAATCGTGAGTGCTTAGCATCGGCACACAAAAATATCATGAAATCATCGTGTCTAGCATTGACACTCAAATCCTCAAGTATCGGGCCCCGTCAGTTCGGGTTGGCCCGTATCCATCTCTCAGCTCTGGTCAGTATCCTCCAGATAAGCGCCAGATCCAACCAATCACCAGTAGGTAGTGGTCTCTCTGCCAGGCTCACCGTCTACTGCACAGCGATCTGTTCTCGCCCCGGGGTACCATACCGGGTCCACCATATACCCGCAATCGGCCTCGTCTAGCTCCTCTATTCGGGTTCACAAGTCACACGTCTCAGAACTGAGAAAACACATGGTGGACGCACTGAAATATCATATCAAGGGAAACTGGATTTTTAAAACAGTGCGTATTTTCTTAAAATAATACCCCGGTTCCCAAATCCAGAAATCACATAAATTCAAACTCAATGCGCAAATCCATGCAATGTGTCGTATGATACTAAGAGTAAAAAGGGAAAACCGCTCTTTTGAAAATATCCAGTTTTGAAAATATCTCATGCGGTCCCTATTTTCTTGAAATCAAGTTAATATCATCCATGTATGTAACATATGTATTTATGTAGGTATGGATGTGCAAATGGATATATATACGCGAATATGAGTGTGCATGTGCGCAAGTATGAAGATATCAATATATGTGTGCATTGGTATGAATATACAGTGTGCATGTACGCAAGTATGAAGATATCAATATATGTGTGCACTGGTATGAATATACAGTGTGCATGTGCGCAAGTATGAAGATAACAATATATGTGTGCACTGGTATGAATATACAGTGTGCATGTGCGCAAGTCTGAAGATATCAATATATGTGTGCACGGGTATGAATATACAGTGTGCATGTGTGCAAGTATGAAGATATCAATATATATGTGCACGCGTATGAATATACAGTGTGCATGTGCGTAAGTATGAAGATATCAATATATGTGTGCACGGGTATGAATATACAGTGTGCATGTGCGCAACTATGAAAATATCAATATATGTGTGCACGGGAATGAATATACAGTGTGCATGTGCGTAAGTATGAAGATATCAATATATGTGTGCACTGGTATGAATATACAGTGTGCATGTGCGCAAATATGAAGATATCAATATATGTATATGCTAATAGGAGACAAAGTCATGACAATCATCAATAATGCGGCAATTAAGACGATATATAATTAGTAGCAATCCTATAGTACGAGTGTCATGGCAATCACTAACGATGCGAGTGTAACATACAAATAGTTCTCGTGCAGCTTGAACTGTTAGTGATAGTGCAGTGTTCTATAACTACCATTTCTATATGCAACAAGGTATGCTACAATGGTACACATAAACGTCTATGACTAAATATCTTATCACGCCCTGACGCTTAACGCCATACGGGCGATTTCCTCGTAGATGTTAAATCTACTCACCTGGTCGCGTGCTAAGCGTAGCCGACCACTCACTTTCCCTTCTTTGCGGCGTCCGACATACCCGCCTGCGACCTAGAATTCACACAGGGAATCATATAAGCAAATATCTCGTGAAAACACGATATCGAACTCAAACGAGAAACTCGCGTCGCGAACTGAACGCGCATGTATACGTAACGTGTGTGCATACGCCAAAACTCAACGCGACATGCTGTGGCACACAGCGACACACAGTGATACACAGAAAACCAACTCAATACGCATCGTACGTATAGCGCAAGTCCTGCTACGCTAAAAATAGGTAAACGGTCTCAGATTTAATCTGGAGCAAAAACAAGCAAATCAAACAAGACCAAACCTTTCACAATACCTACAGACAGTTACCTGCCAAAAACCAACACAAACCCACAATATTGGGCCGGCGGCAAGGGGTGTGATACCGGCCCAAAACCGGTAGGATGGGTCCAGGTCTCTACACTAGGGTCCTAACACAATTTTTAGCCTAATGTATATGTTTACTTACCAAAATTACTACCCTAGTAACAACAGATTTCATGTATCATAAGGGTTTAGTTTAAAATGATATAAAACACTAAGTTGCAACAATAGGGTATTTCTGTGGAACTAGGTGAGTTTACAGGAATCTAGCGATACCAACAGCACAATAGAGTTAATCTAACTATAAACACCCTGAAACACCCTATTTCCCAACCAAACCATAAGTTTAGCAATAAAACATAATACAACCACTAACTTTAACTAAACAGCCCCAGATTTCAACTTGCAACAAATCAAGGAAAATAAATAATACCAAATATAGAAAAATCCCCCACAGACACCCCCTACACAAAGCACCTACACCCAACTCAACAGGGGGCCGGCGACATCGGAATTATGGGGGTAGTCGCCGGATTTTTGGGGAGGTGGTGGGCTCGTATTTCAACACACTAGCCTATACTGCCTGCACATTAATCTGAAGTTGTTTGCTAAGCTAAAAAATGCTCACAAATGTAGCAGATCACAATGTCCATCAGTTTGCATCAAAACCTTATTTTAGATTTTCAAGTTTGTGACTTTAAGGCGATCTAGCTAAATCTAGTGGCACTACTTGGTTAAAACAGTAATATTAACACTTAAACAAGTTATATAACCCATAAATATCTCATCTTGGCTTAAACCCTACTAATACCACCACCTAGCACCAAAAGTCCAATTTAAACACTAAGCTAAGCTAACAATTACAAGTCTAGCAAACAAAGAAGTTGGGCTAAGGATTATACCTTCCTTGACCCTAGGTGCAAGGAGAAGGAGAAGAAGAATAGGAGGAGGAGGTGTTGTGGCTGCTGCTGCCTTGCTGTTGCAGGCTGCTGTTGCTACTGCTAATGTTGTTGTTGCTGGTGTTGATGTTGCTGCTGCTACTCCTGGTGCTACTGCTGCTGCGAGTGCTACTGCTGATGCTGAAGATGGTGTGGTTATGGTGCTGTTGCTGTTGGTGTTGCTACTGCTGTTGTGGGTGTTGCTGCTGCTGCCCAAGATGCTGCTGCTGTTGTTCTTCAGCTGCTGCTGCTGATGTTGTAGCTGTGTGTGTGTGTGTGTGTGTGAGTGAGAGAGAGAAGTGAGAAAAATGAGTGAGGGAAAAGTAAACTAATGAGTGATATGAGAGAGTCAAACCCCCCCCTCTCTCTCTCACCTCATTTAATGCAAGCATGGGCTCATGCCATGATGCCCATCATGCCCATTCTCTCTCTCTCCCCCCTCCAAGTCAACTTCCATTCAAAAATCGTTTTCCATTTAAAAAAAATACCCTTAATTTAAATCAATTTAACTTAAGAAGGATGGGTTATTCTACCATGGTTGGTAAACATGGTTTAACCCAAATTTTAACCCTAGTTTGTATGCACATGTGTGTGCAAGGCTCAATAAATTCTAATAAATTATTCATTAATTTTGATAAAATATTTGAAAATCAATTTGGTAAACTTTTTATTAAAAACCATATATAAAAATATAATTAGCCACTAATCACATCCTAAGGTGTTACAATCTCCCCCCTTAAAGAAATTCGTCCCCGAATTTAAAAATATAAATCTACGCATACCTTCAAAGAGATGGGGGAATTTCTTCCACATCTCGCCCTCGGCCTCCCAAGTGATCTCTTCACCATTCGGGCTGCGCCAAAGCACCTTTACTGACGGCAAGACCTTCGATCGGAGCTTCTTCACCTGCCGGTCCAATATCACGACCGGCTGCTTGGTGAACGAAAGATAGCGCTCGAGCTAAATGGTCTGGTGCTGAATCATGTGAGAAAGGTCATGAAGGTAATTGCAAAGTACCGACACAACAAAAATATAGGGTGAATACTCAATAATCTGGGCGAAAGTGCCAAATTAAAGGCAACGAAACTAACTCGCTTTAAGGATCTTAAAAAGACCTACAATCCTGGGATAAGCTTCCCAAAACTCAACACGTCATTTATCGGAAAAATCCGTAAGAATACACGATCTGCCACTGCGAACTCGAATTTGCGGCCATTTCGGTCGGCATATGACCTCTGTCCGAAATGGACAATTCTCATCCTGACCTAAAACAACTGGATCATCTCTGAAGTCTCTAGACTAGCTGGGGTCCAAAAATCCTACAACGCAGAGTCAGAAAAACAGACTGGTGATCGACACGACCTAACCCCTAAACCTAAAGGTTTCCAATTGGAGTGTCTCTTGATAACAGCTATCGAAGGAGAACCCTAACAATGGCGAGTGACGATCCCCAACCGCCGACAACAATTAATACGTACGCACAAACTTAACAAAGAACAACTGAGCAAACTGAGTATAACCGGACGACAAGCATCTGAATGGAGCCACACCCTGACTAAACCTGGGTAGAAATCATAACGAAATTCGTGGAGACCTGCTCCCATTCCCACCTCGGAACGGTTAAAGGTTTCAACTCTCCAGTCGGTCTCAGTTGCTCAACCCAAGCACACAACAAGACAGACACCTTGAAACGAAACCCGAGACTTCTCTTTACATCCCTGCCCACCCGTAACTATCTCACAAGTCACGTTAAATGTTGGTGGAACTTGAATGAGTACAGAAAGTTGACCGATGGATGTGCCTGCTCTAGGATTTCACGTCTCTACCCAATAATATCAGGTACACAAACGCGTCCCTAAACTTAGCACACCTTTGTCACAAATCAAGGACTTGGAATGATTACCCAGCCGAATAGGCTTAAGTATCTCTGACGAACGAGAGTCGGCGGGCAGTGTCTTGCGAAAGCGATTAAAGAAAAGTGGTCGGGCGCGGACATGAGCAAGCTGTCCCATTAGTAGAGACGAACTTAAGCTGTACTCAATGATCGCACAAGAACTGTAAATCTGTAAAGGACTATCACAACAATCAAAATCCGCTGCAGGAAGATGTACATTAAGCTCTGGTGGTCTGTGAAAATCTGACACGACTCTCGAACAAGTAGTGTCTCTAAATCTCCAACGCAAAACCACCGCGGCCGTCTCCAGATCATGAGTGGGATATCCTTCTCGTACTTCCTCCAAATGTAGGGAAGCAAAAGCGATAACTCCACAGTGTCACCTCAGTACACACTCGAGCCCCTACTCACGAAATATCACAGTTAAACCACAAAGTCGCCGGAACCAAAAAGCAAAGAAAGAACTGATGCAGTTGTTAACCGAATCTTCAACTTCCGAAACTCCGCACACATGCCTCAGTCCAAAGAAAAGAAACCTCCATTCCGGTCAATTAAGTCAACGGTGCAGCACTACACTAGCAATCCTGCACGAAACGGTGGTAAAAACCTGCTAAGCACAAAAATCTGCGGACCTCCGTCCTGCTCACAAGTCTGGGCCTAAGCTGTACGGCTACGATCTTCTCGGAACCATACAAAACCGTCTCCCGTAACTACAAGACCTAGGAGTCAATATAAACAAGCCTGAAGGAACACTCCGAGAATCTAGCAAACCGCTGGGGTTCTCCCAGTATCTGCAAAACAAATCCTTAAGTGCTACTCCTGTCCCTCAAGACACATTAAATAGACCAGAATGTCGTAAATAACCCAACAATAACTGGTCGAGGAACGGTCTGAAGAAATCCGGTTCATCACATCTACGAATGCTGCTAGGGTATTGGTGAATCTAATGACACACCAATACACACAAAGCCCGTAGCACGCACAAGACAGTCTTTGGAATGTCAACACTCCGAACCCGCAACAATGATGACCTGATCCCAAACAAACTTAGAAAATGTCTCGCACTCTGGAGCTGATCGAAGAAATCGTCAATGCGAGGTAAAGGATACCTATCCGCACCGTAAGCCGGTTCAATTGACGATCCATCAATACACAACCTCAATCTGTCGTCTTTCTCCTTGACGAACCGAAATAGGAGCTTCCTAATGCGAAACACTCAGACGCACGAAACTCCCCCCAACAACAACTCTGCAGCAGATCCTTAAGCTCCTTAAGCTTCGCCGGCTCATCTGGAACAACGCCGGAAAACTCTCGCACGAAAGAAAACCGGTCCAACAAACCAACTGTGGCTACGGTATCATGAATGAACGCCAAGAATCCATGACATCTCCTCAAAAGCCGACTAGCGAAAAAGGCTGAATTCAAGCTGTGAGAGGCGGCACAACTATCCACCTGCACAACAAGAACTGACTCGCCGGGGAAAACAAAACCTGACTGTTTCCTCACGGTAGTACACAAACGCTTAGCACATAGCTAACCAGTCCGTGCCCAGGAGAACGCCAAATCCAACATCTCTAGAAGGATCAAAACGACGGACGAATCTCTATCTCCTATCCAATTGGCACACGACCGAATTACATGTCGCACAACAAAAGAATCGCTGACAGAAGTTAACACCATAAACGGCTAATCTACTTAACACGACTCCCGTCCCAACCACGGCACAAGTGTGAAAAACAAACAAATACATCAAAAGAACATACGAATTAAGGATACCTGAAAACTCTGCATTGGACGCCCTCGCGTCCCGATGAGTAGAAGCAAGCTCTCGTGTCTGCCCTCTACACGCAACAGGCCGAACTCCTCCTCTGCTAGACTGACCCCTCTGAGCGAACCCTCCGCGTCCATGACGTCTCAGAATATGACCCTGACGTGGTGTTAAGGAACAATATTTGACGAAGTGTTGAAGGCTTCCACATCGAAAACATCCACGCGCTGATAGCTGACCCTCCTAGGGATGAGAGCCGAACGACTGTCCTCATCCTAAGCCTCTGCTACTCCCGTGACGGTCACGAAATCTGTCTCGACGATTAAGCCTCTATCTCTGGGTTGGTACACCAGTACGATTCCTCCACTGTTCCGGAACTTTCAAAGTCTCTGGAAGACGTGTCTCGTAAACTGGGGTTGCATCTACTGGTGCTATGTAGGTGACGGAATGCTGCATGCTGATCGCAAGGAACAACTGGGTAACAGGGGTGACAACCTCCTGTCGCTGTGCTCGAACGGTCTCAACCAATAAGCTCATCGTCTGGCGCAAGTCCTGCATCTCTGCCACTAGTCTATCGATCTGGTCTGTCGGAGGTGGAACAGACTGCTCTGGTACAATGGGTGTACTGCCCGGGTCAGTCCTCATCTCAGACGAGTCAACTCGAATCTCGGCTCTCGCGGCCGCTCTCTGCGCCCTCGTAGTCTTTGGCGGCATAATGGTTGAAAATAAAGTAGGATTCGATATGGCTACGGAAATCGAATCACAGGAATGTACACAATCAAGAAGGAATTCCAATCAATAACTCCTAAGGTCGCTTAGGCGGAGTACCGTGTCGTGAGTATGCCGCGGAACATACGCACGCTACGCCACTCTGCTTCAGCTACCTACTCTATCATACCAGGGTCATCCTACACTCCGAAGGTAAAACCTACGCTCTGATACCAAGTTTGTCACAACCCAAAGTTTGGCCCGTGACCGGCACTTAACCACGTAATGTCTACAGGCGTATGATTTGTCTCAAAAACTATCTATTACCGCAATCAAGAAGGCGTCGCATGAAGATAGCCGGTGAGTACGGGTCGGTCCACAGGGATGTTGTGAATTTCCTAATCGCGCTAACGAGTTAATTCCGAAGGGTGTTCGGATTAATTATTAAATCTAAAAACCTAATTCTATCTATACTACGATTATCTAGATCTAAGTCTTGTTAGGGTTAGGTTTAGTGATGGTTTGGAAATGCAAGTAAATCTCAACGCTTTCTATACCCAATGAAGATCTATGAGGAGTTATGGTAATTATCAATAAAGGGGATTAGATCCATTCGGGAAGGTGTTCCTTCCTCTAGGTTCTTGTCCTTCCTTTAGAGATCCTTACCCTAACCTCTATGGAAAATGCGCGCAACCGGGCCTTTTACACTATGGAATCACCGCTACCTCGAAGGATAGGGTGCCGTAGGGCGCGGTGTGTGCGTGTATGCATGGAGTCCTATTGAAAATATATGATGGGTAAGAAAGGGATGAGAGATCTCATCTCTCAAAAGCCTTCCCCAAAGCTAACTCTAAATAATTTATCTACGGCAAGAAATTAAATCTACCTAGGGAAAAGAATTGAAATCTAAACTAGAGCAAGGAATTAAATCTACTTACAGATGCATCTCTCCAATCATCAACGCAGGTTTGTCAGATCTGAATTCATGAGTTGAAAAGAAAACACCGATGCTCTCCATAAAGAGATCTGAATTTGTTATTTAAAAGGAGGCATAAGAAATTACAATCTTTAGAGTTCTATTTATAGGAAATAGAAACCCTAGGTTACATTTTGATCCGCATGTCTAAATTTACAAAAATAGCCCTAGGTCAACTTTTCAGCGCCTCTAAACATTTTGGTAAAAAGTTCTCCGCGTACGGGCACAATATGGCCGCGTAACCGCGGCAATAGCAGGCTTGGGCCGCGGTTCCGCGGCCCTTTAGAAAGATTGGGTGCTGAAACTTCTTGTGTTGGTTCCTGGCTCTCTGGTCTTCCTACTTCTTTATTTCTTTTCTCAATTTAGCTTCTGACTCTCTTCCAGATTTTCCAGTGAACATTGTTGTGGACTTTAACCGTGGCTTTGTGTCGACGTCTTGAACCTTGCTTTGTGAACTGTTTCTTATGTAGACTTGATCAAGATCTTCTGTTTATTGGTTAAAGTCCACTCTTTCATCATCTTTACGTTGTTTTCACTGTTTTCTGTCCAAGAACCTGTAACCTGTAACATGTAGCAGACATGCGTCAAAAGCACCTGTTTATTTATAAAAAGAATAAGAATGGGGAATATAATAATGCAATATTATGGTGTGAACAAATACCCCCAAACTTAACTTTTGCTCGTCCTCGGGCAAACTTATTTTTATTCACTAAAATCCTAACCGCACTTTTGCAGGGAAACGCGATTGCACTGAGCACGTGCAACAAGCCGTTAAACCTCTAGGTGTCCCTAGTAGGAGGAGTGTTGTCTCCTGAGGGTTTTCAGCGGATACTCCCCACAAAATCCTATCAACTCGGCCCATTGACTTTTGTTCTCCAATTAGGTCTTCTAACAAGGAATTCTATTATCGTCGACCCGTAAATTATCCACCCACATTTTTCACACTTCCTCATCATTTAGCTTAAGATTATATATATCCTGTAGTCCTACTTAGTTTTCGGCATTTCTTAAGTTTTCCTTCTAAAGTTCCATCTCCACTTAGGAAATTCTATCAACTCTATTAAAGATACAAGTTCTATCCTTCATTCCTTTCTCTCATCTAAACTCCAATCACATACCCCTACGTGTGTGTTTAAATCACCCCTATGCTTGGAAATTCAAATCAAGCAATCATGCCCTTGTCCGTTGTCCAAAGTACTTATTAATTGGTGAATTTTTAATTGAATTTTGCTTACACATCCTTCATGCGACCGTTAATACTTCTTGAGGTACCAACGACCGATTACAAAATGTGTTTGCACATTAAAGCATAATTCCTAGTCTTGCAACACCCAAGGCTTTAGCGGTGACTCCTAAACCAGTTGGTCTAAGGCACTAGGTGATGAAGCACCCTCGCTAAATATTTCTTTCGTTAATGCAGCCTTAAGTAATCATAAAAACCAGTGTCCATTTTTTTTTTATTCTTTATTCACACTTATATATATATATATTTTTTTTTTCATTTTCATTGTACTAAGGACTTTAGACAAGAGCATTTCAAGGTCTCTTCTACTATTCCAAGTTTCAAGGTGCGTGATTGTGCAAATTGTAGGGTATACATTTTCAGAATCTAGACTTAAGCTAGGACCTATTTTTCAAACTTATACTTTAATAAGAACATCAATACTTTTCCTTTGTTTCAACTTAGCCCAAGAAGTGAACTCAAAATTTGCCTATTTCTAAATAAACTACAAAGACATATACTTTCTACCGTTAAACTTTAAGGAAGGTTATTTTTAGGGTCTTTAATTTACTAAGTCTAAGATCTAGTTGTTCCTAGCTAGTTAACCTATCTGTCAAAGTCAAGTCAATAAGCCAAAATTGAATACATTAATTTTTATAATTTTTGAAAATTTTCAATTTTTATGGGTTTTAAAATAAATATGCAAATGCAAAAATATGTACAAATGAATGCGAAGGAAGAAGACGTACCGAGCATACCCCCAAACTTGAACTTGACAGTGTCCTCACTATCATGCTACACCAAGAGGGTCAAAATGCCGGCACTCCCCTGTTTATTTATTTATAATTTTTTAATATTTTTTTTTAATGTTTTGAATTTTTTTAAAATTTTTTTTATCCATAAAGAAAACAAATATATATATACATATATACAACACTTCCCCCCAAACTTAAGCTTGGCCTTACACAAGCCAAAGGTTAGCACCAACCATTCAAAAATCGTATCATGGTAAAGGTATAATTGGTGCACGAATGGGGTGGAAAGAAAAGAGATGAGACGCACACGAGACCGTGTGGAAAGAAAGGAATATGGTCTCGGTGGAAGAGAAGAATGGCGGAAAGAAGAAAGAAGAGTAGCACGATCTTGAGGGTGTAAATCGAGTGAATAAATTAGCGCAATTTGTGATGACCGATGTGTTAAAAGCGATTGCGCTAACCTATCAACCCATCGAGAAATAGGGTCAAATCCCTCAAGATTCGCAAGAAAACATGGGTACGCCGAACTTGGTATTGAAGATGAAAGCGTAACGGTCATTTGTACGGTCGGAACAATAGGAAGGACGAAAGGGAGTGAATTAGGGATAATATCATTCTCACCGTAGTAAACTGTCTCGAATTTGAACGATTCCATTAATGGTTCGAAACTACTATAAGCAACCGAGTCTGATGGTTCAACTAACTCATCTGAAAATGTAAAGGACTCAAACTCGGGCGGTGAGTCATCAACATCGTCCGAAAAAGTGAAACACTCGTATGTGTTATCGGCTGTGAGAACTGTGTTAGATTCAAAGGGAAATTTTTCAAACTCACAGTCTTCAAGCGTGATATTAGGCGTGGTCGGAACGATGGAAAGGAGGGAGGGTGATTTAGGTAAAGGTTCAAGAGGATGAATTGGAAAATCCGACATATCAAACAAAATTGGTTCAACCTCAATATTATCCTCACTACTCTCCTTAATACCATCATCATAATTCTCCTCAATATTTAACTTATCCATGCCATTATCATCAAAGTCAAGACGCATATGAGATTCGGGAGAAACATTTAATAACTCGGGATGATGATTTGAACATAAAATCTCAATTAAATCGACAGGTTCATCATCCGAAATATTCCCGGCGTCTATATCCTCAATCAAGTGAAAATTAATTTTCTTAGACACCTCATCAAAAGCATGGATATCTATCGATTTAGGTTCTAGATGGGAGGTGTAAAGATCGAAAGGATGAGGTGCGGTTTCACTTGAAAGGGGTTCCTCACAATTTGGCAAATCAAACACTACAAAATTACACAACTCATTTTTATTTTCAACTTGTGAGTCAGTTAGGAAAATTGATGGAAAACCGGAGTTGTGGGCTTCAATTGGGTAAGGATAGGTTTGATTTTGAAATCCTCTCACATTCTCACTCTGTCCAACCGCCTCCTTATACATTGAAAAATTTGAGGCTAGCGGGAAACTAGCTACCGTTTCACTAGGTTGCATAAGGGCGGCCACAGACGCTTCCACATTCCTAGTCATTTTGTTTGTTGCTAAGATATAAGCTTCCAACGACTCTTCCAAACTAGACTTAGGTGGTAAGGGGGTTTCGGTAAAAGATTCGAAATCGTGTGGATATGCAAAACTCCCTAATGGCTGTGTGGAAACAGTGTCTAGTGAGGGTGGTAAGGTCGGATAGGACTGGTAGGAAGTGGGTGATTGGACAGTGATAGGGTCAACATATGGATAAAAAGGTGAATAATCGTGCGGATCCCTAGAACTAGATGAGTGAAGAGGGGTGAAAGATCGGCTGCGAGATTGAGCAATATGCTCAGCAATGGACATCGGCTTAGGAGAGACGGTAGGACTCGAAAAAGTGGTGTCAACATATGGAAGTGGTAAAGGTTGACTTGGTTGACACAAAGTGGGTTGAAAAGTCAAACTGTTTCTCCTAGACGTCTCTATTTGATCTTTCAAAGATATTTTAGGTAAGGAGGGATCGTCTTTAAATTGACCGAACAAATTGACGTACGACGCAAAATTAGGTTCGGGATACCAAAGTTCGGCAAGTGATTTATTATGTGGGGTACCCATGTTAGAAGAAAGGGGGAAAGAAAGTTTGTGGTGCAAGGATTTATTTTCGGCAAAAATTTGCAAGTTTCTAAATTTTTTTTTCCTTTTTCCTTTTTCTTTTTTCTTTTTATTTGGAAATTGTTGCAAAAAGATTTTGATAAAAGATATGCAACAACAAAATATTACTTGCAATCAGTTTTTGTTTTAAGCGGGGCCCAAAAATCCTGCACAAGATCGTTATTTGGAAGGGAATATATTTTTAAAGTGCACAAAATCCTGCAGGCATTTTTCAGAAGATATATTGAATTTTTTGCAGAGGAGAGAGACAGAAATCTTACAGTGCAAATTTCGTGCAGAGAGGACTCTAGAAGACCGCGGTTCCGCGGTTTAATGAGCGTCAAGGCCACGGTTCCGCGGTGGTCAAGAGGTATCAGGTTCTGAAAAAATTGGTACGGCTCTGTTGAGGCACTCTCCCTCTGTTCTGATGTACTCTTTTCTGATTTGCCTTCTGGAAATCTACAGATCCGTCTTGATTGTATCTGCAAGATTCACACAACAAAGTACCCTTTCCAAAAAATAACCATTGATATATTTTTATAATTTTTTGGATTTTTCAGATTTTTCAGATTTTTATTTTATTAAGATTAACCCGAAATTGCAAAAAGGAAATTTCTACGCTATCCCCGGCAACGGCGCCATTTGATTTGTCTTAAAAATTATCTATTACCGCAATCAAGAACGGCGTCGCATGAAGCTAGCCGGTGAGTACGGGTCGGTCCACAGGGATGTTGTGAATTTCCTAATCGCGCTAACGAGTTAATTCCGAAGGGTGTTCGGATTAATTATTAAATCTAAAAACCTAATTCTATCTATACTACGATTATCTAGATCTAAGTCTTGTTAGGGTTAGGTTTAGTGATGGTTTGGAAATGCAAGTAAATCTCAACGCTTTCTATACCCAATGAAGATCTATGAGGAGTTATGGTAATTATCAATAAAGGGGATTAGATCCATTCGGGAAGGTGTTCCTTCCTCTAGGTTCTTGTCCTTCCTTTAGAGATCCTTACCCTAACCTCCATGGAAAATGCGCGCAACCGGGCCTTTTACACTATGGTATCACCGCTACCTCGAAGGATAGGGTGCCGTAGGGCGCGGTGTGTGCGTGTATGCATGGAGTCCTATTGAAAATATATGATGGGTAAGAAAGGGATGAGAGATCTCATCTCTCAAAAGCCTTCCCCAAAGCTAACTCTAAACAATTTATCTACGGCAAGAAATTAAATCTACCTAGGGCAAAGAATTGAAATCTAAACTAGAGCAAGAAATTAAATCTACTTACAGATGCATCTCTCCAATCATCAACGCAGGTTTGTCAGATCTGAATTCATGAGTTGAAAAGAAAACATCGATGCTCTCCATAAAGTGATCTGAATTTATTATTTAAAAGGAGGCATAAGAAATTACAATCTTTAGAGTTTTATTTATAGGAAATAGAAACCCTAGGTTACATTTTGATCCGCATGTCTAAATTTACAAAAATAGCCCTAGGTCAACTTTTCAGCGCCGCTAAACATTTTGGTAAAAAGTTCTCCGCGTACGGGCACAATATGGCCGCGGAACCGCGGCAATAGCAGGCTTGGGCCGTGGTTCCGCGGCCCTTTAGAAAGATTGTGTGCTGAAACTTCTTGTGTTGGTTCCTGGCTCTCTGGTCTTTCTACTTCTTTATTTCTTTTCTCAATTTAGCTTCTGACTCTTTTCCAGATTTTCCAGTGAACATTGTTGTGGACTTTAACCGTGGCTTTGTGTCGACATCTTGAACCTTGCTTTGTGAACTGTTTCTTATGTAGGCTTGATCAAGATCTTCTGTTTATTGGTTAAAGTCCACTCTTTCATCGTCTTTACATTGTTTTCACTGTTTTCTGTCCAAGAACCTGTAACCTGTAACATGTAGCAGACATGCGTCAAAAGCACCTGTTTATTTATAAAAAGAATAAGAATGGGGAATATAATAATGCAATATTATGGTGTGAACAGCGTAACGCGACTAAGTAAGCCGAAACCCAGAAATCAAAACCATTAAAAGTATTGAGTGTTAAAACATTTAATAGAAACATTTGTTAAAACGTTTAGAAAACCTTAAGTAACTTAGTGAAATTCTTTAAAGTTCAAGTTATTTTCTTAAAAATTTTAGCAGCATTTCCTTTGTAAAAACTAGCCCCGAAATCGGGTACAAGGCAATATATGAGTAAAATGATATACAATAAGAAATAAGCATCCCAAACGGGAGCAATTACGCCCAACGGCGGAAACAACCACCACAATGATAATATACGACGCCGTAGCGAAGAATGAGCAAAGATAAGTGACGACAACATGAAATATAAAACTGCATAAATAAAGTCGGCTCACAACGAGCTCGACACCAGAGTACAAAATAATATAGATCGTCCTCACAACTGGTCTCTAAGTCAATACATAAGTAGTAGATGGAGAGTACTAGATACAACAGTGTATACAACTGGAAAATAAACAGATACCGCACAAAAACCCACCTATCAGCAAAAGGGCTCGCACGCCAACTGCAATGGTATCTGTGTCAAAAGATGCAAGAAAACAGCCTGCCGCGACTACTCTGAGGGGCAACCTGCAAACACTGTGGCACAACGGGGGTGAGTTGCCAACTCGTGAATAGTAGATAACATATAAAGGTAATCGCGAGTATGCACGTACTGCGATACTCTAACATGTGCCAATATATAGTATCTATATGATGTACTGGATGTGCAATAATCATGCAACAAGTGTGATCTAATAACATCTCTATATGATAAGCAGGGTGTGCAATAATTGTGCATAGCGAATGCAATCTAATAACATCTATATAGGGTGAGCAGGGTATGCAATAGTCGTGCATAGCATGTGTACTCTATCAGGTACTACAGATACAGGATGCGATGTATAATACCGAATGCTGAGCATCGGAATAAATAACATCTACATGGAAGGTCAACGTAGAAAATAATCGGTGTCCATCAATACACCCAAATCCCAGTAAAACTCAGGCGCCGTCATCCTCATCGGCCCTCAAATCCTGTAAATCTCATAGAATCGTGAGTGCTTAGCATCGGCACACAAAAATATCATGAAATCATCGTGTCTAGTATCGACACGCAAATCCTCAAGTATCGGGCCCCGTCAGTACGGGTTGGCCCGTATCCATCTCTCAGCTCTGGTCAGTATCCTCCGGATAACCGCCAGATCCAACTAATCACCGGTAGGTACTGGTCCCTCTGCCAGGCTCACCGTCTACTGCACAGCGATCCGTTCTCGTCCCGGGGTACCATACCGGGTCCATCATGTACCCGCAATCGGCCCCGTCCAGCTGTTTGATTCGGGTTCACATGTCACACGTCTCAGAATCAAGAAAACGCATGGTGGACGCACTGAAATATCATATCAAGGGAAACCGGGTTTTTAAAACAGTGCGTATTTTCTTAAAATAATACCCCGGTTCCCAAATCCAGAAATCACATAAATCCAAACTCAATGCGTAAATCCATGCAATGTGTCGTATGACACTAAGAGTAAAAAGGGAAAACCGCTCTTTTGAAAATATCCAGTTTTGAAAATATCTCACGCGGTTCGTATTTTCTTGAAATCAAGTTAATATCATCCATGTATGTAACATATGTATGTATGTAGGTATGGATATATATACGTGAATATAAGTGTGCATGTGCGCAAGTATGAAGATATCAATATATGTGTGCATTGGTATGAATATACAGTGTGCATGTACGCAAGTATGAAGATATCAATAAATGTGTTCATTGGTATGAATATACAGTGTGCATGTGCGCAAGTATGAAGATATCAATATATGTGTGCACTGGTATGAATATACAGTGTGCATGTGCGCAAGTATGAAGATATCAATATATGAGTGCACGGGTATGAATATACAGTGTGCATGTACGCAAGTATGAAGATATCAATATATGTGTGTACGGGTATGAATATACAGTGTGCATGTGCGCAAGTATGAAGATATCAATATATGTGTGCACGGGTATGAATATACAGTGTGCATGTGCGCAAGTATGAAGATATCAATATATGTGTGCACGGGTATAAATATACAGTGTACATGTGCGCAAATATGAAGATATCAATAGATGTGTGCACTGGTATGAATATACAGTGTGCATGTGCGCAAGTATGAAGATATCAATATATGTATATGCCAATAGGAGACAAAGTCATGACAATCATCAATGATGCGGCAATTAAGACGATATATAATTAGTAGTAATCCTATAGTGCGAGTGTCATGGCAATCACTAATGGTGTGAGTGTAACATACAAATAGTGCTCGTGCAGCTTGAACCATTGGTAATAGTGCAGTGTTCTATAACTACCATTTCTATATGCAACAAGGTATGCTACAATGGTACACATAAACGTCTACGACTAAATATCCTATCACGCCCTGACGCTTAACGCAATATGGGCGATTTCCCCGTAGATGTTAAATCTACTCACCTGGTCGCGTGCTAAGCGTAGCCGACCACTTGCTTTCCCTTCTTTGCGGCGTCCGACGTACCCGCCTGCGAACCTAGAATTCACACAGTGAATCATATAAGCAAATATCTCGCGAAAACACGATATCGAACTCAAACGAGAAACTCGCGTCGCGAACTGAACGCGCGTGTATACGTAACGTGTGTGCATACGCCAAAACCCAACGCGACACGCTGTGGCACACAGCGACACGCTGTGATACACAGCAAACCAACTCAACACGCATCGTACGTGTCGCGCAAGTCCCGCTACGCTAAAAATAGGTAAATGATCCCAGATTTAATCGGGAGCAAAAACAAGCAAATCAAACAAGACCAAACCTTTCACAATACCTACAGACAGTTACCTGCCAAAAACCAACACAAACCCACTATATTGGGCCGGCGGCAAGGGGTGTGATACCGGCCCAAAACCGGTGGGATGGGTCCAGGTCTCTACACTAGGGTCCTAACACAATTTATAGCCTAATGTATATGTTTACTTACCAAAATTACTACCCTAGTAACAGCAGATTTCATGTATCATAAGGGTTTAGTTTAAAATGATATAAAACACTAAGTTGCAACAATAGGGTATTTCTGTGGAACTAGGTGAGTTTACAGGAATCTAGCGATACCAACAACACAATAGAGTTAATCTAACTATAAACACCCTGAAATACCGTATTTCCCAACCAAACCATAAGTTTAGCAATAAAATATAATACAACCACTAACTTTAACTAAACAGCCCCAGATTTCAACTTGCAACAAATCAAGGAAAATAAATAATACCAAACACAGAAAAATCCCCCACAGACACCCCCTACACAAAGCACCTACACCCAACTCAACAGGGGGCCGGCGACACCGGAATTATGGGGGTAGTCGCCAGATTTTTGGGGAGGTGGTGGGCTCGTATTTCAACACACTAGCCTATACTGCTTGCACATTAATCTGAAGTTGTTTGCTAAGCTAGAAAATGCTCACAAATGTAGCAGATCACAATGTCCATCAGTTTGCATCAAAACCTTATTTTAGATTTTCAAGTTTGCGACTTTAAGGCGATCTAGCTAAATCTAGTGGCACTACTTGGTTAAAACAGTAATATTAACACTTAAACAAGTTATATAACCCATAAATATCTCATCTTGGCTTAAACATCTACTAAAACCACCAACTAGCACCAAAAGTCCAATTTAAACACTAAGTTAAGCTAACGATTACAAGTCTAGCAAACAAAGAAGTTGGGCTAAGGATTATACCTTCCTTGACCCTAGGTGCAAGGAGAAGGAGAAGAAGAACAGGAGGGGGAGGTGTTGTGGCTGCTGTTGCCTTGCTGTTGTTGCTGTTGCATGCTGCTGTTGCTACTGCTAATGTTGTTGTTGCTGGTGTTGATGTTGCTGCTGCTACTCCTGGTGTTGCTGCTGCTGTGAGTGCTACTGCTGATGCTGAAGATGGTGTGGTTGTGGTGCTGTTGCTGTTGGTGTTGCTACTGCTGTTGTGGGTGTTGCTGCTGCTGCACCAGATGCTGCTGCTGTTGTTCTTCAGCTGCTACTGCTGATGTTGTAGCTGTGTGTGTGTGTGTGAGTGAGAGAGAGAAGTGAGAAAAATGAGTGAGGGAAAAGCAAACTAATGAGTGATATGAGAGAGTCAAACCCCTCTCTCTCTCCTCATTTAATGCAAGTATGGGCTCATGCCATGATGCCCATCATGCCCATTCTCTCTCTCTCTCCCCCTCCAAGTCAACTTCCATTCAAAAATCATTTTCCTTTTTAAAAAAATACCCTTAATTAAAATCAATTTAACTTAAGAAGGATGGGTTATTCTACCATGGTTTCTAAACATGGTTTAACCCAAATTTTAACCCTAGTTTGCATGCACATGTGTGTGCAAGGCTCAATAAATTCTAATAAAATATTCATTAATTTTGATAAAATATTTGAAAATCAATTTGGTAAATTTTTTTATTAAAAACCATATATAAAAGTATAATTAGCCACTAATCACATCCTAAGGTGTTACCGTATCATAGACATCCATCATCACCGACATGTTTACATACTGTGATTCTTCTCGAGGATTTCCGTAGTTATGAGATTTATGGATTTTGGGGAAAACCGCAAGAATTTTATAAACCTATTATCATTTTAAAAATAAAAATTTGCGGTTTTCTCGTGATATGATGTGTGTGGCGTCCACCATGTGTTTTCTTGGTTCTTGAGCTAAATCATATACCCGATTCGAAGAGGGAGATGCACTGTCTGCGGGTACATGGTGGACCCGGTAAAGTCCGGGGCAAGATTGTTTTTGTGGGGATGACGATGAGCCTGGCAGGGGAGCACTACCTACCGGTGATGTCTGACATGGCGGATATCCGGAGGATACCGATGTAGTCATGAGATTTGATGATATGGGTCGATCCGGACTGACGGAGCCAGAGATATTGAGATATTGAGATATGGAGACATTGAGATATTAAGACACTTAGATATACGTATTTTGTGTCGATATTTGACACGGATTTTTGTCGATTTCACTAATGATAATCCAGTTTTATTTTATAAGGTTTTACTAAGTTAAAGATACAGATCTTCTCATATCATATATATTATGATTTCATGTTGATTATACATTCATGTTGCATTCATACATGCGCATCACATCATATTAATATATGTAGGCTGTGACGCATTTGCGTGCATACTTATGACAGCCTTATTAGTTGTTACTTACTACTCACGAGTTGGCAACTCACCCCCGTTGTACCACAGTATCTTGCAGGTCTGACCCGTCAACACAGTCGCGGCGGGCGTACTTCCTCATTTTGTTTCATTTGCTTGACATACAGGTTGCTCATAGGTGGGTTGCGAGGATATTTTATTCCCACTTTGTGTATCATTATTATATTTAGCACACTCCATCTACCTTATCCACCATTTTCCACTAGTTGTGTATTGGACTTAGATGGTGAGCTTGTGAGACTTGTATGTATTCTATATTCTGGTGTCGATGCTCACTTGAGCCGACCTGGTGTTTTCTTATTTCTTGTTTTCAGATGCTCATATCATATTATGATGATATATATATTGCATGCGGTTGTGATTCCGCTATTGGCGAAGAACTAGCTCCCGCTTGGGGACGCCTTTATTCTTTACTTGTGTATATTCTTATGGGGCCAGTATTTACAAAGGAGACTCTGCCGAAATTTTCGGGAAATTTTGATGTTTTTAAAAAAAATGTTTAATGCGACTTATTTTGTTAAAATCGCTTTCTTTAAACAGGTTTTCCTTCACTCTATTTGTTTAACGGTTTAGATTTCTGGGCTTTGGCTTACTTAGATTACGTACGCCCTGAGATGTTTTGTAATTTAAGTGCCGGTCACGTTCCGTACCTTCGGGTCGTGACACGTGCAGTTCTAAAGCTAATTTAGAACGACACTATACTCATCGTCCTTCCAGGTCTCATAGTCTAGAATATCAGTAGTGGCAAGTTTTGGGTAAACAAGAACCTCCCTCTTACCGTCTTTGAGGAGACAGAAGTTGTCACGACCCGAAAAGTACGGAACGTGACTGGCACTTAAATTACGAAACGTCTCGAGGCGTATGTAATCTAAGTAAGCCAAACCCAGAAATCAAAACCAATTAAAGCAGCAGAGTGAAGGAAAACCAAATATAGAAAGCGATTTTTAACCAAATAAGCCCCATCAAGGTTTTTTTAAAAACAACATCCATTTTTCCGAAAATTTCGGCAGAGTCACCTTTGTAAATACTGGCCCCAAACGGGTACAAACAAGAATATATTTATAACATGAAATAAGGCATCCCCAAGTGGGAGCTAGCACTTCGCCAAAGGAGGACTCAAAATCACACGAAATATAAATCCTCACTGTGCAAAATAAGCATATAAAGGCATAAAGTAATAAAGTATCATGTCAGCTCAAGTGAGCTCGACCCAGAGAAACAACATAAAAGTACAAGTCTCACTGTCTCATCTCTAAGTCGCTAATATAATAATATAAGTAGTAGATACGGTAGATGGAGTACACTAGATACAATACTGATACATGGTGGAAACAAAATAATCCCGCAACCCACATATGAACAATGCTGCGAGTCAAGCAAAAAGGAGAAAAAGAGGAGGTGCGCCCGCCGCTACTGTACTGACGGGTCAGACCTGTAAAACACTGTGGCACGACAGGGGTGAGTTGCCAACTCGTAAGTAAAAAGTAACATTTAATAAGGCTATCGTAAGCATGTACACAATTTCGTCACATCCTATATATATACTAATATGATGCGATGTAATAATATGTATGCAACATGAATGCAATAAACAGCACGAGATTTGAATATGATTAACATGGGAAATCTGTATTCTTATCTTATTAAACTTCTGTAATTTATGTAGTTTCATCAATGAAATCAATATAAATCTGTGTCAAGCATCGACACCAAATATGAATATCTCAATTATCCTGGGCTCCGGCAATCCGGACTGGCCCATATACCAGACCTCAAGACTACGTCGGTATCCTCCGGATATGCGCCGCGTCACAAATAACCGGTCGGTAGTGCTCCCCTACCGGGCTCAACGCCATCATCTGCGACCATCTTGCCCCGGGGTACCGCACCGGGTCCACCATGCACCCACAGACGGTTCCTCCTCCTCCTCGAATCGGGTGTATGATACCGCTCAAGAACCAAGAAATCTCATGGTGGACTATCCATACATCATATCATGAGAAAACCGCAACTTACATTTTTAAAATGATAATACGTTTTTAAATCCTTGCGGTTTCTCCAAAACCATAAATCTCATAAATACGGAAATTCTAGAGAAGAATCATAATACATGAATGCCTATGGTATTAACAATATGAAATACTATGCGAAACTAGAAAACTACGCATGAACGATGATGCAATGAGATAAATGCACATGACTAGAAATCCTACATATCTATCCTGATGAATTGAATATATTAATACAGGTTATTAATCATAATTGGCACAATTGATAAGATTCGGATTTAACAAGCTATATAGTTTTCGTGGCATAGCAATTACCAAGGCGTGTGTGTCCCCATGAATAGTGCTCATACAGCATAAACCAATGGTAATGGTGCGAGAGTCCTAAGAGGTACTATCACAGTATATATATATGATAAACGATGCAATGCAACGGGATGATTAATTAGGAACCATGCATAAGTGTAAGTACTAAACGAAATTCTAATTATCAGGCGTCTTGCACCATCCAAATGATTTCCCCCACAGATGTGTACATCTACTCACTGGAAAGCCTCAGCTAGTTTGGTCCAATCACCGCTTTTCCTTTCCGTGCCGTGTCCGAAGTCTCCGTGACCAATCCTAGGATCACACAAAGTAACACATATAAAGCTAATATCCTGCAAAACGCGATATCAAGGCCATACGAGAAAACTAGCGTCGCAAGCTAAACGCGTGTGCACTCGAAATGACAAAATGTGTGTGCTAACGTTTGAAACCACCCCGACATGCTGTGATACACAGCAAACACCAAACCCAAACTCGGAACGTACGTGTCGCGCGAATCACACTACTTTAATTATAGGTATTTGGTCCCAGATTTTACCTAGAGCAGAAACAAGAAAAACAAGCAAGACCAAAGCTCTTATAATACCTACAGACAACTACCTGCAAAGTTTCAACATCTTTCACCAAAACTGGGCCGGCCACGAATGGGGTGTCACTGGGTCAAAATGGGTGAAAAGGGTCCAGGTTTCTACACTACACTCCTAACATAATTTATAGTCTAATGTACATGTTTTTTTGTTTTAAAAACCACCACGGTAATAGCAGATACTCCGTATCCTAAAACTTGATTTGAAAACATTTTAAAACACTAATTAGCGACATTAGGGTATTTTTGTGAAAATTGGCGAAAAGACCTGGATTATAAGACACTAACAATACTTAATTAAGCCACTCAAGCCATAAAAACCTTAACTTGGCCTAATCTCCACTTAAATCACATAATTAGCACTAAAACCAACTTAAACTCTACTTTAAGCTAAATAAACTACAAGTTTAGCAAAAAAGATAATTAAGGTAAGCTCTATACCTCAAGTTGGTCTAGTGATGGCTCAAACTTGCTGACCTTGCCTTCGAAAGCAAAGACTTACCTCAAGAACCAACAAGGAAGTGTTTTGGAGTGTTTAACATGAGGTTTTTGTGATGTATTGAGGGATTTTTGATGGAGATGGAGGCTTGGAATGAAGGAAGAAGAAGAAGAGGATGAAGGGGAGGGGGCTGCTGCTGGGCTTAGAGGGGGAGTGTGGGGGAGAGAGAGTGTGTGTGAGTTTGTGCCAAAGTCAAAACCCCATGCCTCATAAATACCCCCATGCCTCACATTCACATTCCCATTTCTTTTTCTTATTTATTTCCTTTTGTTTTGTTTTCTTTTCTTTTAAAAAGGAATACTAGAACCATAAAGGAAATAAAAGGAATGCATGTTATAATATTTAGTATTAAGTTGTCATGGTTGCAAAAACACAAACTAACCTAGGGTAAAATTGGATTAGTGCATGATTAACTAAAATTTTAGCCCAGAAAATAATAAGTTAGCAAATAAATAATTAAGTGAACAATAATTTAAATGTTAATTAATAAAACACAATTATATATATAATTACATATTTTCACAATTAAAATAGTTTTATTCCGGTCGACATGGAAAATAATTATTGACGAGGTTTTATGAAAAATACGCATTATCACTAATTAACACGAAATTTACCTAAACGAATTTTCAAAGCATTACAGAAGTACCTTTCGGGTGTCTAAGGTTACCCATCAAATTTGCGGAGTGGCTAATGGAATATCGAAACCAATTGAATCTTTAGGTCCTAATAAATTTTCAGTAATTGTTTGTGGTTCTGGAATCACTTCCAGTTCTACCATACTCCCATTAATGTTTTCTAAAAAAGAATCCATTTTACTAAAACTGGTGGCGAGTCAAGAACAATATAACTATTGATGTTCCAGATGGTAGAAAGTTAACCCTCGTCAAAGCCCGGGATAACTCACAAACTTCCATTACTGAAACGTGCCTTGAGTTTATCCGGATTCTGGTTTTAAGTATAAGCCGGACAACTCCATATAGCTCAACATCGTCAAGATATGATCCATTTTATATCCACTATAGAAACTTAGGCATTGATTTAATTGGAACCCGATTCAAAAATCATGCAGCTGTTTCTGGTGCATGTCAACTAAATGGAAGGATGCCAATCAGCATTACTCAACAAGGAATGCATCCATATATTAGTAACCTGAAAGAGAAGAAAGTTCTCAAAACCATTGCTTACAACAGAATACCTTGCACAAGTATCTATATCTTCAATCACCTTGAAGAATTTTGATACTTCCCGCATATGGTTCTCTACTTTATTCTTATACGTAACTTCTCAATATTTGGACCCTGTATTTCAACGAAATACTTGTCTAAAACTAGAGAAGTCATAAGTAAACAGAATATAGTACGAGTACCAATCCCTTTGCCCTAATGGACACTGGACAACATACAATACTTTGTATAAGTCCCCTGAGTTCAATAACTCAAACCCTGTGCATCGTAGGTTGAAAACCGTGCTATGGTTAAGAAGAATTACACCGCTGTTGAATGCACCTTACCTAATCACTAACTGATATAGGTAAATGTCATAGACATAATTTCAAAAGGTTATATCTCACTTTATAAAATAAACGTACAGATATATCAGTTTGAAATTGGTGCATAACATCGGATATTCAAAACCAAATATTTTCCGTCAGGCGAAACCCAGGTGATTTTCTCAAATATCACCAATTATAAAGAATTCTGAAATGTATTGAGGATCTAATCACCCAATTTCTAATATCTTACTCCCACTCACCATCTGTAACGCCATACAGATGTGAGAATCAAATCTGGTAAATACATACCCTGGAGTTAGAATCTAATTGGGAAAACAATTTTCAATTAACACTGCACAGTGAAACTGAAACATGAAAAATGTTTTGAAGGGGTATCCGGGTATTCCTAGTAATGTCTCTTCAACTATCCAGATTCATGACTGTAACCGTATATTTCCATGCCTTCACTCCAATCCCTTTATATGTCTTTACTTATTACCTTCAGTATACCATCTTTAGGCTAAATAGTTTTCTTCCTTCCCTACCTTCCGACACCAGCCTAAAGTTTGGAAGAAGACTATCCAATAAGCATAATAGGTGTACTCTCCTAACCCTACGAGCCCTCGCAACCTGAGAGAAGGTAAAGATAAAAGACAACCCGAATAATCCTATTCGATTTTACCCGAACCAGAAACCATTCTCGAACTGGAACAAGTTCCTTCGCGTTCGTATGTAACTATACGATGGCATATCCAATAAATGTGGATCTTCATTGTGATACAGAATATTCCGGAGAAATGCAAAGGTGAAGTAGGAGTGGCGATGATATATGCGGCTTCGTCGTGAATGAAAGCAGTCGCAATTTCCTTTTTCCTTCTTTCAAATCCCTTTATATGTCTTTACTTATTACCTTCTGTACACTACACATAGGCTAATTGGTTTTCTTCCTTCCTTACCTTTCGGCACCTGCCTATGGTTTAGAAGAAGACTATCCAATAAGCGCAATAGGTGTACTTTTCTAAATACCAGGAGCCCTCGCAACCTGAGAGATGGTAAAGGGAAAAGACAACTGAATAATCATATTCTATTTCTCCAGAACCGGAAACCATCCTCGAACTGAAACAAATTTCTTCGAGTTCTTAACAATATGAAATACTATGCGAAACTAGAAAACTACGCATGAACGATGATGCAATGAGATAAATGCACATGACTAGAAATCCTACATATCTATCCTGATGAATTGAATATATTAATACAGGTTATTAATCATAATTGGAGCAATTGATAAGATTCGGATTTAACAAGCTATATAGTTTTCGTGGCATAGCAATTACCAAGACGTGTGTGTCCCCATGAATAGTGCTCATGCAGCATAAACCAATGGTAATGGTGTGAGTGTCCTAAGAGGTACTATCACAGTATATATATATGATAAATGATGCAATGCAACGGGATGATTAATTAGGAACCATGCATAAGTGTAAGTACTAAACGAAATTCTAATTATCGGGCGTTTTGCACCATCCAAATGATTTCCCCCGCAGATATATACATCTACTCACCGGAAATCCTCAGCTAGTCTGGTCCAATCACCGCTTTTCCTTTCCGTGCCGTGTCCGAATCTCCGCGACCGATCCTAGGATCACACAAAGTAACACACATAAGGCTAATATCCTGCAAAACGCGATATCAAGGCCATACGAGAAAACTAGCATCGCAAGCTAAACGCGTGTGCACTCGAAATGACAAAATGTGTGTGCTAATGTTTGAAACCACCCCGACATGCCGTGATACACATCAAACACCAAACCCAAACTTGGAACGTACGTGTTGCGCGAATCACACTACTTTAATTATAGGTATTTGGTCCCAGATTTTACCTGGAGCAGAAACAAGAAAAACAAGCAAGACCAAAGCTCTTATAATACCTACAGACAACTACCTGCAAAGTTTCAACGTATTTCACCAAAACTGGGCCGGCCACGAATGGGGTGTCATTGGGTCAAAATGGGTGAAAAGGGTCCAGGTTTCTACACTACACTCCTAACATAATTTATAGTCTAATGTACATGTTTGTTTGTTTTAAAAACCACCATGGTAATAGCAGATACTCCGTATCCTAAAACTTGATTTGAAAACATTTTAAAACACTAATTAGCGACATTAGGGTATTTTAGTGAAAATTGGAGAAAAGACCTGGATTATAAGACACTAACAACACTTAATTAAGCCACTCAAGCCATAAAAACCTTAACTTGGCCTAATCTCCACTTAAATCACATAATTAGCACTAAAACTAACTTAAACACTACTTTAAGCTAAATAAACTACAAGTTTAGCAAAAAAGATAATTAAGGTAAGCTTTATACCTCAAGTTGGTCTAGTGATGGCTCAAACTTGCTGACCTTGCCTTCAAACGCAAAGACTTGCCTCAAGAACCAACAAGAAAATGTTTTGGAGTGTTTAACATGAGGTTTTTGTGATGTATTGAGGGTTTTTTAATGGAGATGGAGGCTTGGAATGAAGGAGGAAGAAGAAGAAGAGGATGAAGGGAGGGGGCTGCTGCTGGGCTTGGAGGGGGAGTGAGGGGGAGAGTGTGTGTGTGTGAGTGTGTGCCAAAGTCAAAACCCCATGCCTCATAAATACCCCCATGTCTCATAAATACCCCCATGCCTCACATTTCCATTTCTTTTTCTTATTTATTTTCTTTTGTTTAGTTTTGTTTTCTTTTAAAAAGGAATACTAGAACCATAAAGGAAATAAAAGGAATGCATGTTATAATATTTAGTATTAAGTTGTCATGGTTGAAAAAACACAAACTAACCAAAGGTAAAATTGGATTAGTGCATGATTAAGTAAAATTTTAGCCCAGAAAATAATAAGTTAGCAAATAGATAATTAAGTGAACAATAATTTAAATGTTAATTAATAAAACACAATTATATATATAATTACATATTTTCACAAATAAAATAGTTTTATTCCGGTCGACATGGAAAATAATTATTGACGAGATTTTATGAAAAATACGCATTATCACTAAATTAACACGAAATTTACCTAAACGAATTTTCAAAGCGTTACAGAAGTACCTTTTGGGTGTCTAAGGTTACCCATCAAATCTGCGGAGTGGCTAATGGAATGTCGAAACCAATTGAATCTTTAGGTCCTAATAAATTTTTAGTAATCGTTTGTGGTTCTGGAATCACTTCCAGTTCTACCATACTCCCATTAATGTTTTCTAAAAAAGAATCCATTTTACTAAAACTGGTGGCGAGACAAGAATAATATAACTATTGATGTTCCAGATGGTAGAAAGTTAACCCTCGTCAAAGCCCGGGATAACTCACAAACTTCCATTATTGAAACGTGCCTTGAGTTTATCCGGATTCTGGTTTTAAGTATAAGCCGGACAACTCCATTATACCTCAACATCGTCAAGATATGATCCATTCTATATCCACTATAGAAACTTAGGCACTGATTTAATTGGAACCAGATTCAAAAATCATGCAGCTGTTTCTGGTGCATGTCAACTAAATGGAAGGATACCAATCAGCATTACTCAATAAGGAATGCATCCATATATGAGTAATCTAAAAGAGAAGCAAATTCTCAAAACCATTTCTTACGACGGAATACCTCGCACAAGTATCTATATCTTCAATCACCTTGAAGAATCTTGATACTTCCCGCATATGGTTCTCTACTTTATTCTTATACTTAACTTCTCAATATTTGGACCCTGTATTTCAACGAAATACTTGTTTAAAACTAGAGAAGTCATAAGTAAACAGAATATAGTACGAGTACCAATCCCTTTGCCCTAATGGACACTGGACAACATACAATACTTTGTATAAGTCCCCTGAGTTCAATAACTCAAACCCTGTGCATCGTAGGTTGAAAACCGTGCTATGGTTAAGAAGAATTACACCGCTGTTGAATGCACCTTACCTAATCACTAACTGATATAGGTAAATGTCATAGACATAATTTCAAAAGGTTATATCTCACTTTATAAAATAAACGTATAGATATATCAGTTTGAAATTGGTGCATAACATCGGATATTCAAAACCAAATATTTTCCGTCAGGCAAAACCCAGGTGATTTTCTCAAATATCACCAATTACAAAGAATTCTGAAATGTATTGAGGATCTAATCACCCAATTTCTAATATCTTACTCCCACTCACCATCTGTAACGCCATACAGATGTGAGAATCAAATCTGGTAAATACATACCCTGCAGTTAGAATCTAATTGGGAAAACAATTTTCAATTAACACTGCACAGTGAAACTGAAACATGAAAAATGTTTTGAAGGGGTATCCGGGTATTCCTATTAATGTCTCTTGCACTATCCAGATTCATGACTGTAACCGTATATTTCCAATCCCTTTATATGTCTTTACTTATTACCTTCTGTACACCATCCTTTGGCTAAATAGTTTTCTTCTTTCCCTACCTTTTGACACCAGCCTAAAGTTTGGAAGAAGACTATCCAATAAGCATAATAGGTGTACTCTCCTAACCCTACGAGCCCTCACAACCTGAGAGAAGGTAAAGATAAAAGACAACCCGAATAATCCTATTCGATTTTACCCGAACCAGAAACCATTCTCGAACTGGAACAAGTTCCTTCGCGTTCGTATGTAACTATACGATGGCGTATCCAATAAATGTGGATCTTCATTGTGATACGGAATGTTCCGGAGAAATGTAAAGGTGAAGTAGGAGTGGCGATGATATATGCGGCTTCGTCGTGAATGAAAGCAGTCGCAATTTCCTTTTTCCCTCTTTCAAATCCCTTTATATGTCTTTACTTATTACCTTCTGTACACTACACATAGGCTAATTGGTTTTCTTCCTTCCTTACCTTTCGGCACCTGCCTATGGTTTAGAAGAAATCTATCCAATAAGCGAAATAGGTGTACTCTTCTAAATACCAGGAGCCCTCGCAACCTGAGAGAAGGTAAAGGGAAAAGACAACTGAATAATCATATTCTATTTCTCCAGAACCGAAAACCATCCTCGAACTGAAACAAGTTTCTTCGAGTTCGTATCTAATTATACGATGGCATATCCAATAAATGTGGATCTTCGTAGTAATATAGAGTGTTCCGGAGAAATGCAAAGGGTAAAAGTAGGAGCAGCAATGATATATGCGACTATGACAATCCAAAAGCCAAAATTTTTAAAGAAGGTTTGGTTAACTTGGTTCATGAGTTTTAGTTTAGAGTCGGGTCATGGTCTCTTCCAAAGAGAGAGAGAGAGAGAAAAGAAACACTCAGCACGCACTCTAACCTAGATTAGATTGGTTATTCACTTTATCTAATCAGTATGGCTCCCACTGTTTTCTCAAATTCTCCTTCAAATCCTAAAAGGAGAATTAGTCGGGATTATCTAAAATCACCCGAGGAGTAACACCTACTTATCAGTGGGAATCGGGATCCAACTATCATCGTATGATAACTTGATGGAATCCACTCAAGTCACCACACTCCAGAAGGTATGCGCATGCCTGGCAAGTTTCCTGTATGTTTGAAACTCCCGATGTGGTTTTTACTCCTAGGACCCAAGTGACTTTGATGAATAATCAACAAATCAAAAGGTCCTAGTCAAGTTCAACTCGCCATTATCTTGATTGCGTTAAACCCACCCGACCAACCCTTAACGAATAATAAACAAAGTCGTACGACTGTCCTAACCAATCCACATGTCCATGCTTCAGAAAAACATTATAGAGCTACCGCACACTACGTTTCGGTGAATAGCAACGACAAACGTAGCACGAATACTAAGCAATACTAATCTGAAATGACGGAGGGCTACAGCTGGTTTTTCGTGAAAAACCTTTAACGTAATGAACTTGATATCGTTGAAGGAATCGAGTGGTTTTACAAATATATATAGTGTCGCAAACTTTTGCTAAAGAGGTCACTCCCTGTGAAGGGATCTCGGCTCTTTCCTCGTCGAATGAGGTGCAGGATATTCCCAATCGAATACCACGATGCAAAGTAAAAGAATCGACTATAGTGAAGTTATTACGATGACACAAACTTTTGCCGAAGGGGTCACTCCAGATGAAGGGATCTCGGCCCTTGCCTCGTCGAATGAGGTGCATGATATTCCCAATCGAATACCACTATGCAAAGAAAAAAAAACGTCTGTAATGTTTGTTTTCAAAAAACTTGGTTCCAATAACATCATATAGGTTTGTTTTTCCTTGCATTGATCAGAATCAATGCAGTCTCATCAATTAAACATATCACATCAGATAAAGGAACGAAAATATAATGTACGTATATGCCATCCGCGTTTTCCATTGGGCCCCGTCATCACCCGTTAGGTTATTTAACTAACGGCAGAGCAGGGGCTGGACCAGCGCTGGTGCAAAACATATACAACATCTACTAGTATATATATAAATATATATAACATTCGTCTCAGGCATGATATAAAGCAATATCACATAATCTCAGCCAAGTAACACAGAGTGGTAGATAATCCTGGAGCCTCGGGTTTTACTTGAGTCGCAAATGAGACCTGACGTTCCCTGTCGTGTGGATAGCCTGTGCAATGAAAACCTAGACCCCTACGAGTGCGGCAAGTTACCTGCCAATCCCAGAACCGAGGCAACCCCAATCAACAACGTGAATGGGCCACCCAGCATTTCACAGAATCCGGTAACTTGAGTACCCCTCCGTGGGTCAACCTGTACCCCTACGAATGCGGCGAATAGCCTGCCAATTCTAGTGTAAGATCCCTTTAGTCTCAATGCCATGAGATGCGGACCCATTACCCTCTAGAACCCGGCTATTCGTGCACTCCGCCTTGGGGTAATCCTAGTACAGAAAAAAAAATTTACAACGGTGACATCGACCTCAACTCGGTCGTGCCCCAAAAGAATAATATACAAACTGGCAGAGACAGCAATCTACATGTCGGACGCTCGCCCCGCAATATCAAATGTACAAATTAAACTAAACTGTACTACCATTGCACCACTGGCTATCCACTCCGACGATCCAGCCATAACCAGAGCACAACACAGAACATCAACATGAATGTCATGCTCGCAAACCCGTCTAAAAGAGCATTAGCAATTAGACGAGTTGTACCGCTCTAATGACATTCACGGTCGCAGATAGTAATGTATGTACTGAAAACTTTTAAACAGTGTTAAAAATAGTGACTTCGAAATGCCCTGAATTGCCCCCAAACAAAAGATAACACAATATCCAAACTGGGCAAAACAAACAATACCATAAACCAAATATTCCAGAGACTAGAACACCAAAAAAAATTCGAGACCCAACTCTTTATTGGGACCGGCCAGGCCGGTATTTTTTCCATTCTCGCCAGCCACAATTGTGAATTTGGAGCTCGTGTTTTGAGTGTGTTCTAGATACTACATAAATAGCCTTCTGCAATTGTTTAAATTTTTTTTGAAGACTAGAAAAAATCGACAGAAACTAGAAGATTACAGGTATTGTTTCGGAGTTGTTTCGATTTCGATACTTTAAACATTGTTTAAACTGCTAAATAAGGGTTTATGGGTTGGCTCTGATACCATGTTGGGTTATGCCAGTGCCCTGGCCATCAAACCATGGCCGATTGCGGAACAAAAGTTTTACAAACTGGCGCTAGAACAACCCACGAATATGGATCTACCATTAACCCTAAACCTAGCAAGCTATATATGAGTTAGGAATGTTATATCGAATGATCCGTGTCCTTCGGTCTTTAACTACCTTCTCAAGCTCCTAGTGGCCACCATGATCAAGTTTGATCTTCTGTCTCCCTCCATCGAAGATGATCCACCTGAGAGTCTATGAATCTAGCTCCTACCTCATAACCGAGGTAATTAGGGTACCTAGTTCGCTAAAGTGGATAGCCTAGAAGATGTATAGTCTAATGATGGATTGATTTGTCTCTAAACACCCTAGGTTTCTCAACATATGGGACATTAAGTATGGAGGTAGAAGAAGAAACTTGAGAGATGAGAGTGTAAGCATGAAGCAAAGCAACTCAAGAAAGAACTAAGTGTTGTGATCATGAGAAAAATAAAGCCACTAAAGAAAAATATCTCAAGTCTCTAAAATATTTCACAACCACAACAAATATCAAGCATGCCTCAATAGTGCCACCATGAGTCACACCCATGAGTCACCAAGTGAGTCATGCTTGAATAAATTCTATGCACACTCATCTCTCCACCTCATTAAATCATTTAACTAAATGATCAAAACTAAAATGAGGTGTTAACTTCTAGAACCTATCTTGTAATAAATTACAAGAATACCCCTCATCCGTATATACATACCCGCATCCGTATTCCGAAAAATACAAATACAAAAGAGACAAAAATAATCTAACAATCAAATACTAGAATCCAGCTTAAACCAAAGCCACTAGTAAAATCCGTCCGAATCATGATACGTGCACAAGTGCACGTATATGATCGAATCCTGCCGTAAAACCATACGGCCTCTACATCGTTTCGTCCGAAGCAGGAAAACCCTCTGTGTGGGACTCAAAAGACTCGTCAATACACTGGCAGTGGGTTTAACCACAAGCACGTCAGCGGCACTAGCTGTATGTAACAGCTACCCAGGTATTGAGCGAAAGGAAGGCCGACGAGCAAACTCATCCGAACCCCTACTGAGCCTGTCCATGACAATCTCCGTACAGTACGGTCTCTTCATCAAAGAGTATCGCATATCGAGTCTACGGGGTGGATAAAGTCAGACCCCTAATAACGCGACATTTAGTGTCGGTATGAAGCCCATCACAACCTGAGAAACAACTGATCCAAATTAGTAATTGTCGACTACCTTGATCAAGAATTTCTGGTGATGGCCACTCGTACACTACGCGACATCAACCCCCAATACCGGGAGAGACGAATACCCGACGATCCGCTCACTGCCTCTATGTGGCTCGGGACTGTACCTAGCTAAAACCTATTAGCACGACTCTTTTGAGCCATGGTAGGGTAGTAATCAAAGCACAGTAGGAACTCACACGAGACAAATGACGATCTCAGGTCAACAGACTAATCTGTACACATGTCACCTGGGAACTGCTATCTGACAATAGGTATAATACCAACTAGCATGTTCCCGACGAGTCCGTCCAGTGTACTCATAACCTAATGAGCACCTGCATACTATCTTAGGTGAACAAACTGACACCAATGGCTTGTGAGACCGGATACCGCCCTTTGTCGGGGTCTCAATCAGTATACACTAGTCTACTCTGGAGTATCGATACCCAGTCTCGATACTCCCACGACTAGGGACATTTAAGGATGTGCTTATAAACCACCCATCTCCCATGTATATGATCGCCATCATAATACTGGTAGTCAAGCAAGAATCCTATGAGCTCTATCAACATGTAATAGTGATCTGTAATACTATCTAAAGTATGTACATGATGATAAAGATAAACCAGATAGCATACTATCGTCGTGAGTAAGACCATTCTATCCGTATAGGTCCTCCCTCAATTATCATAATCACTTGCCTGTGATTACAATAATTGCCTTGAGGGCACTATAGCCAACAGTTGTGGGATCAACCATCGCCCTATACAGGGTTAAGAAACGTACACACTAGTCTACTGTAGAATATAGATGCCCTGTCTCAATAGTCCCTCGACTGCGAACTGTTAAAGGATATGCTTGTGGACTACACAAGCCCCACTATTATGATCTGCATCATAATCCTAGTAGTCAAGCCTACATCCTACAAACTTGCACAGAACTGACCTTGCATCGAGCATGTCTGGATTTTGTGTTTTCACATAAGCCGGACAACCCCATATCTTAAAATAATTAAGGCATGGTCTCTTTCCTTTCCATATCTCATATGGAGTGGTAGGCACGGATTTGGTGGGAACCATATTCAATAGGTCTGCAGCTGTCTCAAGTGCATGAACCCAAAAGGAAATAGGTAACTCAGCAACACTCATCATAGAGCACACCATATCTAATAGGGTGTGATTTCTCCGCTCCGATACACCGTTGTGATGTGGTGTATATGGAGGAGTAAGCTGAGAGAGAATCCCATTCTTTTTTAAATAGTCTCGGAACTCCGTACTTAAGTATTCTCCTCCCCGATCAGATCGAAGGATTTTAATACTTTTACCCATCTGGTTCTCTACTCTGCACTTATATTCCTTGAATTTCTCAAAAGATTCAGATTTGTGTTTCATCAGAAACACATGTTCGTATGTTGAGAGATCAACGGTGAATGTAATGAAGTATGAGGAACCATTCCTGGCATGTGTAGACATAGGACTGCATACATCACTATGTATCAGTTCGAAGAGTTCAGTAACTCTTTCTCCGTGTCTAGTAAACGGAGTTTTGGTCATTTTATCTTTGAGGCATGACTGGCAAGTTTCATAAGATGTAAATTCAAACTGATTCAAATATTCATCTTTATGCAACTTAGCTAGTCTTGTCGTATTGATATGACCTAGTCTACAATGCCACAAGAAGGCTTCGTTCATTTCTGAACTTTTCCTCTTGTGTGTGCTCTGTACATTTAGAACTGTAGTTTGATTTAGAACATATATACCATTACATAATGTACCAAACCCAATCAATACTTGATTTAGGAAAATGTTCATAACATTATCATCCAATATAAAGTTATATCCTTCTTTATGCAACAAAGAAACTGATATAATATTGCACATCATGTTTGGTACGTAATAACAGTTGTTCAGAATCATTGTATTACCATTTAGTAACACTAGGTGATATTCGCCAACTGCTTTGGCTGCAACAATTGCTCCATTCCATACTTTTAGAGACATATCACCTTTTTCCAGCTCTCTACCTCTTCTTAGCCAATGTAACAAATTACATACGTGGGATCCTGATCCGGTATCCAATATCCAGAATGTAGAGCAAACTGAGAAACAGTTCTCGGTTACGAACACACCTGAAGACGATGCATCAACATGCTTTTTCTTCAATCGGTTTGCGTGGGAATCCTGATATTCCCATATTTCTTGTTCAGACTTATGAAAATCATAAGAAAAATTGGAACCAATATTCCCCAGCTCAGTATAATAAGCGGGTTCGGTCAATACATCCATATTATTATCTTGATTAAGGCGTGTCATTGGTCGCTTCTTGGAGAGAGAGAGATAGAAACGCATTACCGTGCGCTCTTTACAAGATTAGATTGGTTATTATCTTATCTAATCAGGATGGCTCCCACTATTTTTATCAAATTTTCCTTCAAACCATAAAAGGTAAGATTAGCCAGGATTAATTACACCCTACAAGTTCGCCAATCGGTCAGCCAGGCAGGTATTGGTACTCTGAGGGAGTCTTCTCATGCTTTTGCATGGAACCAATTAAATAACCTCGTTTCCACAGGGGCATAACCACGTTAACATCTTTCTTAGACACCTACTGGATCAGCTAATTGTAAGGTGGAAAACTCTCCCAGGAGTAACTCTTACTCGCAGTAGGTATCGGGATCCAACTATCTCATAGAAGGTTTGCAATCTCATTGCAAATTTCAACACTTTAAATTCCCAATATCTGTTTTTACCCCTAGCGTTCTATGACCTTGACGCGGTCCAACAAACCATAGGTCGCTAGTCAAGTTCAACCCATTCATTTCGTGATTGAATTAAACCTACCCGTATGGCCCTTGATGCAGGCCAACAAGGTCGTACGACTATCCAAGTCAAGTTCCCTAACATCATATGCGGCAGATAAGCACTAATCAGCTACCATACACTACGCCTTGACGAAGGCCAACAAACGCAGCACGAATAGTAAATAGCACTTATCTGAAATGACGGAGGGCTATGACTGGTTTTGATGAAAACCTTTAACGTAATGAACTTGATATCGTTGTAGAATCTAGTGATTTGAAAATGAGTGTTTTTTGTAGCTTTTGCAAGTTTTGCTAAAAAGGCCACTCCCGGTGAAGGGATCTCGGCTCTTTCCTCATCGAATGAGGTGCTGGATATTCATCAAGGAATACCACTATGCAAAGTAAGAACTAGAGAAGTTATAAAAACAAAACCGTGTGGGTTATAGCATTTGCTAGTTTTGCTAAAGAGGTCACTCCCGGTGAAGGGATCTCGGCTTTTTCCTCATCGAATGAGGTGCTGGATATTCATCAAGGAATACCACCATGCAAAGTATGAACTAGAGCTCCCTTTTTAAAATTTCATTCTACAACATTTTTAGGTTTCTTTTCTTTCCATTAATCTCATTAATGAAGTCCCATCATTTATGTTTCCTTAAACATCACAGAAAAGAACCGAAAATAGAACGTACGCTTATGCCATCCGCATTCGCCAATGGGCCCCGTCATGCACCGTTAGGTTACTTAACTAACGGCAGAGCAGTGGTTGGACTAGTGTGGGTGCAAAACATAAGCAACGTTTATTATATATATCATATATATATAACATTCGTCTCACGCAGTTATATGATCACATCACAGAACCAAACAGCAAAAGTCAACATATGAAATATTGGATATACTAGGAGGTCCGTGTTTTAAATTAAGCCAATAATGAAAAACACGGATTCCACGGTCGTGATGAATAGCCAAACCCACATCCTTAGACCCCTACTGTTAGTTATATTTATGCCCTAGAGGCCATTACTATACATAGGATGTATATTGTAGTGGATACTTGGACATATATAGGGAGGACTTTCTTGCTCGACATGATAGTATGCTATCTGGTTGATCTTTACCTTAACGTGTACACTGATTGTCTCTCTGTTACATGTTGGTAAAGCCCTTAGGATGTGTACTTGACTACCTGGACTATGATGCAGATCATACTAGTGGGGACATGGTAGTCCATAAGTACATCCTTCAAGGTCCCTAGTCATGGGTGTATCGAGACGGGGCATCGATATACCAGTGTAGACTAGCGTATACCTTCTCGACCCATACAGATGGGCGATGGATGATCCCATATCCATTGGTGTTTGACATCAGAGATGATATACGGGTGCTCAGTGGAGACTGGGTACACTGGACGGACTCGCCGAGAACTCCCAGATGGTATTATACCTTACGTCAGATGGCAGTTCTCTGGTGACACTGGTACAGAGTAGTCTGTTGACCCGAGATCGTCATAGAGTCTTGTGTGGTTCCCACTGTGCTTTGATTTCCACCTTACCACATCCAAGAGGGCGTGCAAAACGGTGGCTTTTGGGTACAGTCCTGAATCACATGGAGGCAATGAGCGATAGGAGGGGATTCGTCTCTCCCGGTATAGGGAGTTGATGTTGCGCTGTGTTCGATTGGCTATAACCGGAAATCCCTGGCCAGGGTTGCTGAGATTTACTGGTAAGTGTTACCAGTAGTTTATCGAATTGTTATAGACCTCATATCGACACGACTTATCGAGCTATTGGGGTCTGACGTTTACCACCCCTAGGCGAGATATGCGACATATCAGACGATCAGACCGGACTGTACGGTAAGTGTTACTGGTTGGATTCACAGGAGTGTGAGCGGACTTGCTCGTCGATCTTCTGATCGCTCAATACCCGGGTGGCCGTTACGTTTAGCAGACCGCTTGCGGCTTGTGGGTGTTTGATATGATCATCACCTGCTGCCGGCGTATTGACGAGTCTTTAGAGTCCTACACAGAGGTTTCCTGGCTCAAGCGAAACGAAATAGGAGCGCATATGAGATATGTGCAGGACCGAGAATAATGCGTGTATGTGATACCGTATTTCATTCTCGCGATGAATGTATCAATTGGTTGTATGCGATACAACCTACTTATCGAATCAAGGGTTGATTCGATAAGCCGATACATTGGATATTAGTCGGTTGTATGCGATATGACCGGATCGTTAAATCAATTGTTGATTTAATGATTTAATGCATGATTATATATTTGATATATTACTTTGCATTAACTAGTATTGGTTCACTTTAAATGGATTTTCTCACTTGAATTGTGCAAGTGGTATATGTGATATACTTTTGTGCACTTGATTGTATCATGTTTGATGATACATATTTACTTGGTTAAGTGTAAAGAATTAATCCATGTTTAAACTAATGATTAGGGTTTTGTTATCTATTTATTTATAATTCTTATTTTGGAAAAGATAAAGAAAGAATGGTGGGGTTTTTGTTTGCTAGTTGAAGCTTCATGAAGCTTTGACCAAATCCACCATTCTTGTCTCATGCTTAACCCTAACCATTAAAACTAACCATGGTCTATTCTCTACACTCAACCAAGGTTAGTAAATGATAAGTGTTGTTTTTATTTTCTATTTTCAATAACACATATCATATCTTTTCTTCTTCTTCTTCATCTTGAGCAAGAAAGAAAACCTAGCTACCATCAATGGCAACTAGTAAAAATGAGTGAGAAATCCAATTCTAAAGTCTACCCACTTCCTATTTCTTCATCCTCTACCTCTTGCCAAGTAGTAGAGTGTGTTTTCTTCACAAGTTTCATGACTTGGTAAAGTGGAAGCTTGATCTTGTGTTGCCTCGACGTAGATCATCTTCGGCATCGTTGTCGATGACCTAGCCCGCCCATTTCTCCGATGAAGCCGACGCTAGAGCCCGGGATTCGATTTGGACAGCGAGGAGAATTCATTGTGGAGCTATGGAGGTGGAGGACCGGATCTACAAAGGTTGTATTTCCGTTCTTTTAGTTAAGTTGTTAACTAGCTTCTTGTTTCGCCTAAAATTCTAGTTAACGATCCGTATTAGGGTTTCTCGGCACTTGTAATTTTTGAAATTGGCATGGTTGATGCCTTGTGAGACCTCATTAGTGTGCCTAGGAACCCTTCAGTGGTATCAGAGCCTAGCTAGAGCCTTAGGCGATGCGTAGACGATGTTAGAAACCCGATCGAACCCCGAAACCCTAACTTTTAACCCTCTCTGGACTTTTTCTGAAAAAGTGGTTTTTTCCAAATTAAAAATGCTTAAAAAATTCAGTAGGAAATTCTAAGAATTACGGTGCAAAAATTACCTAATGATCTTTCTAAAGTGCGGCGGAACCGCGGCATTAGCCGCCTATTGCGGCGGTTCCGCGCCCATTTAGTCTCTTCAGTCAACCATTTTTGCACAGTAACTTCTTTATTTAAATGCTGAGTTTTATGGGAATTTTTAAAATTTACTCAAGAGTTGAGTTTTCTGGGTTGTATTAGGGACTCGGTATTTCGATCGGATTATCAGACTTTGTCTATGTGGCTTTCCGGATAATTTTTTGAATATGTTAAAAAGTTCGACCGGATATAAATACCCAACTTTTCCCCTGCCGGAAAATTTCCAAGTGTTGGATTTTTCCGAGGTTTAAAGACGTTCTAAGTAGTGCAAGTAGCGCGATGGTCCCTCTAGAAGACAACAAACCTTAACTCGATTATGTGACCATCTTGAACTGCCCTTTGAACCTTCGGGTTTGGGGCAGTATGGCGTGCCACATGTGTGGCGTTGGCTTGACCCTTCTACGGCTGGACCGTTGGTACTGAGGCACGAAGTGAATGTCTTTGAACTTATTTCATGAGTTGAGCTGTTTCGGGAAAACTTGGGTGTTCGATTGTTCGATCGGAAAGTTTAACATTTTCTATCTTATTCGGAATGTGATACAATAATTGGAATTCACAAAAGTTATGAGATAACTGAATGAATGTTATAAATCTAGCAATTTAGTCTCACTTGATCGGTTGCTATGGAATTTTGATGCGATCAAAAGTCCGTTGCAATCACGTAGCGTACGCGGATACTCATCGGGTAAACTTAATAGACAGCTACACCCCATAGCCCCGACCAAGTGACTGTAGGAGAACCCCGTCGCCGAAAGCATCCGTTTGGGTGCTCGCGGCAGCGGTGTTTCGCCTTGGTGCACTTCGTCGTCGGCGTCGGGGGTGCGGCCGCCTGCTAAAGTTTGCGACGAGTATTCGATCAGGATGTCGGGAATCTTGTTGAATTGCCCGACTTGATATTGAAAAGAGTTTTCGATAATGAGACTAAAATACGGGGTTTATAATTGTTAGGCATGCGATGTCTAAGGAATTCATTTGATTGGGCATGCGATGTCTATGTAGGTTGCGGATTCCGACTGTTGTAGTTTTACACTTTCTTTTCTGTGACCGTAAGTGTAATATGTGATATCGCCGGTTTCGTTGCTATATGTCAACGACAATTGGGATGCGCATATTTACTTACGTTGATGACATGTGATGTTATATGTTGCTGGATATGTTATATTGGATCGTCGTGTTTGAATAGCCGGGGGTTTTTATGTGAGATGAGTGTTTTTCATTTTCATTCATGTAAATACTTGTATGTAATATTCTTTTATTGGGGCACTTCCAGGTTGCGGAAGTTGTCACCCTTTGTATATTATTTACTTTTCCGCACTAGGATAGACCCAAGGATGGAAGCACAAGTAACCGGGTTCTGGAGTCCAGTGGGAGGCCAACTCGAGGAGTCGAGTCCGGGTCTCCTAACTCTAGAAATGCTAGGGTTGCTTGCCGCTCTCGTAGGGGTCTAGGGGTGTGGGTTTGGCTATTCATCACGACCGTGGAATCCGTGTTTTATACTGGCTCGTATTGAAAACACGGACGTCCTAGTATATCCAATATTTCATATGATTCTTCTGCTGCGATATCTGTGATGTAATCATGTGATATGTTCTGTGATAGATACTGTATATAGTATATATGATATATTATATAGGCGTTACTTATGTTTTACACCCCGCTAGCCCCGCCCCGCCCTGCCGTTAGTTACCTAACCTAACGGTGCACGAGGGGACATCGAGGCGAATGCGGATGGCATAAGTGTACGTCGTATTTATCTGTGATGTTTAAGTACTTAAATGATGGGACTTCATTAATGTGATTAATGAAAGAAAAGAAACCTAAGATGTTGTAGAATCGAATTTCAAAAATAAAAAGGGTAGCTACAGTTCTTGCTTTGCACAGAGGTATATGTGATATATCCTGCACCTTATTCGATGAGGAAAGGACCGAGATCCCTTCACCGGGAGTGACTCCTTTAGCAATAACTGGCAGATGCTACACACTCGGTTTGTCTTTTGATTGCTTTTAAGAGTTTTTGCTTTGCACAGTGATATATATGATATATCGCGCACCTCATTCGACGAGGAAAGGACCGACGATCCCTTCACCGGGAGTGACTCCTTTAGCAAAACTAGAAAAGCCTCAAAAACACTCCATTTTAAAATCATTTGATTCTACAACGATATCAAGTTCATTACGCAATAGGTTTTCAGAAAAACCTGTCGTAGCCCTCCATCATTTCAGATAAGTTGTATATAGTATTCGTGCTGCATTTGTTGGCTTTCGTCAAGGTGCAGTGTGCGGTAGCTATATGCTGCTTATCTGCTGCATACGATGCGATTGGATTAGGGTAGTCGTGCGGCTTTGTTGGCTTTCGTCAAGGGTCGTGCGGGTGGGTTTAATTCAATCAAGAAATGTACGGGTTGAACTTGACTAGCGGGCTATGGTTTGTTGGCTTTCGTCAAGGTCATAGCACGTTAGGGGCAAAATATTATCGGGGATTTCAAGTGTTGAAATTTGCAATGAGATTGCATACCTTCTATGAGATAGTTGGATCCCGATACCCGCTGCGATTAAGAGTTACTCCTGGGAGAGTTTTACACATTGCAACTAGCCGATCAAGTAGGTGTCTAGAAAGGTGTTAACGAGGTTACGCCTCTGGGAAAACGAGGTTTACTATAATTAGGTTCGTGCGAAAGCACGGGGGACCTCCCTCAAAGTACCGACACTGGCCTGGCTGAAAGATTGGCGAACTTGTAGTGTGTAATTAATCCCGGCTAGTCTTTCCTTTTAGGGTTTGAAGGAAGATTTGATAAAAAGCAGTGGGAGCCATCCTGATTAGATAAAATATTAACCAATCTATTCTTGCAAGAGCGCACGCTGAGTGTTTTCTTCTCTCTCTCTCCAGGTAGCGACCATATCACGCCTTAATCAAGATAATAATACGGATTATTGACCGAACCCGCTTGTTATACTGGCTGGGGAACGTTGGTCCCGCTCCAACTTATAATTGTTATAAGACAGAGCAGGAAATTGGGGAATACCAGATTTCCCGTGCCGCCCAAACGAAGAAAGTGCATGCTGATGCATCATCTTCGGGTGTGTTCATTACAAAGTATTGTTTCTCAGTATCCTCTACGTCCTGGGTATTTGATACCGAATCGGGATCCCAGATATGTAATCTGTTACATAGGGCTACAGATAGGTAGAGAACTGAGAACGGGTAATAAGTTTCATGAGGCAGAAAAAGGGGCAAGTGTTGCAGCCAAGTCTGTTGGTCACTGTCACCCTGTATTACCAATACATTGATTCTGAACGAATGTTATTAGATACCGAACCTGATATACAAAATAATATCAGTTTCTTTATCAGTAAAGAAATGATATAATTTTGTTTTGTTGGATAATGTTTTGAACATTTCCTATATCAAAAGTTGATCGGTTCAGGCACGTTATCTAAAAGCATTGATGTTCTAAATCAAACTACAGTTCTTAGTATACAGAACACACACAAGAGGAAGAGTTCAGAAATAAACGAATCCTTCTTGAGGCATTGTAGACTAGGTCATATCAATGTGACCCGACTAGCTGAAGTTACATAAAGATGCATATTTAAATCAGTTTGAATCTACATCTTGTGAAACTTGCCAGTCATGTCACACAGATATAATGACACCAGCCCTGTTTATTGGAAACAGAGAAAGAGTTAGTGAACTCTTGGGATGATACATGTTGCTGTATGTAAGGTCTCCTGTCTACATATGCCAGGACTGGTTCTTTGTACTTCGTTACATTCTCTGATAATCTCTCAAGATTCAGACATATGTTCCTGTTGAAACACAAGTCAGAACCTCTTGAGATATTCACAGAATATGATTTAGAAGTAGAGAACCAAAATGCGGGTATAAGTACTATGTCCTTTGATGTGATCGAGGAGGAGAATACTTGAGCATGGAATACCTGGACTATTCTAAAGGAGAATAAGATTCTCTCTCAAGAATTACTCCTCCGTATACACCATAGCACGATGGTATATCGGGGCGGAGCAGATACACCCTATTTGATATGGTGTGCTCTATGATGAGTACTACTGAGTTACCTTTTTCCTTTTGGGGTGTTATGCGCTTGAGAAGTTGCATACCTATTGAATAGGGTCACGATCAAATCAGTTGCCTACCACTTCATATGTGATATGGAAAGGGAAGAGCCCATCTCTTAAGTTAGTTAAGATTTGGGGTTGTCCAGCCTATGTCTGAAAAGCAAAATCCGGACAAGCTCGAGGCAAGGTCTGTAATGTAGAACTGGAAAGGTTCCAGCTATACAAACAACAGCAGATGATTTGGTAGAACCAAAGGATTCAGTAGATTCAAACGAACCTCAGCCTCTCCACCGATCTAGTAGGGTTCCTCACCCACGTGAGAGATACTTTGGTTTCTCTATGACAGTGGGAGCGAGGATTGCATCATGAGATGATGACCCAACTAGTTTCGAGCAGGCCATCAGGAGTAAGACTCTGTAAGAATGGTTGGATGCTTAGTGATCTGAGATGGAATCCATGTACACCAACAAAGTATGGACTTTGGTTGCGATATCTGAAGGGTTAAATCCCCATCAGGAGCAAGTATATCTTGAGAAGATTACTTGGTATAGATGGAAAAGTTGAGACTTTCAAAGCTAGACTTGTTAAAGCTTTTCGTCATCGACCAGGCGTGGATAATGATGAAACCTTTTTCAAGTGGCTATGCTTAAGTCCATCCAGATCCTACTTGCCACGGCTACATACCATGACTACGATATCTGGCGGTTGCGTGCCATGACTGCTTTTCTCAATGATGTTTTAGAAGAGAACGTCTATAAGTACACAGCCAGAGGGCTTCGTTGACAGTGGGAGCAGCGGAAACGTGTACAAGATGCTTTATAGGATAAAGCAGGTATCGCGGAGTTGGAACATCTGTTTTGATGTGTTAGTCAAAGAGTTTGACATCATCAAAATGATAGATGAACCTTGTATAAACAAAAAGGTAGTAGGGAGTATAGTGACGATCCTCGTAGAGTACGTGGATGACATACTCTTGATAAGAAAGGAGTTTCCTATGCTACGCTCGGTCAATCTCCGCTTATCACCATGATTCTCCATATAGGATCAAAGTTATACCTCCTAAATCCTGGATTATGGATCTATGAGATAGATCTAATTGGATGTTAGGATTCTCACTAGTTGTAGTGAGATGGTATCAATCGATCCTGGGGATAATCACTGGAAGGGTTCCAGAGTGATAAGAACGAATGAAAGTCAGTCGCAGGCATTGTCTTTACCCTCAGTAAAGGGACGGTATGTTAGAAGAGTTCCAAGCTAGATACCGTGGCTAACTAGACGATAAAGGCAAGGATACATCGCTACTTAAGATGCTACCAAAGAGGAAGTCTGGGTGTATATTTGTTCATGAGATGAACTTAGTTCCTGCCATTGTGAGACAATGGAGTTGTGGCTTATGCCAAGGAACGCCGGTCCCATCAGTGATCCAGACATATTCTAAGGCAGTGTCACCTGATCATGGAGATGGTTGATCTCCAGGGTGATCGAGGTTAGGAGAGTAGACTCAGAGGACAACACGGCGGATCCACTCACAAAAGCCTTTTCCCAGAGAGAGATTTTTATGGGATGGTTGAGTATGAGATACTACAACCACTGCTGTAAGATGGCCCTAGTGCAAGTGGGAGATTGTTAGTTATATGTATGCCCTAGAGGCCATTACTATACATAGGATGTATATTGTAGTGGATACTTGGACATATATAGGGAGGACTTTCTTGCTCGACATGATAGTATGCTATCTGGTTGATCTTTACCTTAACGTGTACACTGATTGTCTCTCTGTTACATGTTGGTAAAGCCCTTAGGATGTGTACTTGACTACCTGGACTATGATGCAGATCATACTAGTGGGGACATGGTAGTCCATAAGTACATCCTTCAAAGTCCCTAGTCATGGGTGTATCGAGACGGGGCATCGATATACCAGTGTAGACTAGCGTATACCTTCTCGACCCATACAGATGGGCGATGGATGATCCTATATCCATTGGTGTTTGACATCAGAGATGATATACGGGTGCTCAGTGGAGACTGGGTACACTGGACGGACTCGCCGAGAACTCCCAGATGGTATTATACCTTACGTCAGATGGCAGTTCTCTGGTGACACTGGTACAGAGTAGTCTGTTGACCCGAGATCGTCATAGAGTCATGTGTGGTTCCCACTGTGCTTTGATTTCCACCTTACCATGTCCAAGAGGGCGTGCAAAACGGTGGCTTTTGGGTACAGTCCCGAATCACATGGAGGCAATGAGCGATAGGAGGGGATTCGTCTCTCCCGGTATAGGGAGTTGATGTTGCGCTGTGTTCGATTGGCTATAACCGGAAATCCCTGGCCAGGGTTGCTGAGATTTACTGGTAAGTGTTACCAGTAGTTTCTCGAATTGTTATAGACCTCATATCGACACGACTTATCGAGCTATTGGGGTCTGACGTTTACCACCCCTAGGCGAGATATGCGACATATCAGACGATCAGACCGGACTGTACGGTAAGTGTTACTGGTTGGATTCACAGGAGTGTGAGCGGGCTTGCTCATCGATCTTCTGATCGCTCAATAACCGGGTGGCCATTACGTTTAGCAGACCGCTTGCGGCTTGTGGGTGTTTGATATGATCATCACCTGCTGCCGGCGTATTGACGAGTTTTTAGAGTCCTACACAGAGGTTTCCTGGCTCAAGCGAAACGAAATAGGAGCGCATATGAGATATGTGCGGGACCGAGAATAATGCGTGTATGTGATACCGTATTTCATTCTCGCGATGAATGTATCGATTGGTTGTATGCGATACAACCTAGTTATCGAATCAAGGGTTGATTCGATAAGCCGATACATTGGATATTAGTCGGTTGTATGCGATATGACCGGATCGTTAAATCAATTGTTGATTTAATGATTTAATGCATGATTATATATTTGATATATTACTTTGCATTAACTAGTATTGGTTCACTTTAAATGGATTTTCTCACTTGAATTGTGCAAGTGGTATATGTGATATACTTTTGTGCACTTGATTGTATCATGTTTGATGATACATGTTTACTTGGTTAAGTGTAAAGAATTAATCCATGGTTAAACTAATGATTAGGGTTTTGTTATCTATTTATTTATAATTCTTATTTTGGAAAAGATAAAGAAAGAATGGTGGGGTTTTTGTTTGCTAGTTGAAGCTTCATGAAGCTTTGACCAAATCCACCATTCTTGTCTCATGCTTAACCCTAACCATTAAAACTAACCATGGTCTATTCTCTACACTCAACCAAGGTTAGTAAATGATAAGTGTTGTTTTTATTTTCTATTTTCAATAACACATATCATATCTTTTCTTCTTCTTCTTCATCTTGAGCAAGAAAGAAAACCTAGCTACCATCAATGGCAACTAGTGAAAATGAGTGAGAAATCCAATTCTAAAGTCTACTCACTTCCTATTTCTTCATCCTCTACCTCTTGCCAAGTAGTAGAGTGTGTTTTCTTCACAAGTTTCATGACTTGGTGAAATGGGAGCTTGATCTTGTGTTGCCTCGACGTAGATCATCTTCGGCATCGTTGTCGATGACCTAGCCCGCCCATTTCTCCGATGAAGCCGACGCTAGAGCCCGGGATTCGATTTGGACAGCGAGGAGACTTCATTGCGGAGCTATGGAGGTGGAGGACCGGATCTACAAAGGTTGTATTTCCGTTCTTTTAGTTAAGTTGTTAACTAGCTTCTTGTTTCGCCTAAAATTCTAGTTAACGATCCGTATTAGGGTTTCTCGGCACTTGTAATTTTTCAAATTGGTATGGTTGATGCCTTGTGAGACCTCATTAGTGTGCCTAGGAACCCTTCACCTACAAGAGCGGCAAGCAACCCTACCAATTCTAGAGTTAGGAGACCCGGTTTTGACTCCTCGAGATGGTCTCCCACTGAACTCTAGAACCTGGTTACTTCTGCTCCCCGCCTTGGGTCTATCCTAATGCGGAAAAGTAAATAATACACATAAATGGTGACATCATCCTCAATCCGGAAGTGTCCCAATAAAAAAATATTACATATAAATTTTACATGAATGAAAATTGAAAAACTCTCATCTCACGCAAAAACCCCCGACTATTCATTCACGACGATCCAATATAACCGTTTCCCCAATTGAGAGCAAAGCTCTATTCAAAATTCAAAATTTGAACTGAGGCAGCGCCTCACGTGCAAAGCACGAGAGCACGTGCGCCAGAAGCGCCAGCGCTAAGAGTCAAAGACTCTGAGGCAGCGCCTCACGTGCAAAGCACGATAGCACTCGGGCCAGAAGCGCCAGCGCTAAGAGTCAAAGACTCTAAGGCAGCGCCTGTTAGTTATATGTATGCCCTAGAGGCCATTACTGTACATAGGATGTATATTGTAGTGGATGCTGGGACATATATAGGGAGGACTTTCTTGCTCGACATGATAGTATGCTATCTGGTTGCACTTTACCTTAACGTGTATACTGATTGTCTCTCTGTTACATGTTGGTAAAGCCCTTAGGATGTGTGCTTGACTACCTGGACTATGATGCGGATCATACTAGTGGGGACATGGTAGTCTATAAGTACATCCTTCAAAGTCCCTAGTCGTGGGTGTATCGAGACGGGGCATCGATATACCAGAGTAGACTAGCGTATACCTTCTCGACCCATACAGATGGGCGATGGATGATCCCATATCCATCGGTGTTTGACATCAGAGATGATATACGGGTGCTCAGTGGAGACTGGGTACACTGGACGGACTCGCCGAGAACTCCCAGATGGTATTATACCTCACGTCAGATGGCAGTTCTCTGGTGACACTGGTACAGAGTAGTCTGTTGACCCGAGATCGTCATAGAGTCTTGTGTGGTTCCCACTGTGCTTTGATTTCCATCTTACCACGTCCAAGAGGGCGGGCAAAACGGTGGTTTTTGGGTACAGTCCCGAGTCACATGGAGGCAATGAGCGATAGGAGGGGATTCGTCTCTCCCGGTATAGGGAGTTGATGTTGCGCTGTGTTCGATTGGCTATAACAGGAAATCCCTGGCCAGGGTTGCTGAGATTTACTGGTAAGTGTTACCAGTAGTTTCTCGAATTGTTATAGACCTCATATCAACACGACTTATCGAGCTATTGGGGTCTGACGTTTACCACCCCTAGGCGAGATATGCGATATATCAGACGATCAGACCGGACTGTACGGTAGTGTTACTGGTCGGATTCACTGGAGTGTGAGCGGGCTTGCTCGTCGATCTTCAGATCGCTCAATACCCGGGTGGCCGTTACGTTTAGCAGACCGCTTGCGGCTTGTGGGTGTTTGATATGATCATCACCTGCTGCCGGCGTATTGACGAGTCTTTAGAGTCCTACACAGAGGTTTCCTGGCTCAAGCGAAACGAAATAGGAGCGCATATGAGATATGTGCGGGACCGAGAATAATACCAGTATGTGATACTGTATTCGATTCTCGCGATGTGACATTGATCGGTTATATGTGATATAGCCGGGTTATCGGATCAAGTGTTGATTCGATAAGTTGTTACTAATGATACCAGTCGGTTATGTGCGACATGACCGGATCATTGAATCAAGTGTTGATTTAATGATTTAATACATAATTATATATTTGATATATTACTTTGCATTAACTAGTATCGGTTCACTTTAAACGGATTTTCTCGCTCGGATGTGCACATTGTATATTTGATATAGTTTTGTGCACATGATTGTATCATGTTTGATGATACATGTTAACTTGGATTTGTGTGAAGATTAAACCATGGTTGTGAGAGTGGTTAGGGTTTTGTTTCTTCTCCCATTATTTATTTGTTTATTCTTTTGGAAAATAAATGGAAAGGAGATAAGAATGGTGGCTTATTTTGGAGTTTAGTTGAAGCTTCATGAAACTTTAATCAAGTCAACCATTCTTATCTCATCCTTAACCCTAACCATTCCCACTAACCATGATTCATTCTCTACACTTGACTAGAGTTAATATTATGATAAGTATTGTTATTCTTTTCTTTTTGAAAAAACTTATCATAATTAGCTTCTTCTTCTTCTTCATTTCTTCACATGAAGAAAGCTTGCTCCATTAATAGCAAGTGATGAAAAAGAGTGAGAAATCCAAAACTAAAGTCTACCCACTTCCTATTTCTTCATCCTCTACCTCTTTCCAAGTAGTAGAGTGTGTTTCCTTCACAAGTTTTCATGGCAAGGTGAAGGTGGAGCTTGATTTAGCGATGCCTCGACGTAGATCATCTTCGGCATGGACATCGACGACCTAGGTCGCTTATTCTTCGACGAAGCCGAGGCTGGAGTCCGGATTCCTTTTGGACAGCGGAAGGGACTTCGCTGCGGAGCTATGGAGGTGGAGCACCGGATCTACAAAGGTTGTATTTCCGTTTTCCCATTAGTTTAATTGTTAACTAGATTTTGTTTTCGCCTAAACTTTAGCCAACGATCCGTAGTCGGGTTTCTCGGCACCTAGATTTTTTTTAAATTGGCATGGTTGATACCTTGTGAGACCTCCTTAGAGTGCCTAGGAACCCTACAGTGGTATCAGAGCCTAGCTAGAGCCTTAGACGAAGTCTAAACGGATTTTGAAGTCCGAACGACCCGAAACCCCAACCGGAAATTGCTCTCTGGAAATTTTCTAAAATCTGGGATTTTCCAGAATTAAAAATTGCCAAAAAAATTCAGCAGGGAATCCTATGAGTTACTGTGAAGCATGTGACTGTAAATCGATCAAAGAGCCGCGGAACCGCGGCCCCACCCTGGGTTTAGCGGCGGTTCCGCGGCCATGATGGTGATTTGGGTTACATGTCTTGCACAGTAATTCTTGTGTCAAAGAGCTGAGTCTTCTGGAAATTTTTATATTTTATTCAAGAGTTGAATTTTCTGCAGTTGTTTTGGGGATTCGGTGTTTCGATCGGAGTATCAAATTTTGTCTATGTGGCTTTCCGGATAAATTTTTAGAATATGTTAAAAAGTTCGACCGGATATAAATACCCAATTTTTCCCCTATCGGGAAATTTCCAAGTGTTGGATTTTTCCGTAGTTTAACGACGTTCTAAGTAGTGCAAGTAACGCGATGGTCCCTCTAGAAGACAACAAACCTTAACTCGATTATGTGACCGTCTTGAACTGCCCTTTGAACCTTCGGGTTTGGGGCAGTACGGCGTGCCACATGTGAGGCGTTGGCTTGACCCTTCTACGGCTGGACCGTTGGTACTGAGGCACGAACGGAATGTTGTTAGACTTATTTCATGTGTTGATCTGTATCGGGAAAACTTGGGTGTTCGATTGTTCGATCGGAAAGTTTGACATTTTCTATTTATCCGGAATGGGATACAATAATTGGAATTCACAAGTAGTTATGAGATAACTGAATGAATGTTATAAACATAGCACTTTAGTCTCACTTGATCGGTTGCCACGGAATTTTGATGCGATCAAAAGTCCGTCGCAATCACGTAGCGTACGCGGATACTCGCCGGGTAAACTTAATAGACAGCCTCACTCCATAGCCCCAACCAAGTGACTGTAGGAGAACCCCGTCGCCGAAAGCATCCGTTTGGGTGCTCGCGGTAGCGGTGTTCTGCCTTGGTGCACTTCGTCGACGGCGTCGGGGGTGCGGCCGCCTACTGAAGTTTGCGACGAGCATTCGATCAGGATGTCGGGAATCTTGTTGAATTGCCCGACTTGATATTAAAAAGTGTTTTCGATTTTGAGACTAAAATGCGGGGTTTATAATTGTTAGGCATGCGATGTCTAAGGAATTCATTTGGTCAGGCATGCGATGTCTGAGATGGTTGCGGATTCCAACTGTTGTAGTTTTACACTTTCTTTTCTGTGACCGTAAGTGTAATATATGATATCGCCGGTTTCGTTGCTAAATGTCAACGACAATTGGGATGCGCATATTTACTTACGTTGATGACATGTGTTGTTATGTGTTGCTGGATATGTTATATTGGATCGTCGTGTTTGAATAGCCGGGGGTTTTTATGTGAGATGGGTGTTTTTCATTTTCATTCATGTAAAAACTTGTATGTAATATTCTTTTATTGGGGCACTTCCAGGTTGCGGAAGTTGTCACCCTTTGTATATTATTTACTTTTCCGCACTAGGATAGACCCAAGGAGGAGGGCACAAGTAACCGGGTTCTGGAGTCCAGTGGGAGACCAACTCGAGGAGTCGAGTCCGGGTCTCCTAACTCTAGAATTGGTAGGGTTGCTTGCCGCTCTCGTAGGGGTCTAAGGGTGTGGGTTTGGCTATTCATCACGACCGTGGAATCCGTGTTTTATACTGGCTCGTATTGAAAACACGGACGTCCTAGTATATCCAATATTTCATATGTTTCTTCTGCTGCGATTTCTGTGATGTGATCATGAGATGTTCTGTGATATATACCATATATAGTATATATGATATATTATATGGGCGTTACTTATGTTTTACACCCGCGCTAGCCCTGCCCCGCTCTGCCGTTAGTTACCTAACCTAACGGTGCACGAGGGGACATCGAGGCGAATGCGGATGGCATAAGTGTACGTCGTATTTATCTGTGATGTTTAGGTAACTTAAATGATGGGATTTCATTAATGTGATTAATGAAATAAAAGAAACCTAAGATGTTGTAGAATCAAATTTCAAAATAAAACAGGTAGCTACAGTTCTTGCTTTGCACAGCGGTATATGTGATATATCCTGCACCTTATTCGATGAGGAAAGGACCGAGATCCCTTCACCAGGAGTGACTCCTTTAGCAATAACTGGCAGATGCTACACACTCGGTTTGTCTTTTGATTGCTTTTAGAGTTTTTGCTTTGCACAGTGATATATATGATATATCCCGCACCTCATTCGACGAGGAAAGGACCGATGATCCCTTCACCGGGAGTGACTCCTTTAGCAAAACTGGAAAAGCCTCACAAGCACTCCATTTCAAAATTCATTCGATCCTACAACGATATCAAGTTCATTACGCAATAGGTTTTCAGAAAAACCTGTCGTAGCCCTCCGTCATTTCAGATAAGTAGTATATAGTATTCGTGCTGCATTTGTTGGCTTTCGTCAAGGTGCAGTGTGCGGTAGCTATATGCTGCTTATCTGCTAGCATACGATGCGATTGGATTAGGGTAGTCGTGCGGCTTTGTTGGCTTTCGTCAAGGGTCGTGCGGGTGGGTTTAATTCGATCAAGAAATGTACGGGTTGAACTTGACTAGCGGGCTATGGTTTGTTGGCTTTCGTCAAGGTCATAGCACGTTAGGGGCAAAATATTATCGGGAATTTCAAGTGTTGAAATTTGCAATGAGATTGCATACCTTCTATGAGATAGTTGGATCCCGATACCCGCTGCGAGTAAGAGTTACTCCTGGGAGAGTTTTATACATTACAATTAGCCGATCAAGTAGGTGTCTAGAAAGGTGTTAACGGGGTTACGCCTCTGGGAAAATGAGGTTTATATTAATTAGGTTCGTGCGAAAGCACGGGGGACCTCCCTCAAAGTACCGACACTGGCCTGGCTGAAAGATTGGCGAACTTGTAGTGTGTAATTAATCCCGGCTAGTCTTTCCTTTTAGGGTTTGAAGGAAGATTTGATAAAAAGCAGTGGGAGCCATCCTGATTAGATAAATAAATAACCAATCTATTCTTGACAGAGCGCACGCTGAGTGTTTTCTTCTCTCTCTCTCCAGGTAGCGACCATATTACGCCTTAATCAAGATAATAATACGGATATTTGACCGAACCCGCTTGTTATACTGAGCTGGGGAACGTTGGTCCCGCTCCAACTTATAATAGTTATAAGACAGAGCAGGAAATTGGGGAATACCAGAATTCCCGTGCCGCCCAAACGAAGAGAGTGCATGCTGATGCATCATCTTCGGGTGTGTTCATTATACAGAACTGTTTCTCAGTATCCTTTACGTCCTGGGTATGTGATACCAGATTAGGATCCCAGATATGTAATCTGTTACATAGGGCTACAGATAGGTAGAGAACTGAGAACGGGTGATAAGTTTCATGAGACAGAAAACGGGGCAAGTGTTGCAGCCAAGTCTGTTGGTCACTGTCACCCTGTATTACAAATACATTGATTCTGAACGAATGTTATTAGATACCGAACCTGTTATGCAAAATCATATCTGTCTCTTTATTAGTAAAGAAACGATAAAATTTTGTATTGTTGGACAATGTTTTGAACATTTCCTATATCAAAAGTTGATCGGTTCAGGCACGTTATCTAAAAGTATTGATGTTCTAAATCAAACTACAGTTCTTTTGTATACCGAACACACACAAGAGGAAGAGTTCAGAATTGAACGATTCCTTCTTGAGGTATTGTAGACTAGGTCATATCAATGCGACCCGACTAGCTGAAGTTATATTTAGATGTATATTTAAATCAGTTTGAATTTACATCTTGTGAAACTTGCCAGTCATGTCACAAAGATAATATGACCATAGCTCTGTTTATTGGAAACAGAGAAAGAGTTAGTAAACTCTTGGGATATGATACATGTTGATGTATGTAAGCTCCCCTGTCTACACATGCCAAGATCGGTTCTTTGTACTTCATTACATTCTCTGATGATCTCTTTCGAGTTTCAGACCTATGTTCCTGTTGAAACACAAGTCCGAACCTTTTGAGATATTCACAGAATATAAGTTAAAAGTAGAGAACCAATATACGGGTATAAGTATTATGTCCTTTGATGTGATCAAGGAGGAGAATACTTGAGCATGGAATTCCTGGACTTTTCTAAAGGAGAATGAGATTCTCTCTCAGCATTACTCCTCTGTATACACCATAGCACGATGGTATATCAGGGCGGAGCAATCACACCCTATATGATAAGGTGTGCTCTATGATGAGTACTACTGAGTTACCTGTTTCCTATTGGGTGTTATGCACTTGAGAAGTTGCATACCTATTGAATAGGGTTCGAATCAAATCAGATCACTGCCTGCCACTCCATATGAGATATGGAAAGGGAAGAGCCCATGTCTTAAGCTAGTTAAGATTTGGGGTTGTCCGGCCTATGTTTGAAAAGCAAAATCCGGACAAGCTCGAGGCAAAGTCAGTTATGTAGAACTGGAAATGTTCCAGCAATACAGACTGCAGCTGATGATTTGATAGAACCAAAGGATTCAGTAGATTCCAACGAACCTCAGCCTCTCCGCCGATCTAGTAGGGTTACCTCACCCACCTGAGAGATACTTCAGTTTCTCTATGACAGTGGGAGCGAGGATTGCATCATGAGATGATGACTCAACTAGTTTCGAGCTGGCCATCAAGAGTAAGACTCTGTAAGAATGGCTGGATGCTTAGCGATCTAAGATGGAATCCTTATACACCAACAAAGTATGGACTTTAGTTGCTGTATCTGAAGGGTTAAATCCCCATCAGGAGCAAGTATATCTTGAGAAGATTACTTGGTGTAGATGGAAAAGTTGAGACTTTCAAAGCTAGACTTGTTAAAGGTTTTCGTCATCAACCAGGCGTGGATAATGATGAAACCTTTTCCAGTACCTATGCTTAAGTCCATCCAGATACTACTTGCCACGGCTACATACCATGACTACGATATCTGGCGGTTGGGTGTCATGACAGCTTTTCTAAATGATGTTTTGGAAGAGAGTGTCTATAAGTACACAGCCAGAGGGCTTCGTAGACAGTGGGAGCAGCGGAAACGTGTGCAAGATGCTTTATAGGATAAAGCAGGCATCGCGGAGTTGGAACATCTGTTTTGATGAAGCGGTCAAAGAAGTTGACATCATCAAAATGGTAGAAGAACCTTGTATAAACAAGAAGGTAGTAGGGAGTATGGTGGTGATCCTCGTAGAGTACGTGGACGACATACTCTTGATAGGGAAGGAGTTTCCTATGCTACGCTCGATCAATCTCCGCTTATCACAATGATTCTCCACATAGGATCAAAGTGATACCTACTAAATCCTGGATTTTGGATCTATGAGATAGATCTAATTGGATGTTAGGATTCTTACTAGTTGTAGTGAGATGGTATCAATCGATCCTGGGGAGAATCACTGGAAGGGTTCCAGGGTGATAAAGACGACTGAATGTCAGTCACAGGCATTGTCTTTACCCTCAGTGGAGGGACGGTATGTTGGAAGAGTTCCAAGCTAGATACCGTGACATACTAGACGATAAAGGCAGGATACATCGCTACTTAAGATGCTACCAAAGAGGCTGTTTGGGTGTATATTGGTTCATGAGATGAACTATGTTCCTCCCATTGTGTGACAATGGAGTTGTGGCTTATGCCAAGGAACGCCGGTCCCATCAGAGATCCAGACATATTCCAAGGCAGTATCACTTGATCAAGGAGATGGTTGATCTCCAAGGAGATCGAGGTTAGGAGAGTAGACTCAGAGGACAAACACAGCGGATCCACTCACAAAGGCTTGTTCCCAGAGAGAGATTTTTATGCGATGGTTGAGTTTGAGATACTACAACCATTGCTACAGATGGCCCTAGTGCAAGTGGGAGATTGTTAGTTATATGTATGTCCTAGAGGCCATTACTGTACATAGGATGTATATTGTAGTGGATGCTGGGACATATATAGGGAGGACTTTCTTGCTCGACATGATAGTATGCTATCTGGTTGCACTTTACCTTAACGTGTATACTGATTGTCTCTCTGTTACATGTTGGTAAAGCCCTTAGGATGTGTGCTTGACTACCTGGACTATGATGCGGATCATACTAGTGGGGACATGGTAGTCTATAAGTACATCCTTCAAAGTCCCTAGTCGTGGGTGTATCGAGACGGGGCATCGATATACCAGAGTAGACTAGCGTATACCTTCTCGACCCAAACAGATGGGCGATGGATGATCCCATATCCATCGGTGTTTGACATCAGAGATGATATACGGGTGCTCAGTGGAGACTGAGTACACTGGACGGACTCGCCGAGAACTCCCAGATGGTATTATACCTCACGTCAGATGGCAGTTCTCTGGTGACACTGGTACAGAGTAGTCTGTTGACCCGAGATCGTCATAGAGTCTTGTGTGGTTCCCACTGTGCTTTGATTTCCATCTTACCACGTCCAAGAGGGCGGGCAAAACGGTGGTTTTTGGGTACAGTCCCGAGTCACATGGAGGCAATGAGCGATAGGAGGGGATTCGTCTCTCCCGGTATAGGGAGTTGATGTTGCGCTGTGTTCGATTGGCTATAACAGGAAATCCCTGGCCAGGGTTGCTGAGATTTACTGGTAAGTGTTACCAGTAGTTTCTCGAATTGTTATAGACCTCATATCAACACGACTTATCGAGCTATTGGGGTCTGACGTTTACCACCCCTAGGCGAGATATGCGACATATCAGACGATCAGACCGGACTGTACGGTAGTGTTACTGGTCGGATTTACTGGAGTGTGAGCGGGCTTGCTCGTCGATCTTCAGATCGCTCAATACCCGGGTGGCCGTTACGTTTAGCAGACCGCTTGCGGCTTGTGGGTGTTTGATATGATCATCACCTGCTGCCGGCGTATTGACGAGTCTTTAGAGTCCTACACAGAGGTTTCCTGGCTCAAGCGAAACGAAATAGGAGCGCATATGAGATATGTGCGGGACCGAGAATAATACCAGTATGTGATACTGTATTCGATTCTCGCGATGTGACATTGATCGGTTATATGTGATATAGCCGGGTTATCGGATCAAGTGTTGATTCGATAAGTTGTTACTAATGATACCAGTCGGTTATGTGCGACATGACCGGATCATTGAATCAAGTGTTGATTTAATGATTTAATACATAATTATATATTTGATATATTACTTTGCATTAACTAGTATCGGTTCACTTTAAACGGATTTTCTCGCTCGGATGTGCACATTGTATATTTGATATAGTTTTGTGCACATGATTGTATCATGTTTGATGATACATGTTAACTTGGATTTGTGTGAAGATTAAACCATGGTTGTGAGAGTGGTTAGGGTTTTGTTTCTTCTCCCATTATTTATTTGTTTATTCTTTTGGAAAATAAATGGAAAGGAGATAAGAATGGTGGCTTATTTTGGAGTTTAGTTGAAGCTTCATGAAACTTTAATCAAGTCAACCATTCTTATCTCATCCTTAACCCTAACCATTCCCACTAACCATGATCCATTCTCTACACTTGACTAGAGTTAATATTATGATAAGTATTGTTATTCTTTTCTTTTTGAAAAAACTTATCATAATTAGCTTCTTCTTCTTCTTCATTTCTTCACATGAAGAAAGCTTGCTCCATTAATGGCAAGTGATGAAAAAGAGTGAGAAATCCAAAACTAAAGTCTACCCACTTCCTATTTCTTCATCCTCTACCTCTTGCCAAGTAGTAGAGTGTGTTTCCTTCACAAGTTTTCATGGCAAGGTGAAGGTGGAGCTTGATTTAGCGATGCCTCGACGTAGATCATCTTCGGCATGGACATCGACGACCTAGGTCGCTTATTCTTCGACGAAGCCGACGCTGGAGTCCGGATTCCTTTTGGACAGCGGAGGGGACTTCGCTGCGGAGCTATGGAGGTGGAGCACCGGATCTACAAAGGTTGTATTTCCGTTTTCCCATTAGTTTAATTGTTAACTAGATTTTGTTTTCGCCTAAACTTTAGCCAACGATCCGTAGTCGGGTTTCTCGGCACCTAGATTTTTTTTAAATTGGCATGGTTGATACCTTGTGAGACCTCCTTAGAGTGCCTAGGAACCCTACAGCGCCTCACGTGCAAAGCATGAGAGCGCCAAGCGCTAGAACTAAATGTTCTCCACCATTGGATCAAAGATCCAACTAATATGAATAAATCATCAAATTACAGAATAAAATTCTGTTGAGGAAATACTCCTCAAATCATTCCAAACAAGAAAGATTGTGCTCTGTATATCAGAGCACCATTGGATCAAAGATCCAATGGTGATTAAAAATCACTAAGATACAGAATGAGTTCTGTATGGGAAAATATTTCTCTAATTTTGTTAAAAACAAGAAGATTGTCTTCTGTAAAACAGAAGCCCTTGGATCAAAAATCCAACGGTGGGAAACATTCCCCAAATCAATCAGAGATCTCTCAATAAGAGATTTCCCTGACCGATTCAACAAATCAGCCTCCCCTATATAAAGGACCCAAGACTTCAAGTCTAGGAGAGAGGAACCCCCCACAAACTTTAAGAAATTTAAAAGAGAAGAGCAAGCTATCGGAAGAAGAATTTCTTCAAGGTAAATAAAACAGAGAGATAAAAGCATCTCATAAAAGAAGAACTTAGTTCTTTTTCTAGATCATAGATCTATAAGACAGAGGTCTTTCACAAAAGAGATCATAGCATCTCATCATAAAAAGGGGGGAGAGTTCTCTTTAGATCACAGATCTATAAGACAAAGACAAAGTCTTTCACAAAAACAGAAGAGATCATAGCATATCCTATTAAAACAAGAATTTGGTTCTTAGATCCATCAGACAAAATCTCTGATAAACGAGAACTTAATTCTCAGAGCACAGAATTAATCAAGAGCGCTTTGTACTCATTGGCTGGCGCTCAGCGCTAAGTGCGTCACGTGCTCCTCACGTGTGCGCTACTTAATAAAGAAGCATTTCAACGCTCCAAGTCTGGTGCACAGCGCCAAGCGCACCACGTGCTCCTCACGTGGGCGCTATTTTATAAAGAACGCTTTGCACTCATTGGCTGGCGCTCAGCGCCAAGCGCGCCACATGCTTCTCACGTGTGCGCTATTTAATAAAGAAGCGCTTCAACGCTCTAAGTCTGGCGCACAGCGCCAAGCGCACCACGTGCTCCTCACGTAGGCGCTATTTTATAAAGAGCACTCTGCACTCATTGACCGGCGCTCAGCGCCAAGCGCGTCACGTGCTCCTCACGTGTGCGCTATCTCACAGGAAGCGCCTTAGCGCTCTAAGATTGGCGCTCAGCGCCAAGCGCGCCACGTGCTCCTCGCGTGTGCGCTGAGGGAACATAAATTGTTCTTTAAATAAAGCCCCAGATCCATAATGAGTGCTCAACACTCAATAAAAGACAAAAAAATTGTCAGAACCCAAACCAATACTCAGTATTGTTAAATAAAAAGGGTTTAGCCTAAACAAATGTTCTGCATTTTAACTAAATGGGCCGAGCCTAAGTTGGCCACAGACCCCTAATTCAGATTAATTGAGCTCATATGCTCATAAATCTTTTTAGCTGATTTTAGTCCCAAACTTGACTACAAATCTCCCAACCAACATTGGTTCAAGGGTACATCTCTTCATACCTCTGATATATGTCATGGTTATTCTTCAACGTCTTCAGAGAAATGGATGGTCCCAATAACCAATAACTTTTGGCGCATCCCCAAACGGTTGAATCAGAACCACATAGATTATGACGTCTTTAAACTGGACTATGATGACCTTAAACTTTACGGACTATGATGTCCTTAAACTTATGGACCGCAATGCCCCTAAACTAAAACGATAGAGTCCAAATACTCTTTCGTTGGATCTAAATGATCCCAAAATCCTGTTGAGTAGATCTTAGTCTAAAATTAGACTAACGTATCCTCAACAAACGTTTAAGTTGATCTTAATCTCAATGAGATTAATGATCCTTAAACCCAAATCAAACCCAAATCTAAGAAAATACGGATTTGGACTAATCCACGCCCTACGGACGACAAAAAAAATTAGTCTCCGTATACAATCCACGGGCAACCAGAAATAAAATAAACACACACGTCACGAAGTGACCATCTGGAGAAGGAGAAAGTTGTTACCGTGATGTGGTAGTGTAATTAACTGCAGGGGCTTGCGCTTTCAGGGAAAAGCATCCCCACAATAAAATACCCCTAAAACGAGGGGGAATCTGATGAAATCTGCTACAACGGCCGCATCCATCTAAACCTCCGATACACGGTGCCATAAATCAACTTGGCATATTCGGAGAGGTGGACGGATAAAACCAAATAGCATATGTCCCTAAATTCAGGCAAGACGAACCTACGCAGTTCTGTCTCCCGTTTTCGGCGGAGAACAGATTCTGGCATGCCCGGTGGGATCTTTTCCTCTTTCCACTCCACACTTCGTGTGTCGTCTTCGCGAACGAATCACGGTTTAATGTAGTTGCCTATAGAGTCGAGCTACTAAGATTTGGTGTTTTTCTCCACGCAGAAAAAGAAGATCAATGGCTTCTAACTGCTCCCGTTGCAACAATTGCAACAACTCCCGCTCCGTCCTCGCAGGAGGAGTGACCTACGGGCCTCAAGCGGCCTCCATTGTTGTGATGCCAGTGGAACAGGTGACTCAGGCCACTACTGGACTGTTCTTCGGGACCATGCTCCCACCAATGGGCTTTAATGCCCCAGTGCCATCGAAGAAGCTCCAAAGAAGTCGGTCTTCGATCAGCTTGCAACTATCATGGCCCCTCTCAATGGGTCGCCCAAATCCAACGCCTCGGTTTTTAACAGACTGGGCCAAAGCTCCTTGGGCCCATGAAGAAGCTCGCATTACCTGAAGGGGCTATCCCGAAACGGATAGCCATCCCTGCTCAAGTAAATGAAATCGTCGGAGAGGCTTCTCCTGCTAAGGGGTCGGTATTCACAAGACCGGCCGTACCAACTCCCGCTCCAGGCGAAGTTACCAAAGCCGGTACCCCTGCTCGAAAGTCTGCCTTCGACAGGTTGACCATCCTTTCTTAGCGGACGTCAGTCTTTGATAGGTTGGCACCAATAACAACCCTTCACCAAAACAGAGGGCATGATGAAGCCAGCCCCGTAACTAAGCCAGTGCCATCTGCAAGACATGCTTGACGTCACCACTGGCGCCGAGTGAAGAAAGCTGGGGGCAGTTCCTCTTCGGGATTGACTCCACCAGCTTCGATGGTTGAAGTCGATGCTGCTGTTCCAACTGGGAACAGCTTTGAACCACTCAAGTGGGTCCGCAAGAATTCTTTGACCGTTGTATTGAAAAGATCTCCTCCACCTGTGGAGAATGTTACAAAGTCGAAGCCGGAGCAACCCCCTCAGCGGCTGTCTTCCAAAATCCACAAGGTCTGGCGGAGAGTCCAGGATTCTGTGATCGACAAGGACTATTCCTGCCAACAGAAGAAGATGAAGACTCAACAGGAAGAGGACCATCCCTCTGCCATGCCATGGAAAGTATCTTCTGCTCAGGTGCCTACTGCAACAGCCCTCTCAACTTCAATCATCTATAAAAAGAGGAGGGCGGGGAAGATCCCTATGCCTGCGATGAATCTCAAGGGCACTAAACCCAGACGATCCAAGTCTGGGGGCATGGTGGTGCATACTGTTTATATGGCTTCCGGGAAGGAGGAGAGTCGTGCCTCTGGAGGTCATCGACCACTCACCCGATCGGTAACAAAAGCTCAGGAGCAACAACAGAAGCTTGATCGCACGCTTTTGGCGTGTCGAGTTTTAAGAGTTCTAAAGTTATAACCGCGATCAGGACGGTATCGCTTTGCAACTAGCCGGTTGAGCACGGGTCAATCCACAGGGAGATGGTTGTATGTCCTTTCTTGTTTTAGACGAGTCAATAAAGAATTTGTATGTGTTTGTTCGATTCTAACCTATGTGTTATATGCAAGTATAAAGTTGTTAAGAAAAAGATACGAAATTGTAAGCTAAAGAAATTCGCACTCAAAACCTTTGAGCCGAGTCTTGAACAATTGAAGCTAGAGCAATTGGCAACAACGTGGATTAGGGGATTTAAGCACGATATTCATGGAATCCGGCTTATTTACCCTTGTCCTTCCGTTCTTGTCTCTTGCTTTCGCCTCCGGCCAAACCGAACGCAACCGGTCGCGGTTAGGAATCACCGTTACCTTGTTAGGGTAGGGTGCCTAACGGAGCGCTTGCGTATCGTTTGGGCGGAGTTCAATGGAAAATAACGGGAAAAGGAAATGAGCAAAGAAACGTTAACTTACAATATCGTATTGATTCTTAACAACAACGATAATTACAACCATTCACAAAAAGAACCAAAAAGAGCAAAAGAAAAGAAAAGATTACAAGTAAGTAATTAAAGTGCATGGTAATAAATTGCAAGTAATAAATGACAAGAATGAAAAATGCAAGAAAGAGATAAGAAAGAAAGTAACACTAAGAACCATAGAACTCAAGACAAGCCATGGGATCAATAGCCAACCCTTAAACTTGCAAGCTCAATGAAGAGGTTGAAAGATCAAGAGAAGGTAAGGAACTCATGTGAAATGAAGCACAAAAGAGAAGAGCTTTATTGATTCCATAATGATACAACCCTTGAGATTAATAACCAACCCTTAAACCTTTAAGCTCAATGAAGAGGTTGAAAGATCAAGAGAAGATAAGGACCTCAAGGGGAAGCTAAGCAAAAGAATGATACAATGTATGGCAAAAATTGGACCCTTCTCACTTACCCAATGGTTTCCTTTTATAGGCAAAAGAACAAGACCTTTCCTTTAATTTGAATTTGAATTCATCCAAAATTTGGAGGGAAGTTTGAATTTTTGAATTTTTGAATCACATCAACACTTTATGCATTGAATGCACCATACCCTCTCGTGCTCTGTGCATGTCCCTCTCGTGCTTTGTGTTTGACCCTCTCGTGTTTGTGCTGCCCCTCTCGTGCTTTGTGCTTGTCTGAGACATGAATGACCACTGTCATTTGTCTTGTCTCTGGAACAGGTACGCGGCACTGGACGGATACGGATGATCGGAACCCGCCTTTTTTCTGCTGGCAACAGATGTCCTGGATTTTGGCGTAACAGTAGAGATTTTGTATCATTTGCGTTATTTTGGACTAGGAACCTGTAGCCTGTAAATATGTAGCAAACACGGATTAAAAGCACCTGCCTATAAACAAACGAGCGTAAGAATGGGCGGTATAAAATGCAATATTCTGTTATGAACAAATACCCCCAAACTTAACTTTTGCTCGTCCCGAGCAAAACCAATTATTCAAAAAAAAATAAAATCCTAACCGCACTTTCGCAGGGAACGCGATTGCACTGAGCGCGTGCAACAAGCCGTTAAACCTCTAGGTGTCCCTAGTAGGAGGAGTGTTGTCTCCTGAGGGTTTTCAGCGGATTACACCCACAAAATCCCGTCAAGTTAGTGCCATAAGTTAACAATGATTCTACTCCTACAGTTTAGAATTTACATTAGAAACTCTATCATCCTAAGTTAGAAATATTCAACCCTTATTTTTCACACCTCCTATCTATTTAACCTTGGTTCTCCTGAGTTTTCCTTCTAAAGTGCGGCCTCAAATCAGGGATTTTTATCAACTTTACAGAAAACACAAGTCTTATTCTTTATTTCTATCTTTTATCCAAACATCGATTGTATACCCCTACGTGTGTGTATATTTGCACCCTTACACTCAAGAATTCAATTCAAGCTATAATACCCTTGCCCTAATACCTAATACTACTTCTTTTCATTAAGGATGGACGGATTTGCTCACACACCTTTCATGCGACTATTAATGCTTCTTGAGGTACTAACGACCGATTACTGAATGTGTGAACTTTAAAGCGTAAATAGCAGTTTCCAGGTCTTGACTTTATTCTATTTTTCTTTTTATTTTTCTTTTTATTTTTCAAGACCGGATATATTTTTCAATGATGCTCTTTTGGTGTTTAACTTTAAATACCGTTTTTTCTTTCATACTAGGCTTTCAGGCAAGAGTATTTCTAGGTATCCTCTACTATCCCAAGTTTCAAGGTACGTGTAAGTGCAGTTGTAGGGTATATACTTTCTAAATTTGAACTCAAGAAAAGAAACTATTTTTCAGACTTATCCTTCAGTAGAGCTTCAATACTTTCCCCTCATCTTGACTTAACTCAAGAACTGAACTCAACGTATACTTACCAAAGTCAGACAGAATGAGGGTTATTTTTAGGGTTTTCAATTCCTAAGCCTAGAATTTAGTTATTTCTAATATATCAACTAAACTTTCGGAATAAAGATCTAAGTTACCCTATTAGCTAACTTGACGACAAAGTTTTTATATTTTTGGAAAATTTTCGATTTTTGTGGGTTTTTAATAAGGTGTGCAAATGCAAAATATACAAATGAATGCGAAGGAAGAAAGCTTACCGAGCATACCCCCAAACTTAAACTTGACAGTGCCCTCACTGTCAGGCTATACCAAGAGTGTCAAAATTGTCGGCGCTCCCTAAAAACAAATTATATACAAAACAAAAAAAGAAAAAACAAAAAAATATATACAAAAAAAGTGTCCCCCCCAAACTTAAGTAAAACAGTGTTTCCACTGTTAAGTGTTGAAGTTCAGGATCTGGGGGGGAAGAACAATATCAATCTATACAAGGCCTTACACAGGCCAAAAGTGAGCACCAACCATTCAAAGATTTTATCACTATAATATGCTCGTTGGTGAAAGAATGTGGAGAGGTAAGAAATGGTGAATACGCGAGACCGTAATGGGATAGAAGTGGTATACGGTCTCGGTATATGAGAAGAAGAATGGTGGAAGGGAGAAAGAAATGGAGTACGAACTTGAGGGTGAAAATGGAGCGAATAAATTAGTACAATCTGTAATGATCGATGTGAAAAGATGGATTGTACTAATCTATCAATATGGCGAGAAATTGGGTCAAATCCCTCAAGATTCGTAAGAAGCCATGGGTACGCCGAACTTGGTAAACCAGACACAGGAAGTGAAAATGATACGATTTCTTGCAAGGTCTGAACGATGGAAAGGATGGAGGGAAGTGGTTGAGGAAGGGTATCGGTTAAAGGTTCAAGAGGGTGCACACAGTCAATGAAAGGAACAGGATGAATTGGAAAATCCGACTCATCAATTAAAATTGTTTCATCCTTAGTACTATCCTCAATATTCTCCTCAAAATTTATCTCATCCATGCCTTTATCATCAATATCAAGACGCATATGAAGTTCGGGAAAAACATTTAATGACTCGGGATGATGATTTGAAGAGACAAACTCAGCCAAATCTATGGGTTCATCATCCAAAATATTCCCAGCATCAATATCCTGAATCAAGTGAAAATCAATATTCTCAGACACCTCATCAAAAGCATGGATTTCAATCGATTTTGGTTCTAAGATGGAGGTGTAGAGGTCAAAAGGATTGGGATTGGTTTCACTTGGAAGGGACCCTTCACAATCAGGTAAATCAAACACTACGAAGTCACACAACTCATTATCTGTTCTATCTGTAATCAATGAATCGGTTGGAACACTAGATAGACATTCAAAACCGGAGTTGTGGGAGTCAAGATGAATTGGGTAGGCTTGATTCGGAAGGGGGTACATCTCACTCTCTCCACTCAAATTCTCAGCCTGTCCTACCGCCTCTTCATACATTGAAAAATTTGGAGCTAGTTGAAAACTAGCTACCGGGTCACTAGGTTGTATGAGGGCGGCCATGGATGCATTCAAATACATCATTTGTTGGCTTGACGCTACCCTAAAGTCTTCCAACGACTGTTCCAGACTAGACATAGTTTGTGAAGGGGTTTCAGTAAAAGATTCAAAGTTGTATGGATACTGAAAATTCCCAAATGGCTGTGTAGAAGCAATGTCTAGGGAAGGTGCAAAAGTTGGGTAGGACTGGTAGGAATTGAATGGTTGGACAGGGGTAGGATCAACATTTGGATAAGAAGATGAATGAATTTGTTGATCCCAAGAATTTGAAGTGGTGACAGGAGTGAAAGATCGGCTACGAGATTGTTCAATACATTCTGCAATAGACATAGGTCTTGGAGTTGCAACATGACTCGAAGAAGGGGTATCAACGTAAGAAGGGGTGAATGTTTGAAATGGTTGATACGAAGTGGATTGCGGAGTCAAATTGTTTGTCCTAGACGTGTCTATCCGATCTCTCAATGAAATTTTTGGCATGGATGGATCGTTCGAAGTTCGGCCAAAGCAAGAACCGTAAGAAGTAATGTCTGGTTGTGGGTACCAAAGTTCGGCAAGAGTTTTGCGAGGTGGGGTACCCATGATATGAAGAGAGAAGGAAAGAAAGGAAGAGAAAAGGAAGGGAAAAATGAATGTGATTTTTCTTTTAATTTTTTTTAATTTTTTTTAATTTTTTTTTTGGTTTTTTGTTAGTTAGATATTAACAAAAGAATGAAATATATACACAAAAAGAATCTGGACAAAAACAATCACGACAAAAAAATACCACAAACCTAATCGTTCTAGGGTTCACCTAGGTCAACTAGACCTGCTCCAGAACTTGATTGTCGAAGTAAAACTGTGTCGAGAAACGGGCTCAAGATACACTGATCATGAGGCCAGGTAAGTGTAGAGATAAGGGGAGGTTTTCCAACGCTTTCGCGAAGTTCCTTAATTAAATAACCCTTTCTCTTTTGGCGGTTTCGCCGTTAACACTTTCCTAGACACCCCGTAAACAATGTACCGTTAAGCGAGGTTCTAAACACAGTCAACTTCTCCTAGTGAGCGCGAAGTCCTTAAGGCTTAAAGTCTAATTTCTTTTAAAATTTGTGTGGGTAAACGTTATGCTCAAGTTCGTGATTTGTGGGCCACGGAAAAGGTGATGAAATCCTTTACCGTATATTGTGGGGTTCGCTTGCCCTTAAGTCCGTATTAATGTATGCAATGCGCAATTCAAAAAATTCTATAAATAATCAAACAATCGTTTTTTAGTTTAAGCACGGCACTGCAACAAATACGGGTTAGTCAATTTTTAGCGTTTGCTAGCGAACTTGCAAAGAATCCTGCAAAGAATAGTATATTGGATGCGTCGGATTTGAGAAGAAGGTGTTAGTAAAGTACGTACCGTTAAGTTTTTGGGTTAGGAAACCCCCGTTGAATCAAATCCGGTGAGCTTGAAAAGTTCGCTTGCGCGGGTCAAACTACCCGGATCTTTGGCACTGTACTTTGCAATCACCTTAGCCTTGAATGCACACTTTGCTCCCCACAATCGCCGTTTGCAAATCCGCAAAAATCTGCAGACTTGCTAAAAAATTATATAAAAACAAAAAGATTTTTTTTTATTTTTTTATTTTTTATTTTTTATATATATACAAAAAGAATATTAACCCGAATAACAAGAAAAAAAATACGTTACCGTCTCCCCGGCAACGGCGCCATTTGATCGCACGCTTTTGGCGTGTCAAATTTTAAGAGTTCTAAAGTTATAACCGCGATCAGGACGGTATCGCTTTGCAGCTAGCCGGTTGAGCACGGGTCGATCCACAGGGAGATGGTTGTATGTCCATTCTTGTATTTTCATTTTGCTAGGATTAGTTGTGTTTCTTCTTCCTCTTCTCACCTCTTCTCCATTGAAACTTGTAGTGAGCTTGTGAGTGAAGAGTGATGAATAAAGAAGAACCATTTATTCTCATGCTTGTCTCTTTATCTTGTTAATTGTTGTAATTTTTATTCGTTAAGTAGTTTTTGTTATTTTCTTGTTGTTTCTTTCTTATCTCTTTTTCTTTATCCTTAATACGACAATGATGCTTACGCTCGATCCTCGCCAAGGTGAGGTCGCAAATAGCTAGTCGTATTCTTCTAATCTCCTTCTTTCTATCTTCCTCTTTTGTTTTGTTTTATTTTTCCATATCATGATGTGTGAGTAGTTCATACTTGTTAGGGTAGGATAAGGGAAGTTTGAGAGAAGGAAATCTCTCTCACTCTTTCCTTGCCCAACAGCTTAAATCGACTCTCGTTAATTGAACCACAATCCGCTCCTTACGGCACCCTATACTACATGATAGCGGTGATTCCGTAGTGAGACCGGTTGTGGTTGAATTAACCGGAGGTTATGGCTAAGAGCCAAGAACGGACGGACAAGCACCAAAAGGAAGGACTTATGCGTTGGAAAGCCTAGCTTATACTCGCAAGTTCCTTCCTAGTCGTGCTAATCCCCGTTGTTGCCGATTACCGTAACACCGATATTAAGAGGGGCAACGAAAGATGTGGAGACTCCTAACTCAAACTAACCTAATCCTAACCCTAACAAGCTCTCTTTAAATATCAACTCAACACTTAGATAATCACAAACAAATTTGAACTCTCAGACTTAACTCGTTAAAACACATTGAAAAAGACTCCCATCTCCCTGCGGACGACCCGTACTCAACCGGATAGCTACAAGCGAAACCGTCTTGATTGCGGTATTTAAACTAAAACTTGAACACGCAGAACCTCTGACAATCAAAACTAAGGAAATCTGTATTCAAAACCTTTGAGCCGAGTCTTGACCAATTGAAGCTAGAACAATCGGCAACAACGTGGATTAGGGGATTTAAGCGCGGTATTCGTGGAATCCGGCTTATTTACCCTTGTCTTTCCGTTCTTGTCTATTGCTTTCGCCTCCGGCCAAACCGAACGCAACCGGTCGCGGTTAGGAATCACCGTTACCTTGTTAGGGTAGGGTGCCTAACGGAGCGCTTGCGTATCGTTTGGGCAGAGTTCAATGGAAAATAACGGGAAAAGGAAATGAGCAAAGAAACGTTAACTTACAATATCGTATTGATTCTTAACAACAACAATTACAACCATTCACAAAACGAACCAAAAGGAGAGAACAAAAAGATAAACAAAGAAAAGAAAAAATTACAAGCAAGTAATTAAAGTGCATGGTAATAAATTGCAAGTAATAAAAGACAAGAATGAAAAATGCAAGAAAGAGATAAGCAAGAAAGTAACACTAAGAACCATAGAACTCAAGACAACCCATGCGATCAATAGCCAACCCTTAAACTTGCAAGCTCAATGAAGAGGTTGAAAGATCAAGAGAAGGTAAGGAACTCATGTGAAATGAAGCACAAAAGAGAAGAGCTTTATTGATTCCATAATGATACAACCCTTGAGATTAATAGCCAACCCTTAAACCTTTAAGCTCAATGAAGAGGTTGAAAGATCAAGAGAAGGTAAGGACCTCAAGGGGAAGCTAAGCAAAAGAATGATACAATGTATGGCAAAAATTGGACCCTTCTCACTTACCCAATGGTTTCCTTTTATAGGCAAAAGAACAAGACCTTTCCTTTAATTTGAATTTGAATTCATCCGAAATTTGGAGGGAAGTTTGAATTTTTGAATTTTTGAATCACATCAACACTTTATGCATTGAATGCACCATACCCTCTCGTGCTCTGTGCATGTCCCTCTCGTGCTTTGTGTTTGACCCTCTCGTGCTTTGTGCTGCCCCTCTCGTGCTTTGTTCTTGTCTGAGACATGAATGACCACTGTCATTTGTCTTGTCTCTGGAACAGGTACGCGGTACTGGACGGATACGGATGATCGGAACCCACCTTTTTTCTGCTGGCAACAGATGTCCTGGATTTTGGCGTAACAGTAGAGATTTTGTATCATTTGCGTTATTTTGGACTAGGAACCTGTAGCCTGTAAATATGTAGCAAACACGGATTAAAAGCACCTGCCTATAAACAAATGAGCGTAAGAATGGGCGGTATAAAATGCAATATTCTGTTATGAACAAAGCTCCAGGAGATGTTAACGAAGATGGCTGCACTCATGGGACATAAGGAAAGCCCCGAAGCATCGTCGGATCAGCACCAGGAACAGGAAACCGATACCGAGTTCCTCCGGAGGATGCTAGAAAAGAAAGATCAAGAGGCAGCGGAACAAGTGGCCAATATAAAACAAATGGTGCTATTGTTCCAGGATATGGTAGGCATGATGATCCAGTCAGACCCTCCAGCCGAAGATCCGCCAAAAGTAATCGAAGATGACAGAGGGGAGACGTCAAACCCTCTTCCGGCCTTTTCAGCAGCAAAGGAGGAAACAATCTCGAAGGATGCGCTCGATGATTATATAGCTCAACAGATACGAGCCCATCAAGCAAACGAAGCTGCTGGACAAGTTGTCAGAACTGGGAGACCCTATCCCAGCTGGTACGATCAGATTAAATACCCGCCAGGATACACAATCCCTAAATTTCATGTATATAAAGGGACATGCAACCCCCACCAGCATGTCGCCCAGTTCAGGGCTCTGTGCGGCAACACTGGAGGTGACGATAAGCTACTGCTTCGCCAATTCGTCGGCAGCTTGGCGGAGACGGCGTTCGAATGGTATTCAGAGCTTCCCAACGATTCCATCTTTACGGAGATGGAGTTTCTATTCACCCAGTGTTTCACAAGCGCTAGCGAACGCACCCCAATCACGGCATTGATCAATGCTAAGGTGAAGCCTGGAGAAACATGGGTTCAGTACGCGATATAGTGGCAGAACCTATGGTCGAAGTGCGAACAGCGCATAGAAGAGGCTCCTGCAGTAGGCATGTTTGTGGGAACCCTCGATCCGCAGGCGACCATCTCCCAGTTTATGATGTTCTTCAAGCCGACCACTTTCCAGGCCTTGATCGACAAGCTGGCCCAAATGGACCAAATGGGCCATAGGCCTTCCTCTTCAAAGACGGAGCCTCGGAATGAAAAGGGGAAAGGGAAAGCGACCTTTGTTGCCAATGCTCAGCAACAGCCGAGTGGTCCAAAACCAGCTGATCGCCAAAACGACAGACATCGATTTATCAATGAAAAGTTAAAGCGTCCTTACTCATTCCCTCGGGATATAACAAGAAGACTGTTCGAACTGGCGGTGCGCAACAGGATCATCACTCTACCAGATCCGAGACGCCCACTGCAGCCAGGTGACGTCAACAATCCCAATTACTGCTCCTACCACCGAGTAGTAGGCCATCCAATCGAAGGTTGCTTCGTCTTTAAAGGCTGGATTGAGGACCAATACCAACAGGGAAAATTCGCATTGTCCGAGAATTGGAAAGTAAACCCGCCCCAGCCGCACGCTCCTAAAAGGGTAGACATGCCGGGGGCATCATGCTCATTTATAGAAGAAGCTCCATGGGAGGTCGCTCCTTCAGCCAAAACAAAAAGAATGCTGAAGATGTAAGTCCACGTTGCCCACCCCGGTGCTTGCGGGGAGGCGGAAAACGGAATAAAAATCGGATTTTTATCACTTTAGGCAACATGGACTAGACAAAGAAGGATCTTTGCTAAACAAAAATAAGCTAAAGCTAACTAGAAACTAGCTAAGGGTAGAATGGTTATACCTAGGGCTTTATGTCCTTCTCTCCTTCCTCCTTGGAGTAGTAGAAAGAGGTCACCTTTGTCGTCTTCTCACGTCGAAGAAAGATCCACCCGAAAGCCTCAACTTTTGGCGTCAACTCCAAGCTAGAAGTAACTAGGGTGCTAGAAGTGCTAATCCTAGAACCCTAGATGAGAGTAGAGATTATCAAGAAGAGGTTTTTCTCAAGCTCAAGTGTTTCTCAACACATGAGAGGGGAGAGCTTGAGGGAGAGGAAGAACAAGAGAGAGAAAGTGAATGATAGAATGAGAGAATAATAAGCCATTCTCACATATATATGTGAATTATTGTAAATAGATAATTAGTGAGATAATTGTCATGGCTTAATCAAGACATGACCATTATCATTTCATTTTTAATGCAAATTGCAAGGATCAAAGAGAATCTTCCAAATGAAATGATGATGGTCAAAGTGTCAACCTATGTCAACAAGTCAAGAATGTCAAATGGTCAACAACCATAACCATGCATAATTATATTAAACTAATATCAATTAACCATAATACATACATAAGCATTAGGGTTAATAAAATGACAATGGTCATTAACCCTAATCAAAGTCCTCTCCCTCTGTCTCAAGCAACTGTGCATACGCACCCGTATTCGTGATCCGAGGAACACGAATACAATGAGATAAAACCAATCCCAAATCATATACTAGGATCTGGCTTAAACCAAAGCCCGCTAGTATAAGCTGTCCGGACAGCAAACGTGCACAAGTGCGCGGATGTGAACGAACCCTGTCGCAAAACCATGCGACCTCTACTCATTTTGCCTAAAGGCGAATAGCTCTATGTGTGGGACTCTAAAGACTCGACACTACGATGGCAGTGGGTTTAACCACAGACCGCAAGCGGCACTAGCTGTACGTAATGGTCCCCAGGTAGATACCGATAAGAAGACTGACGAGGTGACCCCATCTGAACTCCTACTGAGCCTGTATGTGACAGTCTCCATACAGTCCGGTCTGTTCGTCTGATACATCGCATGGCGGGCCTAGGGGGGCGGTGAACGTCAGTCCCCTAATAGCGGTACAAGTCGTGTTGGAGTGTAGCCCAGAACACCCTGAGATAACACTGGAAACCTACCAGTATATCTCGCTTGCCCTGTCCAGGGACTACTCGTGTAATGGCTCTCCTAGACACAGCACGATATCAACCCCCAATACCGGGAGAGACGAATCCTGTCTAACCGTCACTGCCTCCAAGTGCTTCGGGACTGCACCCAACTCCTACCTGTTTGCACGACTCCTTTGAGCCGTGGTAGGGTAGTAATCAAAGTACAGTGGGAACACACTCGAGGCGAAGTGACAGTGTCAAGTCAGCGGACTAAGCTGTACTCATGTCACCTGGGAACTGATAACTGACGATAGGTATAATACCAACCAACAGTTCCCGACGAGTCCTGTCCAGTGTACTCGTAACCTAACGAGCACCCGCATACTATCTCAAGTACGACGTACTGACGGCTGTGGGACAGACCGTCTCCCACGCTGGGATGAGAAGCGCATACGCTAGTCTACTCCGGAGTATCGATGCCCTGTCTCGATAGTCCAACGACTAGGGACCTGTATAAGGATGTGCTTATGGATTATCCAGCCCCCACGAGTGTGAGCGCCATCACAACACTGGTAATCAAGCAAAGATCCTAAGGGCTCTACTAATATGTATATAAGCGATATGCTAAAAGAAACACATGCACACATTAAAACAGAGACAAACCAAGTAGCATACTACCATTTCGAGCAAGATTGTATATACAACTGTGAATATCCCAAGCTTCCATCAAGTAATATACAAACTAGTATGATACAGTAATGGCCTCTAGGGCATATACACTAACAATCTCCCACTTGCACTAAGGCCATGTACTGGCGTATCGAAGACCTATCATCTCGATCAGCCGCTCGAACTGAGTCTGGGGAAAGGCCTTGGTGAATGGATCTGCAGTGTTATCTTCTGAAGCAACCCTCCGAACCTTGATCTCCTGGCGATCCACGATCTCCCTGATCAGGTGATACCGCCTTAAGATGTGTCTGGATTTCTGATGGGACCTGGGTTCCTTCGCTAAAGCTATAGCCCCGTTGTTGTCGCAATACAGAGGTATTAGGTCAACAATGGACGGAACCACCTGAAGTTCTTTCAAGAACTTCCTCATCCAGACAGCTTCTTTTGCGGCATCAGATGCAGCGATGTATTCCGCTTCCATAGTCGAGTCAGCAACGGTTTCCTGTTTGGAGCTCTTCCAACACACCGCCCCTCCATTGAGGGTAAAGACAAAACCCGACATGGACTTGGAATCATCCTTGTCACTCTGGAAGCTGGAGTCAGCAAAGGCCTCAATCTGGAGGTCTTTTCCGCCATACACCAAGAACATCTCCTTAGTCCTTCTCAGGTACTTGAGAATGTTCTTTACTGCTATCCAATGTTTCTCCCCAGGGTTAGACTGATACCTGCTTACCACACTCAGTGCATAAGCCACATCCGGTCTGGTACACAACATCGCATACATTATAGAGCCTACCGCAGAAGCGTAGGGTATAATAGACATGCGATCCCTCTCCATATCAGTCTTGGGAGACATCTCTTTGGAGAGGGTGATCCCGTGACAAGCCGGTAGATTACCGCGCTTGGAATCTTCCATACTGAATCTCTTCAGTATGGTGTCGATGTACCTGGACTGCGAAAGTCCTAATATCCTCTTGGATCTGTCACGGTAGATCCGGATACCCAGAATGTATGAGGCATCACCCAGGTCTTTCATGGAGAACCTGTGTGACAAGAACCCCTTGACAGATTGTAGCATAGGAATGTCATTTCCTATTAAGAGAATGTCATCCACGTATAAAACGAGGAATACTACAGTTCTCGCTACAAATCTACAATAGATGCATGGTTCATCTGGATTTTTGATAAAGCCAAATTCCTTGACCGTCTCATCAAAACAGATGTTCCAACTCCGCGATGCCTGCTTCAGTCCATAAATGGACTTAAGCAACTTGCACACCTTTCCGCTGCTCCCACTCTGAATGAAACCCTCTGGCTGTTCCATATAGACACACTCCTCTAAATGTCCATTTAGAAAAGCTGTCTTTACGTCCATCTGCCAAATCTCATAATCGTGGAAGGCAACAATGGCAAGAAGGATCCGAATGGATTTCAGCATAGCTACTGGAGAAAAGGTTTCATCATAGTCCAAACCAGGTCGCTGATGAAAACCCTTTGCAACCAGTCTAGCTTTATAGGTCTCAACCTGTCCATCTACACCAATCTTCCTTTTGAAGATCCACTTGCATCCTACGGGTTTTACCCTATCTGGAGCAATGTCCAACGTCCATACTTTGTTGGTGTACATGGACTCCATTTCGGTCCACATTGCATCCAGCCATTTTACCGAGTCGACGCTCTGAATGGCTTGCTGGAACCTAGTAGGTTCATCATAATCTATGATACAATCCTCTTTATCCCCGTCAATGAGAAAACCGTAGTATCTCTCGGGCGGATGAGACTGCCTACTACTCCTGCGGAGTGGCGTGGGAATGTTCTGATCTTTCGAACCCTCTGGTTCTACTAAGCTTTCAGTAATAGCTCGTGGTTCTGGAATTTCTTCCAGTTCTATTGCGCTCCCACTTATTTCTTTTTCTATGAACTGGTGTTCTAGAAAGTGGGCATGGCAAGAAACAAAAACCTTTTGTTCCTCTTCGCAATAGAAGAAATATCCCTTGGAGTTCTTTGGATATCCCACAAACTTGCACTGTACTGAGCGTGCCTCGAGCTTGTCCGCATGCTGCTTTTTTACAAAAGCTGGACATCCCCATGTCTTAATGTGATTAAGATAGGGTCTTTTCCCACCCCACATCTGATATGGTGTAGTGGGCACAGTCTTAGTTGGAACTCGGTTCAAAAGGTATGCAGCCGATTCTAGCGCATATCCCCAAAACGATCGCGGCAACTCAGCGTTACTCATCATGGACCGTACCATATCCAATACGGTTCGGTTCCGTCTCTCCGATACACCGTTATGTTGCGGAGTGTATGGAGGAGTAAGCTGAGAGAGAATTCCATTCTCTTTTAAGTAACCCAGGAACTCGGCACTCAAGTATTCCCCACCTCGATCAGATCTTAGTGCCTTGATAGTCTTGCCTGTTTGTTTTTCTATTTCATTCTTATATTCCTGGAATTTTTCAAAAGCCTCGGATTTATGTTTCATTAAGAAGACATAACCGTACCTTGAAAAGTCATCCGTAAAAGTAATGAAGTAAGAATAACCGCTTCGTGCATGTGTAGACATTGGACCGCACACATCACTGTGTACGAGTCCCAAGAGCTCGCTCGCTCTTACTCCGTGTCCAGTGAACGGAGTCTTTGTCATCTTTCCTTTGAGACAGGATTAACAAGTTGCATACGATTGATATTCGAACGGATCCAAATATCCTTCTGCATGTAACTTAGTCAACCTTCTCTCATTGATGTGACCCAGTCTACAATGCCATAAGAAAGTTTTATTGATTTCTGGAGACTTTCTTTTGTGTGTATTCTGGACATTGAAAATCTGTGGTTGGTTTAATACGTATATACCGTTGTTCAATGTACCCGACCCAATCAAAACTTGATTAAGGTGAATGTTCACTACATTACTTACAAATGCAAATTCATAACCTTCTTTAGATAATAAAGATACAGAAATGATATTACAGGTTGCATTTGGTACATAATAACAACTACGCAAAACCAAAAAGTGTCCATCTGACAGTCCCAGGTGATAGTCCCCCACGGCCTCAGCATCCATGCTAGCACCGTTTGCAACTCTGAGGGTCATGTCAGCTGCCTTCAAAACTCTACGCTTTCTCAACGCCTGCAAAGAATTACAGATATAAGATCCTGATCCGGTATCCAATACCCAGGATGTAGAGTTTATTGATAGACAGTTTTCAATAACATACACACCTGAAGCTGAAGCCGCAACTCGCTTCAAATCCTGTGTTCTGGCCTTCCAAGCCTTGCAATCCTGTTTCCAGTGACCACTTTTGTGACAGTAGAAGCATTCTTCCTTCCCCACCAACTTTCCCGCTACCTTTGTTGCTTTTCCTTTTCCCTTCGTATCCACTTTACTGACACCGCCTCTTGGTTTGGCGGGGGCTTTCTTCTTCTTACCATTGGCTTTCGCCCTGGATCTAGAAGAGGAAGATCCTCCGACAAACAAAGTGGATGTCTCCCTACCTTTCTGTAGGGTGCCCTCCGCACTCCTCAGCATGTTGAGGAGCTCTGAAAGTTCAACTTCCTTTTCCTGTAAGTTGAAGTTCAGGATGAACTGGGCGTAAGTGGAAGGAAGGAACTGGAGAATCAAGTCCGTATAGAGCTCATTCTCCAACGTGGTCCCAAGTTCTGCGAGCTCCTCTATGTAGCCAATCATCTTAAGCACGTGTTCCACTACCGATGATCCGACGGCCAACCTTGCCGAAAACAACTTCTTCGACACTTCGTATTTGGCGATACGAGACTGCTCTCCATACAGTTCTTTTGTATGAAGAAATATGGACTCTAGGTCCATATTCTCGTGCCTCCTCTGATGTTCGTTGTCCATCGAGGCAAGTACGAGGCATTTGGCCTTCGCGCAATCTATTTCCCAGGTCTTATAGATTTCCCTATCTACGACACTGGTTTTGGGACCTGGGACAGGGGGAGCTTTGGTGGTAAGGAGATACCCCAGCTTGTCGTAAGTGATTGCCATCTTGACATTCCTGAGCCAATCTTTGTAGTTTGGCCCTGTCAGTATGTTTTTATCTAGTAATAACTTAAGTCCGGTCATGTTGAATGGTCGCTGCAATTAGGAGAGAGAAAAGAAACACTTTAGCATGATGCTCTTGCAAGTTTAGAGTGGTTTTTAGTTTGTCTAAACAGGATGGCTCCCACTGTCTCTCGAATCCCTTCTCAAACCGTAAAGAAAGGATTAGTCAGGATCAATCTCACCGTACAATACTTGCTTAACCGTTCAGCCAGGCCAGTGTCGGTACTTCGAGGGAGGTTTTCCAACGCTTTCGCGAAGTTCCTTAATTAAGTAACCTCTTTTCCCTTTGGGCGTAGCCCCGCTAACACCTTTCTAGACACCTACTAGGTTTATAGCATTGATCGTTAAGTGAGAGTTTTCCCGAGGAGTAGCATATACTCACAGTAGGATCGGGATCCAAATATCATCGTGTGATAAAACCGAAGGAATCCTACCAGAATTATCACACTCCAAATGGTATGCAGCGCTAGCAAGTTTCAGTACTTATGAAACTCCCGATGTGGATTTTTGCCCCATGCTCTTATGACCTTGACTTTGGCCAAAATATCATAAGTCACATGTCAAGTTCTACCCGTCATTCTCCTGGTTAATTTGGACCCACCCGTACCTACCCTTGACTTTAGCCAAAATGGCAGCACGACTGTCCCAAACCAACGCATCTATCTATGTTGCACATGAATACCCAATAGCTACCAATCACTATGCCTTGACTTTGGCCAAAATACATAGCTTGAATACTTTTTGACCATTCATGTGGAATGACGGAGGGCTACGAATGGTTTTGGCGAAACCGTGAACGTAGTGAACTTGATATAATCGATGGAACGAGATAGCTTTTAAAAGGAGTGGTTCAAGCTCCGCGTTTAAAAGTTTAGTTTTGAAAAGAACCGAGTGGTTTTCAAAGTGTTCCAATCGAATTTTACTTGGTTTATTTTCTTGCATTAGTTCTTTTAATGCGTCCCATCATTTAATCCTACAATTGCAGAAAACAACCAAAATATGACGTACGCTTATGCCATTCGCATTCGCCACGGGGCCCCGTCATCACCCGTTATGTTACTTAACTGACGACAGAGCGGGGGCTGGGCTAGCGCGGCTGTAAAACATAAGCAACGCCTAAATAGTTATAATATATAAATATATAGCAATGATAGACATTACAGATCACAGATGAATACATTGGATATACTAGGAATCCGCAATCCGTTCGAGCCTGCAACGAAAAGCGGATTACACGGTCGCGGTGAATAGCCAAATACCCTACCCAAGACCCCTACGGGTGCGGCAAACTACCCGCCAAGTACCCGAAGCGAAGCAACCTCCCTCAACACCGTGAGTAGGCCACTCGGCACTTCGAGATACCCGGTAGTTTGTGCACCCCCTCCATGGGTCTATCCTAGAAGCAAAAAAAGTAAAAAGAATTATACAATGACGGCTACAACCCCGACCCGGTTGTGCGGCCATATAAATAATAATACATCAATTTACATATTACAATGAATGAAAGAAAAAGAAACACTCATCTCACATCCACCCCGGCTATTCACCCGCGACAATCCAACGCATTCATATACACATACCATCATCAAACACAGATCACAGATATGTATAACCCCCACTAATCGACATATAGCGATTAGCCGACGTTGAATACATATAAACATCACAGATATAACCCTTTAGTCAAAGTGTATTGAAATTCGATCAAAAATACGGATTTATAGGCCCCCAAAAACAAATTTCTTTTCTGGAAAACCTGGGCACATATAAACCATCTTAAAAATCCCAAAACCATGCCAGAAGAACAGTGCACCAAACTCGACCCAGAGACGAGCCAAAACGGCCGCGGTTGCGCGGCGATAGCTTGCTATGGCCGCGGAACCGCGGCTCTTTGAGCGAGTCACTGGATCGTTTTTGGTAGCTTTCTTCACAAAACCCTGAGATGATTTTTGACGTACGATTTATTTTATTTTGAACAGAAAAATTTTTAACAGAAGCTTGGGTTTTTGTAAACTCGGTTTTGCGATTTTTCCGATTGAACTTCCATACACTTTACTACCTAGCTAGTTTATGTTTAGTTAGGCTCTGATACCACTGTAAGTCCGCGTTGCCCACCCCGGTGCTTGCGGGGAGGCGGAAAACGGAATAAAAATCGGATTTTTATCACTTTAGGCAACATGGACTAGACAAAGAAGGATCTTTGCTAAACAAAAATAAGCTAAAGCTAACTAGAAACTTGCTAAGGGTAGAATGGTTATACCTAGGGCTTTATGTCCTTCTCTCCTTCCTCCTTGGAGTAGTAGAAAGATGTCACCTTTGTCGTCTTCTCACGTCGAAGAAAGATCCACCCGAAAGCCTCAACCTTTGGCTTCAACTCCAAGCTAGAAGTAACTAGGGTGCTAGAAGTGCTAATCCTAGAACCCTAGATGAGAGTAGAGATTATCAAGAAGAGGTTTTTCTCAGGCTCAAGTGTTTCTCAACACATGAGAGGGGAGAGCTTGAGGGAGAGGAAGAACAAGAGAGAGAAAGTGAATGATAGAATAAGAGAATAATAAGCCATTCTCACATATATGTGTGAATTATTGTAAATAGATAATTAGTGAGATAATTGTCATGGCTTAATCAAGACATGACCATTATCATTTCATTTTTAATGCAAATTGCAAGGATCAAAGAGCATCTTCCAAATGAAATGATGATGGTCAAAGTGTCAACCTAGGTCAACAAGTCAAGAATGTCAAATGGTCAACAACCATAACCATGCACAATTATATTAAACTAATATCAATTAACCATAATACACACATAAGCATTAGGGTTAATAAAATAACAATGGTCATTAACCCTAATCAAAGTCCTCTCCCTCTGTCTCAAGCAACTGTGCATACGCACCCGTATTCGTGATCCGAGGAACACGAATACAATGAGATAAAACCAATCCCAAATCATATACTAGGATCCAGCTTAAACCAAAGCCCGCTAGTATAAGCTGTCCGGACAGCAAACGTGCACAAGTGCGCGGATGTGAACGAACCCTGTCGCAAAACCATGCGACCTCTACTCATTTTGCCTAAAGGCGAATAGCTCTCTGTATGGTACTCTAAAGACTCGACACTACGCTGGCAGTGGGTTTAACCACAGACCGCAAGCGGCACTAGCTGTACGTAACGGTCCCCAGGTAGATGCCGATAAGAAGACTGACGAGGTGACCCCATCTGAACTCCTACTGAGCCTGTATGTGACAGTCTCCGTACAGTCCGGTCTGTTCGTCTGATACATCGCATGGCGGACCTAGGAGGGCGGTGAACGTCAGTCCCCTAATAGCGGTACGAGTCGTGTCGGAGTGTAGCCCAGAACACCCTGAGATAACACTGGAAACTTACCAGTATATCTCGCTTGCCCTGGCTAGGGACTACTCGTGTAATGGCTCTCCTAGACACAGCGCGATGTCAACCCCCAATACCGGGAGAGACGAATCCTGTCTAACCGTCACTGCCTCTAAGTGCTTCGGGACTGCACCCAACTACTACCTGTTTGCACGACTCCTTTGAGCCGTGGTAGGGTAGTAATCAAAGTACAGTGGGAACACACTCGAGACGAAGTGACAGTGTCAAGTCAGCGGACTAAGCTGTACTCATGTCTCCTGGGAACTGATAACTGACGATAGGTATAATACCAACCAACAGTTCCCGATGAGTCCTGTCCAGTGTACTCATAACCTAACGAGCACCCGCATACTATCTCAAGTACGACGTACTGACGGCTGTAGGACAGACTGTCTCCCACGCTGGGATGAGAAGCGCATACGCTAGTCTACTCCGGAGTATCAATGCCCTGTCTTGATAGTCCAACGACTAGGGACCTGTATAAGGATGTGCTTATGGATTACCCAGCCCCCACGAGTGTGAGCGCCATCACAACGCTGGTAATCAAGCAAAGATCCTAAGGGCTCTACTAATATGTATATAAGCGATATGCTAAAAGAAACACATGCACATATTAAAACAGAGACAAACCAAGTAGCATACTACCATTTCGAGCAAGATTGTATATACAACTGTGAATATCCCAAGCTTCCATCAAGTAATATACAAACTAGTATGGTACAGTAATGGCCTCTAGGGCATATACACTAACAGAAGGATCTTCAAACATACCCGGTGATCTGGTGGAAAAGTCCGCTGGAACCCGAGATCATTGGGGAATGCTGAAACCACGCCCGACGCCAAGAATTGGTAACGATGGGCAAAATGCCCAGGCCCAGCCGTCAAAATCTTCGAAAAGGAAGAAGAAGACCAAAAAGCCCGTAAAGCCTGATGACAAGCGCACGGACCTGCAAAAACATATTGACGCACTGGAGGAATATAACCAAAAAGCGCGAACCCCGGTCACACTCCAAGAATTTCTCAACAATATCCTTGAGAGTGGAGATAACAACAATAACGACGGAGATGACTCATCAGAAGAATCTGAGGATTATATGGTAAGCTGCCACATGATCTTTCACTCATCACTAAATGTAGAAGAAGCTCATTCGGCGTTAGAAGACAACATAGAGGAGCTGGAGGCAGGATCGGAGCCAGAACCCTTGGAACCGTCTGACGAGATGATCAACATGCTGTTGAACGAAGCCCGTCAGAAGAGCAAGGCTGATCAGCAACGTGAAATGGCCATATTCGAAAGGGCTAGGCGTCGGCGTCAATTTGAAGATGTCATGGTAGAGATAAATCGTGAAACACTCCAACCAGATCAAAATGCACCTGCGGCAAACAAAAGCAAGCTTAAGACGAGGAAACGGTTTGCCAAAGCCTTGTCCATGGGAATGAAGCTGCCACCACCCAAAGAAGATATTCCCGAGGATACGCACCTTGACGAAGCAGACGTACATCCTAACTATTGCTTATACCACCAGAGGATTGCACACCCTACTGAAGAGTGCATGGCTTTTAAAAAGTGGTGGTAAGGGTATGTCGCTCACCGACAACATTTTAAGCGGATAAAGCGTAAGGCTCATTGAGAACGGAGAATCACGACAGATGAGCATAAAAGAGCTGCCAGCAACTGTCACATGGTCGATGCCAGGGGATTGCAAGTTCTCACCTTCGGAAGCGATTCTGACGAAGAAGTATCTCTCGGCCTTCTCTTCAAAGAATCCACCTCAGGAAAAGAAGAAGAGACGAAGAACTATGAGAACATTCAACTGCGTAACCGCACGTTACCTGAAAAGAATCTTGGACTCGCAAACAAGGGATCGAACAAAAAAGATAAGGGGAAGGAAAAAGTCCCCGAGGATATCTCCCTCGATGAGCGAGTCGCCGAAGAGCTCGCAGCCAAGGATCAGCCCAAGAAGAGCAAAGTGGATTACAATGTCCTGGCACACCTAAGGAAGATACCCTCACAACTGAGCATCTTAGATGCCCTTCTTTTTTCTAAAGATGCACGAGATTCTTTAATCAAGGCGTTATAGGACCCTGGGTAGTTTTAAGCCTTCCTTACCGAAGAATAGATGAAGGACGAGCTGGAAGAAGTGCACACAGCCGACATCACAGCGACGAGGACCTCCTCCTCGGAACGTGTGAGCACAACCGTCCCCTATATGTCTCTGGGTATTTCCATAACATCAAGATAGGTAAGATCCTAGTTAACAATGGGTCCTCTGTCAACCTTCTCAATATGAGGGTGCTAAAGGAAATTTGCATGAGCGTGCAACACCTAGCCCGAGATAAAATCACCATCTCCGGGTTTGACTCCTAGTCATCACGGACACTTAGGTCTGTGATACTGGCATTACGCTTCGGGTCGCTCATCACTGACATCAAGTTCTACGTCATTGATACCAAGACTTGCTACAACGCCTTACTCGGTAGGCCTTGGTTGCACGAGTACAATATCATCCCTTCTACACAATATCAGTGTATGAAGTATTTCAAGGATGGTCTCGAGTACACCGTAACAGGGGAGCTAAATCCATTCTCCGTGAATGAATTCCGAAAATACGAGGATGCAAAGTATTTCCTGCCAAACTTTGAAGACACGGAAAGATGCCATAAACCGGAGAATAAGCAAAAAGCTATCACCACTATTCCGGTCTTCGGGAGTGATACTGAGGAGGAAGAAGAGATAGTCTATTCGGGGCCGCCCCAATGCAATAAGCCGGGACCATCTACCCCTATTCTAGTTTTTGGCAGTGACTCTGAAAACGAAGTCAACGCAGTGTTCTCGGTCCGTCCATCGGTGCATGCCCTCACTGGAGATGATCAGAGTTTGAAAATCGCCATGGTTCCGCAAAAGCATTACACAGAGATCGATGCACTTGATACTTATAGTGTGCAAGAACTGCAGACGTTCTACGTCCCTCCCAAGCGAAAAGATGAAAAGGCGATCCTCTTTTATCAATCCGTGGAAACCAAAGTGGAGAAAGAAATCTGGCAGGGTGCCGATTCTACGCTTGACAGGCTCCAGCACATTCGTCTGCCCAGATACTACACAGAAGGATTAAAAAGGCTGTTGAGGCGCCAGGGTGTACCCTTCAAACAGACTGCTCGATAAGCTCAGTTCTACAACAGGATCTGGAACGTCCCCGGAACTCAGCGAAGATTGCCCAACAGGAGAATGGAAACGATCGGGCTTGGATATGTTCAATCCAAGAAACGAGAGCGATTCCATGGCTACTACGTTATACATGATTTCAATGAAAAAGGAGATGCTCTGTTAGAAGACATTGCAATTGAACCAAAACGAGATCCCACTGTAAAAATGCCAAGTCCGTTGTTTTAAGAACAGATGGATAAGCTAATAAGGGAAGCAGGTCAAAAGGCCCGGGATGACCACAACCGTGAAGTGGCCATTTACGAGAAAGCCAGTACGCAGCGCCTCCTTCAGCAGGCTACGGAGAATGACGATGCCCTTCGTCGCCAGCCCATCGTACAGAAGACCCGACGTGGAGGTAAAAACAAACTAAAGAATGGAAAAAATATCCGACAGCGGCAAAGCGGGTCCAAGAAACCACGCGATCGAGAATTGAGCTGCCGGGATTCATCTCTTATAAAGAAGATGGGTCGAGCATATTCTTTTCCCTAAGACAAGACAAGGAAGATATTCGACCTCGTCGTGAAACATCAGATGATGACACTCCCGGAGTCCAAACACCTCAAACAAACAAACGAAGTTCATCACCCAGACTATTGCTCCTATCACCGAGCGATAGGACATCCTCTCGAAGACTGCTTCTCATTCAAAAACTGGGTCGAAGACCAGTATCAGCAAGGCAGGTTCGCTCTATCCAGCAGTTGGAGGGTAACATCACCATAGAAGCATGTTCCAAAAGCAACGTACATAGCGAGAGTAGAACTAGATCAACATCGGTCTTGGAAACGATCTCGTACCTGTCATGCGATAACGCTGTCAGAAAAAGGAATACGCGAGGATATGGATGACCTTTCCTGGTGCTTCGAAAATGAGGATGAAGATGAGTTGATCTCAGAACTTCCACCAGCGCCAAAAAAGTTGGAGGATGGGATACATACTACTGCGGACAACCTAAGGAAAATCGACTTGGGGACGACAAACGACCCGAGGCCTACGTTCGTCAGTGAGCTGCTGTCCGAAGAACAGGTATTTACGCTTAGAGACGTGCTTATGCAGTATAAAGACTGCTTCACATGGAACTACTCCGAGATGCCGGGGCTAGATCCAGAGATAGCTGTGGATAAATTGGCGATATCTCCGGACGTCAAGCCAGTCAAGCAAGCACCAAGAAGAATGCGGCTCGAACTTGAAATGAGCATCAACGCCGAAGTCAAGAAGCTAATTGACTCCGGCTTCATCCAAGAAGTTCAGTACCCTGACTGGATCGCCAATATCGTCCCAGTGATGAAAAAGAATGGGACGGTCTGCATCTTCATAGACTTTCGGGACCTCAACAAAGCTTGTCTGAAGGATGACTTTCCCGTACCGGTTACTGAGCTGATGATAGACAACACGTCTACTCATGAAGTCTTCTCCTTCATGGACGGCTCATCGGGGTACAATCAAATAAAGATGCATCCCGAAGATCAGAAGCATACTGCTTTCCGGACTCCCCTGGGTATATTCTGCTATAAAGTGATGCCTTTCGGTCAGAAGAATGCCGGCGGTACTTATCAGAGGGCTATGCCGAAGATTTTTGATGACCCCATACATGAAATCGTCGAATATAAATGAATATGTGTTATCATATCTTGTAGTTATAAATGGATACGAATGCATACAGATAGTTATTATAATGAATATAAATATTCCTATATCCATATCCGGAGAACATTGACAAATGAGGATAGGAATAGGTACAGTGACCAAAAATGAATATTGCTATCCTCCGTCCCTAACGAGACTAGATCTAAGTTGAAGATCTATAGCTAAAATCTACCGTGTCATACGACACGGCTTCACAATTATTGCTTCGATTATGAAACCCAAACTTTTAAGGAACCGGATACAAAAGCAAATCGCACGAGGAACACTAGGAGCATTTGAAAATAGTGTTTCAACATCTTCGTAAATACAACCTGAAGATGAACCCTCTGAAACGCGCATTTGGAGTTTCCTCGGGCAAATTCCTGGGATTCATCATCCGACATCGGGACATCGAAATAGATCCATCAAAGATTAAGGCGATTATGGAAATACCTCCGCCAAGAACTCTCAAGCAACTGCGGTCTTTCCAAGGAAAGCTCGCATATTTCCGACGGTTCATAGCCAACCATTTCGGCAAATGCCGCCCCTACAGTCATCTAATGAAGAAGGGGACCCCTTTCATCTGGGATCGTAAATGCCAGAGCACACTAGACGAAATGAAGCAATACCTGCAGAATCCTCCAGTGCTGACCGCTCCAGTCAAGGGAAAGCCTCTCATCCTGTACACAACCGCCCTTGAAGGTTTCTTAGGCGCACTATGGGCACAGGAAAATGACCAAGGGAAAGAGAGAGCCCTCTACTATTTAAGCCGAGTTCTCCTTGGGGTAGAAAACAACTACTCCCCTATCGAAAAACATTGCCTGGCGTCGATCTTCGCTATAACGAAGCTTCGGCATTATGCTTTGGCGCATGAGATCCATCTCATATCAAAGGTGGATCCTCTCAAGTATTTGATGTCAAGAGCCATACTAACGGGACGGCTCTCTAAATGGGCCCTACTCTTAATGGAATTCTCGATAACATACCGACCTCTCAAGGCAGTGAAAGGCCAGGCCATCACCGACTTCCTCGCTGAGCATCCGATACCTACTGTGTCATGACCCAAAGTTTGGCCCGTGATCGGCACTTAACCACGTAACGTCTACAGGCGTAACACGACTGAGTGAACCGAAAACCCAGAAATCAAACCAGTGAAAGTATAGAGTGTTATGAGTTTTAAATGAAAGCACTTACTAACATGTTAAGAATTCTAAGTAAACAACCACCAAGATAGCAATATACGATGCCGTAGCGAAGATCAAGATCCACAAGTGGGAACATCACAGATAGAATAAACTACAAGTACAGTCGGCTCACAACGAGCTCGACACCAGAAAACAAATAATATACATCATCGTCCTCACACTGTCTCTAAGTCAATACATACATGGTAGATGGAGAATACTAGATACAACAATGTACATAACTGAAAGATAAACAGATACCGCACAAAACCCACCTATCAGCAAAAGAGCTAGTACACCAACTATGGGGGTATCTGTGACAAAAGATGCAAAACGCAGCCTGCCATGACTACTCCGAAGGGCAACCTGCAAACACTGTGGCACAACGGGGGTGAGTTGCCAACTCGTGAATAGAGATAACATATAAAGGTAATCGCGAGCATGCACGTACTGCGCTACTCTATCATATGCCAACAGATGATATCAATATGTGATAAGCAGTATGTGCAATAATCATGCAAGTGCTCTATCAGGTAATATAACTACAGGATGAGGTACAATAATAAATGCTGAGCATGGGCAATATAACATCTACACGGAATGTCAACATGGAATATATAGTCGGTGTCCATCAATGCACCCAGATCCCCTAAATAGCTCAGGCGCCGGCACTCTCATCGGCCCTCAAATCCTGTAAATCTCTGAGAATCCCGAGTGCCCAACATCGGCACCCAAATATCATAAATACTCGTGTCCAGTATCGACACGCAAATCCTCATCCATCAGGCCCCGTCAGTCCGGGCCAGCCCACGGGCTCCGTCTGCGGTATCGGCCCTCGGCCCCGGCAGTACGGATCACCCCGCATCCATCTATCGACTCTGATCAGTATCCTCCGGATAACTGTCAGGTCCAACCAATCACCTGTAGGTAGTAGTCCCTCTGCCAGGCTTACCGTCTACTAAACAGCGAAACCGTTCTCGCCCCGGGGTACCATACCGGGTCCACCATGTACCCGTAATCGGCCTCAACTAGCTCCTCGATTCGGGTTCACATATATCACTCTAGCACCGAGGAAACACATGGTGGACGCACCGAAATATCATATCAAGGGAACCGGGTTTTTAAATGATTACATATTTGAAATAGCCACGGTTCCCAAATCCATAAATCACATGTAATCCAAACCAATATGCAAGTCAATGATCCGATATGATATGTGCATCAAATATGAATATCATATCAAGTCACATAAAGATGAGCTACAACATAATGATCCGATGTGATATATGCATCAAGTATGAATATCATGTCAAGTCACATAAAGATGAGCTACAACATAATAATCCGATGGAAATTCTACAGTGTGAGTGTCATGGCAATTACTAACGGTGTGTGTGTAACATGCAGGATAGTGCTCGTGCAACATGGACCGTTAGTAATGGTGCGGTGTTCTGTCAATTCTAGTTTATATCCATATAGCAGGGAATGCAGTATGCATTAAATAGTAGCCATGCACAGTCAATGTATGTAAATGTAGCTATAAGGTCCTATCAGCCCTGACGTAGAACGCCATGCGGGCGATATCCCCGTAGATGTTAAATCTACTCACCGTAGTCTCTCGCTAGGTATAGCCAACAACTTGTTTCCCCTTCTGCGCGGCGTCTGCCGTACTCGCCTGCGAACCTAGAATTACACAATATATCACACATAAGTTTAAAGTCACATAAACACGACATTAAAGCCGAACTAGTAACTCGTGTCGTGAACCAAGCGCGCGTGCGCGCGATACGCTAAAACGTGTGATTACGCGCCTGAAGCCACTCCGACGCGTCGCGATACGCAGAAACCCAAAACCCATACACACGTATCACGCGTGTCGCGAAGATTAAAATACGGGAAAATAGGTATTCACCTCCAGATTTTGATACAGAAATGATATAGTAAAACTATATATACCAAAATAACCCAAATAGTAGCAGACTCCAGTGGCCCAAACCCCAAATCCCAACTCACCCATCTGGCCGCAAATTGCGGCCAGAATGAATATTCCAGCGGCCTGGGTAGGAGGGTGGGCTCCCAGGTTTGGTGTGTGCACTCTATACCCCCCATACATGCTACAGTAATATCTAGTTTTGTTCTGGAACATCTCGGGTAGTAGCAGATCGTACAGAGCCTTAAATCAAGTTAAAATCCATACTTTTGCACTAAAATGGAACTTTATGGTATTTTTCTAAAATCTGAAACAAACATAAGTCTAAACCCACACTAATAACTCATTAACAAGCTAATCAAGCCACAACAACATAAATTTTAACATATCAACACTAAATCCTTTCAATAGCACTAAAATTGCACAAAAAGGTGATATTTTGAAACTAAACATGCAAGCTATGGAGATAGGGTGCTAGGAGTGAGATTTATACCTTCAAATGACCTTAGAAAAACCAAAAGTTCCAGCCTTAACTTCAAGTGGGCAGATTTGCCTCTAAGCACCTCAAAAAGCTCACTTTTCCATGGTTTTGTGATGAAAATGTGTTGATTGTGTAGGGTTTTTGTGTAGGGATCAAAGAGAAGTGAAAAGGAGAGGAAAAGATGAGGGAAAGCTAGGGTTTTTCTCCTCTCAATTCTGCAGAATTCAGAATGAGGAGGAAGAGAAAGAAGAGAGAAGAAAAGGGGTCAAAAAAGTCAAAGTTCAATACCTAACACCATGGCTCATTTTCTATTGGGTTGGAATTATAAAATGGGGTTTTGTTTTGGATAAAAGGGTGGGAAAAATAACAACCATGCACAAAAGAATGGTTAACATGTTACCAAAACCCTAAGTCACAAAAATGGCTAAGTGTGCAAGTGTACACTACAAAGGAAAATTTTCCAATTTGCTAACACGACTAAATATAACTAATAATCCTATGAACACATATATAATAACACGTAAAATTACTAATTATCATGAAAAACATTCTTACGGAAATTCAAAGTGTTACAATCTACCCTCCTTAAAGAAATTCGGTCCCCGAATTTAAAAATCTAACTATACGCACCTTCAAAAAGATGGGGATACCTCTTCCTCTTCTCGCTCTCGGTCTCCCAAGTGACCTCCTCGCCGCTCTGGCCACGCCAAAGTACCTTGACGGACGGTATCTCTTTCGACCTCAACTTCTTCACTTGTCGATCCAAGATCATCACCGGCTGCTCTGCATAGGAAAGGTCGCGCTCAAGCTGGATCGTCGGGTGCTGAATCGCATGCGAAGGATCATGAAGATATCTGCGGAGCATCGAAACGTGAAATACGTGGTGCACGTCTGGAAAACTGGGCGGAAGGGCTAATCGATACGCAACCACACCAACACGCTCGAGGATCTCGAAGGGGCCCACATATCTGGGACTAAGCTTCCCCTTCTTCCCAAATCTCATCACGCCTTTCATTGGGGAGACCCTCAAGAAAACATGATCACCAACAGAAAACTCAAGTCTGCGCCGACGACGGTCCGCATAAGACCTCTGCCTACTCTGGGCTGCTCTCATCCTATCGCGAATCAACTGGATCTTCGCGGTCGTCTCCTCCACAATCTGCGGCCCTAAGATACTGCTTTCACTGAGTTCCATCCAACAGGTGGGCGATCTGCATCTCCTCCTATAAAGAGCCTCAAACGGTGCCATCTGAAGGGTCTCCTGGTAGCTGTTGTTGTAGGAGAACTCTAATAAGGGCAAATGATGATCCCAGCTACCTCCGAAGTCTAAAATGCATGCTCTGAGCATGTCCTCGAGAGTCTGAATAGTCCGCTCTGACTGTCCGTCGGTCTGCGGATGGAATGTTGTGCTGAAACTCAAGCGAGTGCCCAAAGCCTCCTGAAGCCTCTGCCATAGTCGGCTGGTAAACTGGGTGCCTCTATCGGACACGATACATGTTGGAACTCCGTGCAGTCGTACAATCTCATCAATGTAAATCTGGGCATACTGAGCAGACCCGAAAGTCGTCTTCACCGGTAGGAAGTGAGCCGCTTTCGTCAAACGATCCACGATCACCCAGATAGAGTCATACCCTCGACTAGTCCTGGGTAGACCCACAATGAAGTCCATAGATATCTGTTCCCATTTCCACTCCGGAATGGGTAAAGGCTGTAGCTCTCCCGCGGGCCTCTGATGCTCAGCCTTGACTTGCTGACAAGTCAGGCATCTCGACACAAAATCTGCGATGTCTCTCTTCATTCCGTCCCACCAGTAAACACCTCTCAAGTCATGGTACATCTTGGTGGAACCGGGATGAACACTATATACCGATTGATGTGCCTCCTCAAGAATCTCGCGCCGCAATCCCTCAGCATCTGGTACGCACAGTCTAGCCCCAAATCGTAGTACCCCCTGATCATCGATCACGAACTCGGAAAATCTGCCCTGTCCCATCTGTGTCCTGATCTCTGAACAGCAGTCATCACTGTGATGTGCCTCATGTATACGGTCAAGCAACTGTGGGCGTGCACGAACATGCAGAATCTGTCCTCCGATCGGCGTAAACTTGAACTGTACCCGGCTGTCGCATAAGATCTGCCAATCTGCCGACGACTGCCTCTGCACAGCGCTCAAACAAGATAGACTACCCCCGGGCCTCCTGCTCAAAGCATCCGCCACTACATTCGCCCTGCCCGGGTGATACAAGATCTCACAATCGTAGTCCTTCACCAACTCCATCCATCGGCGCTGTCTAAGGTTCAGGTCTCGCTGCTAAAATATATACTTTAAGCTCTTATGGTCAGTGAATATCTGGCACGACTCTCCATACAAATAATGTCGCCAGATCTTAAGTGCAAAGATCACTGCAGCCATCTCCAGATCATGAGTGGGGTAATTCTGTTCATGTTTCTTTAATTGCCGCGAAGCATACGCGATCACCCTGTCATGCTGCATCAAAACGCACCCTAGCCCCACTCGTGAAGCATCACAGTAGACCACAAATCCGCCTGATCCTGAAGGCAACGATAGCACTGGTGTCGTAGTCAGTAGAGCCCGTAGCTGCTGGAAACTGTGCTCACACTCCTCCGTCCAATCGAAGCGAACTCCCTTCCGGGTCAACCCGGTCAAAGGTGTAGCAATGCGAGAGAAGTCCTGCACAAATCGCCTGTAATAGCCTGCCAGCCCTAGGAAGCTGCGAACCTCCGTCACTGACTTGGGTCTAGCCAACTCCGAACTGCCTCGATCTTCCTCGGGTCTACACATATACCATCTCGTGTAATCACGTGCCCCAAGAAGTCTACGCTGTCTAGCCAGAAAGCACACTTTGAAAATTTGGCGAAAAGCTGATGCTCCCTCAAGGTTTGCAGTGTAATCCACAGGTGCTGCTCGTGCTCCTCTCTACTCCGAGAATACACCAAGATATCGTCAATGAACACTATGATGAACAGATCAAGATACGGTCGGAAAATGTGGTTCATCAAGTCCATAAATGCTGCTGGCGCGTTGGTGAGTCCGAACGACATCACCAAAAACTCATAATGGCCGTAGCGCGCGCGGAAAGCTGTCCTAGAAATGTCCTCCTGTCGAACCCGCAGTTGGTGGTAGCCTGATCTCAAATCGATCCTCGAAAAGTATCCTGCCCCCTGAAGCTGGTCGAACAAATCGTCGATGCGTGGCAAAGGATACCTGTTCCGCACTGTCACCCTGTTCAGCTGACGGTAGTCGATACACAAACGCATACTGCCGTCCTTCTTCTTGACAAACAGGACTGGAGCACCCCAAGGAGAAACACTGGGTCGAATGAGTCCCTTATCCAGCAAATCTTGCAACTGACCCTTCAATTCTCTAAGTTCCGCCGGGGCCATCCGATAAGACGGTACAAAAATAGGCCCCGCACCAGGAACCAAATCAATACAGAAAGAAATATCACGCTCGGGCGGTAGCCCAGGAAGCTCGTCAGGGAACACATCAGGGAACTCGCTAACAACCGGAACCTGATCCATCGGAACCTCTGTAGCTCTAGTATCGCAAACATAGGCGAGAAATCCCTGACATCCCTTCCGCAAAAGCTGTCCAGTGCAAAAAGAAGAAATCACACTGTGAGGGGTGGCACCACGGTCCCCCAACACAACAACAACCGACTCGCCGGGAAAACAAAATCGAACTGTCTTCTTGCGGCAGTCAACAGAAGCATAGCACGTGGCTAACCAATCCATGCCCAAAAGAACGTCGAAGTCCAACATCTCAAGAAGGATCAAATCGACAGGCAACTCTCTCTCGCCAATACGGACGGTACAGGATCGGAACACATGCCTAGCAACAAATGACTCTCCCACAGGAGTAGTCACAACAAGCGGCTGGTCAAGCAAACCGGACTCTCTACCCAAACTCGGCACAAAGTGTGTGGATACGTACGAGTGCGTGGATCCGGGATCGAATAACACGTGTGCATCAACCAAACATACTGGAAGGATACCTGAGACCACCGCATTGGACGCCTGCGCGTCCTGATGCGTCAAAGAAAAAACTCGCGCCTGTCCTCCACCTGCGACTGACTGTCCCCTGCCGGCCGCTGGCTGCCCTCTGCCTCGGTCACCTCGTCCTCTATGAACAAATCCTCCGCGACCACGACCTCTCTGTGCATGCGTCTGACGCGGAGTAACAGTAGGAACTATCGGCAATGCCGTCTGGGGTGGTGAAGGTGATAATGTAACATGCGGTGCTGCCGCCTCACTCCGGGGTACCTCAGGACAATCTCGCACACGATGATAAGAACTGCCGCAACGGTAACATCCCGATGATGGTCGCTGACCCTCCTGGGGATATGAGCTAAATAACCGGCCTCTCCTCGAATCTCTGCCACCTGCAAGGTGCCTGTCATGACGCCGAAAAGGCCGTCTCTGTACTGACGTATCTGCACGAACTCTCTTCGGCTCTGGGACTGCCGAAGTCTCAGCAAGGCGCTCCTCAACCAATAAGGCTGCATCTACAGCTGCTGCATAAGTCTCGTAGTGCTGCGCGCTAATCGCAAGGAACAGTGGTGTGAGCAAGCCTCGGACAAATCTCTTAACTCGTAACTCCTCAGTAGCCACTAGGTACGGAGCATAAACTGATAGCTCGGTGAACAGCACATCGTACTCTGCCACTGACATCTCCGGAGTCTGGCGTAAGGACTCGAACCTGGGTGCTCTAGCATCTCTGACACTCAGGGGAAGAAAGCGGGCAAGGAATAGCACCACGAACTCTGTCCAGGTCATAGGAGGAAGACCTGCTGCTCTACCCTTCTTGACTGATTCGCACTATTTCTGCGCAAGACCTTCCAGGCGAAAGCTCGCGAACTCAACCCATCTCGCATCTGTGCATCTAAGTGAACGACATATCCGCGCCATCCTATCAATGAAAGACTGTGGGTCCTCGGCCACATCGGTGCCTATGAAGACCGGAGGCTTCAGCCTCATAAACTCTGACAGCGATACTGTAATAACCTCTGTAGTCGCAGGTACAACTGCCTGCACTGTGGGTACCACCGCGGTCTCTACAACGGGTGGAACTACCTCTGGTCGCTGCGCTCGAAGTGTCTCAACTAGAGATCCCATCATCTGGCGCATCTCCTGCATACTGGATCCCATCGTCTAGCGTATCTCCTGCACACCAGCCCCTAACATAGCAATCTGATCTGTCACGGCAGGAACAGCCTGCTCAGGCACAACCGGTGTACTACCCAGATCAGTCCTCGTCTCCGACGAGTCAACTCGAATCTCGGCCCTCGCGGCCGCTCTCTGCGCCCTCGTAGTCTTTGGCGGCATAATGGCTGAAAGGAACAATAGGATTCGATAAGGATACGGAAATCGAATCGCAAGAATGTATAGACTCAAGAAGGAATTTAAATCAATAAGTCCGAAGGTCGCGTAGGCGGAGTACCGTGTCGTGAGTATGCCACGGAATATACACACACTACGCTACCCTGCTGCAGCTACCTACTCCATCATACCAGGGTCATCCTACACTCCGAAAGGTAAAACCTACGCTCTGATACCAACTTTGTCACGACCCAAAGTTTGGCCCGTGACCGGCACTTAACCACGTAACGTCTACAGGCGTAACGCGACTAAGTGAACCGAAAACCCAGAAATCAAACCAGTGAAAGTATAGAGTGTTATGAGTTTTAAATGAAAGCACTTACTAACATGTTAAGAATTCTAAGTAAACAACCACCAAGATAGCAATATACGACGCCGTAGCGAAGATCAAGATCCACAGGTGGGAACATCAAAGATAGAATAAACTGAAAGTACAATCGGCTCACAATGAGCTCGACACCAGAAAACAAATAATATAGATCATCGTTCTAACACTGTCTCTAAGTCAAATACATACATGGTAGATGGAGAATACTAGATACAACAATGTACATAACTGAAAGATAAACAGATACCGCACAAAACCCACCTATCAGCAAAAGAGCTAGTACACCAACTATGGGGGTATCTGTGACAAAAGATGCAAAACGCAGCCTGCCGTGACTACTCCGAAGGGCAACCTGCAAACACTGTGGCACAACGGGGATGAGTTGCCAACTCGTGAATAGAGATAGCATATAAAGGTAATCGCGAGCATGCACGTACTGCGCTACTCTATCATATGCCAACAGATGATATCAATATGTGATAAGCAGTATGTGCAATAATCATGCAAGTGCTTTATCAGGTAATATAACTACAGGATGAGGTACAATAATAAATGCTGAGCATGGACAATATAACATCTACACGGAATGTCAACGTGGAATATATAGTCGGTGTCCATCAATGCACCCAGATCCCCCAAATAGCTCAGGCGCCGGCACTCTCATCGGCCCTCAAATCCTGTAAATCTCTGAGAATCCCGAGTGCCCAACATCGGCACCCAAATATCATAAATACTCGTGTCCAGCATCGACACGCAAATCCTCATCCATCAGGCCCCGTCAGTCCGGGCCAGCCCACGGGCTCCGTCTGCGGTATCGGCCCTCGGCCCCGGCAGTACGGATCACCCCGCATCCATCTATCGACTCTGATCAGTATCCTCCGGATAACTGTCAGGTCCAACCAATCACCGGTAGGTAGTAGTCCCTCTGCCAGGCTCACCGTCTACTACACAGCGAAACCGTTCTCGCCCCGGGGTACTATACCGGGTCCACCATGTACCCGTAATCGGCCTCAACCAGCTCCTCGATTCGGGTTCACATATATCACTCTAGCACCGAGGAAACATATGGTGGACGCACCGAAATATCATATCAAGGGAACCGGATTTTTAAATGATTACATATTTGAAATAGCCACGGTTCCCAAATCCATAAATCACATGTAATCCAAACCAATATGCAAGTCAATGATCCGATATGATATGTGCATCAAATATGAATATCATGTCAAGTCACATAAAGATGAGCTACAACATAATGATCCGATGTGATATATGCATCAAGTATGAATATCATGTCAAGTCACATAAAGATGAGCTACAACATAATGATCCGATGGAAATTCTACAGTGTGAGTGTCATGGCAATTACTAACGGTGTGTGTGTAACATGCAGGATAGTGCTCGTGCAACATGGACCGTTAGTAATGGTGCGGTGTTCTGTCAATTCTAGTTTATATCCATATAGCAGGGAATGCAGTATGCATTAAATAGTAGCCATGCACAGTCAATGTATGTAAATGTAGCTATAAGGTCCTATCAGCCCTGACGTAGAACGCCATGCGGGCGATATCCCCTTAGATGTTAAATCTACTCACCGTAGTCTCTCGCTAGGTATAGCCAACAACTTGTTTCCCCTTCTGCGCGGCGTCTGCCGTACTCGCCTGCGAACCTAGAATTACACAATATATCACACATAAGTTTAAAGTCACATAAACACGACATTAAAGCCGAACTAGTAACTCGTGTCGTGAACCAAGCGCGCGTGTACGCGATAGGCTAAAACGTGTGATTACGCGCCTGAAGCCACTCCGACGCGTCGCGATACGCAGAAACCCAAAACCCATACACACGTATCACGCGTGTCGTGAAGATTAAAATACGGGAAATTAGGTATTCACCTCCAGATTTTGATACAGAAATGATATAGTAAAACTATATATACCAAAATAACCCAAATAGTAGCAGACTCCAGTGGCCCAAACCCCAAATCCCAACTCACCCATCTGGCCGCAAATTGCGGCCAGAATGAATATTCCGGCGGCCTGGGTAAAGGGGTGGGCTCCCAGGTTTGGTGTGTGCACTCTATACCCCCCATACATGCTACAGTAATATCTAGTTTTTTTCTGGAACATCTCGGGTAGTAGCAGATCCCACAGAGCCTTAAATCAAGTTAAAATCCACACTTTTGCACTAAAATGGAACTTTATGGTATTTTTCTGAAATCTGAAACAAACCTAAGCCTAAACCCACACTAATAACTCATTAACAAGCTAATCAAGCCACAACAACATAAATTTTAACATATCAACACTAAATCCCTTCAATAGCACTAAAATTGCACAAAAAGGTGATATTTTGAAACTAAACATGCAAGCTATGGAGATAGGGTGCTAGGAGTGAGATTTATACCTTCAAATGACCTTAGAAAAACCAAAAGTTCCAGCTTTAACCTCAAGTGGGCAGATTTGCCTCTAAGCACCTCAAAAAGCTCACTTTTCCATGGTTTTGTGATGAAAATGTGTTGATTGTGTAGGGTTTTTGTGTAGGGATCAAAGAGAAGTGAAAAGGAGAGGAAAAGATGAGGGAAAGCTAGGGTTTTTCTCCTCTCAATTCTGCAGAATTCAGAATGAGGAGGAAGAGAAAGAAGAGAGAAGAAAAGGGGTCAAAAAAGTCAAAGTTCAATACCTAACACCATGGCTCATTTTCTATTGGGTTGGAATTATAAAATGGGGTTTTGTTTTGGATAAAAGGGTGGGGAAAATAACAACCATGCACAAAAGAATGGTTAACATGTTACCAAAACCCTAAGTCACAAAAATGGCTAAGTGTGCAAGTGTACACTACAAAGGAAAATTTTCCAATTTGCTAACACGACTAAATATAACTAATAATCCTATGAACACATATATAATAACACGTAAAATTACTAATTATCATGAAAAACATTCTTACGGAAATTCAAAGTGTTACATGCTGATTCACCCCTAAATTGCGAATTGCCAGACGAGCACACGTTTGACACGAGCGATAAGGAGAAAGGAGAGAGTGACACCCGATGGGAACTCTACTTTGATGGGGTATCTTCCATGAAGAAGCGAAAGCACAACTCCCCCATAATCAAATCTGGGGTGGGCCTCATCTTCGTGACTCCACAAGGAGGGATAATGCGCTTTGCCTTTTCCTTGACAGAGCCGAGGACAAACAATGAAGCAGAATATGAAGCTTTGATAGCAGGTCTTGAGATCGCTGTCGACATGGGAATCGAAAACCTCCTTATATACGGAGATTCCCAGTTGGTCGTTAGTCAAGTAAACGACGACTATCAAACGTGCAAACCGGAGTTGGTAAAATATGGCGAAAGAGTGCAACAATTGCTGACTCAAATCCCTTCTTATGCCCTGGAAAGTATACCGCAAGCGGAGAATAGCAAGGCGGATGCATTAGCCAAACTCGCTAAAGAACTGGCTGACGAAAAATTCGATGACGTAAGAATCATTGTACAAAGCCGTCGGGTTCTTGCACCAGCAGAAATATCTCCGGAGTCGTTTGAAGAAAAGGAAGCGACCAAGTAAATGGCCCTACAAATAAAGGACCAGGAAAAGGTCAAGGATTGGAGAGAAGTCTTTATAGACTACTTCAAATACCGTCAAACACCTAAAGATACGTCCTCAAGACATCAGCTCATGAAACGAGCTCCGTCTTTCTCCTTCGTCAATGATACTCTATATAAGAGATCGTTTGACTCCCTGTGGCTAAGATGCCTGGGACCGGAAGAAGCAAGGAGAGTCGTCTAAGAAACTCATGATGGACTCTGTGGTTCTCATCAAGCCGGGCCAAGGATGAAACTGAAGATCAAAAGAATGGGCTACTACTGGCCTACGATGATTCAGGACTTCCTTGAATACGCGAAGAATGCCATTCGTGCCAGATTCATGGAGACTTCATCCACCAGCATCCAAACCCGCTACACCCAACAGTGGCTAGCTGGCCGTTCGAAATGTGGGGAATCGACATAATTGGGCCTATAGAACCAGCATCGTCCAGAGGACATCGGTTCATATTGGCGACAACCGATTACTTCTCTAAGTGGGCAGAAGCAGTACCGCTAAGAGAAGTGAAGACAAAGATTATCCTCCATTTCTTCAAGACACACGTCATCTATCGGTTTGGCACTCCGCGACGGATTATCTCCGATAACGGGCCAGCCTACAGAAGTCATAAAATCAGCCGCTTTGCACAGCAGCATAATATAGACTGGAGATACTCTTCGGTCTATAATCCCCAGGCTAATGGTCTAGCTGAGGCTTTCAACAAGACCTTTACGAAGATCATAAAGAAGACAGTGTCTTTTAATAAGAAGGACTGGCATGAGAGACTGCATGAAACTCTCTGGGCGTATCAAACCACGTTCAAAACAGCCACAAATACAACGCCGTATGCATTGGTATTCGGCACTAAAGTAGTACTCCCCTTGGAGATAGAGCTACCCTCCCTACGAGTGGCGGTTCATTAGGAGCTGGCAGACGAAGAGAATGCTCATCTCCGGCTTGAGGAGCTCGATGCTCTCGATGAAACTCGTTTTATGGCGCAACAAAACCTAGAAGCTTACAAAGCAAGGATGACGCGCTCATACGAAAGATTGACTAGACCGAGGACGTTTCGACAAGGAGAACTCGTACTAGTGGTCAAGTGACCTATGATCCTCAATCGTGCCAAATGGGGGAAATTCGAGCCGAATTATGAGGGCCCGTATATCATAGACAAGGTCTACCAAGGTGGGGCTTACTTGCTCGTGGATATGCATGGTGAAAGACCCTTCAGGCCAATAAACAGCCGGTTCTTAAAAAATACTACGCCTGACGAGTCACGGCCTAGGTCAACGATAGATGACGACGCCCATGTCTGCTCGCTATCTTCTCAAGCTCAAACTCTATAAGTAGTATCCGGCGAAACCCCGCCTCGAAAACGTGTGATGGACCGAAACATCCCTAAACTAATAGTGGACCGAAACGTCCTTAAACTAATAGAGGACCAAAATGTCCTAAAACTACCTACTGACCGAAACGTCTTTAAACTACTACAAACCCGCAACATCCTTGGGCTGACGCATAAAAAAAACAAAAAAGGGGTACGTCCACAAGAAAAATGGACACGGATGAAAACCTGAAAGGGCTCTGTGAGTAAAAACAGCAGGGCTACCGGCGAGTTTGGGAAAATCCGAAAGGGCACAATCTCGTTAAAAGACACTTGCAAGGTCCTCTCGACCTTGTAAAGAGAAAACTACCTGTGTGAGATCCTTACGACTCACAAAGGAGCAACACACTTAGGGATCTCCACGATTCCTAATGAGAAATTACACTTACGAGATCCTCACGACTCATAAGGAGAACCCTCTTATGAGACCCTCACGGTTCATAAAATTCAAAAGCCTTAAGCTACAGGGATCTGAACCTCTTCTTAAGCCATCACCTTTCCCAGACTGCCCTACAAGCGTTTCAATATTGACCCTTGTATACAATCCACGGGCATGAATAAACATTTCTCCAACAGAGTCCCACCAGCGACAAGGGATACCCTCACATGGTGAACGACCCTTATAAGTCCTCTCGACTTATAAGGAGAAAATACTCTTGCAAGATCCTTACGACTTACAAGAAAACATACACTTAGGAATCCTCACGATTCCTAAGGAAAAAGACACCTATGAGATCCTCACGACTCGTAGGGAGAAACAACTTTATGAGACCCTTACGGCTCATGAAGTCAAAAGCCTTAGTCGACAGGATCTTAACCCTGTTTGCTAAGCCACCCTTGTTCGAACCGACAAAGGCAGATGATGATTCGCTCCAGGCAATGTCCCAGTGGTAGCGATGCTGATGCCTGAATCGGAATCAAATTCCAAGTCCTTTCACGGCAAATGATGATTCGCTCCTGGCAATATTCCAGTCGTAGCGATGCTGATGCTAAGACTGGCACCAGATTCCAAGTTCCATACTCACGATAAATATCAGCGAGTCAAAAATGCATATGAAATAGCCGAAATGATGGGGCAACTTGCAACAAAATCAGCAAGTAAAATATATGCATACAAAATAGCTGAAATGGTTAGGTAACTCACAATAAAAAGTAGCGAGTAAAAAGAAAAAAATAGCCGAAATGATTGGGCACCGCAAAAAATAGCCGAAATGATTGGGCAATCGCGACTTTCACGATACAAAAAGCTGAAATGATAGAGCATCGCGGAAAGAAAACAAAATACGTATAAAATGAAACTTTTTCCCTACAGGTGAGTCCATACTGACCTCTGTGTACAATCCATGGGCATAAACGAAAGGGAACCACATTTCCCCACCAGATCCTGTCAAAAGGGAAAGTCAGATCTCAACAGCAACATCTGCATCCCAGAAGACCAACAACGTCGTTTCTCCTCACGCCAGCAGAGCACGTACGCGACACCACTAATCGGAGCCACGACGAAGTCCCCAGTTCCAAGACTCTACGGTTCATGGACAACCTAGAGTAAGCCCCGACACCGCAGAAAATAGAGCACGTCATCCAGTGAACCCGTTTCGGAAATACGTCAGCAAATGACCCCGTCGCGAAAATACGTCATCCAATGACCCCATCGCGGAAATACGTCAGCACATGACCCCGTTGCGGAAATACGTCATCCAATGACCCCGCCTAGGAAATACATCAGCAAATGACCCCGTCGCGGAAAATGTCATCCAATGACCCCGTCGCGGAAATACGTCAGCAAATGACCCCGTCGCGGAAATATATCATCCAGTGACCCCGTCGTGGAAATACGTCATCCAATGACCCTGTCTCGGAAATACGTCATCCAATGACCCCGTCGCGGAAATTCGTCAGCACATGACCCCGTCACGGAACTACGTCAACACATGACCCCGCCGCGGAAATACGTCATCCAATAACCCCGTCACGGAAATACATCAGCACATGACCCCATCGCGGAAATACGTCAACACATGACCCCGTCGCGGAAATACGTCAGCAAATGACCCCATTGCGGAAATACGTCATCCAATGACCCCGTCGCGGAAATACATCATCCAATAACCCCGTTGCGAAAATACTTCATCACATGACCCCATCGCGGAAATACGTCATCCAATGACCCTGTCGCGGAAACAAGTCAGCCAACGACCTCCTCATCAGAACAATGCTTCGACTCGGAAATAAGTCAACTCACCAATCACTTACGAGTCCTCTCGACTTGTAAGGGGGAAAATTCTCTTGTGAGATTCTTACGACTCTCAAGAGAAAGAACACTTAGGAATCCTCACGATTCCTAAGGATAAAATACACCTACGAGATCCTCTCGACTCGTAGGGAGAAAAATCTTTATGAGACCCTCATGGCTCATAAAGTTGAATAGTCTTAGGCAGCAGACCCGAACTCGTTTCCTAAGCCATCACTACCCTACGAAGAGTTCAAGATGAGTTGTTATCTACATGCTACACTTACTAGAGTAACATGACAACAACACAGTAAAGAAAAGAAAGCGATATAAGATAAAACATGTCCTTTATTCATGAGTTCAATTGAATACAGGATACATCATATAAAAGAATTAAAAAAAATGAATGAATACATGTTATTCATGAATTACAAATTTCCATCAATACAAAAAATTACAAAGACAGGTGCTAAGGAGGAAGCGTCTTCAACAAGTCGGCAAGCCGCTCGTGCACTCCTTTCAGCTCCTTCTCACAGTCAGCCACTGCTGCCAGCTCCGCTTCTATTCGAGCTCATTGCTACAAGCAGGATGAAAGCTTAGTATCGATTTCATGCTTAGCAGCTTCGCAATTTTGCGCAACCCGCTCGGTGGAGTCAAGCTTCTGCCTTAGCACCAACCCGTCTGAGATACACCGTTGGAGACTTTCGAAAATAGCTTTCAGCCGTGTAGCGTTCGCGTCGACCTCGGCGCGCAACCGAGCAGACTCGTTAGAAGCCGCCTCATGTTTCTTCTGTTGCAGGGTCGCCTCTTGTTCAAAATGGCGAAGGAAAGGAACACTCTGCTCCATCCAAGCAACCCGCTGGGAAGTTGAAGCTAACACCTCAGGAGCAATACGCTTGAGCTCGATCTCGTGCAAGAAAGCCTCGATCTGTTTGCAGTAGTCAACCCACGACCCGACGACGTCCTCATCATGGAAGTTCATGAGTGTCGCTAGCATTGGATTAACCTGCATAGCAAAATTTGCAGCGGAGGTGAGGGCTTCAACATCAAGATCCTCGATGAACTTGCTCAACATTCGTCGGCTGTTCACGGCGCCTCAAGAAGATGTGAGTTTAACAAGAGGCCCTGCCAGTATCGTAATGCGAGCCTCAAAGGGAGCTGGAGCCGGTGCGATTGCTGCAGAATGAGTTACGGTTAAATGCCAACTCAGGAAATAAAGAAAATGCATAAGGGGTAAAGCCTATCATACCGGCTATAACAGGCGGTAGGACGGGGAGTGCAGGGAGCTCGGTTATTCTCTCGACCCGCGATGCTATATCCAATATGAAGAAGAGTTAGCAACATGGCTATCCATAAAAGAAAGGAAAAGACGTCGGTTATAGACTATACTCACCGGCATCAGCAGGTAGGGCAATCTCTGGCTGGAATGAGAAATGCAGGTTCAACACCTGATATAGGTGATCAAAAAGGACTCCTGCAAAGTTATGACGACATACTGTCAGTACAAGGAGAGTGATACCCACAATGAATCTGATGAATTACAAACCTATACCTTCCAGCATTTCAGAAGACATGGGAGAAGGCGAGGGAACAACAGCCGTCATTGCGGTGTCCCGAGGTGCTTCAGCGAGCACAATTTTAGCAACGGAAGCATCACTAGGCCTAGTGACTTCTTCGCTCTCCTTCAGTGGGACGTTCTCGGTGCCCATGGATTCATCTCCTGATTCGACAAGGGCCGTCGTGACACTCGCGATGCCTACCAATGCTAGAGAGCCACAAGGGGAGAGAGCAGCGGTTTGGGCAGCCCCAGACTCCCTGGAGAGAGTAGCTACTTCGGGCTCCATGGTCGCCGTCGCCTCGCCTACCATCTCATTGCCAAGACTTGGCCCTACAAGATATGATATATAAGAATTTTCAGACCAAGTTCTAATAAAAAAAGAATGGGCATTGCATTACCTTGCGATGGATCCTCAGTTGCCTCCCGAACCGTGCGCGCAATTTGTCTATGGACGGTAGACAAGGCAGCTGGGGTATCCTCTGAAGTAATAGCGACAGAAGGGATGGTGCTTGAACCTGCACCCACAGCCAAGGTAGCATCACGCTCCCTCGCTGCGCGCTTCCTGCGCTTCTTTTCAGTTTGAGCAGTGAGGACGACCTCCTCAAGACTTCGGACAAGGAGATGCCTTCGCCGTCATTTGACCCTAGTTCTGCCTTCGGTGCCGCTACGGCGTCCATCATCGGCTGTTTCAGCGAAGACTCTCATGCTGGCTTGGGGATAGCAGTAGTCGTGATGGCCGGCTCTGACAAGACTACTGCACCATCGCTTGGGATCGGCGCTACACCTGGAACAACTGGAGCCGAAATAGTCTTTGTAACAAGGTGAAATAAAGCGTCAGAGCACAGGTATAAAGCATGAGGGCGTAATCAAACGAAGTAAGTTATACCCAAGCCACAAGAAGCGTGAAGCCTCTCTTCCTCCTCAAAAGTCCCGAGGGAAGCCGCCAGAGCCTCTTCAGCGGAGATGCCTGACAAAGAAGGATGTATTAATAAATGCATAATAAGAGAGAAGGAAAAAGCTCAAAATGACATGACTAGAGCATACCCGTCTCCGCAAGCGATAGCAACGCCGCCTCTGTGCAAGCATGTCGCTCGGAAGCCACAAGGGTGACTTGAAGATCGGTATCATCCGCAGGCTCAATAAATAGACCCTTATTGGTCCCGTACTCACTCAAGCCCTCGCTATAGAAAGCATGGGGCTCCCGGACGAGTACGACGTCAAGAGAAAACATCGACTTCTTCTTCTTTTGCGAACGAGCCCCGGCGGCCGACGATAGGAGCCTACGCTTCACGGGCATTTTTGGGCGATGGGCCCCAATCTCCGCGCCAACTCCAGAGTCCGGAGATGCTATAGCTACCGTTTTAGGAACGTTGGGCTGTGGCTTTGAAGTAAAGGTGTGAGGGGCCACAACCGTATTAGTCTCCTTTAATGAAGGACGAACGGCAATTCGTCGTTTTAAAGGGATGGACGGGTTACTGGCAGGGACTGCACCCTTGTGATCAAGCAGCAGTCGTCGTTCTTCCCTAATCACGGCACCCGTTGCGTGCTGATACCATGCCACATATGCATTCGAGGCGTTCGGGACGTAGCTCGGCTCGCTGATAAGGAAGATTGACCCGGTATTCAGGGGTATGAAGTGGTGCAGCGTAGTATGATTGCCTTCTTCAGTGGCAGTCGGTTCAGCCAGAAAAGCTTCGAGGGGAACACCCTGGTTGTAACCCGACTGTTGGGCAAAGCGGTGTGGGTTGTACCTCATAAACAACGCCGACTCGTTCTGCCTGAATACTAAGAAGCCCTGCCTGATCGAATACAAATGCACGATCTCCCGGGCCTTTAACGTGGAAACCCCGTCCTTGAAGGTGTTACGCAGCGGCTGCACCGCCTTAGTTGACTTCTTGCCGATAGTTATGACCCTATCAATGAAGGTCATTCTGTCCCCAACCATGCGCGGGCGGAGGATCACTCCCCGAGCTTCTTGCGACGACGGGTCTGAAGCAGAGGCGTCGATTAGAGACATCTCCCGGGAGAAATTGTAGCTATCATAGAAATAGGGACGTTTGTGGATTCCAAAGGCTCCAAGCACGTGCAGCTTGATCCACGAAGTAAAATAGTGCAGCGGGAGATGTACGGGCTCTAAACCCGGCTGAGTAGTGTCCGCCGCTAAGCTCAAGCCATGATACAATAAGCCAGCCTGGCAATCCCGACGGCTACCCGCGTTCCTTCAACCATCCGGTGAGCTGGGTAGAAAACGGACGGCCTCATATGACGAGGGTGCATGGGAAGTATGAACCAACTTATCCATAGGCCGAGAAACCCTAAAAAGGACATCTCTTTGTCGACGTCTGAAGCTGCAAGCTCTACGAAGGGGACTACCGGGGTGTCCGGGAGAAAGAAATTCCTTTGATCCGCTTCCGCTGCCGGCTGTTTGTCCAAACCAAAGCCAAGGGATCAGCGAGCTTGGCAAATTTCATGGCTTCCTTTGAATGGACTTCGGGGCAGAGAAAGTGGGCAATAAAATCCGTAAAGCTGACGCCGTACGCCCCAGATTCCAGGATCAGGCACTCATAAATATTCAACACCTTGATTAAGCTTGGGAATCGGCGTTGAATGGAATTTTCCGGAGTCAGACCCATCACTACTGATCGGGTCGCAAAGAAGTATTCGTCAGGGGGAAGTATTTCCTCGTAGTGTTCCCCTCTATTAGGTAGGCCTGAGATCTCCGCAAACTCCTCCAGGGAGATTGAAACCTCTCGATCCGATAGGAGAAAGGTGTGTGTTGGGATGTTCCATTGCTCTAAGAAAGCCTTAATCCACCACACCGGAGGCGCCGGATACTGGAAAAGCGATGCATAGATAGCAGGGTACAGCCCGAGCTTCAATAACGCCGACTTTTTTGCCGATAAGATGTACCGGGCCCACTGCAGGTATCCAGCCGAATGACGAGGAGTCAGGCCAATCATATACACCTGTCCCTATAGGCGCGACTCGCCCTGACATATGCGCCGCCCCAGAATATCTAAAGCCATCGGTAGCTGCATAGGTATCGCGGCCATAGAGGGCCGAAGGCGACCCTCTGAGGTCCAGTGGACCTCCTCTACGACATAGTTAACCTGGGGTGAGTCGGCATAGTGAATAGTAGAGATTGGTTCTGAAGGCGTCACACAAGAGAAGCTGCGTCGACCCTGGATAATCTGGTTGTACCATAACCCCCACAAATGAAGCGACTTCTGCTCCGGGTCATGATCCTTGATCAGTGCAAAAACTTCTCGGTCTACGGGCGCATCGGCGTAAGCACTCTCCGGATGAACGAGTGGCAAAGAAGTGTCATAAGACATAGTACCTGCACGGGAAGAACGAGGGTTAGCCGTCAATGCTACAGCCCAAAGCCTAGTCCTTGATACTTTAAGTTTGTACCACACTACTATGCAGTGGAAAGGAATCAAAGGTGACCTACAAAATCAAGATGACGGCTCATCATTGATGAGATAATCAATCATTAAAAAGAAAATCTTCAAAAAAGATTCTCGTTCGATGAGAGATTTCTCGGTTAGGAGTTAACTCCTTTGAGAGCAGCGCTTTGTTACAGAGGTCACCTCTGTCATTATGAGGGGAATAAAAAATTCCCCAAAATTTCTAAGAGCAATGCTCTGTCAACTTTAATGAGGAATAAAAATTCCCCAAAAATTCTGAGGGCCATGCTCTGTGAGAACAATGGAGTAATCCATCAAAACCCTAAAAAGCAAAGCTTTTTACAAAGTAAAAATTCTGAGATCTTTAAGATCTACAAAATGAACTCTAAGAGTTCTTCATTAAAGGGTTAAGAAACCCTAAAAAAGAATGGTTTTTCTGATCTATGATCAAAGAAGAGCAAAGCTCTAGTTTTAATTAACAGGTTAAGAAACCCTAAGAATCTTTAGGATTTGTGAATCTAAGTAGAGCAAAGCTCTGTTAATGGGTTCAAATCTTACCAAATTTTTGGACAGAGTTTTAACTCTTAAGGAAATTCCTTTGGGCAGAGAGCTGTGCTCTGAAGGAGAATTAAATTCTCAGACAAATAAGAAGGGAAGAAAATGAACAGAAATCATCTCAAGGGCTAAAGGCCCTATTTATAGGCGTTGGAAGTCGATCCAACTTCCAAGTTGATCCGACGGTGGTAAAGCTGCCACCGCTGCACTCACGTGTAAGCCGCATGAGAGCAACGGTGGAGGGGGGCATTTGTTTCCCCAATTGAGAGCAAAGCTCTATTCAAAATTCAAAATTTGAACTGAGGCAGCGCCTCACGTGCAAAGCACGATAGTGTTGAGCGCCAAAAGCGCCAGCGCTAAGAGTCAAAGATTCTGAGGCAGCGCCTCACGTGCAAAGCACGAGAGCGCTCGCGCTAGGAGCGCCAGCGCTAAGAGTCAAAGACTCTGAGGCATCGCCTCACGTGCAAAGCACGAGAGCGCCAAGCGCTAGAACTAAATGTTTTCCACCATTGGATCAAAAATCCAACTAAGATGAATAAATCATCAAATTACAGAATAAAATTCTGCTGAGCAAATACTCCTCAAATCTTTTCAAACAGGAAAGATTGTGCCCTGTAAATCAGAGCACCATTGGATCAAAGATCCAATGCTGATTAAAAATCACTAAGATACAAAATGTGTTCTGTATGGGAAAATAGTTCTCCAATCTTGTTAAAAATAAGAAGATTGTCTTCTGTAAAATAGAAGCCCTTGGATCAAAGATCCAACGGTGCGAAACATTCCCCAAATCAATCAGAGATCTCTCAATGAGAGATTTCCCTAACTGATTCAACAAATCAACATCCCTTATATAAATGACCCAAGACTTCAAGTCTAGGAGAGAGGAACCCCCCACAAACTTTGAGAAATTTAAAAGAGAAGAGCAAGCCCTCGGAAGAAGAATTTCTTCAAGGTAAATAAAACAGAGAGATTAAAGCATCTCATAAAAGAAGAAGAACTTAGTTCTTTTTCTAGATCATAGATCTATAAGATAGATGTCTTTCACAAAAAGAGATCACAGTATCTCATCATAAAAAGGGGGAGAAGAACTCAGTTCTCTTTAGATCACAGATCTATAAGACAAAGACAAAGTATTTCAAAAACAGAAGAAATCATAGCATCTCTTATTAAAATAAGAATTTGGTTGTTAGATCCACGAGACAAAGTCTCTTATAAACGAGAACTTAATTCTCAGAGCACAGAATTAATCAAGAGCGCTTTGCACTCATTGGCTGGCGCTCAGCGCCAAGCGCGTCACATGCTCCTCACATGTGCGCTACTTAATAAAGAAGCGCTTCAATGCTCTAAGTCTGGCGCACAGCGCCAAGCGCACCACGTGCTTCTCACATGGGCGCTATTTTATAAAGAGCGCTTTGCACTCATTGGCTGGCGCTTAGCGCCAAGCACTCATTGGCTGGCGCTTAGCGCCAAGCACGCCACGTGCTCCTCACGTGTGTGCTACTTAATAAAGAAGTGCTTCAACGCTCTAAGTCTGGCACACAGCGCCAAGCACAAGAGCGCTCTGCACTCATTGACTGGCACTCAGCGCCAAGCGCGCCACGTGCTCCTCACGTGTGCGCTATCTCACCAGAAGCGCCTTAGCGCTCTATGATCGGCGCTCAGCGCCAAGCGCTCCACGTGCTCCTTATGTGTGCGCTGAGAGAACATAAATTGTTCTTTAAATAAAGCCCTAGAGCCATAATGAGTGCTCAACACTCAATAAAAAACAAAAAAATTGCCAGAACCCAAACCAATGCTCAGCATTGTTAAATAAAAAGGGTTGAGCCCAAACAAATGTTCAGCATTTTAACTGAGTGGGCCGAGCCCAAGTTGGCCACAGACCCCTAATTCAGATTAATTGAGCCCATATGCTCATAAATCTTTTTAGCTGATTTTAGTCCCAAACTTGACTATAAATCTCCCAACCAACATTGGTTCAAGAGTACATCTCTTCATACCTCTGATATATGTCGTGGTAATTCTTCAACGTCTTCAGAGAGATGGAGGGTCCTAATAACCAATAACTTTTGGCGCATTCCCAAACGGTTGAACCAGAACCACATAAACTATGATGTCTTTAAACTGGATTATGATGTTCTTAAACTTTACGGACTATGATGTCCTTAAACTTATGGACCGCAATGTCCATAAACTAAAACGATAGAGTCCAAATACTCTTTCGTTGGATCTAAATGATCCCAAAATCCTCTTGAGTAGATCTTAGTCTACAATTATACTAAGATATCCTCAACAAACGTTTAAGTTGATCTTAATCTCAATGAGATTAACGATCCTTAAACCAAAATCAAACCCAAATCAAAGAAAATACGGATTTGGACTAATCCACGCCCTACGGGCGACAATAAAAATTAGTCTCCGTATACAATCCACGGGCAACCAAAAATAAAATAAACACACACGACACGAAGTGGCCATCTGTAGAAAGAGAAAGTTGTTACCGCGATGCGGTAGCGTAATTAACTGCAGGGGCTTGCGCCTGCAGGGAAGAGCGTCTCCACAATCAAAAATCCCTCAAATGAGGGGGAATCTGACGAAGTCTGCTATAACGTCCGCATCCGTTTAAACCTCCGATACATGGTGCCATAAATCAACTTGGCATCTTCGGAGAGGTGGACAGATAAAACCAAATAGCATCTATCCCTAAATTCAGGCAAGACGAACCTACGTGGTTCCGTCTCCCATTTTCGGCGGAGAACAATAACATATCACGGCAACACATAACATCACATGTCATCAACGTAAGTAAATATGCGTATCCCAAATTCCGTTGACATATAGCAACGAGATCGGGGATACACCACATATTACACTTACGGTCGCAGAAAAGAAATGAAAAACTACAATATTTAGAATCCGTAAACACCTTGGACATCATAAACCCAGAGTATCTCATATTCCGAATTTCATGCCTAACCTATAAACCATGCATTTTAATCTCAAATCGAAAACAATTTTCAATAACTTAGTCGGGTAATTCAACAAGATTCCCGACTAAAATAATCGAATATTCATCGGGAACTTTAGTAGATTGTCGTACCCTCGATACCGATGACGAAGTGCACTTAGGCGGAACACCGTGGCCGCAAGCACCCGAGTGGATGCTATTGGCAACGGGGTTCTCCTACAGTCACTTGGTTGGGGCAATAGGGCATGGCTATCTAGTAGAGTTATCCAGCGAGTGTTCGCGTACTATACGCGGTTGCGACGGAGTTTTGATCCGAATCAAAACTCCATGGCAATCGATCAATAGAGACTAAATTGCTCGATTTACAATTACAAACTAGTTTTCACAAAACTAATTAACCATGGATTCCAAGTATTGTATTATATATCAAACTTAAACCCGAAACGACGTTAAAACAGGACTACGAAACACTCCAAATAGCCCTAATAGAAAAGTTAACATCACATGCAAACTGGGCCAATCAAACATAACCTGAAACCCTAAATTCCAGAGACCAGAACACAAAAAAATTACGTGTCTTTTTAGGGCAAGGGGCACCGGCCAGGCCGTCCAAATAGGCTATGTGGCCGGTGAGATTTTAGAGTTAGGGTGTCAAATTTCTTTGGTCTTCTAGTTACATCAAATGTAAGCTTCTGCACTTATTTAAAAAAAATTCAGAGGCCTTTAAAAATTCGACAGAAACTTGGGGTTTTGGTTAACTGTTTCGGAGTTGTTTCGGTTTCGTAGTTTAACTAATATCGTCTAATCTTCTAGTTTTGGCTCTGATACCATGAAAGTGTTTATCGGCACCACCATTGGGTTTTACTAGCATCAAACATGCCATTTTAAAAATTTTCGGGGCGTTAATCAACACTAACCTAGAATCTAAATTAGATGATTAGGGTTTATGGTTTGATATCAAAATAAAGTAAAGCAAGTGAAAGAAATTACAACCTAGTAGATCGATTCCTTCACTTCACAAGCTCCGTGTAGTAGTCCCTACGACTCCACTAGGCTCCACTTGAAGAAGGTGCAAGCTTCCTACGCGATCTTCGTGCTGAAGATGATCCATCCAAAGCTCCGCTAATTCAAGCTACCTCTTCACTAAACTCTTTAGTGAAGAAAACACACTGCACCCAAGTGCTAATTAAGTGTAGGATGGTGAAGTAGGGGGTTTGTTTGCTCACTAGGGTTCTCACAAGCCCTAGGTTTCACAACTCATGTGAGTGTTAGGGCTTGGAGGAGGTGAGGAGGAAAATGAAGAGAGCTAGAGAGTAAAGAGCTCAAGTGAGGAAAAAAATGAACAACTCAAGAAATAACCAAGTGCAGAATGACTTTGATAATTCCTCACTTATTGAAGCATGGAATTTATTTCAATAAATAAATTGAACCATGTTTCAATAGTGCAAGCAAATGAATAGAGAAACATAAAAGCTATGCTTCACCCCATCCCTCATTTTCCACTTCATTTATATTTTTCACAAAAATAGAAAATCCTACCATGCTTCTTAATATATATATTTACACATATCAAATATATATTAATATATATATTAAGAAAATAATTAGTGAGCTAATAATATTAGTTAATATATATAATTATATCAAATATAAATATATATAATGTTATTAAATCAACACTTGATTCAATAATCCGGCTATATCACATATAACCGACTAATATCATTTATCTATATATCACATTATCAAATCAACACATAATTCGATAATCTGGTTATATCACATATAACCTGACCGATATCAGATAACCGCCAAATTAGAATATGGTATCATATACTCGTATTTAATCAGGCCCCCCGCACATATCAGCATATGTGCCCTACTTCGTTTCGCTTAAACTATAAAGCCTCTGTGTGGGACTCTAAAGACTCGTCAATACGCCAGCAGTAGGTGATGATCATATCAGTTACCCACAAGCCGTCAGCGGTACTAGCTGGACGTAACGGCTACCCACGTATTGAACGAATAAAAGATCAACAAGCAAGCTTGTCCAAACTCCCATGAAGCCTATAAGTAACGCTTACCGTACAGTCCGGTCTCTTCTTCTGATATGTCGCATATTGAGTCTAGGGGTGTAATCGTCAAACCCCAGTAACTAGATAAGTCATGCTGATGTATGGCTCATAACGGTTCGAGAAACTACTGATAACACCTACCAGTAAATCTCATTAGCCCTGGCCAGGGACTTACTGTTATAGCCAATCGAGTATAGAGCAACATCAACTCCCAATACCGGGAGAGGCGAAACCCCTCCTATTGCTCATTGCTTCCATATGACTCGGGACTGTACCTAAAATCCACCTGTTTGCACGACTCCTTTGAGCCGTGTGGTAGGGAGAAAATCAAAGCACAGTAGGAACTACACAAGACTCTATGACGATTTTGGGTCTACAGACTAACCTGTACCAGTGTTACAAAAGAACTACTATCTGACGATAGGTATAGTACTAACTAGGAGTTCTCGGCGATTCCTGTTCAGTGTACCCATTCTCTAATGAGCACCTGTGTACAATTTTTGATGTCAAACACCAATGCTTATGGGATTAACTATCACCCAATACAGGGTCAAGAAACGTACACACTAGTCTATTTTGGAATATCAATGCCCTGTCTCGATACTCTCTCGACTAGGAACAATTAAAGGATGTGCTTATGGACTACACAAGTCCCAGTAGTATGATCCGCATCATAATCCTGGTAGTCAAGCAAACATCCTAAGGGCTTTATCAACATGTATCAGAGAGAGTATAATAATACTAGTGTACATGTTAAGATAAAGAGCAACCAGATAGCATACTATCATGTCGAGTAAGAAAGTCCTCTCTATATATGTCCAAGCATCCACTATATCATACAATAATGGCCTCTATGGCATACATATTCCTAACACTTGCCTGAATAGACATTGGCCCACATACATCACTGTGTATGAGTCCTAGGAGCCCAGTGGCTCTTTCTTCATGCCAAGTGAATAGAGTTTTGGTCATCTTTCCTTTGATGCATGATTGACAAGTTGTATATGATTGATATCTAAACGGATCTAAATATCCATTTTTATATAACTTAGTTAATCATGTTTCATTGATATGACCAAGTCTACAATGCCATAAGAAAGGTTGATTTGATTATGGAGCCTTTCTTTTTAGCGTGTTTTGGACGTTGAAAACTTGATATTGATTAAGAACGTATATTCCATTATTCAGTGTACTCGACCCAATCATTTTATGATTTAGGTGAATGTTTATGACATTGCTTTCAAGTGCAAAATTATATCCTTTACTAGATAACAAAGATACATATATAATATTACACATCATACTGGGTACACAAAAGTAGTTATGCAATAACAAAATATGTCCACTCATCAATCCTATGTGACATTCTCCCTCTGCAACAGCATCTACACTTGTTCCTGTTGGGTTACGATAGCGCCCTGGCCATCTACCGTGGCTGGTGCGGAGCAAAAACTGGCGTTTAAAAATTTTGGCGCTAACGAATACATCAAGATAGAACCATAAACCAATACTCGCAAACTATAGCTAATCTACTATGATAGAGATGTTATACCGAATGAACCAAGTCCTTCGGTGTTCAACCATCTTCCCAAGCTCCTTGTGAAACGACTCTGTTTTAATGTACAAAATTTTCTTAGAGTTAATGTACCGAATGGAGTATTTGCAAGTCTAAGCATACTTTAAGTATTATTTTGTTTGAAAAACAACAAGAAATAACTTGTAGCTTATTGGTAAAGCCTTGCACTGTTGTGACGTAGCTCCTGCGTTCGAATCCCCCCATCCACATATTATTTTTACTGATTTTTCTTTTAAACGTTTTGGAAGCCCAAAAGTTTACACGTGCAATACACGTAAAAATGAAAAGTCAGATTAAATAAACATGTGGAATATATTATACGAATAGACCCCGACACGTGGCAAGAATCCCACACCCCACCTCAACCAAACGACCGGCGAGATAGGTATAAGGGCCAGCGCCGCCGGGCCCAACCGTTGGGAATGCTCCAATATTTTGAACCCTAGTCGTTTGACCCACCCCATTAATCCTCTTCTGTTAGTTTTTCCTGAAATTAAACAGAGAATTAAAAATGAGCATTAATCCAAGTTTAAATGCATTTTTAATTCCATTCTTCAATCCTCAAAACCCTAATTTCTCTTATAAATAACACATCACATCCTAGCCCTCTCCATTCTGAAATCCATTATCAAAAATCCTCAAATTTTTCCAAGTCAAAGAAGTGTACAAGTGGAGTTAGCCCAAGGTTACTTTCCGGCGATAATTCGGGACAATTCTGGTGACACCGCGACTCCATAAAGTTTCCATCTTGTTCCCATACTTCCCTCTCTCTTTTCAAACCATAAGTCCCCTTTCACATATCAAAACTATCTCTTTTCAAATGACGTCGGTAAGTGGAGTTACCCGACTTTTAAATTCTATTATCTTTAAAATAACAATTTTTCTTAGGAAACAATTATTCAAATTATTATACCTTGCTTGTTAAACATTAACTAAAATCTTAGAAACCAATTTCACTATAAAACTCCATGTAAAACAATTTCTATTACACTTTTACGTTTAAATACCACAAACTCTACATACGACATCTTTTATCATATTTGCTTGTAATACCTTTAGAAAAATCTCACGAGGTAATGATCTACCTCTCACAACACACATCTTGACATAGCACAATTGCTTGAAAACAATATTTTGGGACAAATACGAATTTACATTTAAATACCATAAACTATTAAAAACCATATTCTTTAAATTGTTTTAATTAAATTCCTTACGATTATATCTCTACAACCCACTTTTGGGGAATACGATTTGGTTGGTGCTGGTTATCGCACATCCATCGAATTAGTAGGGCGAGATGCAGATCTTCTCACGGAGCATACAATCTCGATGGAATTTTTAATACAATTTTTAAGAAAAACGTGAATTTCTATTTAATAAATAAAATTTATTTTTAATAATTATATATAATATTATCAAACCATTTATTTTAAATATATATAATAAATTCCATGAAGAATCACAAGTTTCATGAAAATACCATCAAGAATCCATACAAGTAAAATTTACACAAAAATACCATATATTATTCAAGCTACGTATTTATTCACTAGAATACCTAACTTTTAAAATTTACATCCATGAAAACCCTAAATACGATAAATAAATACTTGAGGATTATTTTGAAATTATACTAAAACTATTTTTCATAAAACCCCCTCAAGTTATATTAATTTATATTAAGGATCCTAGTAAATATAGGTTTAAGCGGGACCAATTCTCTTGAGCCTCAGTGAGCCGGAGAAAGTGGGTGCTTGCCTATTTAAGGTAGAAAACTAAAACGGGGTTATTAATGGTAATTGGCTTGGAAAAAGTCAAAAATCCTGCCGTTCATGTGCAGCAGTTACTGATAACTCCAAAGTCTAATTCAGGAATCCAATTCTATTTAAGTGTCTGACTCAGACAGAGTCTTAGTCTAATCTGAATACAATTCCAACCTACATCCAATTCAAATATAACTCTAATACAACATGAATCTATATATACTGGAACTTGAACATGAATACCGGAATACTATCAAATATCAACATGACTCGACTGGACCGAACCATGGATATATATATTCACTTGACCACATGAGTATCCATTTATATCCTTATCCATTTACATGAACAATTTATACAATGATTTCGGCAAGTCTCATACAACAAATCAATACAATCAATACAAAATACATTACGGGGTTTTAAGGGGTAGACTGGTACGGAATGTGTTAAAAGTGGCACGATGATGGTCACTATAATACACCTAACCTGAACATCCATTGCCGTTGCCCTGTGGGTTTTGATGGGGCCTTGTACTTCATATTGTAGGAAAGCCTAGCACGACAACAATGTTTCGGGAGGTATCGTCCATGCCATTTTAAAAAATTTGTAATGCTAAACAACCCTAACCCTATAATCTTCACTAGAGATTTAGACAATACAACATGTAAACAACTTTACATCTAAGTGAATATAGAATACAACCTTTGTAGACCGGTCCTTCACTTCAATAGCTCCGTGTAGTAGTCCCTTCGCTCAAAGTAGTGATCTTTCGGACTCAAGAATGGCTCCACAAGATGAAAGGAACGAGCTTGCACGAAGTCTTCGAGGCCGAAGATGATCTACGTCGAGAAGACACTAACCCAAACTACCTCATCACTAATTAAAGATTACTGAAGCTAACACCTTAAACTAAGTGGCTAATCTAGTAGAGGATGATGAAGTAGGATTTTTGCTCACTTTAGAATTAATTTTCTTACTATTATTCTTTTCCTCTCAAAAACCTAGAGAGCTATGCTCTTGATGAAGAAGAAGATCAAGAGATAATGTTATAGCAACCATGGGTGAGAAAATATCTCATATAACTCATGTAGAGACTTAACTATGGATTTAGATAATGATTGGGTTAATAAATATCTAGTGTAAGACAAAACTAGTGGACTAAGTCAATGGTTCTATAAGTTTCCACTAAGCTCAACCATGTGACTAATTTCCAACTAATATTTGATTTAATCTAAATAAATAGGTGTAAGTCTCATACACCCATGTAGTATGTATCATCAAACATGACACAAAAAGAAATACAATTAATATATATCACATATATATTAAATGCATAAGTGAGAAGAGAAATGCTTAAGCGAGCTAATATTAGTTAATGTAAATTAATATATCAAATATATAATTATATATTAAATCATTAAATCAACACTTGATTTAATAATCCGGTTATATCTCACATGACCGACTAATATTATTTGTATCAACTTATCGAATCAACACTTGTTCGATAACCCGGCTATATCTCATATAACCGACCGATATCATAAATCGCGAGAATAGAATACGGTATCACATACTTGTATTAATCTCGGTCCCGCACACATCACATATGTGCTCCTACTCCGTTTTGCCTGAGCCAGTAACCTCTATGTAGGACTCTAAAGACTCGTCAATACGCCGGCAGTAGGTGATGATCATATCAGGCACCCATAAGCCGTCAGCGGTACCAGCTGGACATAACGGCTACCCGGGTATTCAGCGATCAGAAGATCAACAAGCAAGCCCGCTCTAACTCCTGTAAAGCCTGTCAGTAACACTACCGTACAGTCCGGTCTTTTCGTCTGATATGTCGCATATCTAGTCTAGGGGTGGTAAACGTCAGACCCCAATAACCGATAAGTCATGCCGATGTGAGGCTCATAACGGGTCGAGAAACTACTGATAACACTTACCAGCAAATCTCCATATCAGCCCTGGCCAGGGACTTCCTGTTATAGCTAATCGAGCACAACGCAACATCAACCCCTAATACCGGGAGAGACGAATCACCTCCTATCGCTCATTGCCTCCATGTGATTCAGGACTGTACCCAAAAGCCACCGTTTTGCATGTTCTCTTGAACGTGGTAAGGTAGAAATCAAAGCACGGTGGGAATCACACAAGAATCTATGGCGATCTCGGGTCTACAGACTAACCTGTACCAGTGTCACCAAAGAATTGCTATCTGACGATAGGTATAATACCAACTAGGATTTCTCGGCAATTCCGTTCAGTGTATCCAGTCTCCACTGAGCACCCGTATACCATCTTTGATGTCAAACACCAATGGATGTGGGATCATCCATCGCTCATCATATGGGTCAAGAAGCGTATACGCTAGTCTACTCTGGAATATCGATGCCTTGTCTCGATACACCCTCGACTAGGAACAATTGTAGGATGTACTTGTGGACTACCTTTGGCCCTACTAGTATGATCTCCATCATAGTCCTAGAGTCAAGTACACATCCTAAAGGCTTTATCAACATATGAGAGCAAGACAGTATCACAATACAAGTCAACATGTTAAGACAAAAATCAACCAGATAGCATACTATCATGTCGAGCAAGAAAGTCCTCTCTATATATATCCAAGCATCCACTATAATATACATCACATGTACAATAATGGCCTCTAGGGCATACATATTACTAAAAATCTCCCACTTGCACTAAGGCCAGTTGTTGTAGTATCTTATAGCCAACATCCTGAAAAGTCTCTCAAATCAAACATCGTCTAATTCTCTAGCCTGTCTCTGATACTCCTGTAGGAAAGACTAGCACGACAACAAGGTTTCGGGAGGTATCGTCCATGCCATTTTCAAAAAAAATTCATGCTAAACAACCCTAACCCTACTTCATCATCCTCTACTAGATTAGCCATTTAGTTTAGGGTGTTAGCTTCACTAATCTCTTATTAGTGAAGATGTAGCTTGGGTTAGTGTCTCCTCAACGTAGATCATCTTCGGCCTCGAAGAATTCATGCAAGCTCGTTCCTTTCATCTTGTGGAGCCATTCTTGAGTCCAGCAGATCACTACTTGGAGCGAAGGGACTACTACAAGGAGCTATTGAAATGAAGGACTGGTCTACAAAGGTTGTATTCTATATTCACTTAGATGTAAAGTTGTTTACATGTTGTATTGTCTAAATCTCTAGTGAAGATTCTAGGGTTAGGGTTGTTTAGCATGACAAATTTTTGAAAATGGCATGGATGATGCCTCCCGAAACCTTGCTGTCATGCTAGGCTATTCTACAGTGGTATCAGAGACATGCTAGAGAATTAGACGATATTTGTAGAATTATGAAACCGAAACAACTCCGAAACACCAGAAATAAAAACCTAGTTTCTGTCAAATTTTTAAGTCGTCGAATTTTTTTTATGCAACTGCAGAATGTTACATGAGATGTAATATGAACACCATACCAATACGAACCCCATCCACCGGATTTGACCCGACGAGATAGCCTTAAAGTCCGTCTTGGCCCGCCCAATGTTATTATTTCGGGTTAGTTTTGGTTTTGTGTTCTGGTCTTTGGATTTTAGTGTTTCAGGTGTTGCTTGTTTTTGCTGAAATTACATGAGATGTTAACTTTCTGTAAAGGCAATTCGGAGTGTTTCGTAGTCGTAATTCTAACTTTATTTCGGGTTATTTAGACGGTGTTAAAAAGTTCAATCTAATATCAAATACCCACTTTAACCCTCGATGGAAATTTTCCAAGAGTTGGATTTTTCTAAGTTAAAGAATATTCAAAAATCATGCAAGTAATGCGATAGACCCTCTAGAAGAACGAAACCCTAACTCGATTCTATAACCGTAAAAACCGCCGCCGAACCCTAGGATTTGCGGTAGTTCCACGGCGCCATTGGTGAGGCAAGGGTTGACCTTTCTACGGTTGGTCCATAGGTACTGTGGCATGTTCTGAGTATTTTTAAACTGTGTTCAAGTGTTGAGCTCTTTGGGAAATTTTGGGTGTTTGTTGATTCGATCGGAATGTTTAACATCGTCTAGCTATTTATGGAATGTGATACAATATTTGGAATTCATATTGTTAGGTATGAAATCCGAAGTATGTGATATTTCGGGTTTATGATGTCTAAGGTGATTGTGGATTCCAAATGTTGTAATTTGACATTTTTCTTTTCTGTGACCATAAGTGTAATATGTGGTGTATCACCGGTTTTGTTGCTATATGTTAACGACAATTGGGATACGCATATTTACTTACGTTGATGACATGTGATGTTATGTGTTGTTGGGATATGTTATATTGGATCGTCGTGTTTTGAATAGCCGAGGGTTTTTATGTGAGATGAGAGATTTTCATTTTTATTCATGTAAAAGTTTGTATGTAATATTCTTTTATTGGGGCACTTCCGGTTGAGGATGATTTCACCATTGTTGTATATTATTTACTTTTCCGCATTAGGATAGACCCAAGGAGGGGAGCACAAGTAATCGGGTTCTAGTGTCCAGTGGGAGACCATCTCGAGGAGTCGAGACCGCGTCTCCTAACTCTAGAATTGGTAGGATTGCTTGCCACTCTTGTTGAGGTCTAGAGATTTGGGTTTGGCTATTCATCGTGACCGTGGAATCCGTGTTTTATACTGGCTTAATTTAAAACACGTAATTCCTAGTATATCCAATATTTCATATGTTATCTTCTGCTACTGATATTCTGTGATGTGATCACTTTATATGCGTGAGACGAATGCTTTATTATTATATATATGATATATAATAAACGTTGTTTATGCTTTGCACCCGCGCTAGTCCCGCCCTGCTATGCTGTTAGTTAAGTAACCTAACGGTGCATAACGGGACACTATGGCGAATGCGGATGGCATAAACGTACGTTGTATTTTCGTTTCTTCTGTGATGCTTAGGAAGCATAAATGATGGGACTTCATTAATGAGATTAATGAAAAAGAAAGAAACCTAAAAAGATGTTGTGGAATCAAATTTTCAAAAAGGGTAGCTCTAGTTTTTGCTTTGCATAGCGGTATTCCTTGTAGAATATCCAACACCTTATTCGATGAGGAAAGAGTCGAGATCCCTTTATCGGGAGTGACCTCTTTAGCAAAAGCTAGCAGATACTACAACCAACACAGTTTCATTTTTGATTGATTTTTTAGTTCATGCTTTGCATAGTGGTATTTGTGAAATATCCTGCACCTTATTCGATAAGGATATAGCCGAGATCTTTTCACCGGGAGTGACCTCTTTAGCAAAACTAGAAAAAGCCTTAAAAACACTCCTTTTCAAAATCACTTGTTTCTACAACTATATCAAATTCAAAGCGTTAAAGGTTTTCTTAAAAACCATCCACAACCCTCCGTCATTTTAGGAAGTAGAGTATTTAGTATTCGTGCTACATTTGTTGACCATAGTTAAGACGTAGTGTACGGTAGCTAAGTGATGTCTTCTTACATAGAATATGATGCAATTAATTAGGACAGTCATGTGACTTTGTTGACCATAGTTAAGGGTCATGCGGGTGGGTTTAATTAATCACGAAATGACGGGAAGAACTTGACTAGTGCTTATGATTTATTGACCATAGTTAAGGTCATAAGTCACTAGGGGTAAAAACCACATCGTGAATTTCAACAGTTGAAATTTGCAATGAGATTGCATACCTTCTATGAGATAGTTGGATCCCGATACCCACTGTGAGTAAAGAGTTACTCCTGGGAGAGTTTTACACATCACAATTAGCCGAACAAGTAGGTGTCTAGAAAAATGTTAACGGGGTTACGCCCCTGGGAAAACAAGGTTTATTTTAATTAGGTCCGTGCGAAAGCACGGGGAACCTCCCTCAAAATACCGACACTGGCCTGGCTGAAAGATTGGCGAACTTGTAAGGTGTAATTAATCCCGATTAGTCTTATTTTTTAGGGTTTGAAGGAAGATTTGATAAAAACAGTGGGAGCCATCATGATTAGATAAGATAATAACCAATCTAATCTTGCAAGAGCATACGCTAAGTGTTTTTTTCTCTCTCTCCAGATACCGACCATGTCAGGCCTTAATCAAGATGATAATATGGATGTATTGACCGAATCCGCTTGTTATACTGAGCTGGGGATCATTGGTTCCGCTCCAACTAATAATTGTTATAAGTCCGAGCAGGAAATAGGAAAATATCCGGATTTCCACACTACCCAAAAGAAGAATAAGCATGTTGATGCATCTTCTTCGGGTGTGTTAGTTACCGAGAACTGTTTCTCAGTACACTCTACGTCCTGGGTATTAGATACTGGATCGGGATCCCACACATGTAATATGTTGCATGGGCTAAGGAAAGGTAGAGAACTGGGAATAGGAGATCATTCTCTAAAAGTAGGGAATGGTGCAAGTGTTGTAGCCAAAGCAGTTGGTGAATATCACCTTGTATTACCAAATGGCAATACTTTGATCTTGAACGAATATTATTACGTGCCCTCTATGATATACAATTTAATATCAATTTCTTTATTAGATAAAGAAGGATATAACTTTGTAGTAGAGAATAATGTTATGAACATTTACCTAAATCAAGTGTTGATTGGGTTTGGTGCGTTATGTAACGGTTTATACGTTCTGAATCAAAACACAGTTCTTAATGTACAGAACACACACAAGAGGAAGAGCTCAGAAATGAATGAATCCTTCTTGTGGCATTGTAAACTAGGTCATATCAATGCGACACGACTAGCTAAGTTACATAAGGATGGATATTTGAATCCGTTCGAATTATCATCTTATGAAACTTGCCACTCATGTCTCAAAGGAAAAATAACCAAAACTCCATTTACTGGACACAGAGAAAGAGTTACGGAACTCTTGGGAATGATACATAGTGATGTATGCAGTCCCATGTCTACACATGCTAGGAATGGTTCCTCATACTTCATTACATTCACCGACGATCTCTCAAGATACGGACATGTGTTCCTGTTGAAACACAAATCTGATGCTTTTGAAAAATTCAAAGAATATAAGCATGAAGTTGAGAACCAGACGAGTAAAAGTATTAAAATCCTACGATCTGATCGGGGAGGAGAATACTTGAGCACGGAATTCCGTGTTGTGCTGTGGTGTATACGGAGGAGTAAGCTGAGAGAGAATGGGATTCTCTCTCAGCTTACTCCTCCGTATACACCACAGCACAACGGTGTATCGGAGCGGAGGAATCACACCCTATTGGATATGGTGCGCTCTATGATGAGCACTGCTGAGTTACCTATTTCCTTTTAGGGTTATGCGCTTGAGATATCAGCATACCTATTGAATAGAGTTCCAACCAAATCAGTGCCTACCACTCTATATGAGATATGGAATGGGAAGAGACCATCTCTTAAACAAGTTAAGATGGGGTTATCCGCTTATGTTAAAAAGCAAAATCCGGATAAGCTAGAGGCAAAATCCGCTTTGTGTAAGTTTATGGGATATCCAAAGGACTCCTATGGATAAATCTTCTACCACGGTGAGGAACAAAAGGTGTTTGTTTCTTAATATGCCACCTTTTTAGAAAAGGAATTTTTTATAAAAGAAATTAGTGGCGAAGAGGTAGAGCTGGAAGAAGTTTCAACCACACAAACTACAACAGATGATTTGGTAGAACCGGAGGATTCAATAGTCCCCAACGAACCTCAGCCTCTCCGCCGATCTAGTAGGGTTCCTCATCCACCTGAGAGATACTTCAGTTTTCTCATTGATGGTGAGAGCGAGGATTGTATCATGGTAGATGATGACCCAACTAGTTTCGAGCAGGCCATCATGACTGGGGACTCTGTGAAATGGCTGGATGTAATGCGATCTGAGATGGAATCCATGTACACCAACAAATTATGGACTTTGGAAGATGCTCCTGAAGGGGTAAAACCCATCGGGAGCAAGTGGATCTTCAAGAAGAAATTTTGTGTAGATGGAAAAGTTAAGACTTTTAAAGCTAGACTTGTTGCAAAAGGTTTTTGTCAACGACCAGGTGTAGATTATGATGAAACCTTTTCTCCAGTGGTTATGCTTAAGTCCATTCGGATCCTACTTGCTATCACTGCATACCATGACTACGAAATCTGGCAGATGGATGTTAAGACCGCCTTTCTAAATGGTGATTTAGAAGAGAGCGTGTACATAACTCAGCCAGAGGGCTTCGTGGACAGTGGGAGCAGCAGAAAGGTGTGCAAGATACTTAAATCCATCTACGGGTTAAAGCAGGTATCGCGGAGTTGGGACATCTGTTTTGATGTGGTAGTCAAAGAGTTTGACTTCATCAAAAACGTAGATGAACCTTGTATATACAAGAAGGTGGCAGAGAGTAAGGTTGTCTTCCTCGTATTGTACGTGGATGACATACTCTTGATAGGAAATGATGTTCCTATGCTGCACTCGGTCAAGCTCTTCTTATCATAAAGATTCTCAATGAAAGATCTAGGTGATGCCTCCTACATCTTAGGGATTAAGATCTATAGAGATAGATCTAAATGGATACTGGGATTGTCCCAATCCAGGTACATAGACACCATACTAAAGAGGTTTAGTATGGAAGATTCCAATCGTGGGAATTTACCCACGATCACAGGACTCACTCTCTCCAAAGAGATGTCTCCCAACACTGATTTGGAGAGAGCTCGCATGCAAGAGATACCCTATGCTTCGGCAGTGGGCTCTATCATGTATGCGATGTTATATACCAGACCCGATGTAGCATTCTCACTGAGTGTAGTGAGTAGGTATCAAGCAGATCCAGGAGAGAGTCATTGGATAGCTGTGAAGAACATTCTCAAGTTCTTGAGAAGGACTAAAGAGATGCTCTTGGTGTATGGTAACGGTGAACTCCAGGTGGAGTCCTTTACCGATTCGAGCTTCCAGAGTGATAAGGACGACTCTAAGTCGGTCTCGGGATTTGTCTTTACCCTCAATGGAGGGGCGGTTTGTTAGAAGAGTTCCAAGCAAGAAACCGTGACAGACTCGACGATGGAGGATGAATACATCGCTGCCAACGATGCTACCAAAGAGGCTGTCTAGATGAAGAAGTTCATAAACGAACTTGGTGTGGTTCCGTCCATCGAGCATCTAATACCTTTGTATTGTGATAACAATGGAGTTGTGGCTTTGGCCAAGGAACCCAGGTCCCATCAGCAATCTAGGCATATTCTGAGGCGGTATCACCTGATCTGGGAGATAGTTGATCGCCGGGAGATCGAGGTCTGGTGAGTTGACACGAAGCATAACACAGCGGATCCACTCACAAAGGCCATATCCCAGATACAATTTGAGAGACTCTTCGGGATGTTGGGTATGAGATAATACAACAACTGGCCTTAGTGTAAGTGGGAGATTGTTAGTTATATGTATGCCCTAGAGGCCATTATTGTACATGTGATGTATATTATAGTGGATGCTTGGATATATATAGAGAGGACTTTCTTGCTCGACATGATAGTATACTATCTGGTTGCTCTTTGTCTTAACATATTGACTTGTATTGTGATCTCTAGTGAAGATTCTATGGTTAGGGTTGTTTAGCATGACAACCCTAACCCTAAAATCTTCACTAGAAATCACAATACAAGTCAACATGTTAAAACAAAGAGCAACCAGATAGCATACTATCATGTCGAGCAAGAAAGTCCTCTCTATATATATCCAAGCATCCGCTATAATATACACCACATGTACAATAATGGCCTCTAAGGTATACATATAACTAACACATATACCTCAGTCCACAGAGCAAGTTGGGCTCCTCTCGTATACACTGGCACATTCTGTACCAAGCTACAAACAACTACATTAACATAACAAACATAACCATATATACTTTACCTGTTCTATTCTTTGTCTATGCTTCTTTATCTTTTGGGACTTACCGAGCGATTGTTCGTTGACGTCATTCCTTTTCCCTTCTTTCTTTGGAATGTTGTCAGGAGGACCCGACTCTCTGTAGATCAAGCCCAGCCAGGATGATTTGGAGCAGTTCATTGAGGACCCAGAGCTCTAGTTCACTTGTATATACTTTTCCTTTCAGTTCATGCCATTGTTGAGGCATTACATTTGTATTTACTTTCTAGTGTATTGTAAAGAATGTTTAATCAATAAAAAAGTTGCTATTGATTTATATCTTTTGTCATTTCTTGTGTACATTTATTATATTGCTTATTTATGCTTAATGTATTTACTTCTGAGTAAACATGCCACGGGCCTCGTTACGTCTCCTTACCCGTACTCTGGGAAGCGGGACGTGACAGGTTTTGTTGGCGGCTCATGCAGGTCAGTTCTGCATGAAGTCATACCATGCAGGTCATTACTGCATGTAAACCTAAGCAATATATTATAAGAATTAAAAGAATCAGCAACTAAACGTTCTTTACATTTCATATTTCTTGAATCTATCCTAACCCTATTTTTCTTTCAAGGTTATGGATTCACCGAACAACACGAGCACCAATGTGAACGACAACACCACACTACCACCTCTTCCACTTACACCCACTGTAGCAGCTTCTATTAACGAGAAGACGGTATTGCTCAAGGCGATCAAGAGCCTCTTAGAGAGACAGCAGCAGCAGACTGCTATCCTAATGAATCGCCCCGAAGCCGAAGCACCTGGAGTGAAACAATTCTGAGCATTGCACCCTAAACAATTCTGTGGGAAAGAGAGCCCTTTGGAAGCAGAGGAATGGGCTCAGTCAATCGAAGACGACCTGGCAGCAGCACAGATGTCAGAGATCGCTTGGGTAAGAGTAGCAAAGCTGTAACTAACTGACAATGCCAGGGTATGGTGGAAGGCGGAAGAAAGCCGTCTTGCCCAGCCGATCGAATGGAGGATTTTTTGCGAGATGTTCGACGCGAAATATTTTCCCGAGACTGCCCGTTTTGATATGGAACAACAATTCATCCACTTACAACAAGGCTCTATATGGAGAAAATCTGTGGATGAGTATGATGCCGAGTTCAACATGTTGAGCAGGTAATATATGTCTTAAATATTCGAATTTCTAATATCACATAGTACACAGCTAACACATGATCGCAACAGGTTTGCGGCCCATCTCATACCGACTGCTGAGATCAGGGCCAGACGATTTTAGTAAGGGTTTGACCCGGAGATCTAAGCTGCATTAGCTACAGGGGATTTCCCAACCCATGATTTGGCTTTGAAGGCTGCCCAAAGATATGAGGCAGTGGTGAAGAAGAAGGGCAGACCTCAATTTGCCTGTGTGAAGCGCTCTGCTACTCAGATAGCAGGAGGAGCCTTTTCCAGGCCACCGTTTGTACCCAGGAGATTGGGAATACCTTTTAACCGGACTAATCCAGATTTTTTCTTCTATTGCAAAAGAAATGGACACCTGGCGAAAGATTGCAGGCATGCAAATCGCCTATGCTTAGTCTGTAGCTCATCCACTCATGATATTAGATCTTGTCCTCATAGATACAATCCAAACCCTGCACCCAGACCAGCAATCACCTATCCACAGCGGCCAGCTATCCAGGCACCTGCTCCTCGACTTGCTCTCCCAGCTCCACCTCCTCATGGACTTACTGCACCTCCTCCTCGTCAGTTCCATCATGCACAAAGGAATCTACCTCAAGGACAGAGGAACGGACAGAGGAATGCTCCCCCAGCAGGGAGGAATGTGCTTAGGCGACAGGCTTTCACAATGACTGTGGAAGAAGCTGAAGCCACTGGCCAAGTCATCACCGGTAACTGCCTTTCTTTCAAAACTTTCTTTCAACCTTTATACATATCAAAGTATCTTTTTCTATACCTAAACATGTTCCACACAACTTAGGTACAATCTTAGTAGCCTCATTTCCTGCACTAGCACTCTTTGATACTGGAGCATCACATTGCTTTATGTCACAACGGTTCATCCGAACCCATGCGATTCCAGTTAAACCGCTCGTATCTAGCTGGAATGTCAGTTCAGGGAATGGCATTCTAAAGGCAACTTTAGGATACGACCTGAGTCTAGTGGTCGTCTGCAGTAGAGAATTTTATGCTGACTTCAAGGTGCTGGACATACCGAACTTTGACGTAGTCTTGGGTATGGATTGGCTAGGAACTTTTTACGCTACCATTGGAGGGTAATGTTCGAGATTCTAGACCATCCGGTCTTTTATTTCAAGAGTGGAGACCATACACTGGAGCCTAGCACATACAAAGCTAAACCAAAGAAAGCCGTGGTTTCAACATTACAAGAAGAAGCAGAATCGAAACCAGAGGTAGTTCGAGAGTTCGACGATGTATTTCCTAAAGACATATCAGGTTTGCTTCCCGATCGAGCTCTTGAATTCAGTATTGACTTAGTACCTGGTGCACAACCGGTAATTAAAGCACCGTATCGATTAAGTCCAGAAGGATTGAAGGAGATTCGTACTCAGCTGGACGAACTTCTGCAGAAAGGGTGGATTCGTCCCAATACTTCAAGTTGGGGATCTCCGTTTTGCTTGTGAAGAAGAAGGAAGTTCATACAGAATGTGCATTGACTACCGAGCTCTGAACGAAGTCACGATAAAGAACAAGTATCCGCTACCGTGAATCGATGATCTGTTCGATCAGCTAAGTGGGTCTTGCGTTTTCTCAAAACTAGATCTTCGTTCGGGTTATCATCAGGTGAAGGTCAAAGAGTCTGATATTCCGAAGACGTCATTCAGGACTCGCTATGGTCATTATGAGTTTCTCGTGATGCTATTTGGAGTGACTAATACACCAGTCATATTCATGAATCCGATGAACCAAATTTTCCGAGAGTACCTGTTGGGTTGTGGCAGCGCCCCGGCCGTCTTTCCGAGGCCAAATGTGGAACAAAAACTTTTTACGAACTGGCGCTAACCGCATCCGAATCCCGGATCGTTCCATTAACCGTAAACTAGAAAACTGAAAAAGGTGGTTCAGAGATTATACCGATCGATCCGTGTCCTTCGGTCTTTAACCTCTGCCCCTAGCATGTTGCGGATGCACCGGCGAAGCTCGCTCTCCAATCTCGCTCTTCGCCGAAAACTGTGCCACATCAACGAATCTTTATACGGGCTCCCGCCTCTGAACCGAGGCAACTCGGACACGAAGTTTGCTAGCCGACGTGTCCAAGAATGATATAGAGATGATGTAGAATACTGTCTCAAATCATCCAAGTGAATGGATGAAGGGTTAATCGAAGTTGCCATTTGGATTGAGAATGGATAAGAGCTTGAGGAAATAAGCTATTGATTTTTGCAAGAATGAATCTCTTTCTTTTGCAACCAAATGAATCAATCTCCTTACACCAAAAAAAAATGCTCTGCCCATTTTCTTGTGCTCGGCCAGGGAAAGATAGAGGAGGAAGGGGGTGAGCACAAGCAAAAGAATGGGGTGATCATAAGGAAAAAATGTCACAACAATGTCTTTCTCAATCCAATCACATTAATAGAACCAATAATGCAGCAAAAAGAAGTCAAGCTCATCTAGAAACATCAAAGAAGCTACTGGAGCCCCACAACCACAGAGAAACCCCTCCCTACAATAATTCGAAATTTGCAAGAAACCCCCTCCTCACAAAAATTCAGCCATGGAGAAAAGACAGAAGGCATGGCCAAAAAGAATGCAAACTGGCAACTTCAAAAAGCAATCCGGTAACAAAATTACAGGATAACTCCGCAACTGTATATACAAACCCGCATTTGTATTCCGACCGAATACAAATGCAATGAGATAAAATCTACACAGTATAATACTTGGATCCGGCTTAAACCAAAGCCCGCTAGTATTATCCGTTCGAACCGTGACACGTGCACAAGTGCATGTATACGTTCGAACCCTGCCATAAAACCATACGGCTTCTACAACATTTCGCCCGAACTGGGAAACTTTCTGTGGGGGACTCTAAAGACTCGTCAATACTCTGGCAGTGGGTTAAACCACAAGCCGTCAGTGGTACTAGCTGTATGTAACGGATGCCCATGTACTGAGTGAAAGGGAGTCTGATGAGCGAGCTCATCCTGGAACCCTACTGAGCCTATGTGTGACAATATCCGTACAGTCCGGTCCGTTCGTCTATGAGTATCGCATATCGGGATTACGGAGCTGGTAAACGTCAGACCCCCAAAAGCGGTATAAGTCGTGTCGGAGTGTAGTACAAAACACCTGAGATACTACTGGAATACCTACCAGTAAATCTCGCTTACCATGGCCATAGATTTTATGTAGTGGCTCTCCAAGACACAGCACGATCTCACTCCCAACGTTTGGAGAGACGATTCCCCTGCCGATCCGCTCACTGCCTCCATATGGCTCGGGACTGTACCCAACTAAAACCTGTTTGCACGACTCCTTTGAGCCGTGGTAGGGTAATAATCAAAGCACAGTGGGAACTCACACGAGATAAATGACGATCTCAGGTCGATAGACTAACCAGTACACATGTCACCTGGGAATTGCTATCTGACGACAGGTTCCAAAAACCAGCTAGCATATTCCCGGCGAGTCATGTCCGGTGTACTCATAACCCAATGAGCACCTGTATACATCTTAGGTGAACTAACTGACACCAATGGCTTGTGAGACCGGCCATCGCCCCTCGTCGGGGTCTCGACTGTATACACTAGTCTACTCCGGAGTATCGATGCCCTATCTCGAAACTCCCACGACTAGGGACCACATTTAAGGATATGCTTATAGACTACCCTACTCTCACGTATATGATTGCCATCATACTGTTGGTAGTCAAGCAAGAATCCTATGGGCTCTATCAACGTGCAATAGTGATATATCATGTCACCTAAAGCAGTACACGTTTGATAAAGATAAACCAGATAGCATACTATCATCTCGAGTAAGACTGTCCTACCGGTATATGTCCTCCCTCAATCATTTCAATCACGTGCCTGCGATCCAATAATTGACTTTGAGGGCACTATATCCAACAATCTCCCACTTGCACTTAAGGCTAATTATTGCGATGTCGCATACTCACAGCCCGTGTGATACAGAACACCCAACTCCTCTACTGATCAGTTTCATAATGCTCGTTTGAAAAACTATTGTGTTCGAGAAATAGCCTCAGTGAGTGGATCCTCTCTGATGTTTCTTTCTATGTCTCTCTATATCTCAAGTTCGCGGAGAAAGCCATCTCCCGAAATGAGCAATACTGTCTTAGAATATGTCTGGATATCTGATGGGACCTAGTTCACGAATGAACTCCAAATCCAAACTTCTAAGGCTGTATCGTCAACTGAACTTAATCAGTATCCTGCGCCATGCCTCCCTCAGTCTCCGCTTGGACCACCTGTCCAAACTACTGCCCCTCGTCAGAGGGAAAACTATAATTCTGACAGTCACTCTGTCATCCAGGTCACCTTGGAAGCCTGAAATGATAACCGTCTTCTGAAGGAGGCTGTCATTATCATATCCTTAGAACATCCACTTATGTTCTAAAACTTCTTCCGAACGTTTCTCCAGGATTGGATTAATATCAACTTATTGCATCTAGTGCAAAAACAACATCTGGTGTGGTATTTGACATCTCATGATCAACTCAATTGCCTAAGCAAGTGATCTGCCAATCATGCACATCCTTCTCCCCTTTAGTCTATAAGACACCTTTAGAGAGGGTGACTCCATCACCTGCTGGTACACCACCATGCCAAGAGTCGTCCATTCTATATACCTTTAGAATGCTGTCTAAGTACCCAGATTGGGAAACTACCCAAATCTAGATCTAAAATCATAGATCTAGTATCCAGAATGTCTGATATAATATCCATATCCTATGTGGAGAAAACACCGTGTGATAATCACAGTATAACCGATAGTAGTATGGGAATTTTACTTCCTACTCTGTGTATGTCATTTAGATACCAGGACATCACACCCTACTACTTGCTTAACAGATCCATCCTCTAATCTGATGAAGTCAAAGCCCATGACTGTCACATCAAAAATAGATGATCTATCTCCGCTATATCTGCTTTAGTCTATAAATAGACATAAGCTACTTGTCCACTATACTTCCGCTGACTACGACAACCCTCTGGCTGAATAATATACACGTGCACTTCTAAAACTAGTTTAGAACGACGCTATACTTATCCTCATGCCGGCTCTCATAGTCTGGAATAGTAGTAATGGCAAGTCTGGGTAAACAAAAACCTCCCTGTCACCGTCCTTGAGGCTACCGGAGTACCTCTCGGGTGTCAGAGGTTACCCACCATATCTGCGGAGTGGCTAATGGAATGTCAAACCTGATTGAATCTTTAGGTCCTATTAAATTTTCCATAATCGTTTGCGGTTCTGGAATCTCTTCCAGTCCTACAATACTCCCACTACTGTTTTCTGAAAAAAAATCCATTTTACTAAAACTGTGGCGAGTCAAGAACAATATCACTATTGATCTTCCAGATGGTAGAAAGTCAACCCTCGTTAAAGCCAAGGTCAACCCACAAACTGCCATTACAGAAACATGCCTTGACTTATCCAGAGTCTGGTTTTAAGCAAAAGCCAGACAATTCCATATACCTTAACATCGTTAAGATACGATCCATTCTATATACAATATAGAAACAGAGGCACTGATTTAATTGGAACCAGATTCAAATCATGCAGCTGTCTCCAGTGCATGTCAACTAAATGGAGAGAGGCAGATCAGCATTACTCAACTTAGGAGTTTATCCAATTATGAGTAACCCGAAAGAGAATCAAGTTCTCCAACTATCAACTGAATACCATACACAAGTATCTACATCTTCAATCACCTTGAAGAATCCCGATACTTGCTACACCTGATTCTCTACTTTATTCTTATACCCATAACTTCTCAAATTTGGACCTTGTATTTCTACGAAACACATGTCGAAAACTAGAGAAGTCACAAGTAAACAGAATATAGTACGAGGACCTACCCCTTTGTCCTAATGGACACTGGACAACATACAATACTCTGTATGAGTCCCCTGAGTTGAATAACTCAAACCCTGTGCGTCGTAGGTTGAAAACTGTACCCAGGTGATTTCCTCAAATATCACCAATTACAATGAATTCCAATATAACGAGGATAATTACCTAATTCCCAATAACTTACTCCCACCCATCATCTGTAAAACCATACAGATGTGAGAATCATACATGGTAAATACATACCCTGGAGCAAGGACTGATTGGGAAATTAGTTTTATATCAACAATACACAGTGAAACTGAAACATGAATATATTTCGAAAGGGTTTTCGGGTATTCCTAGTTATGCCTCTTCCATTATCCAGATTCATGACTGTAACCGTATATTTCTTTGCCATTTCTCCAAATCCCTTTATTTGTCTTTAGTCGTTACCTTCTGTACACCATCGTTAGGCTTAATGATTTTCTTCCTTCCATACCGTTCGGCACCAGCCTAAGGTTTGGAAGAAGACTATCCAATAAGCGTAATAGGTGTACTCTCCTAATCCTAGGGGTACTTGTAAGTTGAGAGAAGGTGATGATAAAAGACAACTGAATAAACCTTTATTTTATTTCTCCTGAACCAGAATCCATTCCCGAACTGGAACAAGTTCCATCGAGTTCGTATATAACCATATGATGGATTATCTAAATAACTGTGGATCTTCGTAGTGATACGGGATGTTCTGGAGAAATACAAAGATGAAGTAGGAGTGGCGATGAAATACTTGGTTTGGTCGTGAATAGCAGTCGCAATTTACTTTGCCCTCTTTCCAATCCCTTTATTTGTCTTTACTTATTACCTTCTGTACACCGCACTTAGGCTAATTTGTTTTCTTCATTCCCTACGTTTCGGCACCTGACTATGGTTTGGAAGAAGACTATCCAATAAGCGTAATAGGTGTACTGTCCCCTAATCCTAGGGGCCCTCATAACCTGAGAGAAGGTAAAAGGAAAAGACAACTGAATAGCCATATTCAATCTCTCCAGAACCAGAATCCATCCTCGAATCTATAACAAGTTCCTTCGAGTTCGTATATAACCATACGATGGATTTATCCAATGGAAGTGGATGTTCGTAGTGATACGAGGTGTTCTGGAGAAATGCAAAGGGTAAAAGAATGAGTGGCAATGATGTATGCAACTCAGACAATCCAAAAGCCAGTGTTATAAGAAAGTTCGGTTAACTTGGTTACTGAGTCATAGTCTAGGGCCAGGTCATGGTCGCAGCCAAAGAGAGAGAGAAAAGAAATACTCTGCGTGCACTCTAACCTAGATCAGAATGGTTATCTCTTTATCTAATCAGGAAACCTCCCACTGTATCCTCAAATTCTCCTCCAAACCTGAAAGAAGAATTAGTCGGGATCACCCGAGGAGTAAACCAACTCATCAGTGGGAATCGGGATCCAACTATCATTGCATGGTAACGTGACGGAATCCACTCACGTTATCACACTCCAGAAGGTATGCGCATGCCTGGCAAGTTTCAGTTTCTTTAGAAACCCCCGATGTGATTTTTACCCCTAGGACCCAATTGACCTTGACTGAGCCAACATATCAAAAGATCCTAACCAAGTTCAACCCGTCATTATCTTGATTGCATTAGACCCACCCGCACGAGTCCTTGACTAAGCCAAAATGACCGCACGACTGTCCTAACTAATCACATATCCATGCAACAGAAAAGCATTACATAGCTACCGAACACTACGCCTCGGCTAAGCACGACATACGTAGCACGAATACTAAGCAATACTGATCTGAAATGATGGAGGGCTACGAATGGTTTTGGCGAAAAACCTTTTACCGTAATGAACTTGATATCGTTGAAGGAACTGGATAACCTTTTATAAATATATATAGTGACGAAAACCTTTGCTAAAGAGGTCACTCCCGGTGAAGGGATCTCGGCTCTTTCCCCATAGAATGAGGTGCGGGATATTCCAACTGAATACCACGATGCAAAGCAAAAGTAATCGGCTATAGTGAAGTTATTGCCCTGACACAAACCTCTGTCCAAGGGGTCACTCCCGATGAAGGGATGTCGGCCCTTGCCTCGTTGAATGAGGTGCTGGATATTCACAACCGAATACCACTGTGCAAAACAAAAGAAAACGTCCTTGCAATAACAGCTTTTTGAAAATTGTTCCAACAACATCTGTATAGGTCTGTTTTCTTTGCATTGATTCGAATCAACGCAGTCCCATCAATTAATCACACCAGAAAAGAACGAAAATAAAATGTACCTATATGCCATCCGCATTCGCCACTGGGTCTCGTCATCACCAGTTAGGTTACTTAACTGACGACAGAGCGGGGGACTGGACTAGCGCGGGTGTAAAACATATACAACATCTACTAGTATATATATTAATATATAATAATCGCTCCAGGCGTGATAAAAGCAACATTACAGAAAAGTAATAAGCATCACAGAACAAAACAAATAATCTGGGAGCCCCGGCTTTCATAGTGCCGCAAATGAAACCCGACGTTCCCTTGGTCGTGTGGATAGCCTGTGCAATGTAAACCAGACCCCTATGAGTGCGACAAGTTATCCGCCAAAACCAGAAGCGAGGCAGCCCCCTTCAGCATCGTGAATGGACCACCCAGCACTTCACGGAATCCGGTAACTTGAGCACCCCACCTTGGGCCATCCTAGACCCCCTACGAGTGTGGCGAATAGCCCGCCAATCCTAGAGTGAGGTCCCCTCCCTCTCAAAGCCATGAGATGCGGACCCGTTGCCCTTCAGAACCCGGCTATCCGTGCACTCCACCGCGGGATAATCCTAGTACAGAAAAGAAAATATATACAACGGGTACATCGACCTCAACCCGGTCGTGCCCCAAAAGAATAATATACAAACAGGCAGTGACGGCAGTCCATATGTCAGACGCTCGCCCCGCAATATCAAATGTACAAATATATCCAAACCGCACTACCATTGCACACAAGCTATCCACCACGATAAATCCGCAACATCACAGCACAACACAGAACATCGACGTGAATATCACGTTCGCAAATCCGTCTAAAAGAGCTATAGCAATTAGACAAGATTTACCGATCGAATGACATTTACGGTCGCAGATATAAAGTAAGCACTGTGAACTAATTTATTTAAAATTTTCGATCGACAAAATTTCCCGAAGTGGGCCCCAAGTACAAATCCCAGTACTCAAAATAATCTGGGCCAAAACTAAAAAATCCAGAAACCCCAATTCCATGTTAAAGACGCAAAGAAAAAATTTAGTGCACTGAATCACCAACACTGCGGCGGAACCGCGGCCAAAACGTGGGTACGGCTGCAGTTCCGTGGCGCTACAGAGGGATCATGCTACAAAAATTTTACAGTGGTCTTAGAAAAGCTTGCCTGATTTTCTGAAACACTCAAAATAATTTTTCGACGACAAAAAAATTTCGAAAGAAACTTTGAACTTGGAATTGCAGTTTTGGAAATTTCGTCTGATCGATATTTTAAACAAGTTAGCACAAGCTAGTTAACGGTTAATAGTTTGGCTCTGATACCATGTTGGGTTGCGGCAGCGCCCCGGCCGTCTTTCCGAGGCCAAATGCGGAACAAAAACTTTTTACGAACTGGCACTAACCGCATCCGAATCCCGGATCGTTCCATTAACCGTAAACTAGAATACTGAAAAAGGGGGTTCAGAGATTATACCGATCGATCCGTGTCCTTCGGTCTTTAACCTCTGCCCTTAGCATATTGCGGATGCACCGGCGAAGCTCGCTTTTCGATCTCGCTCTTCACCGAAAACTGCGCCACATCAACGAATCTTTATACGGGCTCACACCTCTGAACCGAGGCAACTCGGACACGAAGTTTGCTAGCCGACGTATCCAAGAATGATGTAGAATAATGTCTCAAATCACCCAAGTGAATGGATGAAGGGTTAATCGAAATTGCCATTTGGAGTGAGAATGGAAAAGAGCTTGAGTAAATGAGCTATTGATTTTTGCAAGAATGAATCTCTTTATTTTGCAACCAAATGAATCAATCTCCTCACACCAAAAAAAAATGCTCTGCCCATTTTCTTGTGCTCGGCCAGGGAAAGATAGAGGAGGAGGGGGGTGAGCACAAGCAAAAGAATGGGGTGATCATAAGGAAAAAATGTCACAACAATGTCTTTCTCAATCCAATCACTTTAATAGCACCAATAATGCAACAAAAAGAAGTCAAGCTCATCTAGAAACATCAAAGAAGCTGCTGGAGTCCCCGCCACAGAAAACCCCTCCCTACACTAATTCAAAATTTGCATGAAACCCCCTCCTCACAAAAATTCAGCCATGGAGAAAAGACAGAAGTCATGGCCAAAAAGAATGCAAACTGGCAACATCAAAAAGCGATCCGGTAACAAAATTACAGGATAACTCCGCAACTGTATATACATACCCGCATTTATATTCCGACCGAATACAAATGTAATTAGACAAAATCTACACAGTATAATACTAGGATCCGGCTTAAACCAAAGCCCGCTAGTATTATCCGTCCGAACCGTGACACGTGCACAAGTGCATGTGTACGTTCGAACCCTACCATAAAACCATACGGCCTCTACAAAGTTTCGCCCGAACTGGGAAACTTTCTGTGGGGGACTCTAAAGACTCGTCAATACTCTGGCAGTGGGTTTAACCACAAGCCATCAGTGGTACTAGCTGTACGTAACGGCTGCCCATGTATTGAGTGAAAGGGTGTCCGATGAGCGAGGTCATCCTGGAACCCTACTGAGCCTATGTATGAAAATATCCGTACAGTCCGGTTCGTTCGTTTATGAGTATCGCATATCGGGCCTAGGGAGCTGGTAAACGTCAGACCCCCAAAAGCGGTATAAGTCGTGTCGGGGTGTAGCCCAAAATACCTGAGATACTACTGGAATACCTACCAGTAAATCTTGCTTACCATGGCCATGGATTTTGTGTAATGGCTCTCCTAGACAAAGTACGATCTCACTCCCAATGTAGGGAGAGACAAATCCCCTACCGATCCGCTCACTGCCGCCATGTGGCTCGGGACTGTACCCAACTAAAACTTGTTTGCACGACTCTTTTGAGCCGTGGTAGGGTAATAATCAAAGCACAGTGGGAACTCACACGAGACAAATGACGATCTCTGGTCGATAGGCTAACCTGTACACATGTCACCTGGGAATTTCTATCTGACGACAGGTTCCAAAAACCAGCTAGCATATTCCCGGCGAGTCCTGTCCGGTGTACTCATAACCCAATGAGCACTTGTATACATCTTAGGTGAACCAACTGACACCAATGGCTTGTGAGACCGGCCATCGCCCCTCGTCGGGGTCTCGACTGTATACACTAGTCTACTTCGGAGTATCGATGCCCTATCTCGAAACTCCCGTGACTAGGGACAACATTTAAGGATGTGCTTATAGACTACCCTACTCTCACGTATATGATCTCCATTATATTATTGGTAGTCAAGCAAGAATCCTATGGACTCTATCAATGTGCAATAGTGATATATCATGTCACCTAAAGCATTACACGTTTGATAAAGATAAACCAGATAGCATACTATCATCTCGAGTAAGACCGTCCTACGGGTATAGGTCCTCCCTCAATCATTTCAATCACGTGCCTGCGATCTAATAATTGACTTTGAGGGCACTATATCCAACAGTACCTAGACAGATTCGTTGTCATATTCATCGACGACATCCTGGTGTATTCTAAGAGTCAGAAAGAACACGCTGAACATTTGAGGATTGTTTTGGAGACTTTGCGACAACATCAACTTTATGCCAAGTACAGCAAGTGTGAGTTTTAGCTAAATCAAGTCGGATTTCTCGGGCATATCGTTTCAGGTGAAGAAATCTCTGTGGATCCAGCTAAAGTATTAGCAGTAAGAGAATGGCCGACACCAAAGACAGTGAAGGACATTCGAAGTTTCTTGGGATTAGCGGGATACTACCGAAGATTTATAGAAGGTTTTTCGAAGATTGTACCCCTGACCAAGCTCACACGTAAAGATGAAGCATTTGTGTGGTCAGAAGAATGCGAACAGGCTTTTGTAGAACTCAAGTTAAGATTGACATCAGTACCTATTCTCGTAATACTGGACTAATTTAGAGGTTTCGTAGTGCATTGCGATGCATCCGGTAAGGGATTAGGATGTGTTCTACACCAGCATAGAAAAGTTGTAGCTTATGCCTCAAGACAATTGAAGATTCGTGAGCGCAAATATCCAACGCATGACTTAGAGTTGGAAGCTGTTATATTTGCACTGAAGATTTGGCGTCATTATCTTATTGGAGAACGGGTAGATATATACAAAGACCACAAAAGTCTGAAGTATGTGTTTAGTTAGAAAGAGCTGAATATGCAGAGAGAAGATGGCTAGAACTTATGGCGGACTTCGACATCAACCTACAATATCTTCCAGGAAAGGTGAATGTAGTTCGTGATGCACTTAGTCGCCAGCCACTATCAATGAATCTCACCGTACAATGGAAGCTTCAGCAAGATTTAAACAAGATGGAGATTGAAGTGGTTATGCCAGGTAATACTTCAAAGTTGATGAACTTACAAGTTCAGTCTACTATTGTCAATCAGATCAAAGCAGCTCAAGCAAGTGATGCCAAGCTGTAAACGATCAGAGAACAAGTAGAAAGTGGACTTAGAACAGATTTCATCATCCATGAAGACGGATCTTTGAGATACGGAAGAAGATTGTGTGTACAATAAGGTTCTATTCGAGAAGAGTTGATGAAAGAATCTCACAACTCTCCATACTCAGTACACCCTGGTAGTACAAAGATGTACAAAGATCTGCAGCAATATTACTCTTAGCATGGAATGAAGCGTGAGGTAGCCAGAAGCGTAGCGAAATGCTTGGTGTGTGAGCAAGTAAAAGCTGAACATCACAGGACTGCTAGTTTACTTCAACCGTTACCTATTCCAGAATGGAAGTGGCAATACATTACCATGGACTTCGTAACTACACTTCCACGCAACACGAAAGGTAACGATGCTGTATGGGTTATTATGGATCAACTCACAAAGTCGGCTTATTTCATTCCATTTCGAGTTGGCCAATCTACCGAGACACTAGCAAAGAAGTACATGGAAGTAAGTCTGAATCTTAGTAAGATTTAACTCTTCATAGTGTACCATCTCTGATACCCATGAACTCATGCAGGAGATCGTGAGATTACATGGAGTACCGGTTTGTATTGTCTCCGATCGTGACACCAGATTCCGATCGGAGTTTTGGCAGAGTCTGCAAGCTAGCTTGGGAACGAGTCTGAATTTCAGCACAACTTATCATCCACAAACAGATGGTCAGTCTGAGCGAACGATATAGATCCTTGAAGATATGCTAAGAGCATGTATGTTAGACTTTGGAGGATCGTGGGAAGATCACCTACATCTTGTGGAGTTTTCATACAACAACAGCTACCAAGCGAGTATTGGAATGACACCCTTTGCAGCTCTTTATGAAAGGAAGTGTCATTCACCATTAAGTTGGGAGGACATTGGAGATAGGGAACTCCTTGGACCAGAGATGATCGTAGCAACTGTGGATGTAGTTCGCACGATCAGAGAAAGAATGCGCATAGCCCAAGATCGACAGAAGCACTGGGCTGATGCAAAACGCCGACACTTGGAATTCCAACGGGGAGATCATGTGTTCTTAAAAATCTCTCCAAACTGTGGACTGATTCACTTTGGAAAGAGGGGTAAGCTTAGTTCGAGATTCATTGGACCGTTCGACATACTCGAACGAGTCGGAGAAGTGGCATATCGATTGGCCCTTTCACCCTTATTGGAAGGAGTGCACAATGTGTTCAACATATCCCAGCTTCGAAGATATATGAGCAACCCCAGCCACATCCTTGATCACTCCGAGCTTACTGTACAGACAGACTTATCTTGTGAGCAGCAACCCGTTGAAATCCTGGACAGAAAGGTAAAGTCACTTAGGAACAAGGAAGTAAACTTGGTCCGAGTGATGTGGAGAAAAGACTCACCAGGAAAATCAACGTGGGAACGTGAAGATGACATGCATGGAAGATACCTTTACCTGTTTGTAAATTAGTCCTTAGATATTTGTAAATTTCGAGGACAAAAATTTTATAAGGAGGGTAGAATGTAACGACTTTGTTTTAATGTACAAAATTTTCTTAAAGTTAATATACTGAATGGAGTATTTGCAAGCCTGAGTATACTTTAAGTATTATATTGTTTGAAAAACAACAAGAAATAACTTGTAGTTCATTGGTAAAGCTTTGCACATCTGTGACATAGCCCCTGTGCTCGAATCCCCCCAGCCATATATTCTTTTTACATATTTTTCTTTTAAACTTTTTGGAAGCCCAAAAGTTTACACGTGCAATACACGTAAAAATGAAAAGTCAGATTAAATAAACATGTGGAATATATTATATGAACAGATCTCGACACATGGAAAGAATCCCACACCCCACCTCAACCAAACGACCGACAAGACAGGCATAAAGACCGGCACTGCCGGGCCCAACCGTCGGGAATGCTCCAATATTTTGAACCCTAGTCATTTGGCCTACCCTCATTACTCCTCTTCTGTTTGTTTTTTCCTGAAATTAAATAGAGAATTAACAATGACCATTAATCCAAGTTTAAATGCATTTTTAATTCTATTCTTCAATCCTCAAAACCCTAATTTCTCCTATAAATACCACATCACATCCTAGCCCTATCCATTCTGAAATCCATTATCACAAATCCTCAAATTTTTCCAAGTCAAAGAAGTGTACAAGTGGAGTTAGCCCAAGGTTACTTTCCGGCGACAACTCGGGACAATTCTGGCGACACCGCGACTCTACGAAGTTTCCATCTTGTTCCCATACTTCCCTCTCTCTTTTCAAACCGTAAGTCCCCTCTTTTCTATTCTTTTCATATCTCAAAACTATCTCTTTTCAAATGACGTCGGTAAGTGGAGTTACCCGACTTTTAAATTCTATTCTCCTTAAAATAACAATTTTTCTTAGGAAACAATTATTCAAATTATTATACCTTGCTTGTTTAATATTAACTAAAATCTTAGAAACCAATTTCACTATAAAACTCTATGTAATATAATTTCTATTACACTTTTACGTTTAAATACCACAAACTCTACACGACATCTTTTATCATATTTGCTTGTAATACCTTTAGAAAAATCTCACGAGGTAATGACCTGCCTCTCACAACACACATCTTGACATAACACAATTGCTTGAAAACAATATTTTGGGACAAATACGAATTTACATTTAAATACCATAAACTATTAAAAACCATATTCTTTAAATTATTTTAATTAAATTCTTTACGATTATGTCTCTACAACCCACTTTTGGGGAATCCGATTTGGTTGATGCGGATTATCTTATATCCATCGGATTAGTAGGGCGAGATGCAAATCTTCTCACGGAGCATACAATCTCGATGGAATTTTTAATACAATTTTTAAGAAAAACGTGAATTTCTATTTAATAAATAAAATTTATTTTTAATAATTATATATAATATTATCAAACCATCTATTTTAAATATATATAATAAATTCCATGTTTTCTAAACAAAAGAATTACAAGTTTCATGAAAATACCATCAAGAATCTATAGAAGTAAAATTTACACAAAAATACCATATATTATTCAAGCTAGGTATTTATTCACTAGAATACCCAACTTTTAAAATTTATATCCATGAAAACCCTAAATACGATAAATAAATACTTGAGGATTATTTTGAATTTATACTAAAACTATTTTTCATAAAATCCCCTCAAGTTATATTAATTTACATTAAGGACCCTAGTTTTATAGGTTTAAGTGGGACCAATTCTCTTGAGCCTCAGGGAGCCGGAGAAAGTCTGTGTTTGCCTATTTAAGGTAGAAAACTAAACGGGGTTATCTATGGTAATTAGCTTGGAAAAAGTCACAAATCCTGCCGTCCATGTGCAGCAGTTACCGATAACTCCAAAACCTAATTCAGGAATCCAGTTCTGTTTAAGTGTCTGACTCAAACAGAGTCTCAGTCTAATCTGAATACAATTCCAACCTACATCCAATTCAAATATAACTCCAATACAACATGAATCCATATATACTGGAACTTGAACATGAATACCGGAATACTATCAAATATCAACATGACTCGACTGGACCGAACCATGGATATATATTGACTTGACTACATGCCATCCGTTTATATCCTTATCCGTTTACATGAACAATTTATACCATGGTTTCGACAAGTCTCATACAACAAATCAATACAAAATAAATTACGGGGTTTTAAGGGGTAGACTGGTACGGAATGTGTTAAAAGTAGCATGATGATGGTCACTATAATACACCTAACCTGAACATCCGTTGCTGTTGTCCTGTGGATTTTGACGGGGCCTTGTACTCCATATACCTTAGTCCATGGAGCAAGTTGGACTTTTTTCGGAGATATGAAGGTATATTTATAAAAGAAGTTTTGCACGATAACGAAAGGTGTGTATGAACAACAACAGGTGAAAGGTAGGAGTGAAAAATAAGACTTGGGTTCTCTGTTAAAAATGATATATATTCTGACTTGAAACCTAACTGGAGAATAAAACTTGAGAAAATCTTAACTCCTTTCAAACTCGTGTGATCCTTTAGAAGTCTATCCTAATCTATAATTATGACATGATGACCCTAATCAAAGTTCTTAAAAAACTTACGGACACTATCCGCACAATCACGAAAAGACGCGTATATGTTTATGTTAAAAAAATTGCGAGGAGTGAAAAATAGGATTTAAACATTTCTGACTTGGGTGATAGAACTTCTAACTTTGATTCTTAACCTGAAAATTAGAATCAACGGTTTCTCCACGACACTAACTTGACTGGATTTTGTGGGTGTAATCCGCTGAAAGCCCTAAGAAGACAACACTCCTCCTATTAGGGACACCTAGAGGTTTAATGGCTTGTTGCACATGCTTAGTGCAATTGCTTTCCCTGTGAAAGTGAGGCTAGGAATTTTTTGTTTTGCTCGGGACGAGCAAAAGATAAGTTTGGGGGTATTTATTCATATCTGAAAACTGCATTTTAATACCGCTCATTCATTATCTATTTTTTTATATATCGGTGCTATTAATCAGTGTCTGCTCAGTAATTACAGATTACAGGTGTTCGTGATTAAATACTGGAAAAAACTCAATATCACGGATATACCATTTGGGAGCCGACACTGCAAACAGAACAGGAAACCGACCGATATTCAAAGAGCTTTTGCAAAATAAATGTGTGCACACAATTTTGGTCCAACACATACAAGTGTCCACATGACTCTTTGATGGCATGGACCATGGTGGGGATGCCCATGGCATACACAAATGATGGCTTGTGCAAATAGGGGTCATGGGTAATAAATGCTAAAAGTTTTGATGTGATATATTGCTTCAAGTTCCCTCCAAATCTCTGAATGCAAACCAGGTTATTTTAGACAAATCAAACAGTACCAGGATGATGTTAGAGTAGACACATGACCACCACATCAAGACGAGCTCCTTTGCTCGGACCAAGGCCTGCCACACCCCTAAATAATCCAAGCTTGCCGGCACCCCTTGCCCCATTTTTCCCCATCTTTTCTCTGTCACTTCCTTACTGTCACATCACCTTATTTTTATTACTTATTTAATTTTTTTAGTGCCTATAAAAGACAGATCAGTGAGCAAGGGAAGGGCTACCATATACTCACACATATATCCATTTTTGATAGTTTCTTTTGTTTTTGGTTTAGGCTTGAGAGTAAGTGGGCTTTAACTTGGTCTTTTCTTCTTCTTCCCTCTTGAAGCTTTCTCTTGAGAGCTTCATTATGGAGGTTGAACAAGTTACCAATATCTTGTACCTCTTCTTCAAGTGTTAATAATATTGTTGTTTCTTTTATTACTTGCTTTGCTTTTCTTTTTATCATGCTTAACTAATTTCTTTGGTTGTGGTAATGGTAAGGAAGTGAGATGAAAAGGGTTTGCCTCCTCCTCTTCTTGTTAATGTTTAATGTGCTTATATATATGATTTTAACTAAAAAATTGTTTATATATTGATGTGATATGGTATTTTGAAACATGGTTACTTTGTAAGCTCCTCATATACCATATTCACTCCCTTTCCCTATTTCAATGTTTAAGTTAAAATCAATTTTGTGTTAAGGTTGCTAGGTATAGATATGGTATTTTGTGATCGAGTGCTTGACAATCTCTTGGTTTCATATACTATATACTATCACAAACACATAGCAAACTCAACACTAAAATTATTTGCTCTCATTAACTAATTTGTGTTTTTGATGTTGTGGTAAGCTTGCTAACTCTCGTGCTTAGTGTTGATACCCCAAGCTCGGGCATACAAAACGGTAAATGAACAAAACGGACTCGTTTCGTGTTTTGCGGCGAATATCGGAATTTGATGATTTGTGCTTCACAACCGCCTTGACAAATCATGCTTCATGCCGGGATCGACGTAAGGACGGACAACTCATGATCAAGGGAGCGTCGAAGGAATCATCGCGATTCGATCGTCCGAGCCAAAGCCACAACCACTTCTTTCTTAGCTTCTTTGCTTGGTTTTCTTTGTTTTCGTATTCTTTATTTTAGTGACAAAACCAACCATTCGTTATTTGTTGAACCTTAAACAACAAGACCTAGTACACAATTCCCTGCGGATCGACCCGTACTTGCCGGCTTGCTACAACGCGCCGTGCACTTGTGGTTTATAAATTTTAAAACGAGAACGATCTCGCGTGCGCATTCCATTTCCTTAAAATCATATCTGTTTCCAAAACATACTCGTTTGTGCGCGCGGGTGAATTCCAAACAAATTTTTTGGCGCCGCCGTTGTCGGTGAGTTGGTAGTTATTAGATATTGTTATTTCTGGTTCGTACTAACAAACTAACTACTAACTCAATTTTTTTCAAAACTAACAATTTCTTTTCACTTTGTTCTCTGTCTTTGCAACCTGCTAGCATTCTTTGATTCAACTAAAAAATCAAAGTATACCAATAGATTACTAATATAGCCTAGAGAACTCACACAAAATTCGAGTACCAACCAACTTCATTTGACCGGCGACATCAATGAAAAAACCGGCATCGCCGAGTCAAGTATGGGGGTTTTGATTTTTTCTTTTTGTGTGATCTCCAGTGCAGTTTTAATATTCTAGTGGTATTGTTTGATTTTTATAATTTTAAGTGTGCAGGAATTGGGGCAGATATATCTCTTTTGACGCTAAATATCGTATTTTTCCGACATTTCAGTTTTTAAGGAATTACGAACAACGATCATGCGGAGCGAGAATTAAGTTCAATTGTAAAACGTTAGTAAAGTACAGTGCCAAAGATCCGGGTAGTTTAACCCACGCAAGCGAACAATCAAAGACTCGGATCACTTCAAAGGTTTTTTTTTAACCAAATCACATCGGTACGTATTTTCTAACACATTCCTCTTGAATCCGACGCATTCCACTATTCTATCTTCTGCAGGATTCTTCACACAAGCTTGCCATCAATTGCACAAAGAACTAACCGTATTTTTTGCAGCGCTTAAATTTAAACTGAAAAGAATTGATTTATTAATTGGTGTTTTGAATTCTTTTATTGATTGCACATTTGCATCTTAATACGGATTTAAGGGCAAAAAGACCAAACAAGATACGGTAAAAGATTTCATCACCTTTCTCCGTGGCCCACAAATCATAAAACTACATTCTTGCATGCCCCCAATAATTTAAAATCAACTAGAACTTTGACTTTAAGGACTTCGAGCTCATTAGGAGAAGTTAACTGTGTTTAGAACACCGCTTAACGGTATATCGTTCACAGGGTGACTAGGCAAGTGTTCAAGAGATAGGGTTATGTAATTAAGGAACTTCGCGAAAGCGTTGGAAAACCTCCCCCTGTCTCTGCACTTATCTGGATTCGTGATCCGTATATCTTGAGCCCGTTTCTCGACATAGTTTTACTTCGACAATCAGGTTCTGGAGTAGGTCTAGTTGACATAGCATAACATAAACTGCTGGGGTGTGATATTCTTTGTTTTTGTGATATTTGTGAATTCTTGTTAATATGGGTGATACGCGATTTAATTCAATTTTTCACGATTCTTATTCTTTTGTTTATACCTAGTCCCAATTCATTTGTTCAAATTGCTAAGATTCTTCCCACATTCATGACAACTGCCCTTTCTTAGGGGGTGACCAACCGTCCTAGAATTTTGATAATGGTCACCCACCTAACACTCTTGAACCTAGTCCCACTTCAACCATAGACCAAATGATTGAAAATTTAGAGAAAGAGGTCAACAGATTGACTGCCTTAGCATCACTACCATCACAACCCCTCCAACCTGAAATGGTTGAACCATCATTAGGAAATGATAGTGAAATGGATGCTAGGTTGACCATTTTAGAGAAGGGTATTGAAGTAATGATTGCGGTTGAGAATCAATCAGCTTCTACGCTAGCCCTATGCATACAGCAGTCTGAGCAATTGTTTCTTGCTGAATCCCAATGATTGGCTAGAATAGAGGAACACGTGAAACATTTAGCTGTAAGGATTCTAGGGAGTGAACACATTCAATCGGAACCCAATAGTGTTAATGTCTGTCATCTAGGAAGTCATCCGAGTGAGATAAACGATCAATTGAATTTTGATGATTTCATAGATGACGATGCAATTGAATTGACTCAGTATTATCAGGACACACAAGAAAACCTCCGACTGATTTTTGCATTCCGATTTTAGAGGAGGAACCTTGTGATTTTGACGGGTATGGTTTGGATAGATTGTTAAAAGAGATCAATGATCAGGAACCCACAATTTTTGTATCACCTAGTGATATTGTTTCGGAAGAAACGTTAGTGTGGGAACCTACTTTTTTGAATGACATATACCTACCCATTTGTGAATGTGTTGAGGAAGAAATGGTATTGGGAGAATTAGAAAACTATAATGATAAAAATATGACTGTGAAAAATCATAGGGAGGAAGACAGCATTGAAAACTATTCTTTTATATCGAGTTTTAAGGAAATTTTTGCGGATGAACTTGATATCCTAGGTGAGTTTGAGTCAGGATCAATTTGGGAACATCCTAAAAACCTTTGTTTTGCTGAACTTTTTGCGGATGAACTCCAGTTTTTAAACGAACTTGACTTCGGAACTCAACATGTGCTTTATGAACATTCAATTCATCCAGGAAATGATCCTTTGACCTCTTCAAAACTTCATCTTCACCTTCAACGTCTTCCGATCCCTACTTTTACGCGCCCACACCCTTCACTAACATCTAACTTATACCTTTTCTTTTTCTTTTTCTTTTTTATATACATATTCTTTTACCAGCCATTGCACTATATAGACAAAATCTTTAAATGGCTGGTATTAATTTCTGGACTAACCCAATCATTTAACATGTAAATGTTGTAATTAGTCTTAGGTTTTTTCTTTTTCTTTGAATAAAATTCTCACACTGATATCTAAGTCTAGCTACCAGAGACGGGGGCAACGATGAGGACATCGTAAAACTCAGGTTTGGGGGTGAGCTCTGCGTTTATTTTGCTGTATCATGTGTATATTCTGTATTGCATACATATTAAAAAACCCATAAAAATTGAAAAAATTTCTTCAAAAAACATAAAAACTTTTTCATGTTAGCGAGTAGGGGAACTTAGATTCGAAGTCTGACGCTTCGGTTGATAAGTTAGAAATTACTAAATCCTTTTTGTGAGACCGACGACCTGAAAAATAACCCTCCTTTATGTTTAACCATAGCTGATATACGTCTTTTATAACACTTTACACATGTCGTATGTTTTTGAGAATTTGATGAAAGTATGACATGTCTGTAAACTTTTAAAATTGGTAAATATCTTTAGGATCAAACAGTTTGTTCTGAGTTAAGTAAATATCAAGAATAGTTCATAAAGTAAGGTGAATATAAAGGATATTATTGAGGTTTTAATAGAAGCTATAAGTCTAAAAAATAACCCATCTGGAACCTTGTTGGAGTGGTTACACACCTTATCCACATGTAACGTCTTCGGATTTAAAAGAAATGCTGTCTATATCTCCGTTTTCACTAAGTTCCGAATATTTTAAAATAAAACGAGTCTTTTGTTTTGTGGCCTTGGTAACTTGGGTAATTAAGTCATTGGGGTGTCTCCATATCTAATGCCTTAAAATCATCTGGTTTCGGAGTCATTGACCCAAAGCTCGTTAAATTTCCAATCGCCAAATAAAGCAAGCTAAGCAAGTGTTCTCTCCGAGTTAAAACTCCTCATAGTTCTTTGTGGGAGAATAATCTTGGCGGAGACGAGTTTTCTATTAAAACAGTTTTTCGCGGAGATATGAAGGTATATTTATAAAATACGTTTTGCACAATAACGAAAGGTGTGTATGAACAATAACATGTGAAAGGTAGGAGTGAAAAATAAGACTTAGGTTCTCTGTTAAAAATGATATATATTCTGACTTGAAACCTAACTGGAGAATAAAATTTGAGAAAATCTTAACTCCTTTCAAACTCATGTGATCTTTTAGAAGTCTATCCTAATCTGTAATTATGACATGATGACCCTAATCAAAGTTCTTAAAAAACTTATGGACACTATCCGCACAATCACGAAAAGACGCGTATACGTTTATGTTAAACAAATTGCGAGGAGTGAAAAATAGGGTTTAAACGTTTCTGATTTGGGTGATAAAACTTGCAATTTTGATTCTTAACCTGAAGATTAGAATCAGCAGTTTCTTCACGACACTAACTTGACTGGATTTTATGGGTATAATCCGCTGAAAACCCTCATGAGACAACACTCCTCCTACTAGGGACACCTAGAGGTTTAACGGCTTATTGCACATGCTCAGTGCAATCGCGTTCCCTGCGAAAATGAGGCTAGGATTTTTTTTTGTTTTGCTCGAGACGAGCAAAAGATAAGTTTGGGGGTATTGTTCATCTCTGAAAACTGCATTTTAATACCGCGAATTCATTATCTATTTTGTTATATATCGATGATATTAATCAGTGTCTGCTCAGTAATTACAGATTATAGGTGTTCATGATTAAATACTAGAAACAAACTCAATATCATGGATATAGCATTTGGGAGCCGACACTGCAAACAGAATAGGAAACCGACCGATATTCAAAGAGCTTTGGCAAAATAAACGTGTGCACACAATTTTGGTCCAACACATACAAGTTTGCATATGACTTTTTGATGGCATGGACCATGGTGGGGCTGCCCATGTCACACACAAATGATGGCTTGTGCAAATGGGGGGATATGGGTAATAAATGCTAAAAGTTTTGATGTGATATATTGCTTCAAGTTCCCTCCAAATCTCTTAATGCAGACCAGATTATTTTAGTGTTGGGCTTCCCTTGCACCTAGTCTAGGGTTTGGTAGCATCACTCATGCCACTTTAAAATTTAGAGAGGTGCAAAGTAAGAAAACCATGAATCATGCTAGAATTTCTAGAGTAATAAGTTTGTATCACATACAAAGAAATAAAGAGATTAGGATTACAACCTTTGTAGTCCGTTCCTTCGCTTCATAAGCTCCGTGTTGAGGTCCCTTCGCTGCGATCATCAAAAACTTCGACTCTCGTGAGGTTCCAAGAGGTGAATGACGCATCTTGCTTGAAGTCTTCTTGATCCAAGATGATCTACCTTGAAAAATCTCTAACCCAAGTTTACACTTCACTAATGAACTTATTAGAGAAGTGAAAACCCTAATCTAAGTGGCTAGAATAGATGAGGATGATGAAGTAGGAATTTTGCTCTCTTTTGTTTTCAATTTCTCACCATTTTTCATCACAAACACAAAAGCTAGTGAAGCTTTTTCAAGAGCAAGAAGAAGAAGAAGATGAAGCTAATTCTTTTGTGATGAATGATGAATTATTTTTATGGTTACAATTGCAACAATAGGTTAAGAATGAAAGGCTTAACCATTGTAGAGAATAAACCATGGGTTAAGGGTTTGGGTTGGGTTAACAAATATATACACAAAATATCAAAGCTAAATGACAAAGTCAAAGCTTCATGAAGCATCCATGAACCTCATCCAAAAGCTAACCCAAAAGCTAACCATAATCCAAACCCTAACTTGGTTTAAACTCAACAACCATGTTGCATTTGTAACCCTAACATGTTACAATATTATATATCACATATTTAATATATTTTGTAACAAAAGAAAATAATACAATTAACATATATCGCATATACATCAATGCATTATCCAGTGAGAAAATGAATCAATAAAGCGAGCTTATATTAGTTAATGTAATGTAATATATCTCATATATAATATACATTAAATTATTGAATCAACACTTGATCCGATAACCCGGCTATATATCATATAACCGACTAATATAACATGTATCAATTCATCGAATCAACACTTGATCCGATGACCCGGCTATATCACATATACCCGACCGATATCTCATATCGCGAGAATAGAATACGGTATCTCATATCGTATTATTCTCGGTCCCACACATATCACATATGTGCTCCTACTCCGTTTTGCCTGAGCCAGGAAACCTCTGTGTAGGACTAAAGAATCGTCAATACGCAAAAACTGTAGCTACCCTTTTTGAAAATTTGATTCTACAACATCTTTTAGGTTTCTTTTCTTTTATTAATCTCATTAATAAATCCCATCATTTATGCTTCCTAAGTATCACAGAAGAAACGAAAATACAAAGTACGCTTATGCCATCCGCATTCGCCACAATTTTCCGTTATGCACCGTTAGGTTACTTAACTAACGGCATACCGGGACAGGACTAGCGCGGGTGCAAAACATAAGCAACGTTTATTATATATCATATATACAATAATAAAGTATTCGTCTCACGCATATAATATGATCACATCACAGTATATCATAGCAAAAGAAACATATGAAATATTGGATATTCTAGGAGGTCCGTGTTTTATTTCGAGCCTTTATAAAACACGGATTCCACGGTCGCAATGAATAGCCAAACCCACATTCCAAGACCCCTACGAGAGCGGCAAGCAATACTGCCAATTCTAGGATTAGGAGACCCGGTCTTGACTTGTAACGTTTTAAAAATAATATAAAAAAAATTAGATAAATAAAACCCTTTAAGTGAATTTTCTGATTTTCGGTAAAATAAAACGTATTTTTCGTAAAATTTAACCATAATTATTTTTCATTATAAATTTAAAAAGACCTATTTTAATCATGTAATTACTAGTAAATGGTGTTTATTTAGTCACTTATAAATTTTTAGTTTAATGAAATATTTTTCCTAAATTAATTATTTTAAATATTAACATAAGCTTTTAAATATACATTAAATTAGTGTAAATTACAATTTGCAATGGGTTTATTTTTCAAAAGTGAACCATGACATATTAGAATTAGGTTTTTAGCATGCTAATCTCTTCTTGAATTGTCTTTAAAATTCTAGAGTTTTCTATGATGAATTGAATTAAGAAAATTAATAAAATAAAGAAATTATGAAAAGACATAAAAGGTGTATTTCTTTGGAGAATTTTCTACACTATTCTTCATTCCTTCTTCCTTTCTTTTCCTCACCTCATGGCCGGCCTCACCTCCATGGGTAGCCCCAAAATTCCCCCCCAACATTTTTGCATTAAAAATCATCAAAAATTCATCAAAAATTCCAAAAATAAACATTCAACCTCTACCATTTTCCTTTGACCTATTTAGCATGGAATTTGGAGTTGGAAACCATTATTTTGGAAGCATATTTTCATGTTTGGATCTCATGCTTTGAAGGTATAATTTTTATTCTTATGATTAATTGTTGTTAAATTCTTTTATTTAGCATATTTAGATTTTCTTAATTAATTCTATTTGCAAGTTTAAAATTCAAGATAGGGTTTCTAAAATCAAGTTAGGGTTTTTATTAATTAAGCGGGGTTATAATAAGTAGCTTAACATTTTTATATGGGAAAAATCTAGCATGGTTGATGTATTATAATTTGTGCATTCAAAATTGTTTAAATTAAGCAATTTTGCTAACTAGATTTTTATAAATTATATATATCGGTGTGTTAAAATTCTAATTAAGGTTTTTTATCATTATATTGTGGTTTTAATGAGAATATTAACATGTTAAATGAATGAAAGACCTAATCTAATTATTAGTTTCAAATTGTTAGTTAATATAGTGTGATAAATATGCTATTTCGGTAAACTAGGTTTTAGAAATTAATTTAAAATGTAGTATTAAAAATATAATTAGGGCTTTAGCTCATTCTTAAGGTTTCATGGAGTGGTTTAACACTTTAATATATGCAAAATCAAGTTTAGTAGTGGAATTGTGAATTTTTGCTTAACAAGTGTTAATTTTGGCTAATTTGCAAGCTAGAAATTTTAAATTAAGACAAAATGGTGTGAGAAAAATATAGTAATGGTTTATATAATCTAGTTATTTTGTTTATTGAATATTATGACCATTAGTTTCATTTAAAAATTGAGTTTTGAAGTAAAACGGTAAATTGGCGTTTTCAGGTTTTTACGAAATCGGACGATTTGATCGATTTTAGGGTTTCGATGATTTAAACCATGTTTTATATTATAAATAATGAGTTTTGAAACTACAAGTTGTTTGTTCGTGTTCGCCTAATCTCTAGTCTAAGATCTTGGTTAGGGTTGTTCGGCACGTCTAAATTTTGAATCGGGCATGGTTGATGCCATATAGACCCTTGTGACAATGCCTAGTAATCCTACAATGACATCCTCGAGTCAAGAGTGCGGGTCTATCATCATGTTAGCTCGTACGGTACATCCGTCGTACGGCATCCTAAATCTGGGTATGGGTCAACTATCACATCTATCTTATCATTTATTTGGTATCCTTATCATCACATCATGAATTAGGGGTACTGATCTAGAGTCTAGTACGATCTGATACCATCAACATATATATATAATGCGTGTGTATGAAAACACATCGCCTACCGATCCGCTATCATCACATGTCGTATCTCATAATACGATCCAAATCACATCACCGATCTCGTGGCATCATGTCCAATCTCATCGACTCATCTCCAAATACCATGTACAATCCTCATCATCCAAGTATATATATATATATATATATATATATATATACGCCTAGTCCCATACCTATGTGTGTGTATACGTATCCCCATATACGCACAAGTAATAATAATAATGCATGCAAGGGTGTGTGTGCGTGTGTGCAAACCTATTTTATGGTTCGCGACTAAGAAATCAACCACGACACTATCATCTAAATTCACAACACATATGTAAATATATAACATATCATCAACTACACTACAAACTGCGGGGATGCTATACGCCATCCACCCGACTTCCCCCGTAGATATAATCTACTCACATTGCTCTTCGCTTTCCTTTGCCGACGTCGCCACGCGCTTTCTTGTTGTCTCAAAGTCCTCGTGAGGGTACCTACACATCATAACGTATCGTGCCGCATTAAAACCCAATTCAAAACCAAAACGGCACGCTAATTGCCTATAGGTTAGAACCTACGGACTACGCCTTTCAAACCACCAAACAACCCTCGATATCATCGTACAAATGTCAAGTGACCGAGGTAAAACACAAATACTAAAATCCAGAATCCAAAATACGAAAAATATAACCCCGAATCAAAATAGAAACTCATGAAAATGGTCCCAGATTTTACCCTAAGTGAAATTTGCCATTTTTGCACATATGGAGGGTCTATTTAACTGGAGATAAAGCTCTGGAACAAGCACGAAGCAAATTGGGTGTACCAAGGCCGCAAATTGCGGCCTAAATGAATAAATCCACGGCCTGGACAAGGTGGTTGGGGCTCAGGTCTTGGGTATAGGTTCTAGGTTGCCTGCACATCTCTCTATCTTTGCTAAATATTTTTCAGGTGTCCCGGGTGATAGAAGATGTCAATATACCCTCACAGAATCCACAATTCTCCGATATTGGGGTTTCTAAGTTGGGGTTTTGGGTTTATGTCTATGGTTTCAGTCCATGAAACTTACACTAGAAGGGTTATATGGCCTTAACAAATCTCAATTACACTATCTCAATTTATGTTTTCCTTAAACCCTAACTTGGAATTTCCTATCCTCACTAAACATCACTAAAACACTTCAAATCAAACATGGAAGCTAAAGTGAAAGAAATACAATGCAAATGGTATAGGAATTACCTCATTTGGCAACTCAAGAATTTTCTTGAGTTGCCCCAAGTGTCCAAACCCTTGCTTTCTTGATCCAAAGTGTAGCTTGTGAGCTTGTGCACATTTTTAATGAAGTGGGGATGAGGTTTTGAGGTTGTTTTGATGGTGTTTTGTGAGTTTGAAGAGGAGGGAGGAGAGAGTGCTGCCATGGAAATGAAGAGGAGATAAGAAGATGAAGAGATGAAGGAATGAGAGATGAGCCATGCCCAAGGTTTGACCCCTCACCCTCTCACTCTCTTGCCCATACCCCATTTTTTATTGTTTTCCTTTTTCTTTTCTTTTCTTTTCTTTTCTTTTCTCTTCTCTTTATAGAATTAAAACCAAGCATGATAAAGTGAAAGAATCATGAAAGAAATGTAACAAGTGTGAAAAATGACACGGTGCATGTCATGTACACAAAACACGCTTAATGCGCGATTAGCGATATTTAATCGCGATTAGCATTAAAAGTGAATATAATTACTCATAAAAATTTGTAATTTGCAGAAATCACATAAGGCACCCTCATTTCAGTAATTTCCATAATTTTCCAAATTTTTCCCAATTTATCGGTATTTAATTATACCGCCTTATTAAAATATTAAATATAATATTATTTAATTAAAAAAATCCCCAAAAATAATATTTTATTTTTCTGAAATGTTACAATTTTCCCCCCTAAAGAAAGTCGGTCCCCGAATTTAAATTTAAACCCCTCAAATACTAAAACATTTCAGTAAAAAGTCGAAGTCGTCGGGGCTCCGAAATCATCAATACATAAAACGCATCATAGCGCAATGCATGCGCATGAACAATGAGCATATAACTTAAAATCAAAACTCCGTCAAGTATCTCGCAATCATCGGAGTCATGGTGAAGACACCAATGTCAAATCCAATACGAAAATCAATATGATATACATCAAAACTATACATGTAAACATCCGAAGGAAATCCATGCCAAACCTTTCATGTTGCTGTGCGATGCGCATATCACGGCACAGTGGCGGACATTTATTATAAGAAAATAACTATATATATACTTATCCTTTGTTTAATATACACGTCCCGCCGTTTTGAAAATAATTTAGAAGGGTTTCCTTTGTTAAAAGTTTTGTGGCATCTCGGACACGTAGGTAAATACTGAGACTATAGCTCCTTTTGGAAATCCCTTCGATAACTATCGATGCATACAAAAACATATTCAGGTACTGTCCTCTGACTAATCCTGCTCAGTCACTATATCAAATAGCAAATATCATAAAATATGCTTCTCAAAGGAAATCAATCCCAATGTATATATGACTGTCGTGTACGTCTGGTGCGCACGGAAATCGAAATCAATGAATGTGCCATACATGTGCACAGAAACAAAATCTAAGTGTAACGGGTGTGCACGAAACTCCTGTCAAAGGCAACAGGTGTGCCTGACAACAATATCAGGTGCATCTGATATGCACGAAGAATCCCGATTTAGTGCATCTGGTGTGCACCAAAATCGCATCTTATAACATGCGCCCAACATGCGAGAAATTCCAAATCAGGTGCATCCATCATGCATAAATAAAATCTAAATCATGTGCATTCAACATGCACGAAATCACGAAATCCCATATCAAGCGCCGAACATGCGCAAAATCCAATCCGGTGCATAAGATGCACAAAACAAATATCGAGTATTACAATCGAAATCGACGGTATACAACACATTTCAATCCAAATCCAAATCAGGTATACCGTGGTATATAATCCCACAACCACGTGCATTAGCGTGCACAAAAGCAGATCAAATACAAAAAGTGCATGAAAACTATGCCGAAAGTATAAGTCAAATCACATGCATACCGTAGGTATGAACTCAAAAATCGATATCTCGAATGACATCAAATCGAAATCAGGTGCAACTGTGGTGCACAAAATCTCAATCATGCAAATAAATCGTCCAAAATATCGAATCAAAGATGGCGAAAATAGTCCCGCTCTAGCACATCCTCTAAAGACCTCTGGCTAACTGTCATGGTCGCTCATAACATGTCTCGTCGACGATGCCGAACTCTAGCCTACTGGGTGTGCGCAATATGACCGATCCTGGGTCTAAATCTACTCGTATTGTACTCCAGAAAGGTTCTGTCGATGGCTCTCCCAAATCTCGTTTTTGCTGAACTGCCCGGAAGTCATCGTCCTTTACTAAATCTGTTTCTTGTTCCAGAACGGCTGCATACTCATCACGACTCCTTCTGGAAGATATATCCATATACAACGCCTCTGCATGCGTATCACATATCTGATGTCAGCGGAGTGGAACGTCATCTCATCAAAATCTTGTACGAACCTCTTACTCCACTTTCTCTAATGTCGACCGATTCGGACTCGTCTCTTCGTGGCTGCATGGACTGCGCTCCAACGGCTATACTCGTATCTGGAATCTCCCCAGCAATGTATCCTATCACATGATATCCGAACGACGTTTAACTTTCTGATCGATTCGTCAAAGTTCCATAATCCCCCAAGAGCTCAACATTTTGAGTACAGTTTAATAGTGTTCCGGTACGTGCCACAGTACCTGTGGACCAACCATAGAAGGGCAAACCCAAGCCTCACTAATGGCACCGCTGAACTGCCGTAAACCCTAAGGTTTCAAAGCGTTCTCATAGTCATTATGTCGAGTTAGGGTTTCATTCTTTTAGAGAGTCCATAGAACTACTTACATTTGTTTCCGAATACTTTAAACTTGGAAAATGGGCTTCTGACATTTGATCGTATCCATCGACTCTCAACGTACCTGAGTGAAGTCGTCTCTAACTAGAATCAATCAATCTGATGACCTCGCATCGGGGTAAGCAATGAATCACATATCCTAGTCCCTCTTCCTTGGGTGACTAGCGATCTTCTATCATATCTCTAAGTATAACTTGTGCGGCAATAGCTCCAAACATCTGGGCGATATCCCATCATTCGTAGTCGCAACTGGCTCATTCATCCGCACGCTGAACAGTGCCTCAATCATCAAGTAATCGGTGTATTGACGGTCATCACATTCTGATTGGCCTCTAGCAGTGGCCCAAACCTCTGGTGCTGATCTGCACATCCGAGAAATCTTGTAAAAGCGATCCAACAAACGCTCATGGCGCGAAACACAATAAAATGACACGTCCAAACAATCGTGTGTCCCTGAAATCACGCCACGGTCAGTCCTCGTCCGTGAAAAGCTCATGCTGACGCAACTCTAGCCGTAGCTCTCTCTGCCCATGTAATCATGGCAGCAAAACCATAACCGATATTGATGAGGATAGATCATGAATGGATATAATAATGTGCAAGGAAATGTATATCCTAAGGCTTCTTAAGCGGAGTAGCGTATCGTAAGTATGCCGCGGAACATACACACGGTACGTCACTTTCCTTAAGTCACCTACTCCATCAACCAAGGTCAACCTACGCGACGAAAGTTCGGGTGTAATACCCCCACGACTAAGTCTAAGTTCTGTAAGGTCAAGCCTAAGTTCCGAATATATATACAACGCTCTAGGCTCCGCATAGTCAAACTTAGACTCGAACCAAGGTTAACCTAGCACTCTGATACCAACTTTGTCGTGACCCGAAACAGCACGTGACTGGCACTTGAATCATATGAAGTCTATAGGACCCCATCTAATCCAAGTAAGCCAAGAAATCCCAGAAATCTAAACCATTTTAAAAAAGAAGTGAAGAAAACATGTTTTAAAGCAAGTGGTTTTAATAACATAAGACGAAGTATGCATTTTTAAAATCTCAAGTCTTTTCTGAAAATTTCGGTAGAGTTTCCTTTGTAAATACTGGCCCCGAACAGGGTACAACATGAATAATATGAATAAAGGCATCCCCAAGCGGGAGCTAGCTCTCCGTCCATTGACGGTCACAACCACGCAAGAAATATAATATACAACGCCAAGGGCGGGGATCAAAACACAAAAGTAAACTCAAAATATCAAGAAAACCATAATAATACAATGCGCGACTCTAAGGTCAAAAGAATAAACAACTAGTTTTCTAAGTCTGAAATAATATACAAATCTGGTTCATGGAGTTTCAAGATACAACAATGAAAATAAAATACAAGGGTGGTCACGATGCGAGTGAACCCACCTACCAAAACAATCATTCGGAATGGAAGCAGTGTGCCAGAAAGCCGCAATGAAACCTGTACGGCAAAAACCTGCAAGAACTGTGGCACAACGGGGATGAGTTGCCAACTCGTGAGTAGAAAACATCACAGAGCAGAAATCGTATGTATGACTCCATCCTAGGTCAATACGATCAGTAAAATACATCCTCAATATGATAAAGTCTGAAGCATAAAAAGGTGGCAAGGGTAAACATCTATACCAAGTGTAATGCCAAGTGCTCGTGTCAGTGCCTCAGGTAGAAACATATCATAAACATGAGGTGTGATCAAAGTAATCATCATGAAATCAGTGTCAACTACATCATGAAGTCTATAAGTATGTGAATATTATCCAACTATGTAATCAATGCCTGTATGCATGTGGATATCGTCCACGTGTCAACCAATGACACAAAAACATCATGCATGTAAATATCATAAAAGCGTATGCATGAAAGTATGAGGATATAAATCAACGTGTGCCCCTCGCGACACATCAAAATCATGGCACCTGAGCGTCCAGCATCGACACTCGAAACATCATGAAAACCGTGTCCAGCATCGACACGGAAATCCTCATATATCTCGGGCTCCGTCTGCGGGATTGGCCCGCGGGCTCCGGCAGAACAGGTCGGCCCAAATCCATCTCTCGACTCCAGTCGGTATCCTCCGGATAACCGCCAGGTCTAACCAATCACCGGTAGTACTCGCCACCCTGCTAGGCTCATCGTCTACTCCACGAAAACATTCTCACCCCGGGGAACCATACCGGGTCCACCATGAACCCGCAAACGGATCATCCGCCACCTCGAATCGGGTTTCGCATATCACACGTCTCAGAACCGAGAAAACGCATGGTTAACGCACTAAAATATCATATAAAGAGAAACCGGGTTTTTAAAACAGTATATGATTTCTTTTGAAATACCCACAGTTCTCAAATCCAGAAATATCATAGAAACAACATATCTCAATGCGTATAATCATAAAGCATGATGTATGCAACATATAATAGAAATGTAAGCATATCAGCATATCATGCAACATAAAACAGTAATATGCACATATCGAGGGAAAACCGCTCTTTTAAATGAATCCAGTTTAAAAATGTATCATGCGGTTCCCAAATCTCCAAAATCAAGCCAGAATCATCTATATATGTGCAAATATATATGTATGCAAGTATGGGGTACAATATGTATGTACGCGAGTATGTCATACAAAGAGTCATATCTTGATGCAACAATCCTACTGTGTAGTGACATGGAAATTATCGATGATGAAGTGTGTGAGCTGGCAAGCAGGTGTACGTAGAACATACGCATCTTCGATAATGGTGCTGGTGTCCTAACAGCATGGGTTTAATATAACAATAAACACATTTACACATGCAATGCGATGCGAATAGCAAGAATATGCGGAAAATGAATAATGAACACAACAGTGAAGAATCTACATCAATATATATATGTCATACAGTTTTGCCATTTGAAATAACACGAATCGTAGTGTTCAGAAAAATAAGGGCTACGGTGTTTTTAAGGAAAGATGCGTCTTTTGAAAATATCCGTAGAATTTCTTGGCCTGTCTTTAAAATACCCACGATTCGTTAATTCTGAAACAGGTATGTTTCGGGTCCAGTCTAACATCTACTAGGTAAACAGGTCTAAGTAACAAACCAACCGAAAGGGGTATGGAAACCATCTACATCTGAGTCGATGTATATATATACATATATAATAGTCAGTGATCCCGCATCAATAGTACACATACGATACAATATATCATATGACATCCTCGAGTCAAGAGTGCGAATCTATCATCATAGTTAGCTCGTACGGTACATCCGTCGTACGGCATCCCAAATCTGGGTACGGGTCAACTATCACATCTATCTTATCATTTATCTGGTATCCTTATCATCACATCATGAATTAGGGGTACTGATCTACAGTCTAGTATGATTTGATACCATCAACATATATATCTATAAATGCATGTGTATGAAAACACATCGCCTACCGATCCGCTATCATCACATGTCGTATCTCATAATACGATCCAAATCACATCACCGATCTCGTGGCATCATGCCCAATTTCATCGACTTATCTCCAAATACCATGTACAATCCCCATCATCCATGTGTAGGTATACGTGTGTGTGTGTGTATACGCCTAGTCCCATACCTGTGTGTGTGTGTATACGTATCCCCATATATGCACAAGTAATAATAATAATGCATACAATGGTCTGTGTGTGTGTGTGCAAACCTATTCTATGGTTCGTGACTAAGAAATCAACCATGGCACTATCATCTAAATTCACAACACATATGTAAATATATAACATATCATCAACTACACTACGAACTGCGGGGGTGCTATACGCCATCCACCCGACTTCCCCCGTAGATATAATCTACTCACCTTGCTCTTCGCTTGCCATTGCCGACGTCGCCACACGCTTGCTTGTTGTCTTGAAGTTCTCATGGGGGTACCTACACATCATAACGTATTGTGCTGCATTAAAACCCAATTCAAAACCAAAACGACACGCTAATAGCCTATAGGTTAGAACCTACGGACTACGCCTTTCAAACCACCAAACAACCCATGATATCATCATACAAACGTTAAGTGATCGAGGTAAAACACAAATACTAAAATCTAGAATCCAAAATACGAAAAATATAACCCCGAATCAAAACAGCAACTCATGAAAATGGTCCCAGATTTTACCCTAAGTAAAATTTGCCAATTTTGCACATATGGAGGATCTATTTAACTGGAGATAAAGCCCTGGAACAAGCACGAAGCAAATTGGGTGTACCAAGGCCGCAAATTGCGGCCCAAATGAATAAATCTGCGGCCTGGACAAGGTGGTTGGGGCTCGGGTCTTGGGTATAGGTTCTAGTTTTCCTGCACATATCTCTGTGTTTGCTAAATATTTTTCAGGTGTCCCGGGTGATAGCAGATGTCAATATACCCTCACAAAATCCATAATTCTCCGATTTCAGGGTTTCTAAGTTGGGATTTTGGGTTTATGTCTATGGTTTCAGTCCATGAAACTTACACTGGAGGGGTTATATGGCCTTAACAAACCTCAATTACACTATCTCAATTTAAGTTTTCCTTAAACCCTAACTTGGAATTTCCTATCCTCACTAAACATCACTAAAACACTTCAAATCAAACATGCAAGCTAAAGTGAAAGAAATACAATGCAAATGGTATAGGAATTACCTCATTTGGCAACTCAAGAATTTTCTTGAGTTGCCCCAAGTGTCCAAAACCTCTGCTTTCTTGGTCCAAAGTGTAGCTTGTGAGCTTGTGCACATTTTTAATGAAGTGGGGATGAGGTTTTGAGGTTGTTTTGATGGTGTTTTGTGAGTTTGAAGAGGAGGGAGGAGAGAGTGCTGCCATAGAAATGAAGAGGAGAGAAGAAGATGAAGAGATGAAGGAATGAGAGATGAGTCATGCCCAAGGTTTGACCCCTCACCCTCTCTCTCTCTCTTGCCCATACCCTATTTTTTATTGTTTTCCTTTTTCTTTTCTTTTCTATTCTTTTCTCTTCTCTTTATAGAATTAAAACCAAGCATGATAAAGAGAAAGAACCATGAAAGAAATGTAACAAGTGTGAAAAAATGACACGGTGCATGTCATGTGTACAAAACACGCTTAATACGTGATTAGCGATATTTAATCACGATTAGCATTAAAAGTGAATATAATTACTCATAAAAATTTGTAATTTGCATAAATCACATAAGGCACCCTCATTTCAGTAATTTTCATAATTTTCCAAATTTTTCCTAATTTATTGGTATTTAATTAAACCGCCTTATTAAAATATTCAATATAATATTATTTAATTATAAAAATCCCCAAAAATAATATTTTATTTTTCTGAAATGTTACAGCCGAGGTCAGAGTTGACTCGTTTGGTACGAGGACTGATCAGGACAGTACGCTCGTTGCATAGGAGCAGATTGATCCGCCTTCGATAGATCGTATCGCTAGGCTTGAGGCAGATATGCAAGACTTGCGCCAGACGATGAGGTCGTTGGTTGAGGCCAGTCGAGCGCAGCGACAGGAGGTTGTCGCTGCTATTACCCAGTTATTCCTTGCTATCAGCACACAGTATTGTGTCACGTATACAGCAGTAGTGCATGCAGCCCGTTTAGCTGAGGAGCGTCTTCCCGAGACTTTGGGAGTTCCGAGACCGAGGAGGGCTCGTACAGGTGCATCAGCCCAGAGATAGAGGCTTAGTCGCCGTGACAGGTTTCGTGCATGTCGCGGGAGTAGCAAAGGCTTTGGACGTGGACAGTCGTTTAGCTCTTATCCCCAGGAGGGTCGGCAGTTTTTATCTGGATGTTACCGGTGCGGGAGTTTAGGTCATCGGGTTCGAGATTGTACTGAGCCATGTGAGCGTGAGGCAGCTGTACCATGTGATACCATATCACCTTCACCTCAGGGAGAGTCGCCTGTTGCGCCTGTTGTTGATCCGCGTCAGACTTATGTTCAGAGAGGTCATGGTCGCGGAGGATTTGTTCCGAGAGTACAGGATGGTAGAGGAGGAGGACAGCCAGTTGAGGGTAGAAAGCATACACGAGCGTTTGCTTCTACTCATCGGGACGCGCGGGCATCCAATGCAGAGTTTTCAGGTATTCATATTCGTATGTTCTTTTGTTGCGCATGTTGTTTAATTCGGGATCTATGCACTCGTTTGTTCTATACACTTTGTGTCGTGGTTGGGCCGAGAGTCGTGTATGCTAGATCAGCCGTTTTTTGTGTTTACTCTTGTTAGCGATCCTTTGGTTGCGCAACACGTGTTTCGGCCATGTGCCAATTAGGTAGGAGATAGAGATTCGTCCGTCGATTTAATCCTTCTAGAGATGTTGGACTTTGACGTTCTCCTGGGTACGGACTGGTTAGGTAAGTGATATGCGTCTGTGGACTGCCGCGAGAAAACATTCAGGTTTTTTTTTTCCCGGCGAGTCTATTCTTGTTGTGCAGGGGGACTGTGGTGCCGCCCCTCATAGCTTGATTTCAGCCTTTTACGCTAGTCGGCTTTGGAGGAGAGGATGTCGAGAATTCTTGGCTTCTATTCGTGATACCGGAGCCACAGTGGGCTCGTTGGACCGGGTTTCTATTAGGTAGGATTTTTTGACGTTGTTCCAGATATGCCGGCGGAGCTTAGGGAGCTTAAGGATCAGCAGCAGGGTTGCTTGATACGGGGACTTGTGCGTCCGAGTGTTTCGCTTTGGGGAGCTCCTACTCTGTTCGTCAAGGAGAAGGACGGCAGTTTGAGGCTGTGTATTGATTTTCATCAATTGAACCGAGTTATGGTGCGGATAGGTATCTTTTACCTCGCGTTGACGATTTCTTTGATCAGCTCCAAAGTGCGAGAAATTTTTTAAGTTGTTTGGGATCGGGTCATCATTTGTTGCGGGTTCGGAGTGATGACATTCCGAAGGCTGCTTTTGTGCGCGCTACGGACTTATTGAGTTTTTGGTGTGTCGTTGGACTCACCAATGCCCTAGCAGCATTCATGGGTGTGATGAACCAGGTTTCTCAGGCCGTTCCTCGACCAGCGGATTGTTGTGTTATTGATGACATTCTGGTCTATTCCAAGAGTCGTGAGGAACATGAGTAGCACTTGAGGATTTCCTTGCAGACGTTGAGAGAGCACTAGCTGTTTGCTAAATTCTAGAAGTGTTCCTTCAGGCTTGATAGTGTTGACTTCCTAAGTCATGGGGTTATGGGAGACGGTATTCGTATGGACCCGAGGGAGATCGAGGCCGTACAGCTTTGGCCAAGACTTGTAGCAGGGACAGAGGTCCGCAGCTTTTGGGCTTAGCCGGTTTTTACCGCCGTTTCGTGCAAGATTGCTTGTGTATCGCTGCACCGTTGACCGGGCTGACAAGGAAGGGGGTTCCTTTTCTTTAGACTGAGGCATGCGTGCGGAGTTTTCAGCAGTTGAAAACTCGGTTGACGACTGCACCAGATCTATCTTTGCTTTCTGGATCGGACGACTTTGTCATTTATTGTGGTGTTTCGCAAGTGGGGCTCGATTGTGTACTGATGTACCATAATAGAGTTATCGCTTATGCTTCCCGACAGTTGGAGGATGTACGAGCAAGATTTATCCCACTCATGATCTGGAGATGACCGCGATGGTCTTGCGCTGGAGATTTGGGGACACTACTTATACGGAGAGTCGTGTCAGATTTTCACGGACCACCAGAGCTTGTGTACATCTTCCTGCAGCGGGTTTTGATTGTTGAGACAGCGCCGTTGGGTGGAGCTTGTGAAGGATTGTTATTGTGAGATCCTTTTATTTTACCCGTGGCAAGACGATTATGGTAGCTGATGCTTGAGTCGTAGGCCCGGGAGTAGTTTGTTCCAGTTGTGCGCAGTTTGGAGACAGTCTTCTGCAGATTTACAGTTCTTGTGCGACGGATGAGTATAGCTTAAGTTCGCCTCTACTAAGGGGACAGCTTGCTCATGTCCGTGCCCGTCCACTTTTACTAAATTGTTTTCATGAGACACAGCCCGCCGATGCTCGTTGTCGGAGATTCTTGAGCATGTTCGGCTGGGTAAAAATTCGGAGTTCTTGATTTATGACCAGGGTGTGCTATGTTGGGACTCGTTGTGTGTACCGAATATTGATAGGTAGAGACGCGAGGTCCTAGAGCAAGCATATCAGTCAGCTTTCTGTGTTCATCCAAGTGCCACCAAGATGTAACGTGACTTGAGAGTTGGTTCCTGGTGGGCAGGGGTGAAGAGTGAAGTTTCGGATTTCGTTTTGAGGTGCTTGGCTTGTCAGCGAGCTAAGGTTGAGCATTTGAGGCCGGCTGGAGAGTTGCAACTTTTTTACCGTTCCAGGGAATAGGAGCAGATCTCCATGAATTTCGTTATGATGTCTACCCAGGTTTAGACAGGGTGTGACTCCATTTGGGTGATTGTTGTCTGGTTGCGCTCAGTTTGCTCAATTGTTCTTCGGTAAGTTTGTGCGTTTTGCACGGAGTTCCTTCATGTGTTGTATCCGATTGAGGCATCCAGATCGCTGGCCGTCTTTGGCAGAAGCTCCAGGAAGCCTTGGGTACTGGTTGAGCATTAGCTCCGCTTTTCCATTTGTAGGCCGATGGTCAGACAGAGCGGACTATACAGACTCTGGAGGATATGATTGTGCGTACGTACTAATTGTTTGTTGGCTGTTGGGATCGTCACTTGCCATTGATGGAGTTCTCCTACAATAACAGTTATCAGGAGACATTTCAATTGGCAACTTTCAAGCCTTGTATGGTAGGTTGTGTCGATCGCCAGTCTGTTTTACTGACTCCTCGAGAGCAGGATTTTTGAACCCCGCTAGTTGAGAGGTTTCGGAGAAGATCCAGTTGATTCAGGTCAGGATGAGAGCAGCCCAATATAGATAGAAGTCTTATGCCGACCGTGGTTGTCGCAGACTTGAGTTCGCAGTGGGAGATCATGTATTCCTATGGATTTTTCCGATGAAATGGCGTGTTGAGTTTTGGAAATCTTAGTCCCAGATTGTAGGTCCTTGTGAAATCCTTTAGCGAGTTAGAGCCGTTGCCTATAATTTGGCACTTCCGTCTAGATTTTTGAGTATTCATCCCGTATTCCTTGTATTGATGCTTTGCAAATACCTTCATGATCCTTCTCACATGTTTCAGCATCAGACCGTTTAGCTTGGACGCGATCTTTTCGTTCACCCGCAGCCGATAATGTTAGTGGATAGGCAGGTGGAGAAACTTCGGTCAAGGGTCTTGCCATCTGTGAAGGTTTCTTTGGTGTAGCCGTATAGTGAGGATATCACTTTGGAGGCTGCGAGTGAGATTGGGAGTTTTGCACTCATCTCCTTGAAGGTATGCATAGTAGGAATTTTAATTCGGGAATGAATTTTCTTTAAGGGGGGAGATTGTAACACCTTAGAATGCGATTAGTGTTAATTAAGCGATAATGCGGGTTTTCTGTAAAAAGTTTACCGATTTTGGTTCCTCACATTTTGTAACATTTAATTAATAATTTATTATTATTTGTTATGGCTTGCACGCACGTGTGCACGTTAATGTGAGGGTTTTGTTTGTGCTAATCTAGTTAGTGACCATGACAACTTAGCCTAATCCTAATCCAATTCCTTGTTTAACCTTAACCCTAAACCCCTAGATATTTTGGTTGTGAGAAGATATTTTCCTTTTGTGTTTTGGAAGTGAGACGAGGTGGCATGTGAGTCATGGTGGCATTTATGAATGGAGGTGCACTCACCCTATGCTCACTCTCATTCTCTTTTCATCTCACCATCTCTCATTCTCTCTCACTTCTTCTCTTCATCATTATCTTTCATCATTCCTTCACCTCAACTGAAACCTTATCATTTCCATCACAAATCTTTCACTAAACTTCATCAAATCTTACCCAAATCACTTCATAAACCTTGTTTTGCCTCTTGGATGCCTTGCAGCTTGGAAAGCTAGGATCTTTGAGCTTGTGGGAGTAGGTAATGATCTCTTTCTGTTAAGTAAGCCTTTTTGATGTTGCGTAGCTTGTTAGTTTCAGTTTAGAACGCGTAAAGTTTCATTTCGTACAAATATCGTATTTTTAGTGTAGTTTTGGGTCTCGGATGATCTTCTATCAAACCAAATATTTGTTGGAAAAGTTCCCATCACAGTGACCTTGTGTAGTGACCTAGAACCCACCATAAAAACCTGAGCCAATTCCATGAACAGTAGGCCGCAGATTTATTGCTTCTGGCCGTAATTTGTGGCCAAAGTAGGGGCTGGGGGTTGTGTTTTGGTCTGGAGGTCTCTGGGGTTGTGTGTGGTCTTGTGGTATGTGCAACTTTTACAAATTGTTTGTGTAGCAAAATCTGGGATCACTTTGCTTGTTTTCTAGTGTTTCGATTACGCGCGTTACGTTATCCGATACGGTTCGTGTTCTTGTGTAGCTGTTGCTCTTGAGTTGGTTTCGTAGTGTCGCTACGCACGTTAGCCACTAGACGAACACTCGAAAGTATGTTTAGAGTTGGTGCGTCAGTCAAACGTAGTTTGTATGTGTTATTGATCGATTACTAATATATACTTGTTATGTTGTTTTATGATCTTAGGGACGCAGGCGGGGACTTCGGACGCTGCGAAGAAGGAAAAGCGAGTGGTTGGCTTTACTTAGCCCCAGGATCATCTGTGAGTAGATTTAACATCTACAGGGGAATCGCCCGCATAGCGTTATGCGTCAGGGCTAGATATGATATGATATTAGACGCATGTTTATGTTGCACATATAGAGATTGTGCATAAAACTTCATTGCATATTATTACTTGTTGTGCTTGGACTTGTACCTTTGGACACTGCACTATTATTGACGGCTCATGTTGTACGAGCACTGATTGTATGCCACTCACACCGTCAATAATTGCCATGACATGCACAACACTTATACATACGTGAGATTGTATTGGTTAGGGACATTGAGACATTGATTCATATTTCATTGTGCATATAACATATAGCATACCTGTATACCTACATGCTTACACATATGCCTTGCCTTAACTACATGCTAGCTACCTATATACCTATATGGTATTGTACCATTAGAGATAGGTATATACACATATGAGATATAGCTATATGTACATTTTGCATACATACACATACCTGGAGGGTATTGTATCATTATTGACATGTATATACACATACCTAGCTTGATATAGCTACACACATACCTGGAGGGTATTACATCATTACTGATAGGTAGATACACATATCTTGCTATACCGACATTGTTACGCATACCTGGCTATAGCTACATGTTCACCTTTATATGATGTTGCGTTTGGTTTCGGAGAAATTAGGAACCGCATGATATACATAATAACTTGTTGCAGTTAAATAGCGGTTTTTCCTTTATATGCTCATATTAATGTTTCATGTTGCATATATTATATTGTATGGATTTCGCATTGATATATGGATTTCATATGATATTTTCTGGATGTTTTACTTCTGGGTATATATATCAGTGGTATGGGACACTGATATATATACATGTGTATATATATCAGTTGTATGAGACGTTGTTATATATGTACACTTATAATATATATATATATATATATATATATCAGTGGTATGGGACGCTGTTATACATGTATACCTATAATATTTACATCATCATAATGATCTGTGCAAATATACTTATTCTTTATATATGTGGGCCGATTCAATGGTCGGGCCGATATTATGGTCGATATGAGGGCCGATATTATGGTCGATATGAGGACCGATATTATGGTCGAGATTAGGGGCCTATGTGCCCGATATGGGGGGCCTATGTGCCCGATGTGAGGATGACATATTTTATTTCATACTCTGCATTTATTTGATATGCATTGCTTCATGTATTGGTAGTACCTGATAGAGTACCTTTCATAACTGTTGCATATACATATTGCTATTTATTGCTATCAGCTTACTTGTGATAGATTAGCGCAGTACGTGCATACTTGCAATTACCTGCATATGTTATTTACTATTTACGAGTTGGCAACTCACCCCCGTTGTGCCATAGGGTTGTACAGGTTGTCCCTTAGAGCAGTCAAAGGCAGGGCTTTCATCTATCGTATCATCTTTTGCTGCGGATACCACTACGGCTGACTGGGTGCAGTTTTGCTATAGGTGGGTTTTGCGATTATCCGATATTGCTCATTGTATATTCGTTGTATCCAGTACTCTTCATCTACCATTTTCATGTATTGACTTAGAGACGAGTTATGAGGACGATATTGTATATTATTTGTGACTTGAAGATTTTCATGCTGTTCACTTTATATCGTCTTTTTCTTCGCTACGACGTCTTATATCTGTTGTGGTGGTTGTTTTCTGCCTTTGGGCATGGGTTTCTCCTGTTTGGGGATGCTTTACTTATATCTTTTGTTGTACCCTTTTTTGGGGCTTGTTTTACAAAGGAGGTGCTGCCAAATTTTAAATGAAGTAAATTTGGACTTTAAACGAATTTGATTAAGATTTCAAAAGTTTTAACAATGTTATTATCACTTAATACTTTTGATGGTTTAGATTGCTGGGTTTTTGGCTTACTTGAATTACGTTACGCCTGGAGACGTTACGTAGTTTTAGGGCCGTCACGTGCTAAATTTTAGGTCGTGACAATCAAATATATAATTATACATTAAATTATCGAATCAACACTTAATCCGATAATCCGGCTATTTTGCAAATAACCGACTAATATAATATGTATTATTTTATCGAATCAACACTTGATCCGATAACTCGGTTATATCACATATACCTGGCCGATATCACATATCGCGAGAATAGAATACGGTATCTCATATCGTATCAATCTTGGTACCGCACATATCACATATGTGCTCCTACTCCGTTTCGCTTGAGCCAGGAAACCCCTGTGTAGGACTCTAAAGACTCGTCAATACGCCGGCAGTAAGTGATGATCATATCAAACACCCACAAGCCGGAAGCGGTCTGCTAAACGTAATGGCCACCCGGGTATTGAGCGATCAGAAGATCAACAAGCAAGCCTGCTAGTACTCCTGCGAATCCAATCAGTAACACTACCGTACAGTCCGGTCTCTTCGTCTGATATGTCGCATATCTCGTCTAGGGATGGTAAACGTCAGACCCTAGTAACTCGATAAGTCATGTCGATATGAGGCTCATAACGGGTCGAGAAACTACTGATAACACTTACCAGTATATCTCTGAAGCAGCCCTGGCCAGGGACTTCCTGTTATAGCCAATCAAACACAGCGCAACATCAACCCGCAATACCGGGAGAGACGAACCCCCTCTTATCGCTCATTGCCTCCATGTGACTCGGGACTGTACCCAAAAGCCACTGTTTTGCATGTTCTCTTGAACGTGGTAAGGTGGAAATCAAAGCACAGTGGGAATCACACAAGACTCTATGACGATCTCGGGTCTACAAACTAACCTGTACCAGTGTCACCATAGAACTGCCATCTGACATTAGGTATAATACCATCTGAGAGTTCTCGGCGAGTTCGTCCAGTGTACCCAGTCTCCACTGAGCACTCGTATACTGTCTCTGATGTCAAACACCAATGGATATGGGATCATCAATCACCCATCTACATGTGTCGAGAAGCTATACGCTAGTCTACTCTGGTATATCGATGCCCTGTCGATACACCCACGACTAGGAACATTTGAAGGATATACTTAACGACTACTCTGTCCCTACTAGTATGATCTGCATCATAGTCCTGGTAGTCAAGTACTCATCCTAAGGGCTTTATCAACATGTAACATAGAGACAATCAGTGTACATGTTAAGATAAAGAGCAACCAGATAGTATAATATCATGTCGAGCAAGAAAGTCCTCCATATATATGCCTAAGCATCCACTACAATATACATCGTATGTACAGTAATGGCCTCTAGGGCATACATATAACTAACAATCTCCCATTTGCACTAGGGCCATCTGTTGTAGTATCCAATACCCAACAATCAGCAGTGGTTGAAGTATCTCATACTCAACCATCCCATAAAAGTCTCTCCTGGGAATAGGCCTTCGTGAGTGGATCTGCCCTGTAGTCCTCTATGTCTACTCTCCTAATCTCGATCTCCCTGGAGATCAACCATCTCCATAATCAGGTGATACTGCCTTAGAATATGTCTGGATCACTGATGGGCCGGGGGTTCCTAGGCATAAGCCATAACTCCATTGTCAGACAATGGTAGGAATGAAGTTCATCTCTGTTCTCCGCCGAAAGAAACGGGAAGACAAACGCCTTCCTGCAAGTTGGGAGCAGATGCTATTTGGTTTTATCCGTCCACCTCTCCGAAGATGCCAAGTTGATTTATGGCACCATGTATCGGAGGTTTGGACGGATGCGGCCGTTGTAGCAGATTTCGTCAGATTCCCCCTCATTTGAGACGTTTTTGATTGTAGAGACGCTCTTCCCTGCAGGCGCAAGCTCCTGCAGTTAATTACGCTACCGCATCGCGGTAACCACTTTCTCCTTCTCCAGATGGTTACTTCGTGTCGTGTGTGTTTGTTTTGTTTTCGATTGCCCGTGGATTGTATACGGAGACTAATTTATGTTGTCTCCCGTTGGGCGTGGATTAGTCCAAATCCGTATTTTCTTAGATTTGGTTTTGGGTTGGGTTTAAGGATCGTTAATCTCATTTGAGACTAAGATCAACTTAAATGTTTGTTAAGGATACGTTAGTCTAATTTTAGACTAAGATCAACTTAATAATTTGTTAAGGATACGTTAGCCTAATTTTAGACTAAGATCTACTTAACAGGATCATTTAGATCCAACAAAAGAGCATTTGGGCTCTATTGTTTTAGTTTAGGGACTTTGCGGTCCAGTTTAAAGACATCATAGTTTATAAAGTTTAAGGACATCATAGTCCATGAGTTTAAAGACCCCACAGTCCGTAGTAGTTTAGAGACATCATAGTCTGTAAAGTTTAAGGACATCATAGTCCATGAGTTTAAGGACCCCACAGTCCATGGTATTTTAGAGACATCATAGTCTGTAAAGTTTAATGACATCATAATCCATGAGTTTAAGGACCCCACAGTCTATGGTTTGTCTGGGGACCCGTCACCTCTTTGAAGACGTTGAAGGATTACAACGACAAATATCAGAGGAGTGAAGAGATGTACCCTTGAACCAATATTGGTTGGGAGATCTGTAGTCCAATTTGGGACTAAGATCAAAGATTTATGAGCATATAGGGTCAATTGATCTGAAGTAGGGATCTGTGGCCAACTTGGGCTCGGCCCATTCAGTTAAAATGCTGAGCATTGGCTTGGTTTCTGACAATCGTTTTTGTCCTTTATTGAGTGCTGAGCACTCATCATAGCTCTGGGGCCCTTTATCATTTAAAGAACAATTTATGTTCTCTCAGCGCAAACGTGAGGAGCACGTGGCGCGCTTGGCGTTGAGTGCCAGTCAATGAGCGCGGAGCGCTTCTGTTAAAGTAGCGCACACGTGAGGAGCATGTGGTGCGCTTGGCGCTGAGCGCCAGATCATAAGCGCAGAGTGCTTCTGTTTAGGTAGCGCACACGTGAGGAGCATGTGGCGCGCTCGGCGCTGAACGCCAGTCAATGAGCGCAGAGTGCTTCTATTAAAGTGGCGCACACGTGAGGAGCACGTGGTGAGCTTGGCGCTGTGCGCCAGACTTGGAGCGCTGAGGGCTTCTGTGAAATAGCGCACACGTGAGGAGCACGTGGCGCGCTTTGTGCTGTGTACCAGACTTTGGAGCGCAGAGCGCTTCTTTTGAATTTTGGAGCGCTAAGGCTCTGCAGCGCTGTGCGCTGGATTTGGAGCGCTGAAGCACTTCTTTAAACTTGGAGCGCTAGGGCTCTGCAGCGCTGTGCACTAGATTTGGAGCGCTGAGACGCTTCTTTTAATTAGAGCGCTAAGGCTCTTTTTAGGCAGATTTGCACTCTGAGAATTAAATTTTCTCATATAAGAGACTTTGCCTCATGGATCTAAGAACAAAGTTCGTATTTTATAGGAGATATTTCAATCTCTTATGTTTTTGATGAAAGGCTTTGCCTTTATGGATCTGTGATCCTAAGAGAATTGAATCATTCCCCCCCCCCACCTTTTATAATGAGATGTTATGATCTCTTTTGTGAAAGACAATTTGTCTTAAAGATCTATGATCTAGCATAAGAACTAAGTTCTTTTTTATGATGAGATTTTTTTATCTATCTGTTTTTACCTTGAAGAAAAGTTCTTCTTCTGCCGAGATCTTGCTCTTCTCTCTGAAATTTCTCAAAGTTTTTAGGGGGGTTCCTCTCTCTCAGACTTGAAGTCTTGGGGCCTGTGTTAGTTATGTATATGCCCTAGAGGCCATTATTGTATATATGATGTATATTATAATGGATGCTTGGATATATATAGAGAGGACTTTCTTGCTCGTCATGATAGTATGCTATTTGGTTTCACTTTATCTTAACATGTTGACTTGTATTAGTTTACTGTCTTACTCTCGCATGTTGATAAAGCCCTTAGGATATGTACTCGACTACTGGGACTATGATGAGATCATACTAGTGGGGCCACGGTAGTCGATGAGTACATCCTATAACTGTTCCTAGTCGAGGGTGTGTCGAGACAGTGCATCGATACACCAGAGTAGACTAGCGTATACGCATCTTGACCCATATGATGGGCGATGGATGATCCCATATCCATCGGTGTTTGACATCAAGGATGGTGTACGGGTGCTCAGTGGAGACTGGATACACTGGATGGACTCGCCGAGAACTCCCAGATGGTGATATACCACACATCAGATGGCAGTTCTCCGGTGACACTGGTACAGGGTAGTCTGTAGACCCGAGATCGTCATAGAGTCTTGTGTGATTCCCACTGTGCTTTGATTTCCACCTTACCACGTCCAGAAGGGCGTGCAAAATGGTGGCTCTTGGGTGCAGTCCTGAATCACATGGAGGCAATGAGCGATAGGAGGGGATTCGTCTCTCCCGGTATAGGGAGTTGATGTTGTGCTGTGTTCGATTGACTATAACTGGAAGTCCCTGGCCAGGGCTGATATAGAGATTTACTGGTAAGTGTTACTAGTAGTTTCTCGACCTGTTATAAGCCTCACATCGACACGACTTATCGGTTACTGGGGTCTGACGTATACCACCCCTAGACTAGATATGCGACATATCAGACGAAGAGACCGGACTGTACGGGAGTGTTGCTGATTGGATTCAAAGGAGAATGTACAGGCTAGGTTGTTGATCTTCTGATCGCTCAATACCTGGGTGGCTGTTACGTTTAGCTGACCGCTTGCAGGTTGTGGGTGTTTGATATGATCATCACCTACTGCCGGCGTATTGACGATTCTTTAGAGTCCTACACAGAGGTTTCTTGACTCAGGCAAAATGGAGTAGGGGCACATATGTGATATGTGCACGACCGAGGATAATGCGATATGAGACACCGTATTATATTCTCGCGATATTTAGATATGAGCCGGGTCATCGGATCAATTGTTGAATCGATGAATCGGTACATGATATATTAGTCGGTTATATTCGATATAGCCGGATTGTCGGATCAAGGGTTGATTCGATAATTTAATGTATAATAATATATATGATATATTGCATTACATTATCTAATATCGGCTCGCTTTATTGATTCATTTTCTCACCGGATAATACATTGATATATATGCGATATATGTTAATTGTATTATTTTCTTTTGTTACAAATATATAATATATATGTGATATATATTATTGTAACATGATATGATTACTAATGCAACATGTTTAGTAGAGATTAAACAAGGTTAGGGTTTGAATTGGGTTAGTTCTTTCATGAACCTTCTAGAAGGTTTTCTTTTGTCATGAGCTAAGATATTATGGTTGATATTTTCTAGTGACTCATTCTTAACCCAACCCAAACCCTTAGCCTTAGTTAATTCTCTACATGGGTTAGCCTTGTCATAGTTGATCATGGTTACATTATTAATCATATATCATTTCATTATTCATCACAAAAGGAATTAATTCATTATTTCTTCTTCTTCTTCAACCTTGAGCTTTGAGAAAGCTTTCTAGGTTTTCTTTATGTAATGATTTTGTGTGAGAATTTGACATAAAAAGAAAGCATAAATACTACTCCATCATCCTCATCTAATCTAGCCAATTAGATTAGGGTGTTCACCTCATTAGAAAGAGATAGCTTGAGTTATAGAAACTTCGAGATAGATCATCGGAGAAAAGGAAGACTACAAGCTAGAATGGATCGTTCGAGTTGTGGAGTCTCTCTTGAGTCCGGGAGATCATGGATCGCGGCGAAGGGGACATCTAATCGGAGCTTATGAAGCGAAGGAGCGGACCACAAAGGTTGTAATCGCTCACTCTTAGTTGTAAAGATATTTACTTGCATGTTAAACCCTAATTATCTAGCAAAGATCCCGGCTTTGGGTTGTTCGGCACGTCTAAATTTTTATTCGGGCATGGTTGATACCTTATTAACCTTTGTAAGAGTGTCTAGGAACCTTACAGTGGTATCAGAGCCAAGCTAGAGCATTAGGCGACGTGTATACGAAGTTAATGTAAGTGCACGGCGGCGCCCCGGCCGTCAATCCGACGCCGGAATGCGGAAGCGGTGAATAACTTAAATTTTGCGGACTTTGCAAACCGGCACCACCGCGCACTTTAACCGGATCGGACCATTAACTAGTCTAAGCTATCTACAAGAATGGGAATAGAGATATATACCGACGATCCAAGTCCTCCGGTCTTCATCTCCACTCCGATCTCCTCGCGGGATCTCCGTCCATCTCCTCCTCGTCGGAAAAGGGCACCACGAAGCCGGGTACTTTTACGGGCTCCCACCTCAATACCGAGGCAACTCGCGCATGAAGCCGGCAACTCGACATGCTCAAGATATGCTGTAGGAAGTGTAGTGTAGAGTGGATGTCTCACTTTGGGGTTTGTTGCCATTTGTAGATGATGGAGGAAACAAGATAAGAAAAATGGTGCTTGCATTTTTCTTAGCATGAAAAGAGATCAAGAATGAAAACCTCAAGAATGAAAACTCTCATCTTTTTCTTTCTCTCAACCATGGAAAAGCTTCTTTCATCAAGTGAGAAGAATGGTGGTGGAAAAACAATATATGAAGCAAGAAGGGAGGTGAGTGTAGGAGTGAAGAAGAGGTGACCACATCCAAGGGACAAAGAAACATACAACCATGCTTCACCCTTTTTCAAACCATACCCTTTCATGTCACTCAAATCCAAAGTATGGAGCATAAGAAATGAAAGCTATCATAATCAATATATATGCAATAAAACCCTCCACAAAGTGTTATTTGCGAACTTGCAAATAACCCCCTCCATCGGAAAAGTCCGGCCGGGAAAGAACAAAGGAAAACCGGCCGGAACGGAATGCGAACTGGCAACTCCAGAAAACTGGTCCCGTAATAAATTACAGGAAAACCCCAATACTGTGCATACACACCCGCATCTGTATTCCTTCCGGATACAAATGCAATAAGACAAAATCTACACTGTACTAAACTAGGACCGGCTTAAACCAAAGCCGGCTAGTAAAAACCGTTCGATCCTGATCCGTGCAATACCGCACGTATCTGATCGAACCCTGCCATATAACTATACGGCCACTAGTACAAAACTGTCCGATCCTGATCCGTGCAATACCGCACGTATCTGATCGGACCTTGCCATATCTCCATACGGCCTCTACAGCTTTTCGCCCGAAAGCTGAGTAACTGAAAGTGTGGTGGACTCTAAAGACTCGTCAATACTATGGCTGTGGATTTAACCACTAGCCCGTCAGAGGTATAAGCCAATACGTAACGGGCCACCAGCTATTGACCAAATGGGACGTCGATGAGGAAGCTCACCCCGACACCCAACTGAGCCTGTCAGTGACAATATCCGTGCAGTCCGGTCCGTTCGTCTATGAGTATCGCATGGTGGGCCTAGGGGGTTGGTAAAAGTCAGACCCCCAAAAGCGGTACAAGTCGTGTCGGAGTGTAGCCCAGAACACCCTGAGATACTACTGGAATACCTACCAGTAAATCTCCTTGCCTTGGCCAAGGACTTTGTGTAATGGCTCTCCTAGACACAGCACGACCTCACCCCCAATACCGGGAGAGACGAACCCCTGAAGATACGCTCACTGCCTCCATGTGGCTCGGGACTGTACCCAACTAAAACCTGTTTGCACGACTCCTTTGAGCCGTGGTAGGGTAGTAATCAAAGTACAGTGGGAACTCACACGAGACAAATGACGATCCCCAGGTCGATGAACTAACCTGCACACATGTCACCAGGGAACTGCCATCTGACGTCTGGTATATGACCAACTAGCATGTTCCCGGCGAGTCCTGTCCGGTGTACTCATAACCCAATGAGCACCTGTATACATCTTAGGTGATCCAACTGACACCAGTGGCTTGTGAGACCGGCCACCGCCCCTCGTCGGGGTCTCGACTGTATACACTAGTCTACTAATGGAGTATCGATGCCCGGTCTCGAAACTCCCACGACTAGGGACCTTTTAAGGATATGCTTGTAGACCCCCAGCTCCCACTTATATGATCGCCCTCATACTGCTGGTGGTCAAGCAAGAATCCTAGGGGCTCTATCAACGTGTAATAGCGACGTGTCATGTCACCTAAAGCAGTACACGATGATAAAGGTAAACCAGATAGCATACTATCATCTCGAGTAAGACTGTCCTACCGGGATAGGTCCTCCCTCAATCATTACAATCACGTACCTGTGACCTAATAATTGACTCTGAGGGCACTATCTCCAACAATCTCCCACTTGCACTCAAGGCTAATTATTGCGATGTCGCATACTCACAGCCCGTGTGATACCGAACATCCAACTCCTCTACTAGTCAGTCTCACAAAGCTCGTTTGCGGAACTATTGCGTTCGAGGAATAGCCTCAGTGAGTGGATCCGCTTAGTAGTTTCTTTCTATGTCTCTCTATATCTCAAGTTCGCGGAGAAACCCATCTCCCGAAATGAGCAATACCTGTCTTAGAATGTGTCTGGATGTCTGATAGGACATAGCTCATAAATGAACTCCAAATCCAAACTTCTTAGACTGTATCGTCAACTGAACTTAATCAGTATCCTGCGCGCCATGCCTCCCTCAGTATTGCCTTGGATCAGCTGTCCAAAATACTGCCCCTCGTCAGAGGGAAAACTATAACTCTGACAACCTCCTTGTCGTCCATGTCACTTTGGAAGCCTGGAATGATAACCGTCTCCTGAATGAGGCTGTCGTTATCATATCCCTAGAACATCCACTTATGTTCTAAAACTGCTTCCGACTGTTTCTCCAGGATTGGATTAATGTCAACTTATTGCATCTAGTGCAAGAACAACATCTGGTGTGGTACTTGACATCTCATGATTGACTCAATTGCCTAAGCAAGTGATCTGCCAATCATGCACGTCCCTCTCCCCTTTAGTCTGTAAGACACCTTTAGAGAGGGTGACTCCATTACCTGCAGGTACACTACCGTGCCAGGAGTCGTCCATCCTAAATACTCTTAGAATGCTGTCAAGTACCCTGATTGGGAAACCACCCAAATCTAGATCTAAAACCATAGATCCAGTAACCAGTATGTCAGATATAAAATCCATTTCCTTTGTGGAGAAACCACTGTGTGACGACCAAAGTATAACCGATCGTATATAGGAGTTTCTTTTCCTACTTTGTGTATGTCATCCAAATACCATGACATCACATCCTACTACCTACTCAACAGATCCATTTCCTATTCTGATGAAGTCAAACCTATGACTGTCACGTCAGAAATAGATGATCTATCTCCGCTACATCTGCTTTAGTCTATAAATAGACATAAGCTACCTGTCCACCAATGCTTCCGCTGCTCCCACTGACTACGACAACCCTCTGGCAGAGTCATATACACGTACACTTCTAAAACTAGTTTTAGAACGACGCTATACTCATCCTCCCGCCGGGTCTCGTAACCTGGAACAACAGCAATGGCAATTGTGGGTAAACAAGAACTTCCCTGTCACCGTCCTTGAGGCCACCGTAGTGCCTCTCGGGTGCCTGAAGTTACCCACCTCATCTGCGGAGTGGCCAATGGAATGTCAATCCAGATTGAATCTTTAGGTTCCTTATCAAATCTTCAGTAATCGTTTGTGGTTCTGGAATTACTTCCAGTTCTACCATACTCCCACTACTGTTTTCTGAAAAAGTCCATTTTTAATAAAACTGTGGCGAGTCTAGAACAATATCGCTATTGTTCATCCAGATGGTAGAAAATCAACCCTCGTCATAGCCTGGGTCAACCCACAAACAGCCATTACAGAAACGTGCCTTGAGTTGTCCAGTGTCTGGTTTTAATCATAAACCGGACAACTCCCCGTACCTTAACATCGTTAAGATATGAACTGTTCTATATCCAATATAGAAACAGAGGCACTGATTTAATTGAACCAGATTCAAATCATGCAGCTGTCCCCAGCGCATGTTAACTAAATGGAAGGAGGCCGATCAGCGTTACTCAACTTAGGAATACTTCCAATTATGAGTAACCTGAAAGAGAAGCAAGATCTCTTTATCATTACTATCAACTGAATACCATACACAAGTATCTACATCTTCGATCTCTTTGAAGAATCCCGATACTTGCTATACCTGGTTCTCTACTCTATTCAAATACCAATAACTTCTCCAAATTCGGACCCTGTGTTTCCACGAAACACCTGTCTAAAAACTAGAGAAGTCATAAGTAAACCGAATATAGTACGAGGACCAACCCCTCTGTCCTAATGGACACTGGACAACATACAATACTCTGTATAAGTCCCTTGAGTCTGATAGCTCTTTCACCGTGTGTCGTAGGTTGAAAACTGTACTTATGGTTAAGAAGAATTACACCGCTGTTTAATGCTCCTTACCTAACCATCCACTGATATAGGTAAATGTCATAGACATAATTTCAAAAGGGAATATCTCACTCTATGAAAATAGACGTACAGATACATCGATTTGAAATTGGTGCATGACGGCGGATATTCAAAACCAAATACTTGCCGTCCGGCAAATAACCCAGGTGATTTCCTCAAATATCACCGATTACAACGAATCCCGATATAATGAGGATGATCACCCAATTCCCAATAACTTACTCCCACTCATCATCTGTAAAACCATAAAGATGTGAGAATCGTACCTGGTAAATACATACCCTGGAGTAAGTATCTAATCGGGAAATCAGTTTTTCTTTAACATTACACAGTGAAACTGAAACATTGAAATGTTCCGATGGGGTATTTTGGTATTCCTAGTAATGCCTCTTCCAGATTCACGACTGTAACCGTATAGTTCTTTGCCACCTCTCCAAATCCCTTCATATGTCTTTAGTCTTTGCCTTCTGCACACCCCTTAGGCCAAATGGTTTTCTTCCTTCCCTACCGTTCGGCACCAGCCTATGGTTTGGAAGAAGACTATCCAATAAGCATAATGGGTGTACTGTCCCAATCCTAGGAACACTCGCAATGAGAGAGGGTGAAGATAAAAGACAACCGAATAAACCTTATTCCTATTTCTCCTGAACCAGAATCCATCCCCGAACTGGAACAAGTTCCATTCGAGTATTATATAACCATACGATGGAGTATCCAAATAAACTGTGGATCTTCGTAGTGATACGGAGTGTCCTGGAGAAATACAAAGGTGATGTGGGAGTGGTAACGAAATATTTGGTTTGGTCGTGAATATCTGTTGCAATTTACTTTGCCCTCTTACTAATCCCTTGCTTTGTCTAAACTTAATACCTTCTGCACACCATCGTTATACTAATTGGTTTTCTTCATTCCCTACCGGTCGGCACCAGCCTAAGGTTTGGAAGAAGACAATCCAATTTGCGTAATAGGTGTACTACCCCTAAACCAAGGAGTACTCGTAACCTGAGAGAGGGTAAAAGGAAAAGACAACTGAATAATCCTATCCGTTTTCTCCAGAACCGGAAACCATCCTCGAATTCCTTCGAGTTCGTATCTAACCATACGATGGTTTTGTCCAATGGAAGTGGACGTTCGTAGCAATACGGGGTGTCCCGGAGAAAAGGGTAAAAGTAGGAGTGGCAATGAGGTCCGCAACTCTGACAATCCAAAAGCCAGTGTTTAAGAAGGTTCGGTCAACTTGGTCACTGAGTCATAGTCTAGGGTCGGGTCAATGGTTGCTGCCAGAGAGAGAGAGAAAAGAAACACTCAGCGTGCACTCTAACCTAGATCAGAATGGTTACCAATTTATCTAATCTGGAAACCTCCCACTGTACCTCAAATTCTCCTCCAAACCTGAAAGAAGAATTAGTCGGGGTCACCCGAGGAGTAAACCAACTCATCAGTGGGAATCGGGATCCAACTCTCATCGCATGACAACGTGACGGAATCCGCTCACGGTATCACACTCCAGAAGGTATGCGCATATCTGGCAAGTTTCAGTACTTTTGAAACTCCCGATGTGATTTCTGCCCCATGCTCTTATGACCTTGACTTTGGCCAACATATCATAAGTCACATGTCAAGTTCTACCCGTCATTCTCCAGGTTAATTTGAATCCACCCGTACATACCCTTGACTTTGGCCAAAATGGCAGCACGACTGTCCCAAACCAACGCATCTATCTATGCTGCATATGAATACCCCAATAGCTACCAATCACTGTGCCTTGACTTTGGCCAACATACACAGCTTGAATACTATTGACCACCCATATGAAACGACGGAGGGCTACGAATGGTTTCTGGCGAAAACCTTTAACGTAAAGAACTTGATATCGTTGAAGGAACGGATAGCTTTTTAAGAAATATAGTGACGACAACTTCCGCTAAAGAGGTCACTCCCGGTGAAGGGATCTCGGCTCTTTCCCCGTAGAATGAGGTGCAGGATATTCCAAATGAATACCACGATGCAAAGCAAAAGTAATCGGCTATAGTGAAGTTAATGCCCTGACGCAAACTTCTGTCCAAGGGGTCACTCCCGGTGAAGGGATCTCGGCCCTTGCCTCGTCGACTGAGGAGCAGGATATTCTAAATGAATACCACGATGCAAAACAAAAGTAAACGTCCTTGCAATAACAGCTTTTAGAAAAGTGTTCCAACAACATCATATAAGGTTTGTTTTTAACTTTGCATTGATCCGAATCAATGCAGTCCCATCAATTGATCACACCAAAAAGAACGAAAATATACTGATGTACGTATATGCCATCCGCATTCGCCACTGGGTCCCGTCATTACCCGTTAGGTTAGCTAACTAACGACAGAGCGGGGACTGGACTAGCGCGGATGTAAAACATATACAACATCTACTAATATATATACCAATATATTATATTCGCTCAAGGCGTGAATGAAATGCAACATCACAGATAATGAACAGCATCACAGAAACAATACAGATATCTGGGATCCCCGGGTTTCACAGAGCCGCTGAAACCCGACGTTCCCCTGGTCGTGTGGATAGCCTGTGCAATGAAATCCTAGACCCCTACGGGCGCGGCAAGTCACCCGCCAAAACCTGAAGCGAGGCAGCCCCCTTCAGCGCCGTGAATGGACCACCCAGCACTTCACGGAATCCGGCAACTTGGGCACCCCTCCTGGGTCAACCTGTACCCCCTACGAGTGCGGCGAATAGCCCGCCAATCCTAGAGTGAAGCCCCCTCCGTCCCAATGCCATGAGATGCGGGCTTGTTGCCCTCTAGAACCCGGCTATCCGTGCACCCCTCCGCGGGGTAATCCTAGTACAGAAAGTAAAATATACATACACCGGGTACATCGACCGCAACCAGGTCGTGCCCCAAAAGAATAATACAAACAGGCAGTGACGGCAGTCCACATGTCGGACGCTCGCCCCGCAAAATCAAATGTACATGATACAACAAAAACAGTACTAGCATTGCATCCAGGCTATCCCCACGACCGATCCGCAACAACACAGCAAATACATAGAACATCAACGTGAAAGTCACGTTCGCAAATCCGTCTAACCGGGCTATAGCAGTTAGACCGGATTTACCGATCGAGTGACATTCACGGTCGCAGATATAATGTAAATACTGTGAAAAATGTGTTTAAAAAATTTCCGATTGATCAAACAATTAACAAGTGGGCCCCAAAGAAAACTGTAGCACTCACAGAAACAATTGGCCCAACTTTAATATTCCAAAGCCCATATTTTAAGCCCAGAAGGCCTCTGTAAAAAAATGGTGAAGTGATGTGAATAGTGCGCGGCGGAAGAGCCGCACAAAGGGGGTTTTCGCGGCGGTTCCGCGCTCCAACTGTGGAGTCACTTCATCGAATTTTTACAGAGCTCTTAGATTTTCCAGTACATCAATATTTTACAACCTGAAAAATTTTTCGAGACCAAAATATTTCAACAGAAACTGATGTGAACAAAAAATACGGTTTTTGGAAGTTTTGGTCGATCGGAAATGCAAACACATTACACAAAGCTAGACTAAGTTAATGGCGCGGCTCTGATACCACTGTAAGTGCACGGCGGCGCCCCGGCCGTCAATCCGACGCCGGAATGCGGAAGCGGTGAATAACTTAAATTTTGCGGACTTTGCAAACCGGCACCACCGCGCACTTTAACCGGATCGGACCATTAACTAGTCTAAGCTATCTACAAGAATGGGAATAGAGATATATACCGACGATCCAAGTCCTCCGGTCTTCATCTCCACTCCGATCTCCTCGCGGGATCTCCGTCCATCTCCTCCTCGTCGGAAAAGGGCACCACGAAGCCGGGTACTTTTACGGGCTCCCACCTCAATACCGAGGCAACTCGCGCATGAAGCCGGCAACTCGACATGCTCAAGATATGCTGTAGGAAGTGTAGTGTAGAGTGGATGTCTCACTTTGGGGTTTGTTGCCATTTGTAGATGATGGAGGAAACAAGATAAGAAAAATGGTGCTTGCATTTTTCTTAGCATGAAAAGAGATCAAGAATGAAAACCTCAAGAATGAAAACTCTCATCTTTTTCTTTCTCTCAACCATGGAAAAGCTTCTTTCATCAAGTGAGAAGAATGGTGGTGGAAAAACAATATATGAAGCAAGAAGGGAGGTGAGTGTAGGAGTGAAGAAGAGGTGACCACATCCAAGGGACAAAGAAACATACAACCATGCTTCACCCTTTTTCAAACCATACCCTTTCATGTCACTCAAATCCAAAGTATGGAGCATAAGAAATGAAAGCTATCATAATCAATATATATGCAATAAAACCCTCCACAAAGTGTTATTTGCGAACTTGCAAATAACCCCCTCCATCGGAAAAGTCCGGCCGGGAAAGAACAAAGGAAAACCGGCCGGAACGGAATGCGAACTGGCAACTCCAGAAAACTGGTCCCGTAATAAATTACAGGAAAACCCCAATACTGTGCATACACACCCGCATCTGTATTCCTTCCGGATACAAATGCAATAAGACAAAATCTACACTGTACTAAACTAGGACCGGCTTAAACCAAAGCCGGCTAGTAAAAACCGTTCGATCCTGATCCGTGCAATACCGCACGTATCTGATCGAACCCTGCCATATAACTATACGGCCACTAGTACAAAACTGTCCGATCCTGATCCGTGCAATACCGCACGTATCTGATCGGACCTTGCCATATCTCCATACGGCCTCTACAGCTTTTCGCCCGAAAGCTGAGTAACTGAAAGTGTGGTGGACTCTAAAGACTCGTCAATACTATGGCTGTGGATTTAACCACTAGCCCGTCAGAGGTATAAGCCAATACGTAACGGGCCACCAGCTATTGACCAAATGGGACGTCGATGAGGAAGCTCACCCCGACACCCAACTGAGCCTGTCAGTGACAATATCCGTGCAGTCCGGTCCGTTCGTCTATGAGTATCGCATGGCGGGCCTAGGGGGTTGGTAAAAGTCAGACCCCCAAAAGCGGTACAAGTCGTGTCGGAGTGTAGCCCAGAACACCCTGAGATACTACTGGAATACCTACCAGTAAATCTCCTTGCCTTGGCCAAGGACTTTGTGTAATGGCTCTCCTAGACACAGCACGACCTCACCCCCAATACCGGGAGAGACGAACCCCTGAAGATACGCTCACTGCCTCCATGTGGCTCGGGACTGTACCCAACTAAAACCTGTTTGCACGACTCCTTTGAGCCGTGGTAGGGTAGTAATCAAAGTACAGTGGGAACTCACACGAGACAAATGACGATCCCCAGGTCGATGAACTAACCTGCACACATGTCACCAGGGAACTGCCATCTGACGTCTGGTATATGACCAACTAGCATGTTCCCGGCGAGTCCTGTCCGGTGTACTCATAACCCAATGAGCACCTGTATACATCTTAGGTGATCCAACTGACACCAGTGGCTTGTGAGACCGGCCACCGCCCCTCGTCGGGGTCTCGACTGTATACACTAGTCTACTAATGGAGTATCGATGCCCGGTCTCGAAACTCCCACGACTAGGGACCTTTTAAGGATATGCTTGTAGACCCCCAGCTCCCACTTATATGATCGCCCTCATACTGCTGGTGGTCAAGCAAGAATCCTAGGGGCTCTATCAACGTGTAATAGCGACGTGTCATGTCACCTAAAGCAGTACACGATGATAAAGGTAAACCAGATAGCATACTATCATCTCGAGTAAGACTGTCCTACCGGGATAGGTCCTCCCTCAATCATTACAATCACGTACCTGTGACCTAATAATTGACTCTGAGGGCACTATCTCCAACAGTTAAAACTCCGATCGAACCCCGAAACACCGATTTTGACCCCCTCTCTGGACAATTTTTTAAAATGTGATTTTTCTGTATTAAAAATACTCAAAAAATTCAGAAGGGAATTATAAGTATTACTGTGGAAAACGAGCAGTTAATTCATTCGTACCGCCGCGGAACCGTGGCAATACCTTGCTTGCGCCGCGGATCCACGGCCGTACAGTCGAATTGTGCTTTGGTTTTGGCATGGTAATATCCGTATCTGTTAGTGCATTTTTATGGGTATTTTTAATCTGACTCAAGTGTTGAGTGTTCTGGGGATTATTTTGAATTCGTTGATTCGATCGGAAAATTTAATTTCAATCTTTTTCCGGATATTTCAGAAACTATTAAAATGTTCGAACGGATATCATTAATTCATTTTTTTCCCGGCACGAAAAACTTTCAAGTGTTGAATTTTTCTTGAGTTTAAATCTTTCGAAAAAACGTGCAAGTAACGCGGTGGACCCTCTAGAAGAACACAAACCTTAACTCGATTATGTGACCGTATGAACCGCCTCTGAACCTTAGGGTTTGGGGCAGTACAGCGTGCCACATGTGAAGCGTTGGCTTGACCCTTCTACGGCTGGACCATTGGTACTGTGACATATTCTGGGATTATTTGAACTCCGCTCAAGTGTTGAGCTATTTAGGAAATCTTGGGTATTTGATTATCCGATCGGAAAGTTTAATACTGTCTATTTATCTGGAATGTGATACAATATGTGGAATTCATATAGTTAGGCATGAAATGCGAAGTATGTGATATTTCGGATTTACGATGTCAAAAGTGATTATGGATTCCAAATGTTGTAGTTTTACAATTTCTTTTCTGTGACCGTAAGTGTAGTATGTAGTTGTATTGCTGGTTTTCGTTGCTATACATCAACGACGATCGGTGTATGCATACTTGCTTACGTTGATGATATGAGATATTATGTGTTGCTGTGATATGTTATATTGGATCGTCGTATTCTGAATAGCCGGGGGTTTTATGTGAGATGAGAATTTTTATTTTCATTCATGTAAAATTCATTTGTATGTAATATTCTTTTATTGGGGCACTTCCGGGATGAGGTTGATGTCACCAGTGTATATTATTTACTTTTCCGCATTAGGTAGACCCAAGGAGGGGAGCACAAGTAACCGGGTTCTAGGGTCCAGTGGGAGGCCATCTCGAGGAGTCGAGACCGGGTCTCCTAACCCTAGAATTGGCTGTGTTACTTGCCGCTCTCGTAGGGGTCTAGGGATGTGGGTTTGGCTATTCATCACGACCGTGGAATCCGTGTTTTATACAGGCTCGTATTAAAACACGGACATCCTAGTATATCCAATATTTCATATATGTTCTTCTGCTGCAATGTTCTGTGATGAGATCATATTACTGCCTGAGACGAATACTTATACTATATATATATGCTGATATATAAATATTACTGCTTTCGTTTCTTCTGTGATGCTTAGGAAGCATAAGCTGATGGGATATATTAATGAGATTAATAAAAGAAAAGAAATCTAAAAGATGTTGTAGAATCAAAACTTTATAAAAAGGGTAGCTACAGTTTTGCTTTGCATAGCGGTATATATGATATACCCTGGACCTTATTCGATGAGGAAAGAACCGAGATCCCTTCACCGGGAGTGACCACTTTAGCAAAACTAGCAGATGCTACAAACTCGCGGTTTAGTTTTTGACAGCTTATATAGTTCTTGCTTTGCACAGCGGTATATATGATATATCCTGCACCTTATTCGATGGGGAAAGAGCCGAGATCCCTTCACCGGGAGTGACCTCTTTAGCGAAACTAGAAAAGCCTCAAAAACACTCCTTTTCAAAAATCACTTGTTTCTACAACGATATCAAGTTCATTACGCTCATGGTTTTCTGAAAAACCTGCGTAGCCCTCCGTCATTTCAGATAAAAACTATTTAGTATTCGTGCTGCGTTTGTTGGCCTTTGTCAAGGCGTAGTGTGCGGTAGCTGACTGGTACTTATCTGTTTAAGCATGTGATGCGATTGGATTAGGGTATTCGTACGACCTTGTTGGCCTTTGTCAAGGGTCGTGCGGGTGGGTTTATTTCAATCAAGAAATGACGGATTGAACTTGACTAGCTTCCTATGGTTTGTTGGCCTTTGTCAAGGTCATAGGGGTTAGGGGCAAAAGCATTATCGGGAATTTCAAGTGTTGAAATTTGCAATGAGATTGCATACCTCCTATGAGATAGTTGGATCCTGATACCCACTATGAGTAAGAGTTGTTAGTTATATGTATGCCCTAGAGGCCATTACTGTACATGGGATGTATATTGTAGTGGATGCTTGGACATATATAGGGAGGACTTTCTTGCTCGACATGATAGTATGCTATCTGGTTGCTCTTTACCTTAACGTGTATACTGATTGTCTCTCTGTTACATGTTGGTAAAGCCCCTAGGATGTGTACTTGACTACCTGGACTATGATGCGGATCATACTAGTGGGGACAAGGTAGTCCATAAGTACATCCTTCAAAGTCCCTAGTCGTGGGTGTATCGAGACGGGGCATCGATATACCAGAGTAGACTAGCGTATACCTTCTCGACCCATACAGATGGGCGATGGATGATCCCATATCCATTGGTGTTTGACATCGGAGATGATATACGGGTGCTCAGTGGAGACTGGGTACACTGGACGGACTCGCCGAGAACTCCCAGATGGTATTATACCTTACGTCAGATGGCAGTTCTCTGGTGACACTGGTACAGAGTAGTCTGTTGACCCGAGATCGTCATAGAGTCTTGTGTGGTTCCCACTGTGCTTTGATTTCCACCTTACCACGTCCAAGAGGGCGTGCAAAACGGTGGTTTTTGGGTACAGTCCCGAGTCACATGGAGGCAATGAGCGATAGGAGGGGATTCGTCTCTCCCGGTATAGGGAGTTGATGTTGCACTGTGTTCGATTGGCTATAACCGGAAATCCCTGGCCAGGGTTGCTGAGATTTACTGGTAAGTGTTATCAGTAGTTTCTCGAACTGTTATAGACCTCATATCGACACGACTCATCAAGCTATTGGGGTCTGACGTTTACCACCCCTAGGCGAGATATGCGACATATCAGACGATCAGACCGGACTGTACGGTAAGTGTTACTGGTTGGATTCACAGGAGTATGAGCGGGCTTGCTCGTCGATCTTCTGATCGCTCAATACCCGGGTGGCCGTTACGTTTAGCAGACCGCTTGCGGCTTGTGGGTGTTTGATATGATCATCACCTGCTGCCGGCGTATTGACGAGTCTTTAGAGTCCTACACAGAGGTTTCCTGGCTCAAGCAAAACGAAATAGGAGCGCATATGAGATATGTGCGGGACCGAGAATAATGCGTGTATGTGATACCGTATTCTATTCTCGCGATAAATGTATCGATTGGTTGTATGCGATATAACCTGGTTATCGAATCGAGGATTGATTCGATAAGCCGATACATTGAATATTAGTCGGTCATATGCGATATGACCGGATCGTTAAATCAAGTGTTGATTTAATGATTTAATGTATAATTATATATTTGATATATTACTTTGCATTAACTAGTATTGGTTCACTTTAAATGGATTTTCTCACTTGTAGTTCACAAGTTGTATATGTGATATACTTTTGTGCATTTGATTGTATCATGTTTGATGATACATGCTTACTTGGTTAAGTGTAAAGAATTAAACCATGGTTAAACTAATGATTAGGGTTTTGTTTATCCATTACTTATTTATTCATTTATTTATTTATTTATTTTGAAAAGATTAGAAATGAAATGGTTGCTAGTTTTGTTTTTTCTTTGAAGCTTCTTGAAGCTTTGACTATAGTGACCATTTTGTCTCATACTTAACCCTAACCATTCCACTTAACCTTAGTAAATTCTCTACACCTAACCAAGGTTAGAAAATGATAAGGGTTGATTTTATTTTCTAATTTTAATAACACTTATCACAATATTCTTTCTTCTTCTTCTTCTTCTTCTCCTTCAAGAAGAAAACCAAGTTTCCATCAATGGTGATTGATGAAAAAGAGTGAGAAATCCAAATCTAAAGTGAACCCACCTCCTATTTCTTCATCCTCTACCTCTTGCCAAGTAGTATAGGGTGTTTCCTTCACAAGTTTTCATGGCTTGGTGAAGGTGGAGCTTGATCTTGTGATGCCTCGACGTAGTTCATCTTCGGCATCGTCGTCGATGACCTAGCCCGCTTTTTCTCCGATGAAGCCGACGCTAGAGCCCGGGATCCGATGATCGCAGCGAGGAGACATCATCACGGAGCTATGGAGGTGGAGGACCGGATCTACAAAGGTTGTATTTCCATTCACTAAGTTAAGTTGTTAACTAGTTGCTTTGTTTCGCCTAAAATTCTAGTTAACGATCCGTATTAGGGTTTCTCGGCACCCGTAAAATTTGGTTGATACCTTGTGAGACCTCATTAGCGTGCCTAGGAACCCTACAGTGGTATCAGAGCCTAGCTAGAGCCTTAAGCGAAGTCTAGACGATGTTTGAAACCCGATCGAACCCGAAACCCTAAGTTTTAATTGCTCTCTGGACTTTTTCCAAAAACTGGGTTTTTTCCAGATTAAAAATGCTTAAAAAATTCAGCAGGGAAATCTAAGAATTAAGGTGCAAAATTTGACTCATGAACAGTACAAACCGTGGCGGAACCGTGGCAGAAGCCTGGTTTCTGCGGTGGTTCCGCGGCAAGTTGATGACGTCATCCTTCCCTGTTTGCACAGTAACTCATATTTTATTATGCTGGATTTTCTGGGAATTTTTAATATTTATTCAAGAGTTGAATTTTCTGGGGTTGTTTTGGGGATTCGGTGTTTCGATCGGGGTATCAGATTTTGTCTATGTGCTTTCCGGATAAATTTTAGAATATGTTAAAAAGTTCGACCGGATATAAATACCCAATTTTTCCCCTGTCGGGAAATTTCCAAGTGTTGGATTTTTCCATAGTTTAACGACGTTCTAAATAGTGCAAGTAACGCGATGGACCCTCTAGAAGACAACAAACCTTAACTCGATTATGTGACCGTCTTGAACTGCCCTTTGAACCTTCGGGTTTGGGGCAGTACGGCGTGCCACATGTGAGGCGTTGGCTTGACCCTTCTACGGCTGGACCGTTGGTACTGAGGCACGAACTGAATGTTTTTAGACTTGTTTCATGTGTTGAGCTGTTTCGGGAAAACTTGGGTGTTTGAATGTTCGATCGGAAAGTTTAACATTTTCTAATTATCTGGAATGTGATACAATAATTGGAATTCACAAGTAGTTATGTGATAACTGAATGGATGTTATAAACATAGCAGTTTAGTCTCACTTGATCGGTTGCCACGGAATTTTGATGTGATCAAAAGTCCGTCGCAATCACGTAGCGTACGCGGATACTCGCCGAATAAACTTAATAGACAGCCTCACTCCATAGCCCCGACCAAGTGACTGTAGGAGAACCCCGTCGCCGAAAGCATCCGTTCGGGTGCTCGCGGTAGCGGTGTTCCGCCTTGGTGCACTTCGTCGACGGTATCGGGGGTGCAGCCGTCTACTGAAGTTTGCGACGAGCGTTCGATCGGGATGTCGGGAATCTTGTTGAATTGCCCAACTTGATATTGAAAAGAGTTTTCGATTTTGAGACTAAAATGCGAGGTTTATAATTGTTAGGCATGTGATGTCTAAAGAATTCATTTGGTCAGGCATGCGATGTCTGAGGTGGTTGCGGATTCCAACTGTTGTAGTTTTACACTTTCTTTTCTGTGACCGTAAGTGTAATATGTGATATCGCCGGTTTCGTTGCTATATGTCAACGACAATTGGGATGCGCATATTTACTTACGTTGATGACATGTGATGTTATGTGTTGCTGGATATGTTATATTGGATCGTCGTGTTTGAATAGCCGGGGGTTTTTGGGTGAGATGAATGTTTTTCATTTTCATTCATGTAAAAACTTGTATGTAATATTCGTTTATTGGGGCACTTCCAGGTTGCGGAAGATGTCACCCTTTGTATATTTTTTACTTTTCCGCACTAGGATAGACCCAAGGAGGGGAGCACAAGTAACCGGGTTCTGGAGTCCAGTGGGAGACCAACTCAAGGAGTCGAGTCCGGGTCTCCTAACTCTAGAATTGGTCGGGTTGCTTGCCGCTCTCGTAGGGGTCTAGGGGTGTGGGTTTGGCTGTTCATCACGACCGTGGAATCCGTGTTTTATACTGGCTCATATAGAAAACACGGACGTCATAGTATCTCCAATATTTCATATGATTCTTCTGCTGCGATATCTGTGATGTGATCATGTGATGTTTAGGTACTTAAATGATGGGACTTCATTAATATGATTAATGAAATAAAAGAAACCTAAGATGTTGTGGAATCGAATTTCAAAATAAAACAGGTAGCTACAGTTCTTGCTTTGCACAGCGGTATATATGATATATCCTGCACCTTATTCGATAAGGAAAGGACCGAGATCCCTTCACCGGGAGTGACTCCTTTAGTAATAACTGGCAGATGCTACACACTCGGTTTGTTTTTTGATTGCTTTTAAGAGTTTTTGCTTTGCACAGTGATATATATGATATATCCCGCACCTCATTCGACGAGGAAAGGACCGACGATCCCTTCACCGGGAGTGACTCCTTTAGCAAAACTAGAAAAGCCTCAAAAACACTCCATTTTTAAAATCATTTGATTCTACAACGATATCAAGTTCATTACGCAATAGGTTTTCAGAAAAACCTGTCGTAGCCCTCCGTCATTTCAGATAAGTGGTAGTTAGTATTCGTGCTACGTTTGTTGGCCTGCGTCAAGGCGTAGTGTGCGGTAGCTAACTAGTATTTATCTGCTTATGCATATGATGCTGATTGGATTAGGGTAGTCGTGCGACTTTGTTGGCCTGCGTCAAGGGTCGTGCGGGTGGGTTTAATTCAATCAGGAAATGACGGGTTGAACTTGACTAGCGCACTATGGTTTGTTGGCCTGCGTCAAGGTCATAGGACGCTAGGGGCAAAATTATCGGGAATTTCAAGTGTTGAAATTTGCAATGAGATTGCATACCTTCTATGAGATAGTTGGATCCCGATACCCGCTGCGAGTAAGAGTTGCTCCTGGAAGAGTTTTACACATTGCAATTAGCTAATCAAGTAGGTGTCTAGAAAGGTGTCAACGGGGTTACGCCTCTGGGAAAACGAGGTTTACATTAATTAGGTTCGTGCGAAAGCACGGGGGACCTCCCTTAAAGTACCGACACTGGCCTGGCTGAAAGATTGGCGAACTTATAGTGTGTAATTAATCCCGGCTAATCTTTCCTTTTAGGGTTTGAAGGAAGATTTGATAAAAAGCAGTGGGAGCCATCCTGATTAGATAAAATAATAACCAATCTATTCTTGCAAGAGCGCACGCTGAGTGTTTTCTTCTCTCTCTCTCCTGGTAGCGACCATATCACGCCTTAATCAAGATAATAATACGGACATTTGACCGAACCCGCTTGTTATACTGAGCTGGGGAACGTTGGTCCCGCTCCAACTTGTAATTGTTATAAGACAGAGCAGGAAATTGGGGATTACCAGAATTCCCGTGCCGCCCAAACGAAGAGAGTGCATGATGATGCATCATCTTCGGGTGTGTTCATTATATAGAACTGTTTCTCAGTGTCCTTTACGTCCTGGGTATATGATACCAGATCAGGATCCCGCATATGTAATTTGTTACATGGGCTACAGATAGGTAAAGAACTGAGAACGGGTGATAAGTTTCATGAGGCAGAAAACGGGGCAAGTGTTGCAGCCAAGTCTGTTGGTCACTGTCACCCTGTATTCCAAATACATTGATTCTGAACGAATGTTATTAGATACCGAACCTGATATACAAAATCATATCAGTCTCTTTATTAGTAAAGAAATGATAAAATTTTGTATAATGTTTTGAACATTTCCTATATCAAAAGTTGATCGGTTCAGGCACGTTATCTAAAAGCATTGATGTTCTAAATCAAACTACGGTTCTTTAGTATACAGAACACACACAAGAGGAAGAGTTCAGAAATGAACAAATTCTTCTTGAGGTATTGTAGACTAGGTCATATCAATGTGACCCGACTAGCTGAAGTTACATATAGATGCATATTTAAATGAGTTTGAATTTACATCTTGTGAAACTTGCCAGTCATGTCACAGAGATAAGATGACCACAGCTCTGTTTATTGGAAACAGAGAAAGAGTTAGTAAACTCTTGGGATGATACATGTTGATGTATGTAAGGTCCCCTGTCTACACATGCCAGGACCGATTCTTTATACTTCATTACATTCTCTGATGATCTTTCGAGTTTCAGACCTATGTTCCTGTTGAAACACAAGTACGAACCTTTTGAGATATTCAGAATATAAGTTAGAAGTAGAGAACCAAAATACGGGTATAAGTATTATGTCCTTTGATGTGATCAAGGAGGAGAATACTTGAGCACGGAATTCCTGGATTATTCTAAAGGAGAATGAGATTCTCTCTCAGTATTACTCCTCCGAATACACCATAGCACGATGGTATATCGGGGTGGAGCAATCACACCCTATATGATAAGGTGTGCTCTATGATGAGTACTACTGAGTTACCTATTTCCTTTTTGGGAGTTATGCACTTGAGAAGCTGCATACCTATTGAATAGGGTTCAAATCAAATCAGATGCCTACCACTTCATATTTGATATGATAAGAGAAGAGCCCATATCTTAAGTTGGTTAAGATTTGGGGTTGTCCGGGCTATGTCTAAAAGCATAATCCGGACAAACTCGAGGCAAGGTCTGTTATGTAGAACTGGAAATGTTCCAGCTATACAAATTACAACAGATGACTTGGTAGAACCAAAGGATTCAATAGTAACCAACTAACCTCAGCCTCTCCGCCAATCTAGTAGGGTTCCTCACCCACCTGAGAGATACTTCGGTTCCTCTATGACAGTGGGAGCGAGGATTGCATCATGAGATGATGACCCAACTAGTTTCGAGCTGGCCATCAGGAGTGAGACTCTATAAGAATGGCTGGATGCTTAGTGATCTGAAATGGAATCCATCTACACCAACAAAGTATGGACTTTGGCTGCTATATCTGAAGGGTTAAATCCCCATCAGAAGCAAGTATATCTTGAGAAGATTACATGGTGTAGATGGAAAAGTTGAGACTTTCGAAGCTAGACTTGTTAAAGGTTTTCGTCATCAACCAGGCGTGGATAATGATGAAACCTTTTCAAGTAGCTATGCTTAAGTCCATCCGGATCCTACTTGCCACGGCTACGTACCATGACTACGATATCTGGCGGTTGGGTGCCATGACTGTTTTTCTAAATGATGTTTTAGAAGAGAACGTCTATAAGTACACAGCCAGAGGGCTTCATAGACAGTGGGAGCAGCGGAAACGTGTACAAGATGCTTTATAGGATAAAGCAGGTATCGCGGAGTTGGAACGTCTGTTTTGATGAAGTAGTCAAAGGAGTTGACATCATCAAAATGGTAGATGAACCTTGTATAAACAAAAAGGTAGTAGGGAGTATGGTGACGATCCTCGTAGAGTACGTGGATGACATACTCTTGATAGGAAAGGAGTTTCCTATGCTACGCTCAGTCAATCTCCGCTTATCACAATGATTCTCCATAAAGGATCTAAGTGATACCTCCTAAATCCTGGGTTTGGATCTATGAGATAGATCTAATTGGATGTTAGAATTCTCACTAGTTGTAGTGAGATGGTATCAATCGATCCTGGGAAGAATCACTGGAAGTGTTCCAGGGTGATAAAGACGACTGAGTGTCAGTCACAGGCATTGTCTTTACCCTCAGTAAAGGGACGGTATGTTGGAAGAGTTCCAAGCTAGATACCGTGACATTCTAGACGATAAAGGCAGGATACATCGCTACTTAAGATGCTACCGAGGACGTTGTTTGGGTGTATATTAGTTCATGAGATGAACTATGTTCCCACCATTGTGAGACAATGGAGTTGTGGCTTATGCCAAGGAACGCCCGTCCCATCAGTGACCCAGGCGTATTCTGAGGCAGCATCACCTGATCTTGGAGATAGTTGATCTCCAGGGTGATCGAGATTAGGAGAGTAGACTCAGAGGACAACACGGCGGATCCACTCACAAAGGCCTTTTTCCCAGAGAGAGACTTTTATGGGATGGTTGAGTATGAGATACTACAACCACTGCTATCAGATGGCCCTAGTGCAAGTGGGAGATTGTTAGTTATATGTATGCCCTAGAGGCCATTACTGTACATGGGATGTATATTGTAGTGGATGCTTGGACATATATAGGGAGGACTTTCTTGCTCGACATGATAGTATGCTATCCGGTTGCTCTTTACCTTAACATGTATACTGATTGTCTCTCTGTTACATGTTGGTAAAGCCCTTAGGATGTGTACTTGACTACCTGGACTATGATGCGGATCATACTAGTAGGGACAAGGTAGTCCATAAGTACATCCTTCAAAGTCCCTAGTCGTGGGTGTATCGAGACGGGGCATCGATATACCAGAGTAGACTAGCGTATACCTTCTCGACCCATACAGATGGGCGATGGATGATCCCATATCCATTGGTGTTTGACATCGGAGATGATATACGGGTGCTCAGTGGAGACTGGGTACACTGGACGGACTCGCCGAGAACTCCCAGATGGTATTATACCTTACGTCAGATGGCAGTTCTCTGGTGACACTGGTACAGAGTAGTCTGTTGACCCGAGATCGTCATAGAGTCTTGTGTGGTTCCCACTGTGGTTTGATTTCCACCTTACCACGTCCAAGAGGGCATGCAAAACGGTGGTTTTTGGGTACAGTCCCGAGTCACATGGAGGCAATGAGCGATAGGAGGGGATTCGTCTCTCCCGGTATAGGGAGTTGATGTTGCGCTGTGTTCGATTGGCTATAACCGGAACCCTGGCCAGGGTTGCTGAGATTTACGGGTAAGTGTTATCAGTAGTTTCTCGAACTGTTATAGACCTCATATCGACATGACTCATCAAGCTATTGGGGTCTGACGTTTACCACCCCTAGGCGAGATATGCGACATATCAGACGATCAGACCGGACTGTACGGTAAGTGTTACTGGTTGGATTCACAGGAGTATGAGCGGGCTTGCTCGTCGATCTTCTGATCGCTCAATACCCGGGTGGCCGTTACGTTTAGCAGACCGCTTGCGGCTTGTGGGTGTTTGATATGATCATCACCTGCTGCCGGCGTATTGACGAGTCTTTAGAGTCCTACACAGAGGTTTCCTGGCTCAAGCAAAACGAAATAGGAGCGCATATGAGATATGTGCGGGACCGAGAATAATGCGTGTATGTGATACCGTATTCTATTCTCGCGATAAATGTATCGATTGGTTGTATGCGATATAACCTGGTTATCGAATCGAGGATTGATTCGATAAGCCGATACATTGAATATTAGTCGGTCATATGCGATATGACCGGATCGTTAAATCAAGTGTTGATTTAATGATTTAATGTATAATTATATATTTGATATATTACTTTGCATTAACTAGTATTGGTTCACTTTAAATGGATTTTCTCACTTGTAGTTCACAAGTTGTATATGTGATATACTTTTGTGCACTTGATTGTATCATGTTTGATGATACATGCTTACTTGGTTAAGTGTAAAGAATTAAACCATGGTTAAACTAATGATTAGGGTTTTGTTTATCCATTACTTATTTATTCATTTATTTATTTATTTATTTTGAAAAGATTAGAAATGAAATGGTTGCTAGTTTTGTTTTTTCTTTGAAGCTTCTTGAAGCTTTGACTATAGTGACCATTTTGTCTCATACTTAACCCTAACCATTCCACTTAACCTTAGTAAATCCTCTACACCTAACCAAGGTTAGAAAATGATAAGGGTTGATTTTATTTTCTAATTTTAATAACACTTATCACAATATTCTTTCTTCTTCTTCTTCTTCTCCTTCAAGAAGAAAACCAAGTTTCCATCAATGGTGATTGATGAAAAAGAGTGAGAAATCCAAATCTAAAGTGAACCCACCTCCTATTTCTTCATCCTCTACCTCTTGCCAAGTAGTATAGGGTGTTTCCTTCACAAGTTTTCATGGCTTGGTGAAGGTGGAGCTTGATCTTGTGATGCCTCGACGTAGTTCATCTTCGACATCGTCGTCGATGACCTAGCCCGCTTTTTCTCCGATGAAGCCGACGCTAGAGCCCGGGATCCGATGATCGCAGCGAGGAGACATCATCACAGAGCTATGGAGGTGGAGGACCGGATCTACAAAGGTTGTATTTCCGTTCACTAAGTTAAGTTGTTAACTAGTTGCTTTGTTTCGCCTAAAATTCTAGTTAACGATCCGTATTAGGGTTTCTCGGCACCCGTAAAATTTGAAATTGGCATGGTTGATACCTTGTGAGACCTCATTAGCGTGCCTAGGAATCCTACAAGAGTTACTCCTGGGAGAATTTTGCACAGGACAATTAGCCGATCAAGTAGGTGTCTAGAAAGGTGTTAATGGGGTTATGCCTCTGGGAAGACGAGGTTTATTTTAATTAGGTCCGTGCGAAAGCACGGGAACCTCCCTCAAGTACCAACACTGATCTGGCTGAAAGATTGACGAAATTGTAGGGTGTAATTAATCCTGGCTAATCTTACCTTTTAGGGTTTGAAGGAAGATTTGATAAAAACAGTAGGAAACATCCGGATTAGATAAGATAATAACCAATCTAATCTTGCAAGAGCATACGCTAAAGTGTTTCCTTCTCTCTCTCTCTCCACGTAGCGACCATGTTAGGACATAATCAAGATAATAATATGATTTGTATTGACTGAACCCGTTTATTATATTGAGCAGGGGATCGTTGGTCCCGTTCTTTCTTATAAGAGTTATAAGACTGAACAGGAAACAGGAGAATATCTGGATTCTCATGCCGCCCAAACAAAGAACATGCATGCTGATGCATCTTCTTCAGGTGTGTTAGTTATTGAGAACTGTTTCTCAGTTCACCCTACGTCCTGGGTATTAGATACCGGATCAGGATCCCACATATGTAAATTGTTACGTGGGCTATGTAAAGGTAGAGAACTGGGAAAAGGTGATCATTCCGTTCAAGTAGGGAATGGTGCAAGCATTGCAGCCAAAGCAGTTGGCGAATATCACCTAGTATTACCAAGTAGTAATACACTGATTCTGAATGAGTGCTATTATATACCGAACATGATGTGCAACATTATATCAGTTTCTTTATTAAGTAAAGAAGGATATAATTTTGTAGTACAGGATAATATTATGAACATCTTCCTAGATCAAAAGTTGATTGGATCAAGCTCGTTACATAATGGCATATTCATTCTCAATCAAAATACAGTCCTTAATAAACAAAACACACACAAGAGGAAGAGTTCAGAAATGAACGAATCCTTCTTGTGGCATTGTAGACTTGGTCATATCAATGTGACACGGCTGGCTAAGTTACATAAGGATGGATATTTGAATCCGTTCGAATTATCATCTTATGATACTTGCCATTCATGTCTCAAAGGAAAAATGATCAAAACTCCGTTTAGTGGATACGGAGAAAGAGTTGCGGAACTCTTAGGACTGGTACATAGTGATGTATGCGGTCCCATGTCTACACACGCCAGGAACGGTTCTTCTTACTTCATTACATTCACAGACGATCTCTCTAGATACGGACATGTGTTCCTGATGAAACACAAGTCTGAAGCTTTTGAGAAATTCAGAGAATATAAGCACGAAGTAGAGAACCAAACGGGCAAAAGTATTAAGATCCTTCGATCTGATCAAGGAGGAGAATACTTGAGCAATGAGTTCCTAGATTATCTAAAAGAGAATGGGATTCTCTCTCAGCTTACACCTCCCTATACACCATAGCACAACGGTGTATCGGAGCGGAGGAATCGCACCATATTAGATATGGTGCGCTCTATGATGAGCACTGCTGAGTTACCTATTTCCTTCTGGGGACATGCACTGGAGACAGCTGCATACCTATTGAATCAAGTTCCATCTAAATCTGTACCTACCACACCATATGAGATATGGAGTGGGAAGAGACCATGTCTTAAACGAGTTAAGATATGGGGTTGTCCAGCCTATGTTAAAAAGCAAAATCCGGACAAACTCGAGGCACGGTCAGTTCTTTGTAAGTTTGTGGGATATCCTAAACATTCACATGGATATCTATTCTACCATAGCTAGGAACAAAAGGTGTTTGTTTCTCGACATGCCACCTTTTTAGAAAAGAAATTTCTTGCAAAAGAAAATAGTGGCGATGCAGTAGAGCTGGAAGAGGTTCCAGCACCACAAACTATAACTGAAGATTTAGTGGAACCAGATGATTCAGTAATTACCGACGAACCCCAGCCTCTCCGCCGATCTAGCAGGGTTTCTCACCCACCTGAGAGACACTACGGTTTTGTCATTGATGGTGGGAGCGAGGATTGCATCATGGAAGATGATGACCCGACTAGTTTCAAGCAGGCCATCACGAGTGGTGACTCTGTGAAATGGCTGGATGCAATGCGATCTGAGATGGAATCCATGTACACCAACAAAGTATGGACTTTGGAAAATGCTCCTGAAGGGGTAAAACCCATTGGGAGCAAGTGAATCTTTAAAAAGAAAATTGGTGTAGATGGAAAAGTTGAGACTTCCAAAGCTAGACTTGTTGCAAAGGGTTTTCGTCAACGACCAGGTGTGGATTATGACGAAACCTTTTCTCCAGTGGCTATGCTTAAGTCCATCCGGATCTTACTTACCATTGCTGCATACCATGACTACGAAATCTGGAAAATGGATGTTAAGACCGCCTTTTTAAACGGTGATTTAGAAGAGTGCGTATACATGACTCAGCCAGAGGGCTTCGTAGATAGTGGGAGCAGCGGAAAGGTGTGCAAGCTGCTTAAATCCATTTATGGGTTAAAGCAAGTATCATGGAGTTGGAACATCTGTTTTGATGTTGTAGTCAAAGAGTTTGACTTCATCAAAAATATAGATGAACCTTGTATTTATAAAAAGGTTGTAGAGAGTAAGGTTGTCTTCCTCGTATTATACGTCGATGACATACTCTTGATAGGAAATGATATTCCTATGCTGCAGTCAGTCAAGCTCTTCTTATCACAAAGATTCTCAATGAAAGATCTAGGTGATGCCTCCTGCATATTGGGAATCATGATCTATTGAAACGTTTTGAAAATCGTTTCGGTGAAATTTCGGAAAATCAGTAAAATAAGAGGGTTTTCTGTAAAAAGTCAAAATACAAATATCTTTATTATAAAACTAAATATACATATTCTAGCTATGTAATTGCTAGTATTTGGTGTTTATTGAGCCACTGGTAAAATTTCTAATTTTCTGAAAAATTTTCCGAAATTAATTATTTTAATATTATTTTAAGCCGTCACAAATACATTAAATTAGCGATAAATACAAATTTGAATAAGCTAATTACACACTATAGAATCATGACAACTAAAATCTAGTTAGTAATATAAATTTTTAGCAATTTATTTCAAGTTCTAATTTGTTATAATTAAGGGAAAACTAAAATTTTAATTAATTAAACTAAAACTTGCAATTTTGAGCTTGTGGGGGGGTCTTTTTCCATAGAAATTTTTGTGCACTCTCTCACAACCTTACCCCTCATATTGGCTGGCCCCACCAAGGCAACAGTCCCCCTTCTCTCCCCTCACATCTTTCCTTGCAACAAAAGAAAAAAAAAGAATAAAGAAAGACAATAAAGAAAGAGGTATGGCTTTGTTTGACTTGGGGGGGGAATTAATCACACACATTTCACTCTCTCTCTCCCCTCCTTGTTGCTGATCCAAGCCCCCCATTTTTCCAGCAGCCCCATTTCATTTTTTTCCCACTTCAACTCCTCTCAAAAATTCTTCAAAATCCTTCAAAAATCAAAACAAAATCCCACAAAAATCCAAATCCAACTCTTACCCATTTTAGTTTAGCCTATCATGCATGGATTGTGGTGAAAAGAGAGCAAATTGAGGGCCAAGATTTTCATGCTAGATCCCTAATCTTGTGAGGTATAAATCTTGATGTTTTGTTAAATTGTTGTTTGTATACTTTAAATCAAGCATAATTAGTTAAATATTTGGGTTTAATTGAATGTTTGGAAAATTTAGTAAAGGTTTATGAAATTCAAGTTAGGATTTTTATTATGTAATTATGGTTGCAAAGTGTAATTTATCATCTTATGAAATGATAAAACTAATTTAGTTGCTAATTACAAGTCGCTACTTGTAAAAGGTCCAAATTAAGCTTTTTATGCAAACTAGGGTTTTCATGAAATACATTTATATGTGAGATTAAAATATGGTTAGGGTTTTTATCAAATTATTAACATTATAAATTGTGGTTTAATACTCTAGTGTGTGCAAAACCAAGTTTAATTATAAAATTGTGAATTTTGCTTTAAAAAGTGTTAAAATCGGATATTTTTGCAAACTAGGAATTTGGTATTAATACAAATTGATGAGACTAAAATATGGAAGTGATTTGTATGACCAAATTATGTTATTTAATGAGCATTTTGGCCATTTGAATCGTTAAAATTGGTAGATTGGTTAAAACATCAAGTTTTTAACCGAAATGGGAATTTGTGCTAACTAGGTTTTTGGAAAACAAAACGATTGATTTAATTTTATGGTTTTGACGAATTAAACCCTATTTCTTATGCAGTTAGTGAGTTTTGAAACCATGATTGGTATGTTTGGTGTTTTTCTTGATCAATCGACGTTTGTACGCCGATGTCGAGGGTTTTGGGTTGATTTGTGAAAGCAAACCATAGGTTTTGACCTATGTGGGATTCGTGTGTCGTTTTAGTCATGAGTCGGATTTTAATGCGATACGGTGAGTTATGATATGTAGGTACCCCATGTGTACTTCGAGACGACAAGCAAGCGCGTGGCGACGTCGGCACCGGCAAGCAAGGACCAGGTGAGTAGATTTATATCTACGGGGAGAAGTCGGGTGGATGGCGTATAGCACCCCCGCAGTTCGTGGTGATGTATACGAATACGTATACACACATATATTTAGTATATGTTGAATTGAGATTATTGATGATAAAGATGGACTTTTGGTGTTCTATGATTGGTTTAGTGTAGTTGCGAAACCCTAGACTAGGGGTTGCACCTATACACACACACGCACATACTTGCATACATCCTTTCTTTTACATGTGCGTATATGGGATTATATATTTATGTGTTCACATGGGTATGGGACTATGTGTTCATATATTTGATTTGAGGCCGTGAGATCGGTGATTTGGCAGGGTTCGTATTTGAGATATGACATGACGTTGTAGCGGGTCCTTTGACGTAGTGTTTCACACACGTGCATGCATACGTAGGTGGTATCAGTATTGTACTAGACATAGATCAGTACCCGGATTATGATCATTGATAAAGGGGATACCAGATGAATAGTGTGATGAATGTGATATTGACCCGTACCCATATTTGGGATGCCGTACGACGGATTTACGTACGAGCTATATATTGATGCTTGATCTGCACTCTTGACTTGGGAATATCTGATCATAGATATGGTATCGGATGTGATATTATCGAGGCGGGATCATCGACTAATATATATGTGTGTGTGTGTGTGTGTGTGTGTGTGTGTGTCGACTCAGATGTTAGGCGGTTTCCTTACCTTCAGTTAGCTTGTTAGTTCAGCCGTATAGTTTAGTGTAGTTGTTAGACTAGGTTAGATTCCTACCTATTTCAAAACTAACGGATCGTGGGTATTTTAAAGGACAGGTCAAGGGATTCTACGGATATTTCAAAAGACGTATCTTTTCTTAAAAACACCGTAGCCCTTATTTTCAAAACCCCACGATTCGTGTTATTTCAAATGGCACCACTGTGGAACTCATATTTTATTAGATGCAGATTAGTTATTATTGTGTTTAGTATTCAGCCCCCACACATAATTGTTGTTCGCTCTGCATCGCATACTTATTTTGTAATTCATATACCGTTATTGATATCATACTGCTAGAACACCAGCACCATTACCGATGACGCGTATGTACCACGTACACTTACTTGCCGGCTCACACACATCTTCATCGGTAATTGCCATGTCACAAACACTTTAGAAAACACTATTTCATTAACATAGTTTGTTAGCTAATAGTTTAGACATGATATTAGTGTACTTGCCTTATATGCTAGTTTAGACATTGTAGTTATTACTTGCTACTTCATGCATATTATTATTCACTGTTATGCCGCATTCATGGATTTTTATGCCTATATTCACTGTTTACATGCTATTGAGGATTTGGATTCGGATTTTCATGAGATTTCCTGGATTTGGGGGAAAACCGCAAAAACATTTATAAACTTCTTTTTCTCTCTTTTTAAATGAAAAGTGTGGTTTTCCCATGATGTATGAGTCGTCCACCATGAGTTTGCTGATGGATTTCGAGACCCGATTCGAGGAGTTGGATGAACCGTTTCGGGTACATGGTGGGCCCGGTAAGATACCCCGGGACAAGAAGTTCGAGTAGTAGACGATGAGCCTGGCAGGGGAAGACTACCTACCGGTGATTTTACCCGACACGTCGGATATCCGGAGGATACCATCGTGGTCTTGAGATTGATGGTAGGGGCCGGTCCGGACTGACGACGCCCTAGATAGTGAGATTGAGACATTGAGATTTTGAGACATCGAGGTACTGAGATTGATGATCCAAGCCAGTCCGGATAGCCGGAACCTGAGATATTGAGATATTGGGATTTATGTTTTGTGTCGATGCTAGACACTGTTTATGCTGATTTCAATTATGATACCTCGTTTTGAAAATACAGAAATCTCACTAAATTATGAAAGCAGTTTCTTCATTTACATGTATTCTGTTTTCATGCAATCATACCTCATCCATATGATATATTGCTACCTGAGGCACTGACACGAGCACTTGGTATTACCGTTGTTTAGAGGTATACCCTAGCCATTATTATAGGCCGCAGATTATATATTTGGGGATATATTATGATCGTATGACTTAGGATTGCGTTGTTCATGCGATTTCTGTTCGTAGATGTTTTCTACTCACGAGTTGGCAACTCACCCCCGTTGTGCCACAGTTTCTTGCAGGTTTTGCCGTACAGGTTTCATTACGGCTTTGCTGGCACTGCTTCTTTTTCGGGTGAGTTGCTAGTAGGTGGGTTTACTTGTATCGTACCCATCATTATACCTTGTATATTATTATTCTGTTGTATCTAGAAGTTCCATCAACCAAACATGTATTTATTTCAGAGATAGAGACCAGTGATGTTTATTCTTTCGACCTTAGAGTCGTGCGTTGTATTTCTATAGATTTCTTGCTGTTTTGAGTAACCTTTTGAGTTTTGATCCTCGCCCTTGGCGTTGTATATTATATTGCTTACGTGATTGTGACCGTCGATTGACGAAGAGCTAGCTCCCGCTTGGGGATGCCTTTTTATTCATTTCGTATACTATTCATGTTGTATCCCGTTTGGGGGCCAGTATTTACAAAGGAGACTCTGCCGAAATTTTCAGGAAATATTTGATGTTTTAAAAACGCATAATTCGGCTTATGCTATTAAAACTACTTGCTTTAAGTTGGTTTTTCCTTCACTCTACTACTTTCTTGGTTTGGATTTCTGGGCTTTCGGCTTATTTAGATTACGTACGCCTCGAGACGTTTCGTAGTTTAAGTGCCGGTCATGTTCTGTACTTTCGGGTCGTGACAAAGTTGGTATCAGAGCGTTAGGTTTTACCTTCGGAGTGTAGGATGACCCTTGGTTGATGTCGTAGGTGACTAAAGTAAAGTGACGTACCGTGGGTATGTTCCACGCCATACTTACGATACGCTACTCCGCTTAAGCAGCCTTAGGATGTACATTTCCTTGCACAGTATTATATTCCTTCCTATGATCTAGCATTATCGGTACCAGTTATGGTTTTGTTACCACGGTTACACGGGTGTGGAGAGCTACGACTAGAATTGCGGTCAGCACGAGCTCGTCACGAAACGAGGACTGACCAGGATGTGATTCTAGGGACATACGATTGGATAGGGAGGCTTCGTTTTATTGTGTTTTCATGCCACGATCGTTTGATGGATCGCTGTATGAGATTTCTCGGACGTGCAGATCAGCACCAGAGGATTGGGCCACCGACAGAGGCCAAACAGATTTTGATGACCGTTTATGTATTGCTTATTCATGATGATTGAGGCACCGTTCAGCGTGCAGACGAGTGAGCCAGTTGTTGCTGCAAACGACGAGATATCGCCCAGGTGTTGGAGCTATTGCAGTACGAGTTGTACTAAGAGATGATAAAAGGTCGCTAGTCACCGAGGATGAATGACTAGGACATGTGATTCGTTCGCCTACCCTGATGCGAGGTCATCAGATAGATTGATTCCTGCTAGAGATGACTTCACGCGGATACGTTGAGAGTCGACAGAGACGATCGAATGTCAGAAACCTATTATTCCAAGTTTAAAGTATTCGGAAAGACATGCAGGCAATTCTATAGACCCTCTAGAAGAATGAAACCCTAACTCGACATAATGACCGTGTGAAAGCCTTTGAACCTTAAGGTTTGCTGCAGTTCCGCGGCGCTATTAGTGAGGCTTGAGTTTGCCCTTCTACGGCTGGACCACCGATGCTATGGTATGTACTCGATACTATTGAACTGTACCCAAGATGTTAAGCTCTTGGGGGATTATGAGGTTTTGACGAATCGATCAAAGGGTTCGACTTCCTTCGGATGCTAGGTGGTGAGATGCATTTCTTGGGAGACTCCAGATACGAGGATAGCTGTTGGAGCTCAGTCCATGCAGCCACGACGAGACGAGTCCGAAGCAGTCGACATTAGAGAAAAGTGGAGTAAGAGGTTCGTACGAGATCTTGATGAGACGACGTTTCACTCTGCCGACATCAGAGATGCAATACGCATGCCGAGGCATTATACTGGGATGTACCTTCCAGAAGGAGTCGCGATGAGTATGCAGCTGTTCCGGAACAAGAAACAGATATAGTAAAGGACGATGACTTCCGGACAGTTCGGCAGAGACGAGATTTAGGATAGACCTCGACAGGACTTTTCTGGAATAAATTATGAGAAGACTCGGACCCAGGAGTGGTGATGTTACGCACACCAGCAGGCCAGGGTTCAGGATCGTCGACGAGACATGCTATGAGTGACCACGACAGTTGGCCAGAGGTTCTTGGAGGTTGTGCTTGAGCGGGACTATTCCGCCATACTTGATTTTGGTATTTTAGGCGATCTATTCGCATGATTGATTTTGAGGATTGAGTTTCATGATATTTGTTTTCATGCACCATGGTTGCACCTACTGAGTATTTACGATTTTTGCACAGTTGTTGCACTTGATATCGTTTTCGTGCCTTGGTTTCTCATGTTTATGATTTTATGGGTTTCATACAGTTGAGTTGATTTTGGTGCATATGTATGCACACGATTTGGTTTTCGCACTCGGTATGGTTCACATATGCTTGCAGTGCAGTGATACGCATTTTGTGCACTTAGATGCACTGGACTTCGATTTCGATTGTGATGCTCGATATTGGTTTTGTGCACCTTGTGCACCTGATTGGATTTTGCGTATGTTCGACGCTAGATATTGGATTTCATGGTTTCGTGCATAATGGATGCACCTGATTTGGATTTTCGCGCATGTTGAGTGCATGTTATGAGGTACGATTTTGGTGCACACCAGATGCACTAAATCGAGATTCTTCGTGCATGTCAGATGCACATGATTTTGCTGTCAGGCACACACGTTGCCTATGACAGATGTTGGGTGCATACCCGTTGCACCTAGATGTTGTTTCTGTGCACATGCATGGCACATATATGGATTTTGATTTCCGTGCGCACCAGACGCACGTAGTATTCATATATATTTGTGATTGATTTCTTTTGGAGCAGTATATTTTATGATACTTGCTATTTGGTTTAGTACTGAGCAGGACTAGTCAGAGGATAGTACCTGAATATATTTTGCATGCATTGGTAGTTATCGAAGGGATTTCCAAGGAAGAGCTATAGTCTCAGTATTTACTTACGTGTCAGTGATGACACGAAACTGTTTAAAAAAAGGGAAACCCTTCTAAATTGTTTTCAAAACGGCAGGACGTGTGTGTTAAACAAAGGATATATATATATATATATAGTTATAGTTATAGTTATAGTTATAGTTATAGTTATTTTCTCACAATAGACGTCCGCCATTGTGCAGTGATACACACATCGCACAGCGATTTGAAAGGGTTTGGCATGCATTACTTCCAGATGTTTTAATGATGTAGATCATGTTGGTTTTCGTATTGGATCTTGACATCGATGTCTTCCCTTGACTCCGATGATTGCGGGATGCTGGATGGAGTTTTGATTTTGAATTATATGCTCATTTTTCATGCACATGCGTTGCGCTACAATTTGTTTTATATATTTATGATTTCGGAGCCCTGACGACTTGATGGTTTCGATGAAATGTTTTAGTATTTGGGGGGGTTAATTTAAATTCGGGGACCGAATTTATTTAAGGGGGGAAGATTGTAACGTTTTGAAAATCGTTTCGGTGAAATTTTGGAAAATCGGTAAAATAAGGGGGTTTTCTGTAAAAAGTCAAAATACAAATATTTTTATTATAAAATTAAATATACATATTCTAGCTATGTAATTGCTAGTATTTGGTGTTTATTGAGCCACTGGTAAAATTTCTAGTTTTCTGAAAAATTTTCCGAAATTAATTATTTTAATATTATTTTAGGCCGTCACAAATACATTAAATTAGCGATAAATACAAATTTGAATAGGCTAATTACACACTATAGAACCATGACAACTAAAATCTAGTTAGTAATATAAATTTTTAGCAATTTATTTCAAGTTCTAATTGGTTATAATTAAGGGAAAACTAAAATTTTAATTAATTAAACTAAAACTTGCAATTTTGAGCTTGTGGGGGGGTCTTTTTGCATAGAAATTTTTGTGCGCTCTCTCACAACCTCACCCCTCATATTGGCCGGCCGCACCAAGGCAGCAGTCCCCCTTCTCTCCCCTCACATCTTTCCTTGCAACAAAAGAAAAAAAAAGAATAAAGAAAGACAATAAAGAAAGAGGTATGGTTTTGTTTGACTTGGGGGGGAATTAATCACACACATTTCACACTCTCTCTCCCCTCCTTGTTGTTGATCTGAGCCCCCCATTTTTCCAGCAGCCCCATTTCATTTTTTTCCCACTTCAACTCCTCTCAAAAATTCTTCAAAATCCTTCAAAAATCAAAACAAAATCCCACAAAAATCCAAATCCAACTCTTACCCATTTTAGTTTAGCCTATCATGCATGGATTGTGGTGAAAAGAGAGCAAATTGGGGGCCAAGATTTTCATGCTAGATCCCTAATCTTGTGAGGTATAAATCTTGATGTTTTGTTAAATTGTTGTTTGTATACTTTAAATCAAGCATAATTAGTTAAATATTTGGGTTTAATTGAATGTTTGGAAGATTTAGTAAAGGTTTATGAAATTCAAGTTAGGATTTTTATTATGTAATTATGGTTGCAAAATGTAATTTATCATCTTATGAAATGATAAAACTAATCTAGTTGCTAATTACAAGTCGCTACTTGTAAAAGGTCCAAATTAAGCTTTTTATGCAAACTAGGGTTTTCATGAAATACATTTATATGTGAGATTAAAATATGGTTAGGGTTTTTATCAAATTATTAACATTATAAATTGTGGTTTAATACTTTAGTGTGTGCAAAACCAAGTTTAATTGTAAAATTGTGAATTTTGCTTTAAAAAGTGTTAAAATCGGATATTTTTGCAAACTAGGAATTTGGTATTAATACAAATTGATGAGATTAAAATATGGAAGTGATTTGTATGACCAAATTATGTTATTTAATGAGCAATTTGGCCATTTGAATCGTTAAAATTGGTAGATTGGTTAAAACATCAAGTTTTTAACCGAAATGGGAATTTGTGCTAACTAGGTTTTTGGAAAACAAAACGATTGATTTAATTTTATGGTTTTGACGAATTAAACCCTATTTCTTATGCAGTTAGTGAGTTTTGAAACCATGATTGGTATGTTTGGTGTTTTTCTTGATCAATCGACGTTTGTACACCGATGTCGAGGGTTTTGGGTTGATTTGTGAAAGCAAGCCATAGGTTTTGACCTATGTGGGATTCGTGTGTCGTTTTGGTCATGAGTCGGATTTTAATGCGATACTGTCACGACCCGAAGGTACGGAACATGACCGGCACTTAAATTACAAAGCGTCTAAAGGCGCAACGTAATCTAAGTAAGCCGAAGCCCAGAAATCTAAACCATATAAAAGAAGAAGTAAAAGAAAACATATAGAAAAACAAGTTTAAAAGCAACATCCAATTTTCTCAAAAATTTCGGCAGAGTCTCCTTTGTAAAAACTGGCCCCAAACGGGTACAAAAAAGAATAATATATATACAGCAATAAAAAAGCATCCCTAAGCAGGAGCTAGCTCTACGCTAATAGGCGGAAACAACCACACCAAGCACAATAATATACAACGCCAAAGGGCGGGGCTCAAAACTCAAAAGAAAACAAATCCACCAGATACCATAATAATACAAGCGTGACTCTAAGGTCGAAATAAATAACTGGTCGTTTAAACTTATCAAGTAATTCAAGTTTGGTTGATGGAGCTTACTAGATACCAATGAAATAAATAAAGTACAACGGCGGTCCTGATACAAATGAACCAACCTACCGTGCAAATCACCCTGAATGAAAAGATGTGCCAGCAAGCTGCCAAGGAAACCTGTACATCGAACCTGTAATAAAATTTGGCACAACGGGGGTGAGTTGCCAACTCGTGAGTAGAAGACATCTGCGAAAAGAAATCGAATGCACGACGCTGTCCTAGGTCATAATAATATACTAATATATCACTAGTCATCTAGTAGTGCAGGGTAATAAACTACGCGTAAGTGCAAATGCTCTGTGCTCGTGTCAGTGCCTCAAATAGTAATATGTCGTGTGAATGAGTATGCATGCACCATGAATGTAAAACAATCAACCCTAAAATCTAGATATATCTGTATAAAAAGTCTTTAACTTTCACTGTAGTAAAATTTGTATAGAAGTCTGAAACATCATCGATGAAATCCATGGAAATCCGTGTCAAGCATCGACACAAAACATGTAAATCTCAAGTCTCAATACCTCATAGTCTCAATATCTCAGGCTCCGTCAGTCCGGATCGGCCCATATCATCAAATCTCACGACAACAGTAGGTATCCTCCAGATATCCGCCGCGCCAGACATCACCGGTAGGTAGTCTTCCCCTGCCAGGCTCATCGTCTACAACTCGATCTTCTTGCCCCGGGATACCATACCGGGCCCACCATGTACCCGAGACGGTTCATCCACTCCTCGAATCGGGTCTCGAAATCCAACAGAAAACATGAAATCTCATGGTGGACGACACATACATCACGAGAAAACCGCAACTTATATTTTAAAAAGAGAGGGAGAAAGAGAGAGAAGTTTTTATATATATTCTTGCGGTTTTCCCCAAAATCCAGAAATCTCATAAAAATCCAAAATCCCAAAATCATGAGTAAGTAAATGGTAAGTGTCGGCATAAGCCCCATAATACTGCATGATAACATGAAAATGTGAATGCATGAAATGTCTAAGTAATAAATGCAATGTTTAGACTAACACCTGAGAGTAATCACAATACTATATTGATCTAGCCTTTAGCTGATTCTATCATAAAAGATAATATGTTCTAAAGTGTACATGATATGGCAATTACCGATGATGTGTGTGTGAGCCGGCAAATAAGTGTACGTGGGACATGCGCATCATCGGTAATGGTGCCGGTGTCCTAACAGGCAGAGTTTCATACTGACTAAAGAAACATATGTATGAACATGCAACTTGATGATTTCAATCTGAATGTAAAGGTAAAATGTGTACTAAACACTCATTTGGAATATATATATCTAACTACAACTATATGACTCGAGCCTCAACTAGTATCTATCTAACCCCCTAAGGAACTAATCGATAGGAAATAAGAATCCACCTAAGGTCTGAGTCCATATCTTTAATAGTCGGCGATCCAGCCTCAATAGCGTCACGTATGTAGTACGGCTTCCTCGAATCAAGAGTGCGGATCAATCATCACATCTATGTCTCGTACGGTAAAATCCATCGTACAGCATCCCAATATCGGGGTACGGGTCAAGTATCACCTACGTACATCATCATTCGTATAATATCATCATCAAATAATGTCATGATCAAAAGTACTATACTGTAATCGCATACATCCCAATATCATCAATCATATATCATTGTCTGCGAACATATACGTCATCAATTGTTCCTCAGAAATATCATGTCATATATATCATATCGTAATCAGGTCACACATATATCATATCGTAATCAAGTCACACATTTATCATATCATAACCAAGTCACACATATATCATATCGTAATCAAGTCACAGGTTACGGTCCGGGTTCTATTCTAGAGTCTCGTATATCTCAATGCCATCATCACCTATTATCGTTTATGTATACATATCCATTCTCTCATTTTCCAACGATCCGCTAAGATCATAATATGACTGTATAGCCAAGAGATCACGGCATCAAGCCCAGTTATATCGTCTCATCCCCATGTATCATATAACATCCTTATATCACATATACATGTTGTGTATATATACACCTACACACATTCCTACTTATATATACACATACACATATACACCAAGCCAAGTTTCTGTGTGTGCGTGTGTGTGTCTACCTGAAACCTACGAATTTCCTCCAAGACATTCCTCCTCTGGTAAAGTCTATCTAAATCAGTCTAGTCCAACCTAAGGTCTTTAATAGGGGCCTACACGCCAAGAATCTAAGGTCACGTCCGACTTCCTAATGACAATAAGCAATATCCCTATTCTACGTTTGCGGGGGTGCTAAACGCCATCCACCCGACTTCCCCCGTAGATATACATCTACTCACCTGGTCCTTGTCTGCCGAAGACGATGTCGCCCTCCTCTTCTTCCTCGTCCGAAGTCCACGCGAGGGGTACCTATACGCAAACATATATAATATCGTAAACTGAATCACGGACAAAACCAAAACGACGCACGAAACGCCCATAGGTTAAAACCTATGACCCGCTCATGCAAAAGAACCAAATATCGCTCGATATCGGCATACAAACGCCGATTGATCGAGATAAACCACCAACAAACAACTCATAGTTTTAAAACTCATTACTTATAATATAAAACACGATTTAATTCATCGAAACCCTAAAATCGATCAAATCGTCCAATTCCGCAAAACCTTGAAAATGTCAATTTACCGTTTTACTTCAAAACTTGATGTTTAAAAGAAAATAATGGTCATAATATTCATTAAATAACATAACTAGAGTATATAAACCATTACCATATTTTTCTCACACCATTTTGTATTAATTTAAAATTTCTAGTTTGCAAATTAGCCAAAATTAACACTTGTTAAGCAAAAATTCACAATTCCACTACTAAACTTGATTTTGCATATATTAAAATGTTAAACCACTCCATGAAACCTTAAGAATGAGCTAAAGCCCTAATTATATTTTTAATACTACATTTTAAATTAATTTCTAAAACCTAGTTTATCGAAATAGCATATTTATCACATTATATTAACTAACAATTTGAAACTAATAATTAGATTAGGTATTTCATTCATTTAACATGTTAATATTCTCATTAAAACCACAATATAATGATAAAAATATTAATTAGAATTTTAACACACCAATATATATAATTTATAAAAATCTAGTTAGCAAAATTGCTTAATTTAAACAATTTTGAATGCACAAATTATAATACATCAATCATGCTAGATTTTTCCCTTCTAAAAATGTTAAGATACTTATTATAACCCCACTTAATTAATAAAAACCCTAACTTGATTTTAGAAACCCTATCTTGAATTTTAAACTTGCAAATAGAATTAATTAAGAAAATCTAAATATGCTAAATAAAAGCATTTAACAACAATTAATCATAAGAATAAAAATTATACCTTCAAAGCATGAGATCCAAACATGAAAATATGCTTCCAAAATAATGGTTTCCAACTCTAAATTCCATGCTAAATAGGTCAAAGGAAAATGGTAGAGGTTGAATGTTAATTTTTGAGGTTTATTTTTGGAATTTTTGATGAATTTTGATGATTTTTAATGCTAAAATGATGGGGGGAAATTTTGGGGCTCCCCATGGAGGTGAGGCTGGCCATGAGGTGAGGAAAAGAGAGGAAGAAGGAATGAATAATAGTGTAGAACATTCTCCAAAGAAATACACCTTTTATGTCTTTTCATAATTTCTTTATTTTATTAATTTTCTTAATTCAATTCATCATAGAAAACTCTAGAATTTTAAAGACAATTCAAGAAGAGATTAGCATGCTAAAAACCTAATTCTAATATGTCATGGTTCACTTTTGAAAAATAAACCCATTGCAAATTGTAATTTACACTAATTTAATGTATATTTAAAAGCTTATGTTAATATTTAAAATAATTAATTTAGGAAAAATATTTCATTAAACTAAAAATTTATAAGTGACTAAATAAAAACCATTTACTAGTAATTACATGATTAAAATAGGTCTTTTTAAATTTATAATGAAAAATAATTATGGTTAAATTTTACGAAAAATACGTTTTATTTTACCGAAAATCAGAAAATTCACTTAAAGGGTTTTATTTATCTAATTTTTTTTAATTATTTTTAAAACATTACAGATACGGTGCGTTATGCTATGTAGGTACCCCATGTGGACTTCGAGATGACAAGCAAGCGCGTGGCGACGTCGGCACCGGCAAGCGAGGACCAGGTGAGTAGATTTATATCTATGGGGAGAAGTCGGGTGGATGGCGTATAGCACCCCCGCAGTTCGTGGTGATGTATACGAATACGTATACACACATATATTTAGTATATGTTGAATTGAGATTATTGATGATAAAGATGGACTTTTGGTGTTCTGTGATTGGTTTAGTGTAGTTGCGAAACCCTAGAGTAGGGGTTGCACCTATACACACACACACGCACATACTTGCATACATCCTTTCTTTTACATGTGCGTATATAGGATTATATATTTATGTGTTCACATGGGTATGGGACTATGTGTTCATATATTTGATTTGAGGCCGTGAGATCGGTGATTTAGCAGGGTTCGTATTTGAGATACGACATGACGTTGTAGCGGGTCCTTTGACGTAGTGTTTCACACACGTGCATGCATACGTAGGTGGTATCAGTATTATACTAGATATAGATCAGTACCCGGATTATGATCTTTGATGAAAGGGATACCAGATGAATAGTGTGATGAATGTGATATTGACCCGTACCCAGATTTGGGATGCCGTACAACGGATTTACGTATGAGCTATATATTGATGCTTGATCCGCACTCTTGACTTGGGAATATCTGATCATAGATATGGTATCGGATGTGATATTATCGAGGCGGGATCACCGACTAATATATATATATATATATATATATATATATATATATATATATATATATATCGACTCAGATGTTAGGCGGTTTCCTTACCTTCAGTTAGCTTGTTAGTTCAGCCGTATAGTTTAGTATAGTTGTTAGACTAGGTTAGATTCCTACTTATTTCAAAACTAACGGATCGTGGGTATTTTAAAGGACAGGTCATGAGATTCTACGGATATTTCAAAAGACGTATTTTTTCTTAAAAACACCGTAGCCCTTATTTTTAAAACCGCATGATTCGTGTTATTTCAAATGGCACCACTGTGGAACTCATATTTTATTAGATGCAGATTAGTTATCATTGTGTTTAGTATTCAGCTCCCACACATTATTGATGTTCGCTCCGCATCGCATACTTATTTTGTGATTCATATACCGTTATTGATATCATGCTGCTAGGACACCAGCACCATTACCGATGATGCGTATGTACCACGTACACTTACTTGTCGGCTCACACACATCTTCATCGGTAATTGCCATGTCACGAACACTTTAGAAAATACTATTTCATTGACATAGTTTGTTAGCTAATAGTTTAGACATGATATTAGTGTACTTGCCTTATATGCTAGTTTAGACATTGTAGTTATTACTTGCTACTTCATGCATGTTATTATTCACTGTTATGCCGCATTCATGGATTTTTATGCCTATATTCACTGTTTACATGCTATTGAGGATTTGGATTCGGATTTTCATGAGATTTCCTGGATTTAGGGGAAAACCGCAAAAACATTTATAAACTTCTTTTTTCTCTCTTTTTAAATGAAAAGTGCGGTTTTCCCATGATGTATGAGTCGTCCACCATGAGTTTGCTGATGGATTTTGAGACCCAATTCGAAGAGTTGGATGAACCGTTTTGGGTACATGGTAGGCCCGGTAAGATATCCCGGGGCAAGAAGTTTGAGTAGTAGACGATGAGCCTGGCAGGGGAAGACTACCTACCGATGATTTTACCCGACGTGTCGGATATCCGGAGGATACCGTCGTGGTCTTGAGATTGATGGTAGGGGCCGGTCCGGACTGACGACGCCCTAGATAGTGAGATTGAGACATTGAGATTTTGAGACATCGAGGTACTGAGATTGATGATCCAGGCCAGTCCGGATAGCCGGAACCTGAGATATTGAGATATTGGGATTTATGTTTTGTGTCGATGCTAGACACTGTTTATGCCGATTTCAATTATGATATCTCGTTTTGAAAATACAGAAATCTCACTAAATTATGAAAGCAATTTCTTCATTTACATGTATTCTGTTTTCATGCATTCATACCTCATCCATATGATATATTGCTACCTGAGGCACTGACACGAGCACTAGGTATTACCGTTGTTTAGAAGTATACCCTAGCCATTATTATAGGCTGCATATTATATATTTGGGGATATATTATGATCGTATGACTTAGGATTGCGTTGTTCATGCGATTTCTGTTCGTAGATGTTTTCTACTCACGAGTTGGTAACTCACCCAAGTTGTGCCACGGTTTCTTGCAGGTTTTGCCGTACAGGTTTCATTACGGCTTTGCTGGCACTGTTTCTTTTTTGGGTGACTTGCTAGCAGATGGGTTTACTTGTATCGTACCCATCATTATACCTTGTAAATTATTATTCTGTTGTATCTAGAAGTTCCATCAACCAAACATGTATTTATTTCAGAGATAGAGACCAGTGATGTTTATTCTTTCGACCTTAGAGTCGTGCGTTGTATTTCTATGGATTTCTTGCTGTTTTGAGTTTCCTTTTGAGTTTTGATCCTCGTCCTTGGCGTTGTATATTATATTGTTTGCGTGGTTGTGACCGTCGATTGACGAAGAGCTAGCTCCCGCTTGGGGATGCATTTTTTTTCATTTCGTATACTATTCATGTTGTATCCCGTTTGGGGGCCAGTATTTACAAAGGAGACTCTGCCGAAATTTTCAGGAAATATTTGATGTTTTAAAAACGCATAATTCGGCTTATGCTATTAAAACTGCTTGCTTTAAGTTGATTTTTCCTTCACTCTACTACTTTCTTGGTTTGGATTTCTGGACTTTCGGCTTACTTAGATTACGTACGCCTCGAGACGTTTCGTAGTTTAAGTGCCGGTCATGTTCCGTACTTTCGGGTCGCGACATCTATAGAAATAGATCTAAACGGATATTGGGATTGTCCCAATCCAGGTACATTGACACCATACTAAAGAGGTTTAGTATGGAAGAATCCAAGCGAGGGAACCAACCCACGATCTCTGGACTCACTCTCTCCAAAGAGATGTCTCCCAAGACTGATTTGGAGAGAGCTCGTATGCAAGGGATACCCTATGCTTCGGCAGTAGGCTCTATCATGTATGCGATGCTATGTACCAGACCCGATGTAGAATACTCACTAAGTGTAATGAGTCGGTATCAAGTAGATCCTGGAGAGAGTCATTGGACAGCTGTAAAGAACATTCTCAAGTACTTACGAAGGACTAAGGAGATATTCTTGGTGTATGGTAACGGAGAACTCCAGGTGGAGTCCTTTACCGATTCCAGCTTCCAGAGTGATAAGGACGGCTCTAAGTCGCACTCGGGATTTGTCTTTACCCTCAATGGAGGGGCGGTATGTTGGAAGAGTTTCAAACAGGATACCATTGCAGACTCAACGATAGAGGCTGAATACATCGCTGCCAACGATGCTGCCAAAGAGGCTGTCTGGATAAAGAAGTTCATTAGTGAACTTGGTGTAGTTACATCCATTGAACATCCAATACCTTTGTATTGCGATAACAATGGAGCTGTGGCTTTGGCCAAGGAACCCAGGTCCCATCAAAAGTCCAGACATATTCTGAGGCGGTATCACCTGATCAGGGAGATAGTTGATCGCCGGGAGATCGAGGTCAGGAGAGTAGATACGAAGGACAACAATGCAGATCCACTCACGAAGGCCATTCCCCAGATACAGTTTGAGAGATTATTCGGGATGCTAGGTATGAAATACTACAGCAGCTGGCCTTAGTGCAAGTAGGAGATTGTTAGTTATGTATATGCCCTAGAGGCCATTGTTGTACATATGATGTATATTATAATGGATGCTTGGATATATATAGAGAGGACTTTCTTGCTCGTCATGATAGTATGCTATTTGGTTTCACTTTATCTTAACATGTTGACTTGTATTAGTTTACTGTCTTACTCTCACATGTTGATAAAGCCCTTAGGATCTGTACTCGACTACTGGGACTATGATGAGATCATACTAGTGGGGCCACGGTAGTCGATGAGTACATCCTATAACTGTTCCTAGTTGAGGGTGTGTCGAGACAGGGCATCGATACACCAGAGTAGACTAGCGTATACGCATCTTGACCCATATGATGGGCGATGGATGATCCCATATCCATCGGTGTTTGACATCAAGGATGGTGTACGGGTGCTCAGTGGAGACTTGGTACACTGGACGGACTCGCCGAGAACTCCCAGATGGTGATATACCACACGTCAGATGGCAGTTCTCCGGTGACACTGGTACAGGGTAGTCTGTAGACCCGAGATCGTCATAGAGTCTTATGTGATTCCCACTATGCTTTGATTTCCACCTTACCATGTCCAAGAGGGCGTGCAAAACGGTGGCTTTTGGGTGCAATCCCGAATCACATGGAGGCAATGAGCGATAGGAGGGGATTCGTCTCTCCCGGTATAGGGAGTTGATGTTGTGCTGTGTTCGATTGGCTATAACTGGAAGTCCCTGGCCAGGGCTGATATAGAGATTTACTGGTAAGTGTTACCAGTAGTTTCTCGACCTGTTATGAGCCTCACATCGACACGACTTATCGGTTACTGGGGTCTGACGTATACTACCCCTAGACTAGATATGCGACATATCAGACGAAGAGACCGGACTGTACGGGAGTGTTACTGATTGGATTCACAGGAGAATGTACAGGCTACGTTGTTGATCTTCTGATCGCTCAATACCTGGGTGGCTGTTACGTTTAGCTGACCGCTTGCAGCTTGTGGGTGTTTGATATGATCATCACCTGCTGCCGGCGTATTGACGATTCTTTAGAGTCCTACACAGAGGTTTCTTGACTCAGGCAAAACGGAGTAGGGGCACATATGTGATATGTGCATGACCGAGGATAATGAGATATGAGATACCGTATTATATTCTCACGATATTTAGATATGAGCCGGGTCATCGGATCAAGTGTTGATTCGATGAGTCGGTACATGATATATTAGTCGGTTATATTCGATATAGCCGGATTGTCGGATCAAGTGTTGATTCGATAATTTAATGTATAATAATATATATGATATATTGCATTACATTATCTAATATTGGCTCGCTTTATTGATTCATTTTCTCACCGGATAATACATTGATATATATGCGATATATGTTAATTGTATTATTTTCTTTTGTTACAAATATATAATATATATGTGATATATATTATTGTAACATGATATGATTACTAATGCAACATGTTTAGTGGAGATTAAACAAGGTTAGGGTTTGAATTGGGTTAGTTCTTTCATGAACCTTCTAGAAGGTTTTCTTTTATCATGAGCTAAGATATTATGATTGATATTTTCTAGTGACTCATTCTTAACCCAACCCAAACCCTTAGCCTTAGTTAATTCTCTACATGGGTTAGCCTTGTCATAGTTGACCATGGTTACATTATTAATCATATATCATTTCATTATTCATCACAAAAGGAATTAATTCATTATTTCTTCTTCTTCTTCAATCTTGAGCTTTGAGAAAGCATTCTAGGTTTCCTTTATGTGATGATTTTGTGTGAGAATTTGACATAAAAAGAAAGCAAAAATACTACTCCATCATCCTCATCTAATCTAGCCAATTAGATTAGAGTGTTCACCTCATTAGAGAGAGATAGCTTGAGTTATAGAAATTTCGAGGTAGATCATCGGAGAAAAGGAAGATTACAAGCTAACATGGATCGTTCGAGTTGTGGAGCCTCTCTTGAGTCCGGGAGATCGTGGATCGCGGTGAAAGGACTTCTACTCGGAGCTTATAAAGCGAAGGAGCGGACTACAAAGGTTGTAATCCCTCACTCTTAGTTGTAAAGATGTTTACTTGCATGTTAAACCCTAATTATCTAGCAAAGATCCCGGCTTTGGGTTGTTCGGCACGTCTAAATTTTTATTCGGGTATGGTTGATGCCTTATTAACCCTTGTAAGAGTGCCTAGGAACCCTACAGCCTGTATATAGGGCAAGCTGATTTGTTGAATCAGTTGAAGAGATTTTTACTCTAATTGATTTGGGGATTTCCCCACCGTTGGATTTTTTATCCTAGGGCTTCTGTTTTACAGAAGGTAATCTTCTTGTTTTTAACAAGGTTAAGAAATCTTTTCTCATGCAGAATTTATTCTGCACCATTGTGATTTTTAATCACCATTGGATCATTGATCCGACGGTGCTCTGATTTACAGAGCAAAATCTTTTTATTTGGAAAGATTCTGAAGAATGTTTTCTTAACAGAATTTTATTCTGGTAATTTGATGATTTATCATCTTCGTTGTATCTTTGATCCAACGGTAGGGAACATTTAGTTCTAGCACTAGCGCACTCGTGCTTTGCACCTGAGCGCTGCTTCAGAGCGCCGGCGCTCTTAGTGCTGGCGCACTCGTGCTCTGCACGTGAGCGCTGCTTCAGAGCACTGGCGCTTTTAGCGTTAGTGCACCCGTGCTTTGCACGTGAGCGCTGCTTGCTGGCGCTTTTATGAAGCGCTGCTTCATTTCAAATTTTGAAAATTTGAACAGAGTTTTGCTCTGATTGGAGGAAACAAATGCCCTCTCCCACTGTTGCGCTCACGTGGCTTACACGTGAGTGCAGCGGTGGCAGAATCTGCGCCCTTAGATCAACTTAGAAGTTGAAACGGCTCTCAATGCCTATAAATAGGGCCTTTGGACCTTTGAGATGATCTCTGTTCATCTTCTTACTTTTTTTTTAGAATTATTTCTCCTTTAGAGCATAGCTCTTCGTCTTAAGAATTTTCTTAGGGACAGAACTCTGTCAAAAATTTAGGTAAAGATTAAATCTTTCTAGGGTTTCACCCATTAACAAAGCATTGCTCTTTTTAAATCATATAGATTTTTAGGGTTTCTCAATAGAGTTTTGCTCTTCATACATCTAAAGAGATCTTTCTTAGGGTTTCTTAACCCATTAACCCATTTTTGTTAATCTTTCATGAAAACTCTTAAAGTTTGTTCATAGATCTTGAAGATCTCGGAATTTTTTATTCATTAAAAAGCTTTGCTTTAAGTTTTCTGATGGGTTATTCCATCATTTTACAGAGCAAAGCTCTTCAAGATTTTTCTTGAGGAATTTTATTCCTTTCATCATTAGAGCTGACAGATGTCACTCTGTTGTAGAGCGCTGCTCTCAATGGGAGATTTACTCCTTGGCCTGAGGGGCCCTCATTAAATGAGAATCCTTTGAGGATTTCCTCATTTAATGACAGTCTCATCGAATGATGAGACTGTTTTATTAATGATGAGTTATCATTTAGATTATGTGGGTCCCCCCCGGGTCCCTTTCCACTGCATTGCAATGCAGTACCCAGTGTCAGAACTTGACTTGTAGCATTGACGGCTAACTGTTAGTTATGTATATGCCCTAGAGGCCATTGTTGTACATTTGATGTATATTATAATGGATGCTTGGATATATATAGAGAGGACTTTCTTGCTCGTCATGATAGTATGCTATTTAGTTTCACTTTATCTTAACATATTGACTTGTATTGGTTTACTGTCTTTCTCTTACATGTTGATAAAGCCCTTAGGATCTGTACTTGACTACTGGGACTATGATGAGATCAAACTAGTAGGGCCACGATAGTCGATGAGTACATCCTATAACTGTTCCTAGTCGAGGGTATATCGAGACAAGGCATCGATACACCAGAGTAGACTAGCGTATACGCATCTTGACCTATATGATGGGTGATGGATGATCCCATATCCACCGGTGTTTGACATCAAGGATGGTGTACGGGTGCTCAGTGGAGACTGGGTACTGGACAAACTCGCCGAGAACTCCCAGATGGTGATATACCACACGTCAGATGGCAGTTCTCCGGTGACACTGGTACAGAGTAGTCTGTAGACCCGAGATCGTCATAGAGTCTTGTGTGATTTCCACCGTGCTGTGATTTCCACCTTACCACGTCCAAGAGGGCGTGCAAAACGGTGGCTTTTGGGTGCAGTCCCGAATCACATGGAGGCAATGAGCGATAGGAGGGGATTCGTCTCTCCCGGTATAGGGAGTTGATGTTGTGCTGTGTTCGATTGGCTATAACTGGAAGTCCCTGGCCAGGGCTGATATAAAGATTTACTGGTAATGTTCCCGCCAAAAATTTCTGCGCAAAGGAGCCCAAGGTATCAAATGGCAGCGATACGCTTAAGGAAATGTGAACCAGTATCTTCCGGCCTATATTTTGATAAACTCCCGAATGAGAAACAGATAAATTCTGATGGTATCGAAAGCGGCTCGAAAAACCCTTCGATTTGATATATTATGGGCCTCGTAATTCATCCGGGATCAAAAGTTATGAGGAATTACGTGTCCACACGTGATGGACTTTTAAGAACCCGCTGGAGGAGTTAAAAAATATAATAAAAACTCAGAAAAGACCCCAATGGGGCATCACGTGCTCACACGTGACCATGGGTCACGTGCAGACACGTGATGGGCTTTTAAGGCCTCTAAAATAATGAATAGAATTTAATTCTAAAAGTCAGAAAATACCTCAACGAGGTATCACGTGCTCACACGTGACCAATGGTCACGTGTTGACACGTGATGGTTAAAACTGAAACATAAATAAGCGGCTGAGAAAGGAACCCAATTGGGGGTCATGTGCCAGCACGTGACTGGCTTTAAAAGCCTTATAATTTAATAGAATTAAATTCTAAAAGTTCTGAATCTTTCCAAATGGAAAAGGGTCATGGGGAACCGTTGGATTAAAGATCCAAGGGTGATTAAAAATCACCAATTTATGGAAAAATCTTAAATAAGGAAAGATTCCCCCTAAATCTAACCGAGATAACAAATAGAATATCTTTTGGATTTAAAATCCACGGTGAATAAAATTCACTGAATGATCTAAAGGCCCAGAATTAATGATAAATATAAATCAAATCTCTCAACAATCAAATCAAATCTTTCAATGAGAGATTTGCTAAACAAATTGATTCTTTTCCTTCTCCTATAAATAGGAGCCAAAAAGAGAAGAGAAGGGATCTACTTTTTGGAGAGAAAAACAGAGAGAGGAGAATTTAATTCTCTGCAAAAGAAAAACCCTAGATAAGAAAAAAGAGGCTTCAAAAGAGAATTTAATTCTCAAAAGAGTTTAACTCTTACATAAAGAAAAGAACTTAGTTCTTTCTCTGGTTGAGGATCTGCAAAGTGCACATCTCCCCATGAACTGAGAATTTAATTCTCATTGGGTTGAGATCCTGCCATGCAGATCTAAAACACAGAGGAGGAATTGAGTTTTGAGAATTTAATTCTCCCAAACTTTCAGGAATTTAATTCCTCCTAAAACAAAACTAGGGTTTAACCCTAATCAAGAATTTAATTCTTTTACAGATCTGGGAATTTAATTCCTTTAAAAAGAAATCGGGGTTTTATCCTAAATAAGAATTTAATTCTTTCACGATAGGAATTTAATTCCTCCAAAATCATAATTAGGGTTTAACCCTACAAAGAATTCAATTCTTAAAAGATCTCTGTTCATGAAAAGAACTAGGGTCACGTGCCCCACGTGACCCCTGAACAGATCTCCCAAAAATGAGAAGAGGAAAGCTTTGAGGCAATGCCTCACGTGTTCCCACGTGACCCTCATTATATATGGAACAAAAGCAAAGGCAGAAACAATTCTGGGCGCTCTCACGTGTTACCACGTGACCCCTAATAAATGTTCTAATAAATTAGGGCATGCGTATACATCACGTGCCCACACGTGATGGCTATGAAAATTAAAAGTGTTAAACACTTGTTTGCAGAACAAAATAAAGTGGATCTGGCCCTACTTTTTGATGCCATCACGTGCTCCCACGTGACTCCCAAAACGCAGAAAGAAAAAGCAAAAGAAATGAAAGCTTTGGGCGCTCTCACGTGTTATCACGTGACCCCTCAGCAAATGCTTTAACAATTGGCGCACAGATCCCCATCACGTGCCAACACGTGATGCTCTAAAATAAAAATAAAAGTGTTTAACACTTGTTCGCAGATTTGAGGATAAACCAAAAGGATATCTGGCTCCACATTTAGGGCGCCCTCACGTGTCACCATGTGACCCCTAATGAGCATTCTAACAGACCAGAGCGGGGGCCTCCATCACGTGCCCACACGTGATGGCCGCCAGAATTAAAAGAGTTAAACACTGATCTGCAGAATAAAATAAAGGGAATCAGGGCACTCTCACGTGTCCACACGTGACCCCTCTCTCCTTAGTGTTTAACACTAATCTGAAGACTTTGTCCTAAGTGTTTAACACTGATTTGCTTAGTATTTAACACTAATTTGAAATCTCTGATTACCAGTGTTTAACACTGATTTTCTTTAGTGTTTAACACTAATTTGAAAGCCCTGTTGCTAGTGTTTAACACTGATTATCTTTTAGTGTTTAACACTAACTTGTTAATCTTATTCCCAGTGTTCAACACTGTTGACCTTTAGTGTTTAACACTAGTTTTAGCCCAATTGGCTAAGTTTCTAGAGGCGAAGCCTCTCCTTCAATGGACCAGCAGAGAGCCAATATTTCAAACACAATTGGACTTAGCCCAAATTGGCCATAAGTCCTCAAATCATCTTGAACTGAGCACATCTGCTCTTTCAACCAACTCATTGGTTCAAGGGTACATCTCGGAACTCCTCTGATATTTGTCGTTGTAATCCTTCAACGTCTTCAGAGAGGTAACGGGTCCCGACAACCACACATCAACACGGACTGTGGGGTCCTTAAACTCATGGACTTATGCGTCCCTAAACCAAGATACGGACTGTGGGGTCCTTAAACCCGCGGACTTATGCGTCCTTAAACTAACGGACTAATGCGTCCTTAAACACACCAACATGGACTGTGGGGTCCTTAAACCCATGGACTTATGCGTCCTTAAACTACTATTGGACCACCATGTCCCTAAACTGGAACATGGACCACTACGTCCCTAAACTGGAACAACAGAGCCCCAAATGCTCTTTTGTCGGATCTAAACGATCCTGTTTAAGTTGATCCTAACCTCAAAAATGGCTAACGCATCCTTAAACTTTCAAACAGACTTTAGTCCCAAATTGGACTATAAATCCCCTAATCAACTTTGGTTCAAGGGTACATCTCTGAACTCCTCTGACATCTGTCGTTGTAATCCCTCAACGTCGTCAGAGAGGTGACGGGTCCCGACGGCCATACATTCATTGGACCACTATGTCCCTAAACTGTAGATGGACCACCATGTCCCTAAACTGGCGATGGACCACCATGTCCCTAAACTGGAACAATAGAGCCCCAAATGCTCTTTTGTCGGATCTAAACGATCCTGTTTAAGTTGATCTTAGCCTCAAATATGGCTAACGTATCCTTAAACCTTCAAACAGACTTTAGTCCCAAATTGGACTCTAGATCCCCCAATCAACTTTGGCTCAAGGGTACATCTCTGAACTCCTCTGACATTTGTTGTTGTAATCCTTCAACGTCGTCAGAGAGGTGATGGGTCCCGACGGCCATAAATTTAATGGACCACTATGTCCCTAAACTGGAACATTAGAGCCCGAACGCTCTTTTGTCGGATCTAAACGATCCCGTTAAGTTGATCTTAGTCTCAAACTGGACTAACGTATCCTTAACAAACGTTTGAGTTGATCTTAGCCTCAAATATGGCTAACGTATCCTCAAACCAAAACCCCAAACCCAAATCTAAGAAAACGAGGATTTGGACTAATCCACGTCCTACGGGCGACGACATAAATTGGTCTCCGTATACAATCCACGAGCAACCACAAATAAAACAAACACACACGATACGAAGTGACCATCTGGAGAAGGAGAAAGTTGTTACCGCAATGCGGTAGCGTAATTAACTGCAGATGCTTGCGCCTGCAGGGAAGAGCGTCCCCACAATCAAAAACCCCTCAAGCGAGGGGGAATATGACGAAGTCTGCTACATCGGACGCATCCGTTTAAACCTTCGATACATGGTGCCATAAATCAACTTGGCATCTTCGGAGAGGTAGACGGATAGCACCAATTAGCATCTGCCCCGAATCTCAGGCAAGACGTCATGTCGCGCCGTCTTTCGGAGGGGAACAGATTCTGGCACGCCCGGTGGGACCTCTTCCTCTTTCCACTCCACACTTCGTGTGTCGTGTTCGCGAACGAATCGCGGTTTACTGTGGTTGCCTGTGGATTCGAGGTACTAAGATTTGGTGTCTTGCTCCGTGCAGAAAACGGAAGATCAATGGCTTCAAACTGCACTACCTGCAATTGCAACTCTCGCTCCGTCCCTACCGGAGGAGTGACTTACGGGCCCCAAGCGGCCTCTCTTTTCAAGGTGCCAGTGGAGCAGGTGACTCAGGCCACCACTGGGCTATTCTTCGGGACCATGATCCCACCAACGAGCTTCAATGTCCCATTACCATCGCAAGAAGCTCCGAAGAAGTCGGTCTTCGATCAGCTTACAACTATCGCGGCCCCTCTCAACGGGTCGCCCAAGCCCAATGCCTCAGCTTTCAGCAAACTGGGCCAAAACTCATGTGGGCCCATGAAGAAGCCTGCAATACCAGAAAAGGTTGTTCCGAAGAGGATAGCCATCCCAGCTCCTGAAGTCGTCAAGGCGGCTTCTCCTGCCAAAGGGTCGGACTTCACAAGACTGACTATTCCGGCTCCCGTTCCTGCTCGAAGGTCTGTCTTTGACAGATTGGATACCACTACTCAAAAGACGTCAGTCTTCAAGAGACTGGCACCAGCAGCGCTTCATCTGGACAGGGGGCAAGACAAAGCCATCCCCATCGCTGAACCAACGCCGTCCACTCGACATGCTCGCCGTCGTCACTGGCGCCGAGTGAGGAAGGCTGGGGGCAACTCCCCTCTGGGATAACTCCGCCAGCTCAACCGGTGGGGATCGATGCTGCTGTTCCAACCGAGAACAGCTTTGAATTGCTCAACAAGGTGCGCAGAAACTCTCCTACTGCAGTGCTGAAGAGAATTCCTTCACCTGTGAAGAATGCTACAGAGAAGAAGCCGGAGCAACCTCCTCAACGGCTATCCTCTGAAATTTACAAGGTTTGGCGACAGGTCCAAGAGTCGGTGATTGATGAAAACTATCTCCGCCGGCAGAAAAAGATGAAGGTTCCGCAGGAGAAGGATTACTCTGTCAAGCCACCAAAAGCGACAACTACTTGGGTACCCACTACAACAGCCCCCTCGACTTCAACTGCTCAAAAGGGGAGGAAGCCAAAGAAAGCCCCTGTGACTGCGGCAAATCGTAAAGACGCTGAGCCCAAACGACCTAAGTCTGGGGGCATGGTGGTGCATACCGTCCACATGGCATCCGGGAAAGAGGATAGCCGCGCTTTTATGGGCCACCGACCGCTCACCCGATCCCTAACAAAAGCTCAGGAGGAACAGCAGAAGTTTCAAGAGATAATGACTGCTATGGTCGCACTAACCGGGCCAAAAGAAAGCCCGGAGGTATCATCAGAGCAGCGTCATGAACAAGAAACTGACGCTGACTACTTACGCAGAGTCCTCAAAAAGAAGGACAAAGAAGCCACAGAACAAGCGGCCAACATAAAACGAATGGCGATCCTCTTCCAAGATATGGTAGGGATGATGCTACAGCCAGACCCTCCAGTTGAAGACCCTCCGATCATTACTGAAGACGATAGAGGAGAGACATCTAATCCTCCTCCAACTCTTTCAACAGCCAAAGATGAAACCATTTCCAAGGCTGCGCTGGATGGCTATATAGCTCATCAAATACGGGCTCATCAAGTGAATGAAGCGGCTGAGCAAATTGTCAGAACCGGACGGCCCTATCCGAGCTGGTATGACCAAATCAGTTACCCGCCGGGATATACGATCCCTAAGTTTCACGTATATAAAGGGACAGGGAATCCCCATCAGCATGTCACTCAATTCAGGGCCTTATGCGGCAATACTGGAGGCGACGACAAACTGTTGCTTCGCCAATTCGTCGGCAGCTTAGCAGAAACGGCCTTTGAATGGTACTCGGAGCTTCCCAACAACTCTGTCAAAACATTTGCAGAGATGGAGCTGCTGTTTACACAGAGATTCGCGAGTGCTAGTGGACGCACCCCGATAACAGCACTGATCAACGCCAGGATAAGGCCAGGCGAAATGTGGGTTCAATACGCAACACGGTGGTGGAATCTGTGGTCGAAATGCGAACAGCGAATCGAAGAAGCACCTGCGGTAGGCATGTTCGTGGGCACTCTTGATCCGCAAACGACCATCTCGCAATTCATGATGTTCTTCAAGCCAACTACTTTCCAGGCCTTGATTGACAAGCTGGCCCAAATGGACCAGGTGGGCCATCAACCATTTCCTTTAAAGACGGACCCTCGGAATGAAAGGGAGAAAGGGAAAACAACTTTCGTCGCTAATACTCAACAACGGTCGAGCAACTTAAAGCCGGTTGTCCGTCAAAACAATATGCGTCCACGCCCATCCCTCGAGGAGAGACTGGGACGTCCTTACTCGTTTCCTCAGGATAAAACGAGAAGACTGTTCGAGCTGGCAATGCGCAACAGACTCATCAATCTGCCGAGTCCAAAACGTTCGTTGCAACCAGGCGATGTCAACGATCCTAATTATTGCCCTTACCACCAAATGGTAAGTCACCCGATCGAGAATTGCTTCGCCTTTAAGGGATGGATCGAGGATCAGTACCTACAAGGAAAGTTCGCGCTGTCTGAAAAGTGGGAAGTAAATCCACCACAGCCGCACACTCCAAAGAAGACGGACGCACCAGGGGCAACTTGTCACGTAATCTCCCACTCATTTACGGACGATGAAAAAACTCCTTGCACTGAGAAACTGGTGGCAGAGCCTGAGCCGGAATTCGTGTGGCCGTCAAACGAAATGATCGACGCTTTTCTAGATGAGATTCGTCTAAAAAGTAAAGCCGATCGGGAGCGTGAGATGGCCGTATTTGAAAAGGCCAAACGCCGGCGACTGGACAAAAGGGTCGAAACACTCCCACCAGATCAAAGTACATCCGCCGCAAATGAAAACAGGATCAAGACAAGGAAACGATTCGCCAAAGCCATATCAATGGGGATGAGGCCGCCCTCTTTCAGAGAAAATTCTCCTGGTGGTATACATTTTGATGAAACAGACGTACACCCTAATTTCTGCTTATATCATCAGAGGATCGCACATCCTACTGAAGACTGCAACTCCTTTAAGTGTTGGTGGCAAGGATATGTCGCTCACAGGCAACACTTCAACAGAACAAAGCGTGAAGCTCGTAGACAGTGAAAAAATGCGACAGATGAGCATAAAAGAATTGCTGGCGATTGTCATAGGGTTGATCCCGAGGGACCGCGGGTTCTCACCTTCGAGAGCGACTCCGACAAAAAAGCAGCCCTCGGCCCTCTCTTCAAGAAATCCATCTCTAAAACGAAAGAATTGAGGAGTTGCGAGAACATTCAACCTTGCAATTGCACGATATCCAAAAAAAATCTCGGACCCGCAAGCAACGGTTCGAACGAAATGACAAAGGAAAAGGAAAAAATGGCCTTTGTTGCCAACACTCAACAACAGCCGAGTAACCCGAGACCGTTTTGTCGTCAAAACAACAAGACGTGATACCTCAATGAGAAGTTGAAACGTCCTTACTCGTTTCCCAAAGATAAAACAAAGAAATTGTTCGAGCTAGCAGTGGGCAGCGGGCTCATCACTCTGCCAGATCCAAAACGTCCATTGCAACCAGGTGACGTTAACAATCCTAACTATTGTCCCTACCACAGAGTAATGGGTCACCCACTCGAAAATTGCTACGTCTTCAAAAACTGGGTTGAAGACCAATACCAACAGGGCATGTTCGCGCTGCCCGAAAAGTGGAAAGTAAACCCGCCGCAACAACATGCTCCGAAAAAGGTGGATATGCCGGGGGCATCATGCTCATTCATAGGGAAAGCCCCATAGACCGAAAAGTCAGTAAACTAGAGATGCGTCTCAAATACGGCGACGGCGGACCGAAACGTCCTTAAACTAACGGCGGACCGCAATATCCTAAAACTTGCAAATGACCGAAACGTCGTTAAACTACTCCCAACCCGCAGCATCTTCAGGCTAACGTGGTAAAAAAAAAACGGTACGTCCACAAGCAAAATGGGCACGGATGAAAACCCAAAAAGGCTCCGTGAGTAAAAACAGCAGGACTACCGGCGAGTGTTTGTGAAAACCCGAAAGGGCACAACCTCGTTAAGAAACACTTGTATGGTCCTCTCGACCCTGTAAGGAGAAACCACCCGCGTGAGATCCTTACGATTCACAAGGGAACAACACACTTAGGAATCCCCACGACTCCTAAGGAGAAAATACACCTACGAGATCCTCTCGATCCGTAGGGAGAAAAGTCTTTATGAGACCCTCACGGCTCATAAAGTTGAAAAGTCTTAGGTGACAGATCCTAACCCTGTCTCCTAAGCCGTCACTGCCCTGCAAAGAGGTCAAGATGGACCATCTATGAGCCAGACTCGCCAAAGCTACATGCCACTGAAACGGAAAAGCTACTCATGAGCATATAAACTACTTCACGCCAGAATAAGATATGAAGAAATAAAAGGGTGCGGCTCATGGAGTTGAGAGTTTGGAACTATATCTCTTGAGAGTCGAGATTTGAGTCAATGATAAATGACGACGCTTGTGTCCGCTCGTTATTTTCTCAGATCAAGATTCTGAAAGATGTATACCAACCCGAAACTGATCATACGCTATGCATAACTCTACACTACTTCACCCACGTACATACTTACGTGGGCAAAGTAGTGGGGGGCATTTGTTCCCGCCAAAAATTTCTGCGCAAAGGAGCCCAAGGTATCAAATGGCAGAAATACGCTTAAGGAAATGCGAACCAGTATCTTCCGGCCTATATTTTGATAAACTCCCGAATGAGAAACAGATAAATTCTAATGGTATCGAAAGCAGCTCGAAAAACCCTTCGATTTGATATATTATGGGCCTCGTAATTCATCCAGGATCAAAAGTTATGAGGAATTACGTGTCCACAGGTGATGGACTTTTAAGAACCCGCTGGAGGAGTTAAAAAATATAATAAAAACTCAGAAAAGACCCCAATGGGGCATCACGTGCTCACACGTGACCATGGGTCACGTGCAGACACGTGATGGGCTTTTAAGGCCTCTAAAATAATGAATAGAATTTAATTCTAAAAGTCAGAAAATACCTCAACGAGGTATCACGTGCTCACACGTGACCAATGGTCACGTGTTGATACGTGATGGTTAAAACTGAAACATAAATAAGCGGCTGAGAAAGGAACCCAATTGGGGATCACGTGCTCACACGTGACCAAAGGTCATGTGCCAGCACGTGACTGGCTTTAAAAGCCTTATAATTTAATAGAATTAAATTCTAAAAGTTCTGAATCTTTCCAAATGGAAAAGGGTCATAGGAAACCGTTGGATTAAAGATCCAAGGGTGATTAAAAATCACCAATTTATGGAAAAATCTTAAATAAGGAAAGATTCCCCCTAAATCTAACCGAGATAACAAATAGAATATCTTTTGGATTTAAAATCCACGGTGAATAAAATTCACTGAATGATCTAAAGGCCCAGAATTAATGATAAATATAAATCAAATCTCTCAACAATCAAATCAAATGTTTCAATGAGAGATTTGCTAAACAAATTGATTCTTTTCCTTCTCCTATAAATAGGAGCCAAGAAGAGAAGAGAAGGGATCTACTTTTTGGAGAGAAAAACAGAGAGAGGAGAATTTAATTCTCTGCAAAAGAAAAACCCTAGGTAAGAAAAAAGAGGCTTCAAAAGAGAATTTAATTCTCAAAAGAGTTTAACTCTTACATAAAGAAAAGAACTTAGTTCTCTCTCTGGTTGAGGATCTGCAAAGTGCACATCTCCCCATAAACTGAGAATTTAATTCTCATTGGGTTGAGATCCTGCCATGCAGATCTAAAACCCAGAGGAGGAATTGAGTTTTGAGAATTTAATTCTCCCAAACTTTCAGGAATTTAATTCCTCCTAAAACAAAACTAGGGTTTAACCCTAATCAAGAATTTAATTCTTTTACAGATCTGGGAATTTAATTCCTTTAAAAAGAAATCGGGGTTTTATCCTAAATAAGAATTTAATTCTTTCACGATAGGAATTTAATTCCTCCAAAATCATAATTAGGGTTTAACCCTACAAAGAATTCAATTCTTAAAAGATCTCTGTTCATGAAAAGAACTAGGGTCACGTGCCCCACGTGACCCCTGAACAGATCCCCCAAAAATGAGAAGAGGAAAGCTTTGAGGCAATGCCTCACGTGTTCCCACGTGACCCTCATTATATATGGAACAAAAGCAAAGGCAGAAACAATTCTCGGCGCTCTCACGTGTTACCACGTGACCCCTAATAAATATTCTAATAAATCAGGGCATGAGTATACATCACGTGCCCACACGTGATGGCTATGAAAATTAAAAGTGTTAAACACTTGTTTGCAGAACAAAATAAAGTGGATCTGGCCCCACTTTTTGATGCCATCGCGTGCTCCCACGTGACTCCCAAAACGCAGAAAGAAAAAGCAAAAGAAATGAAAGCTTTGGGCGCTCTCACGTGTTATCACGTGACCCCTCAGCAAATGCTTTAACAATTGGCGCACAGATCCCCATCACGTGCCAACACGTGATGCTCTAAAATAAAAATAAAAGTGTTTAACACTTGTTCGCAGATTTGAGGAAAAACCAAAAGGAGATCTGGCTCCACATTTAGGGCGCCCTCACGTGTCACCACGTGACCCCTAATGAGCATTCTAACAGACCAGAGCGGGGGCCTCCATCACGTGCCCACACGTGATGGCCGCCAGAATTAAAAGAGTTAAACACTGATCTGCAGAATAAAATAAAGGGAATCAGGGCGCTCTCACGTGTCCACATGTGACCCCTCTCTCCTTAGTGTTTAACACTAATATGAAGACTTTGTCCTAAGTGTTTAACACTGATTTGCTTAGTATTTAACACTAATTTGAAATCTCTGATTACCAGTGTTTAACACTGATTTGCTTTAGTGTTTAACACTAATTTGAAAGCCATGTTGCTAGTGTTTAACACTGATTATCTTTTAGTGTTTAACACTAACTTGTTAATCTTATTCCCAGTGTTCAACACTGTTGACCTTTAGTGTTTAACACTAGTTTTAGCCCAATTGGCTAAGTTTCTAGAGGCGAAGCCTCTCCTTCAATGGACCAGCAGAGAGCCAATATTTCAAACACAATTGGACTTAGCCCAAATTGGCCATAAGTCCTCAAATCATCTTGAACTGAGCACATCTGCTCTTTCAACCAACTCATTGGTTCAAGGGTACATCTCGGAACTCCTCTGATATTTGTCGTTGTAATCCTTCAACGTCTTCAGAGAGGTAACGGGTCCCGACAACCACACATCAACACGGACTGTGGGGTCCTTAAACTCATGGACTTATGCGTCCCTAAACCAAGATACGGACTGTGGGGTCCTTAAACTAACGGACTAATGCGTCCTTAAACACACCAACATGGACTGTGGGGTCCTTAAACCCATGGACTTATGCGTCCTTAAACTACTATTGGACCACTACGTCCCTAAACTGGAACATGGACCACTACGTCCCTAAACTGGAACAACAGAGCCCCAAATGCTCTTTTGTCGGATCTAAACGACCCTGTTTAAGTTGATCCTAGCCTCAAAAATGGCTAACGCATCCTTAAACTTTCAAACAGACTTTAGTCCCAAATTGGACTATAAATCCCCTAATCAACTTTGGTTCAAGGGTACATCTCTGAACTCCTCTGACATCTGTCGTTGTAATCCCTCAACGTCGTCAGAGAGGTGACGGGTCCCGACGGCCATACATTCATTGGACCACTACGTTCCTAAACTGGAGATGGACCACCATGTCCTTAAACTGGCGATGGACCACCATGTCCCTAAACTGGAACAATAGAGCCCCAAATGCTCTTTTGTCGGATCTAAACGATCTTGTTTAAGTTGATCTTAGCCTCAAATATGGCTAACATATCCTTAAACCTTCAAACAGACTTTAGTCCCAAATTGGACTCTAGATCCCCCAATCAACTTTGGCTCAAGGGTACATCTCTGAACTCCTCTGAGATTTGTCGTTGTAATCCTTCAACGTCGTCAGAGAGGTGATGGGTCCCGACGGCCATAAATTTAATGGACCACTATGTCCCTAAACTGGAACATTAGAGCCCAAACGCTCTTTTGTCGGATCTAAACAATCCCGTTAAGTTGATCTTAGTCTCAAACTGGACTAACGTATCCTTAACAAACGTTTGAGTTGATCTTAGCCTCAAATATGGCTAACGTATTCTCAAACCAAAACCTCAAACCCAAATCTAAGAAAACACGGATTTGGGCTAATCCACGTCCTACGGGCGACGACATAAATTGGTCTCCGTATACAATCCACGGGCAACCACAAATAAAACAAACACACACGACACGAAGTGACCATCTGGAGAAGGAGAAAGTTGTTACCGCAATGCGGTAGCGTAATTAACTGCAGGGGCTTGCGCCTGCAGGGAAGAGCGTCCCCACAATCAAAAACCCCTCAAGCGAGGGGGAATCTGACGAAGTCTGCTACATCGGACGCATCTGTTTAATCCTTCGATACATGGTGCCATAAATCAACTTGGCATCTTCGGAGAGGTAGACGGATAGCACCAATTAGCATATGCCCCGAATCTCAGGCAAGACGTCATGTCGCGCCGTTTTTCGGAGGGGAACGGATTCTGGCACGGCCGGTGGGACCTCTTCCTCTTTCCACTCCACACTTCGTGTGTCATGTTCGCGAACGAATCGCGGTTTACTGTGGTTGCCTATGGATTCGAGGTACTAAGATTTGGTGTCTTGCTCCGTGCAGAAAACGGAAGATCAATGGCTTCAAACTGCACTACCTGCAACTGCAACTCTCGCTCCGTCCCTACCGGAGGAGTGACTTACGGGCCCCAAGCGGCCTCTCTTTTCAAGGTGCCAGTGGAGCAGGTGACTGAGGCCACCACTGGGCTATTCTTCGGGACCATGATCCCACCAACGAGCTTCAATGCCCCATTACCATCTCAAGAAACTCCGAAGAAGTCGGTCTTCGATCAGCGTACAACTATCGCTGCCCCTCTCAACGGGTCGCCCAAGCCCAATGCCTCAGCTTTCAGCAAACTGGGCCAAAACTCATGTGGGCCCATGAAGAAGCCTGCAATACCAGAAAAGGTTGTTCCGAAGAGGATAGCCATCCCTGCTCCTGAAGTCGTCAAGGCGGCTTCTCCTGCCAAAGGGTCGGACTTCACAAGACTGACTATTCCGGCTCCCGTTCCTGCTCGAAGGTCTGTCTTTGACAGATTGGATACCGCTACTCAAAAGACGTCAGTCTTCAAGAGACTGGCACCAGCAGCGCTTCATCTGGACAGGGGGCAAGACAAAGCCATCCCCATCGCTGAACCAACGCCGTCCGCTCGACATGCTCGCCGTCGTCACTGGCGCCGAGTGAGGAAGGCTGGGGGCAACTCCCCCTCTGGGATAACTCCGCCAGCTCAACCGGTGGGGATCGATGCTGCTGTTCCAACCGAGAACAGCTTTGAATTGCTCAACAAGGTGCGCAGAAACTCTCCTACTGCAGTGCTGAAGAGAATTCCTTCACCTGTGAAGAATGCTACAGAGAAGAAGCCGGAGCAACCTCCTCAACGGCTATCCTCTGAAATTTACAAGGTTTGGCGACAGGTCCAAGAGTCGGTGATTGATGAAAACTATCTCCGCCGGCAGAAAAAGATGAAGGTTCGGCAGGAGAAGGATTACTCTGTCAAGCCACCAAAAGCGACAACTACTTGGGTACCCACTACAACAGCCCCCTCGACTTCAACTGCTCAAAAGGGGAGGAAGCCAAAGAAAGCCCCTGTGACTGCGGCAAATCGTAAAGACGCTGAGCCCAAACGACCTAAATCTGGGGGCATGGTGGTGCATACCGTCCACATGGCATCCGGGAAAGAGGATAGCCGCGCTTTTATGGGCCACCGACCGCTCACCCGATCCCTGACAAAAGCTCAGGAGTAACAGCAGAAGTTTCAAGAGATAATGACTGCTATGGCTGCACTAACCGGGCCAAAAGAAAGCCCGGATGCATCATCAGAGCAGCGTCATGAACAAGAAACTGACGCTGACTACTTACGCAGAGTCCTCGAAAAGAAGGACAAAGAAGCCGCAGAACAAGCGGCCAACATAAAACGAATGGCGATCCTCTTCCAAGATATGGTAGGGATGATGCTACAGCCAGACCCTCCAGTTGAAGACCCTCCGATCATTACTGAAGACGATAGTGGAGAGACATCTAATCCTCCTCCAACTCTTTCAACAGCCAAAGATGAAACCATTTCCAAGGCTGCGCTGGATGGCTATATAGCTCATCAAATACGGGCTCATCAAGTGAATGAAGCGGCTGAGCAAATTGTCAGAACCGGACGGCCCTATCCGAGCTGGTATGACCAAATCAGTTACCCGCCAGGATATATGATCCCTAAGTTTCACGTATATAAAGGGACAGGGAATCCCCATCAGCATGTCGCTCAATTCAGGGCCTTATGCGGCAATACTGGAGGCGACGACAAACTGTTGCTTCGCCAATTCGTCGGCAGCTTAGCAGAAACGGCCTTTGAATGGTACTCGGAGCTTCCCAACAACTCTGTCAAAACATTTGCAGAGATGGAGCTGCTGTTTACACAGAGATTCGCGAGTGCTAGTGGACGCACCCCGATAACAGCACTGATCAACGCCAGGATAAGGCCAGGCGAAATGTGGGTTCAATACGCAACACGGTGGTGGAATCTGTGGTCGAAATGCGAACAGCGAATCGAAGAAGCACCTGCGGTAGGCATGTTCGTGGGCACTCTTGATCCGCAAACGACCATCTCGCAATTCATGATGTTCTTCAAGCCAACTACTTTCCAGGCCTTGATTGACAAGCTGGCCCAAATGGACCAGGTGGGCCATCAACCATTTCCTTTAAAGACGGACCCTCGGAATGAAAGGGAGAAAGGGAAAACAACTTTCGTCGCTAATACTCAACAACGGTCGAGCAACTTAAAGCCGGTTGTCCGTCAAAACAATATGCGTCCACGCCCATCCCTCGAGGAGAGACTGGGACGTCCTTACTCGTTTCCTCAGGATAAAACGAGAAGACTGTTCGAGCTGGCAATACGCAACAGACTCATCAATCTGCCGAGTCCAAAACGTTCGTTGCAACCAGGCGATGTCAACGATCCTAATTATTGCCCTTACCACCAAACGGTAAGTCACCCGATCGAGAATTGCTTCGCCTTTAAGGGATGGATCGAGGATCAGTACCTACAAGGAAAGTTCGCGCTGTCTGAAAAGTGGGAAGTAAATCCACCACAGCCGCACACTCCAAAGAAGACGGACGCACCAGGGGCAACTTGTCACGTAATCTCCCACTCATTTACGGACGATGAAAAAACTCCTTGCACTGAGAAACTGGTGGCAGAGCCTGAGCCGGAATTCGTGTGGCCGTCAAACGAAATGATCGACGCTTTTCTAGATGAGATTCGTCTAAAAAGTAAAGCCGATCGGGAGCGTGAGATGGCCGTATTTGAAAAGGCCAAACGCCGGCGACTGGACAAAAGGGTCGAAACACTCCCACCAGATCAAAGTACATCCGCCGCAAATGAAAACAGGATCAAGACAAGGAAACGATTCGCCAAAGCCATATCAATGGGGATGAGGCCGCCCTCTTTCAGAGAAAATTCTCCTGGTGGTATACATTTTGATGAAACAGACGTACACCCTAATTTCTGCTTATATCATCAGAGGATCGCACATCCTACTGAAGACTGCAACTCCTTTAAGTGTTGGTGGCAAGGATATGTCGCTCACAGGCAACACTTCAACAGAACAAAGCGTGAAGCTCGTAGACAGTGAAAAAATGCGACAGATGAGCATAAAAGAATTGCTGGCGATTGTCATAGGGTTGATCCCGAGGGACCGCGGGTTCTCACCTTCGAGAGCGACTCCGACAAAAAAGCAGCCCTCGGCCCTCTCTTCAAGGAATCCATCTCTAAAATGAAAGAATTGAGGAGTTGCGAGAACATTCAGCCTTGCAATTGCACGATACCCAAAAAAAATCTCGGACCCGCAAGCAACGGTTCGAACGAAATGAGAAAGGAAAAGGAAAAAACGGCCTTTGTTGCCAACACTCAACAACAGCCGAGTAACCCGAGACCGTTTTGTCGTCAAAACAACAAGACGCGATACCTCAATGAGAAGTTGAAACGTCCTTACTCGTTTCCCAAAGATAAAACAAAGAAATTGTTCGAGCTAGCAGTGGGCAGCGGGCTCATCACTCTGCCAGATCCAAAACGTCCATTGCAACCAGGTGACGTTAACAATCCTAACTATTGTCCCTACCACGGAGTAATGGGTCACCCACTCGAAAATTGCTACGTCTTCAAAAACTGGGTTGAAGACCAATACCAACAGGGCATGTTCGCGCTGCCCGAAAAGTGGAAAGTAAACCCGCCGCAACAACATGCTCCGAAAAAGGTGGATATGCCGGGGGCATCATGCTCATTCATAGGGAAAGCCCCATAGACCGAAAAGTCAGTAAACTAGAGATGCGTCTCAAATACGGCGATGGCGGACCGAAACGTCCTTAAACTAACGGCGGGCCGCAATGTCCTAAAACTTGCAAATGACCGAAACGTCGTTAAACTACTCCCAACCCGCAGCATCTTCAGGCTAACGTAGTAAAAAAAAAACAAAAAAAAACAAAAAAACGGTACGTCCACAAGCAAAATGGGCACGGATAAAAACCCAAAAAGGCTCCGTGAGTAAAAACAGCAGGACTACCGGCGAGTGTTTGTGAAAACCCGAAAGGGCACAACCTCGTTAAGAAACACTTGTAGGGTCCTCTCGACCCTATAAGGAGAAACCACCCGCGTGAGATCCTTACGATTCACAAGGGAACAACACACTTAGGAATCCCCACGACTCCTAAGGAGAAAATACACCTACGAGATCCTCTCGATCCGTAGGGAGAAAAGACTTTATGAGACCCTCACGGCTCATAAAGTTGAAAAGTCTTAGGTGACAGATCCTAACCCTGTCTCCTAAGCCGTCACCGCCCTGCAAAGAGGTCAAGATGGACCATCTATGAGCCAGACTCGCCAAAGCTACATGCCACTGAAACGGAAAAGATACTCATGAGCATATAAACTACTTCACGCCAGAGTAAGATATGAAGAAATAAAAGGGTGCGGCTCATGGAGTTGAGAGTTTGGAACTATATCTCTTGAGAGTCGAGATTTGAGTCAATGATAAATGACGACGCTTGTGTCCGCTCGTTATCTTCTCAGATCAAGATTCTGAAAGATGTATACCAACCCGGAACTGGTCATACGCTATGCATAACTCTACACTACTTCACCCACGTACATACTTACGTGAGCAAAGTAGTGGGGGGCATTTGTTCCCGCCAAAAATTTCTGCGCAAAGGAGCCCAAGGTATCAAATGCCAGCGATACGCTTAAGGAAATGCGAACCAGTATCTATCGGCCTATATTTTGATAAACTCCCGAATGAGAAACAGATAAATTCTGATGGTATCGAAAGCGTCTCAAAAAACCCTTCGATTTGATATATTATGGGCCTCGTAATTCATCCGGGATCAAAAGTTATGAGGAATTACGTGTCCACACGTGATGGACTTTTAAGAACCCGCTGGAGGAGTTAAAAAATATAATAAAAACTCAGAAAATACCCCAATGGGGCATCACGTGCTCACACGTGACCATGGGTCACGTGCTCACACGTGACCATGGGTCACGTGCAGACACGTGATGGGCTTTTAAGGCCTCTAAAATAATGAATAGAATTTAATTCTAAAAGTCAGAAAATACCTCAACGAGGTATCACGTGCTCACACGTGACCAATGGTCACGTGTTGACACGTGATGGTTAAAACTGAAACATAAATAAGCGGCTGAGAAAGGAACCCAATTGGGGGTCACGTGCTCACACGTGACCAAAGGTCATGTGCCAGCACGTAACTGGCTTTAAAAGCCTTATAATTTAATAGAATTAAATTCTAAAAGTTCTGAATCTTTCCAAATGGAAAAGGGTCATGGGGAACCGTTGGATTAAAGATCCAAGGGTGATTAAAAATCACCAATTTATGGAAAAATCTTAAATAAGGAAAGATTCCCCCTAAATCTAACCGAGATAACAAATAGAATATCTTTTGGATTTAAAATCCACGGTGAATAAAATTCACTGAATGATCTAAAGGCCCAGAATTAATGATAAATATAAATCAAATCTCTCAACAATCAAATCAAATCTTTCAATGAGAGATTTGCTAAGCAAATTGATTCTTTTCCTTCTCCTATAAATAGGAGCCAAGAAGAGAAGAGAAGGGATCTACTTTTTGGAGAGAAAAACAGAGAGAGGAGAATTTAATTCTCTGCAAAAGAAAAACCCTAGGTAAGAAAAAAGAGGCTTCAAAAGAGAATTTAATTCTCAAAAGAGTTTAACTCTTACATAAAGAAAAGAACTTAGTTCTTTCTCTGGTTGAGGATCTGCAAAGTGCACATCTCCCCATGAACTGAGAATTTAATTCTCATTAGGTTGAGATCCTGCCATGCAGATCTAAAACCCAGAGGAGGAATTGAGTTTTGAGAATTTAATTCTCCCAAACTTTCAGGAATTTAATTCCTCCTAAAACAAAACTAGGGTTTAACCCTAATCAAGAATTTAATTCTTTTACAGATCTGGGAATTTAATTCCTTTAAAAAGAAATCGGGGTTTTATCCTAAATAAGAATTTAATTCTTTCACGATAGGAATTTAATTCCTCCAAAATCATAATTAGGGTTTAACCCTACAAAGAATTCAATTCTTAAAAGATCTTTGTTCATGAAAAGAACTAGGGTCACGTGCCCCACGTGACCCCTGAACAGATCCCCCAAAAATGAGAAGAGGAAAGCTTTGAGGCAATGCCTCACGTGTTCCCACGTGACCCTCATTATATATGGTACAAAAGCAAAGACAGAAACAATTCTCGGCGCTCTCACGTGTTACCACGTGACCCCTAATAAATGTTCTAATAAATCAGGGCATGAGTATACATCACGTGCCCACACGTGATGGCTATGAAAATTAAAAGTGTTAAACACTTGTTTGCAGAACAAAATAAAGTGGATCTGGCCCCACTTTTTGATGCCATCGCGTGCTCCCACGTGACTCCGAAAACGCAGAAAGAAAAAGCAAAAGAAATGAAAGCTTTGGGCGCTCTCACGTGTTATCACGTGACCCCTCAGCAAATGCTTTAACAATTGGCGCACAGATCCCCATCACGTGCCAACACGTGATGCTCTAAAATAAAAATAAAAGTGTTTAACACTTGTTCGCAGATTTGAGGATAAACCAAAAGGAGATCTGGCTCCACATTTAGGGCGCCCTCACGTGTCACCACGTGACCCTTAATGAGCATTCTAACAGACCAGAGCGGGGGCCTCCATCACGTGCCCACACGTGATGGCCGCCAGAATTAAAAGAGTTAAACACTGATCTGCAGAATAAAATAAAGGGAATCAGGGCGCTCTCACGTGTCCACATGTGACCCCTCTCTCCTTAGTGTTTAACACTAATCTGAAGACTTTGTCCTAAGTGTTTAACACTGATTTGCTTAGTATTTAACACTAATTTGAAATCTCTGATTACCAGTGTTTAACACTGATTTGCTTTAGTGTTTAACACTAATTTGAAAGCCCTGTTGCTAGTGTTTAACACTGATTATCTTTTAGTGTTTAACACTAACTTGTTAATCTTATTCCCAGTGTTCAACACTGTTGACCTTTAGTGTTTAACACTAGTTTTAGCCCAATTGGATAAGTTTCTAGAGGCGAAGCCTCTCCTTCAATGGACCAGCAGAGAGCCAATATTTCAAACACAATTGGACTTAGCCCAAATTGGCCATAAGTCCTCAAATCATCTTGAACTGAGCACATCTTCTCTTTCAACCAACTCATTGGTTCAAAGGTACATCTCGGAACTCCTCTGATATTTGTCGTTGTAATCCTTCAACGTCTTCAGAGAGGTAACGGGTCCCGACAACCACACATCAACACAGACTGTGGGGTCCTTAAACTCATGGACTTATGCGTCCCTAAACCAAGATACGGACTGTGGGGTCCTTAAACCCGCGGACTTATGCGTCCTTAAACTAACGGACTAATGCGTCCTTAAACACACCAACATGGACTGTGGGGTCCTTAAACCCATGGACTTATGCGTCCTTAAACTACTATTGGACCACCATGTCCCTAAACTGGAACATGGACCACTACGTCCCTAAACTGGAACAACAGAGCCCCAAATGCTCTTTTGTCGGATCTAAACGATCCTGTTTAAGTTGATCCTAGCCTCAAAAATGGCTAACGCATCCTTAAACTTTCAAACAGACTTTAGTCCCAAATTGGACTATAAATCCCCTAATCAACTTTGGTTCAAGGGTACATCTCTGAACTCCTCTGACATCTGTCGTTGTAATCCCTCAACGTCGTCAGAGAGGTGACGGGTCCCGAAGGCCATACATTCATTGGACCACTACGTCCCTAAACTGGAGATGGACCACCATGTCCCTAAACTGGCGATGGACCACCATGTCCCTAAACTGGAACAATAGAGCCCCAAATGCTCTTTTGTCGGATCTAAACGATCCTGTTTAAGTTGATCTTAGCCTCAAATATGGCTAACGTATCCTTAAACCTTCAAACAGACTTTAGTCCCAAATTGGACTCTAGATCCCCCAATCAACTTTGGCTCAAGGGTACATCTCTGAACTCCTCTGACATTTGTCGTTGTAATCCTTCAACGTCGTCAGAGAGGTGATGGGTCCCGACGGCCATAAATTTAATGGACCACTATGTCCCTAAACTGGAACATTATAGCCCAAACGCTCTTTTATCGGATCTAAACGATCCCGTTAAGTTGATCTTAGTCTCAAACTGGACTAACGTATCCTTAACAAACGTTTGAGTTGATCTTAGCCTCAAATATGGCTAACGTATCCTCAAACCAAAACCCCAAACCCAAATCTAAGAAAACACGGATTTGGACTAATCCACGTCCTACGGGCGACGACATAAATTGGTCTCCGTATACAATCCACGGGCAACCACAAATAAAACAAACACACACGACACGAAGTGACCATCTGGAGAAGGAGAAAGTTGTTACCGCAATGCGGTAGCGTAATTAACTGCAGGGGCTTGCGCCTGCAGGGAAGAGCGTCCCCACAATCAAAAACCCCTCAAGCGAGGGGGAATCTGACGAAGTCTGCTACATCGGACGCATCCGTTTAAACCTTCGATACATGGTGCCATAAATCAACTTGGTATCTTCGGAGAGGTAGACGGATAGCACCAATTAGCATCTGCCCCGAATCTCAGCAAGACGTCATGTCGCGCCGTCTTTCGGAGGGGAACAGGTAAGTGTTACCAGTAGTTTCTTGACCCGTTATGAGCCTCACATCGACACGACTTATCGATTACTGGGGTCTGACGTATACCACCCCTAGACTTGATATGCGACATATCAGACGAAGAGACCGGACTGTACGGGAGTGTTACTGATTGGATTCACAGGAGAACGTACAGGCTAGCTTGTTGATCTTCTGATCGCTCAATACCTGGGTGGCCGTTACGTTTAGCTGACCGCTTGCAGCTTGTGGGTGTTTGATATGATCATCACCTGCTACCGGCGTATTGACGATTCTATAGAGTCCTACACAGAGGTTTCTTGGCTCAGGCAAAACGGAGTAGAGGCACATATGTGATATATGCAGGACCGAGGATAATGCGATATGAGATACCGTATTATATTCTCGCAATATTTAAATATGAACCAGGTCATTGAATCAAGTGTTGATTCGATGAATCGGTACATGATATATTAGTCGGTTATATTCGATATAGCCGGATCGTCGGATCAAGTGTTGATTTGATGATTTAATGTATAATAATATATATGATATATTGTATTACATTATCTAATATTGGCTCGCTTTATTATTTCATTTTCTTACCGGGTAATACATTGATATATATGCGATATATGTTAATTGTATTATTTTCTTTTGTTACAAATATATAATATATATGTGATATATATTATTGTGACATGATATGATTAATAATGGAACATGTTTAGTAGAGATTAAACAAGGTTAGGGTTTGATTAGGGTTTGTTGCTTCATGCACCTTCTAGAAGCTTTCCTTCTGTCATGAGTTAGATATTATTGTTGATATTTTTCCATGACTCATTCTTTAACCCAACCAAACCCTAGCCCTAGTTAATTCTCTACAAGGGTTATCCTTGTCATCCTAAACCATGATTGCATTAATAATTCATATATTCATTTCATTATTCATCACAAAAAGATCATTTTTCATTATCTTCTTCTCTCTTGAGCTTTAAGAAAGCTTACTAGTTTTTCCTTTTGTGATGTTTTCATGTGAGAATTTGATATAAAAAGATAGCATAAATACTACTCCATCATCCTCATCTAATCTAGCCCATTAGATTAGGGTGTTCACCTCATTAGAGTGAGAGAGCTTGAGTTATAGCAACTTCGACGTAGATCATCGGAGAAAAGGAACACTACAAGCTAGCATGGATCGTTCGAGTCGTGGAGCCTCTCTTGAGTCCGGGAGATCGTGGATCGCGGCGAAGGGACTTCTACTCGGAGCTTATGAAGCGAAGGAGCGGACTATAAAGGTTGTAATCCCTCACACTTAGTAGTAAAGATGTTTACTTGCATGTTAAAACCCTAATAATCTAGCAAAGATCCCGGCTTTGGGTTGTTTGGCACGTCTAAATTTTTATTCGGGCATGGTTGATGCCTTATGAACCCTCACAAGAGTGCCTAGGAACCCTACACTAACTTTGTTCTATTTCGCGCAGGTACCATGTCTTTCGATACTTCGTTTCCCTTTGTCCGTTCAGAAAGCGGGTTCCCTGCAGCGCCAGTAGACCGAAAAGTTTTCGCACTGATCAAGGATCACGACCCAGAGCGGAAGAATCTCCATTTATGGGGAACATGGTATAACCAAATCATCATGGGTCGGCGCAGCTTCTCTTGCGCAACACCTTCAGAGCCCATTTCGGCGATTCATTATGCTGACGTAGCCCCGGTGAACTATGCCATGGAGGTGGTTAATTGGACTTCAGAGGGTTGCCTTCAGCCCTCTATGGCTGCAATACCTGTACAACCGCCAATGGCTTTGGACATTCTAAGGCGGCATATATGCTAGGGCAAGTCGCGCCCTTGGGGACAGCCATACAACATAGGCTTGACTCCCCATCACTCAGTTGGATATCTGCAGTGGGCCCGATACATCTTATCGGCAAAGAAGTCAGAGCTGCTGAGGCTCGGGTTGTACCCCGTGATCTATGCTTCTCTGTTCCAGTATTCCACACCTCCAGCATGGTGGGTCAAAGACTTTTTGGAACAATGGAACGTTCCAACTCACACCTTCCTTATGCTAGATCGGGAAGTTTCCATCTCTTTGGAGGAGTTTGCGGATATCTCCGGCTTGCCTGTCAGAGGGGAGCATTATGAGGAGATCTTGCCCCCTGACGAGTATATTTTCGCTACCCGACTGGTGATGACGGGTCTAATCCCAGAGAATGCCATTCAGCACCGATTCCCCAGCTTGATCAAGGTGCTAAACATTTACGAGGGCCTATTTCTTGAATCTGGAAGCCATGGGGTTAGCTTTGCGGACTTCATCGCCCGTTTTCTCCGCCCAGAAGCTTTATCGTAACAAGGTGAAAGGCTTGCCAAACTTGATGATCCTTTCGGTTTTGGCTTGGATAGCCGGCCAATAACGAAAGCCGATCAAAAGAGTTTCTTCCTTCCAAACGTCGCGATCGTCCCCTTTTCAGAAATCGTCGCTCAGGACATCGATGAAGAAGCGTTCTTTCTAGTGTTCCTTAGTTTGTGGTTAAGCTGGTTCGCGCTTCCCATGCACCCTCGCTACATGAGGCCGTCTGTCTTCTACCCAGCTCATCGAATGGTTGAAGGGAGACAGGTCGCTGTTGGGATTGCCGGGCTGGCTCATTTGTATCACGGCCTTAACTTGGCGGCCGACACTACTCAACCGGGGGTGCAGCCCGTGAACTTCCCGATGCATTATTTTACTTCATGGATCGAGCTGCATGTGCTCGGTGCTTTTAGAATGCACAATCGGCCCCATTTCTATGAAACTTGCAATTTTCCACGAATCATGCGGCCGGTCGATGCTTCCATTGTGGAGCCAAGTCAGCGAGATGCTCAGGATGTGATTCTTCGCCCGCGTACAGTTGGGGACGGCATGACCTTTGTTGATAAGGTCATGACCATCGGTAAGGAATCCGCTAACACGGTGCAGCCGCTGCGGGACACCTTTAAGGACGGAGCTTCTACCTTGAAAGCTAGGGAGATTCTCCATTTGTACTCGATCAGGCCGGGCTACTTGCTGTTCAGGCAGAACGACTCAGCTTTGTTCATGAGATATAACCCCCACCGTTTTTCCCAGCAATCAAGTTATAATCAAGGCGTCCCACTCGAGGCATTCTTGGCAGAACCGGTTAATACTAAAGAGAGCATCCGGAGCGCTTTGCACCACTTCATGCGCCTAAACACAGGGTCCAATTTCTTCATCAGTGAGCCGAGTTGTGTTTCGAAAGCCCTGAACGTATACATGGCATGGTATCAACACGCAATGGGTGCTGTTATCAAGGAGGAGAAGCGACTGTTGCTTGATCGCAAGGGTGCAGCCCCGGCTGGTAATCCGACCGTTCCCCTAAAGCAGCGGACCATCGTTCATCCTTCCTTGAGAGAGGCTGCTGCGATTGTGGTCCCGTGCGCCATATCTGAGCTTCCCCTTCCTCGTGCTCCCATGAAAGCGGTTATAGTGGCATCTCCCGAGTCTGGCGTGGGTTCGGAGATCGGGACTCGTCGTCCAAAGGTGCCCACCAAGCGTAAACTTATGCTAGCGGCTACCGGCACTCGCTCGCAGAAGAGAAAGAAGTCAATGCTCTCTGCAGACGTTGTATTCGGCCAGGAGCCTCTTGCTCCTTACAGCGAGGGCATAAGTGAATACGGGACCAACGAAGGCTTATTCATGGCACCGGATGATACTGATCTAGAGGCTGCTATTGCAGCTTCCGAGCGATTAGCTAGCCACAAAGCAGGAGTGGTCACCCTTGCACAGTCAGGTAGACTTCAGTCGTATCTTTTCGCTGTTACATTTTTATTATCATGCTTTGACTGACACTTCTTCTTCAACAGGCATCTCCACTGAAGAAGCTCCCACGGCTTCTCTCAAAACTTTTGAAGAGGAGGAAAGGCTTCGTGCTTCCTTGGGCATTGGTACATTTCGGCTCACTGTGCCTTCATTCCCGTTTTTATGAGTAAACTAACTCTTCTTTTCCATCTTATTGCAGGGACTACCTTGACTCAAGTTATCCCAAGTGCAGTGCCGATTGCGAGTGGTGACACGGCGATGCTCCCAAGGCCGGCTTCCGAAGTCCCAGCTCCCCCAGTATTGCCGAAAGAAGCTTCGCTCAAACAACCGATGACGGACGCCGTAGATGCTCCAGAGGCAGAACTTGGTTCGGATGATGACATCTCCTTGACGGAGGTTTTGAGGAGGTCACTTCTCTCTGCCAAGGCCGACAAGAAGCGTAGAAAGCGCGCAACTAAGGAACATGATGCCGCTTTGGCTATAGGTGTAGGCTCAAGCGCTATTCCATCCGTCACTATTTCCTCAGAAGATGCTCCAGCCGCCTTGTCTACCATTCGTATACAGGTTTTGCGCACGGCTCGGGAGGCAATCGAAAGGCCGCCTCAAGGTAACGTAACACTGGGTCCTTTTATTAGAGTTTGATCTTCAGATTCTCATGTATCGTATCTTGCAGGGCTAAGTCTTGGCGATGAGGCAGCGGGTGAGATAACGGCAACCGTTGAGCCTGAAATGGCTACTCTCTCTCAGGAGTCCGGGACTGCTCCAATTGTCGCTCTTTCCCCTTGCGGTTCCCTGCCATTGCCCGGCATTGCGAGTGTCACGATGGCTCTCGTAGAATTGGGGGATGAAGCCACTGGTGCCGAAACCCTTCCAATGGAGGAGAGCGAAGGAGTCTATGCGCCTAATGATGCTCTTGTTGCAGTTTCGATTGGCGACTCATCAGGTAGATTTTGAGTCACTGTTTTCCTTTTTTATTCCGCAATCCCTTTCAATCCCTTCTGACGATATTTCTTTTGTTTCTAATGCAGGTGTGGTGAGCATTGAGGTCGTGCCACCCGAAGAAGCGTCGTCGGTTATCATTCTGGCTGTCGCCGACCCTTCGCCTTCTCTCGCGTCCTCTCAAATGTTGGAAGGTATGGGTTTGTGATTTAATTTAAATTAAGGATAGAGTATTTCTTGTACTGACCATGTATCATCGTAACCTTGCAGGAGTTCTCTTTGATCATTTGTATCAAGTGCTGAACCCGCACTTCTCCTTCCAGTCGGAAATTAGTCTGGCTGCTGGTGCCGGTGAGTATCTTTTCTAACCGTCGTCTTTTCTTTTCTGTAACGAATGACCCTGCCATTGCTAACTGTAAACTGATTACAGCACTAAAAATTGAAGGAGGGGACGAGAGAATTGTCGCGCCACCAGTACTCCCAGCTCTGCTTCCTGTCGTAGCCGGTATAGTAGCCTTCACCGCCCTTGCATCTTCTTTGTCTCTTAAACCGATGTCTGACTATGGATTGTTTTGCAGCAATCACACCGACTCCAGCTCCTTTCGAGTCTGAGATTCCCATGCCGGCAGGGCCTTTTGCTAAACGCCCTTCTTCCAGGGGTGCTGCGAATAGCCTGCGGATGTTAAGCGAGTTCGTCGAGGACCTTGACGCCGAGGCCTTTGCATTTGCTGCAGATTTTTCCGCTGAAGTTAATCTCATGTTGGCGATGCTCGTGAACTTTCATGGCGAGGGCATTTTTGAGTCTTTGGTAAACTACTGCAGGAAGATCGAGGACTCTCTGCATAAGATTGAGCTCAGGCGTCCCGTTCCAGAAATGTTGGCTTTGAATTCTCAACGGGTAGCATGGGTTGAGCAGAGCGTTCCCTTCTTCCGCCATTTCGAACAAGAAGCGACCCTGAGGCGGAAGGAATGTGAGGAGGCTTCAGGTGAATCCCCCCGGCTGCGCGCCCAAGTTGAAGCAAAGGCTGCGCAATTAAGGGCTGTCTTTGACAATTTGCGACAATGCATTTCGGACGGACTAGCGCTAAGGCAAAAGCTCGACCTTCTGGAGCAGGTTACGCGGAATCATGAAGTTGCTCAACGGGAAATCGATGAGAAACTTTTGTATGGCATGCAGCAATGGGCTCGAGTCGAAGCGGAGCTGGCCGCAGCGGCTGACCAAGAAAAGAAGTTGAGAGGAGCGCGTGAGCAACTGGCTGACTTATTGAAAACGCCTCTTTCTCAGTAACTACCTTTGTATCAATTAAATATTTGTAATCTTTGAATAACATGTATCCATTTTTTTAATTCTTTTATATGATTTTTCTTGTACTCAATTGAATTCATGAATAAAAGATACACATTTTTTATCTCCCACTGTTGCTTTTTTCTCTTTGCTGTGTTGTCGCCATGCGATTTTAGCAAGTGTGGCCTATAGATAGTAGGTAGCTGTCCATTTTGGACTCTTTGCAGGGTAGCGATGGCTTAGAAAACAGGTTCAGATCTGCTGCCTAAGACTTTTCAATTTTATGAGCCGTGAGGGTCTCATAAAGATTTTTCTCCCTACGGATCGAGAGGATCTCGTAGGTGTATTTTCTCCTTAGGAATCGTGAGGATTCCTAAGTGTGTTTTCTCTTAAGAGTCGTAAGGATCTCACAAGAGAATTTTCTTCCTTACAAGTCGAGAGGACTCGCAAGTGATTGATGGGTTGACCTGCTCCCGAGTCAAAGCATTGCTTTCGATGGGGGAGGTCGAGGGTTGACTTTGGCCATTTTCCACGGGGTCAGGATTGACTTTAACCGTGTTCCACGGGGTCGAGGGTTGACTTTAGCCATATGGGGTCAAGATTGACTTTAGCCATACGGGGTCAGGATTGACTTTAGCCATACGGGGTCAAGAGTGACTTTAGCCATATGTGGTCAGGAGTTGACTCTCGGTTGTCTGTGCACCGCCGAGTCATGGAACTGGGAACTTTTCCGTGGCTCCGAGATAGTCTCTAGGCTTTCTGTGAACCTTCGAGATTTGGAACTAGGGGCTTTGCCATGGCTCTGCTTTGCTGACGTTGCGTCTGCTGTAACGAGACAAATGTCGAGGTGGTCTCTAGGTTGTCTGTGAACTGTCGAGACTTGAAACTAGGGACATTGCCATGGCTCCGCTTTGCTGACGTTGCGTCTGCTGTAATGAGACGAATGTCGAGGTGGTCTCTAGGTTGTCTGTAAACCGTCGAGATTTGGAACTAGGGACTCTGCCGTGGCTCCAAGACTAATTGTCGCGTCTGAATCCTGCTGGAATGAGGAGTAACGCTGTTATGGTCTCCAGGCTGTAGGTGTGGCCGTCGAGACTTAGAACTAGGGACTCTGCCGTGGCTCTGAGATTAATTGTCGCGTCTGAATCCTGCTGGAATGAAGAGGAACGCTGTTGTGGGTCTCCAGGCTGCAGATGTGGCCGTTGAGACTTGGAACTAGGGACTCTGCCGTGGCTCCGAGGTTGATTGTCGCGTCCGAATCCTGCTGGAATGAGGAGGAACGCTGTTGTGGGTCTCCACGCTATAAATGTGGCCATCGAGACTTGGCTCTCTTTCTGATGGAGTCTGGTGGGATGATATGATTTCCTCTTTGTTTGTGCCCCTGGATTGTATACAGGGACCGATGTGATCTCATCTGTAGGGAAAAAGTTTCATTTTATTATTATTTTTTATTACTTTCCGTGTGCTCTATCATTTCAGCTTTTTATATCGCGAAGTCGCGATTGCCCAATCATTTCGGCTATTTTTTTTTGTTTTTTACTCGCTGCTTTTTATTGCGAGTTGCCTAACCATTTCGGCTATTTTGTATACATATGTTTTGCTTGCTGATTTTGTTGCAAGTTGTCCCATCATTTCGGCTATTTCATATGTATTTTTGGCTCGCTAATTCTTTATCACGGGGATGGAACTTGGAATCTGATTCCAGTCTTAGCATCAGCATCACTGCGACTGGAATATTGCCAGGAGAGAATCATCATTTGCCGTGAAAGGACTTGGAATTCGATTCCGATTCAGGCATCAGCATCGCTACAACTAGGACATTGCCAGGAGCGAATCATCATCTGCCTTTGTCAATTTAAACAAAGATGGCTTAGCAAACAGGGTTAGAATCCTGTCGACTAAGGCTTTTGACTTCATGAGCCGTAAGGGTCTCATAAAGGTGTTTCTCCCTACGAGTCGTGAGGATCTCATAGGTGCGTTTTCTCCTTAAGAATCGTGAGGATTCTTAAGCGTGTGTTCTCCTATAAGTCGTAAGGATCTTACAAGAGTGTTTTCTCCTTGCAAGTTGAGAGGACCTACAAGTGTTTGCTCGCCGTGTGAGTGTATCCCTAGTCGTTGGTGGGACTCTGTTAGGGAAATGTTTATTCGTGCCCGTGGATTGTATACAAGGGTCGGCATTGAACCATTTGTAGGGCGGTCTGTGGGTTGTGATGGCTTAAGAACAAGTTCAGATTCCTGTTACTTAAGGCTTTTGAATCCTATGAGCCGTGAGGGTCTCAAAGGGGAATTCTCCTTACGAGTCGTGAGGATCTCGTATGTGTAACTTCTCCTTAAGAATCATAGGGATCCCTAAGTATGTTGTTCCCTGGTGAGTCGTAAGGATCTCACGCATGTATTTTCTCCTTATAAGGTCGAGAGGACCTTGCAGGTGTCTTTTAACGAGATTGCGCCCTTTCGGGTTTTCACAAACTCGCCGGTAGCCCTGCTGTTTTTACTCACGGAGCCCTTTCGGGTTTTCATCCGTACCCATCTCGCTAATGGACGTACCGTTTTTTTTATATATTTTTTTCTTTTTTTTATTTTTTTTTGCGTCAGCCTTGGGATGCTGCGGTCCATAGTAGTTTATAGACGTCTCGGTCAGGCGTAGTATTTCTTCAAGAAACGGTCGTTTATTGGCCTAAAGGGTCTTTCGCCATGCATGTCCATGAGCAGGTAAGCCACCCTGGTAGACTTTGTCTATGATGTACGGGCCTTCATAGTTCGGCTCGAATTTCCCCCGTTTGGCACGATTGGGGATTATAAGTCTCTTGACCACTAACACGAGTTCGCCTTGGCGAAATGTTCTTGGCCTAGTCAATCTCTCGTATGAGCGTGTCATCTTTGCTTTGTAAGCTTCCAAGTTTTGTTGCGCCATAAGCCGGGTTTCATCAAGGGCATCAAGCTCCTCAAGCCGAAGATGAGCATTGTCTTCGTCCATCAGTTCGTAATGAACCGCCACTCGTAAGGATGGTAGCTCTATCTCCAAAGGGAGTACTGCTTCAGTGCCGAATATCAATGCATACGGCGTTGTGTTTGTGGCCATTTTGAATGTGGTTCGATACGCCCAGAAAGCTTCATGCGTTCTCTTGTGCCAGTCCTTCCTATTTCGAGACACCGTCTTTATTATGATCTTCGTCAAAGTCTTGTTGAAAGCCTCAGCCAAACCATTAGCTCGGGGATTATAGACTGAAGAATTTCTCCAGTCTATATTATATTGCTGTGCGAAGCGGCTGATTTTATGGCTTCTGTAGGCCGGCCCGTTATCGAAGATAATCCGCCGCGGAGTGCCGAACCGATAGATGACGTGTGTCTTGAAGAAATGGAGAATGTTCTCCGTCTTCACTTCTCTCAGCGGTATCGCTTCTGCCCACTTAGAGAAGTAATCGGTTGTCGCCAATATGAACCGATGTTCTCTGGATGATACTGGTTCGATGGGCCCGATTATGTCAGTTCCCCACATTTCGAACGGCCAGCTAGCCACTGTCGGGTGTAACGGATTTGGATGCTGGTGGATAAATTCCCTGTGAATCTGGCACGAGTGGCACTGCTTTGCGTATTCGAGATAGTCTTGGATCATTGTGGGCCAATAGTATCCCATCCTTTTGATCTTCAGCTTCATCTTTGGCCCGGTTTGATGAGATCCGCAGAGTCCGTCATGAGTTTCTTAGACGACTCTTCTTGCTTCTTCCGGTCCCAGGCATCTTAGCCATAGAGAGTCGAACGATCTCTTATACAGAGTATCATTGACGAAGGCGAAAGATAGAGCTCGTTTCATGAGCTGATGTCTTGAGGACGCATCTTCAGGTGTCCGACGGGATTTGAAGTAGTCTATAAAGACTTCTCTCCAATCCTTGACCTTTCCCTGGTCCTCTATCTGTAGAGCCGCTTGCTTGGCTGCTTCCTTTTCTTCAAACAACTCCGAAGATATTTCTGCCGGTGCGAGAACCCGACGACTTTGCACAACGATCCTCACATCATCGAGGTTTTCGTCAGCCGGTTCTTTAGCGAGTTTGGTTAACACATCCGCTTTGCTATTTTCTGCACGCTGTATGCTTTCCAGGGCGTAAGAGGGAATTTGACTCAGCAATTATTGCACTCTCTCACCGTACTTTACCAACTCTGGTTTGCACGTTTGATAGTTGCCATTTACTTGACTAACGACTAGCTGGGAGTCTCCGTATATGAGAAGGTTTTCAATCCCTATGTCGACAGCGATCTCAAGACCTGCTATCAAAGCTTCATATTCTGCTTCATTATTTGTCCTCGGCTCTGTTAGGAAAAAGGCAAAGCGCATTATCCCTCCTTGTGGAGTCACGAAGATGAGGCCTACCCCAGACTTGATTATGGGGGAGCTGTGCTTTCGCTTCTTCATGGAAGATGCCCTATCAAAGTAAAGTTCCCACCGGGTGTCACTCTCTCTTTTCTTCCCATCGATCATGTCAAACGCGTACTCGTCTGGCAATTCGCAATTTAGGGGTGAATCGGCAGGTATAGGATGTTCGGCGAGGAAGTCGGCGATAGCCTGTCCTTTCACTGCCTTAAGAGGTTGATATGTTATCGAGAATTCCATAAAGAGGAGGGCCCATTTAGCGAGCCATCCTGTTAGTATGGCTCTTGACATCAAATATTTGAGAGGATCCACTTTTGATATGAGGTGGATCTCATGCGCCAATGCGTAGTGTCTGAGCTTCGTTATCGCGAAGATTAACGCCAGGCAGTGTTTTTCGATGGGGGAGTAGTTGTTTTCTGCCCCCAGGAGAACTTGACTTAAATAGCAGAGGGCTCTCTCCTTCCCTTGGTCGTTCTCCTGTGCCCATAGCATGCCTAAAGAACCTTCAAGGGCTGTTGTGTACAGGATGAGAGGCTTTCCCTTGACCGGAGCGGTCAGCACCGGCGGATTCTGCAGGTATTGCTTGATTTCGTCCAGTGCGCTTTGGCATTTACGATCCCAGATGAAAGAGATCCCCTTCTTCATTAGATGACTGTAGGGGCGCCATTTGCTGGAGAGGTTGGCTATGAACCGTCGGATATATGCGAGCTTTTCTTGGAGAGACCGCAGTTGTTTCAAAGTCCTTGGCGGAGGTATTTCCATAATCGCCTTGATCTTCGATGGGTCTATTTCGATGCCTCGATGTCGTACGATGAATCCTAGGAATTTTCCCGAGGAAACTCCGAACGCGCATTTGAGAGGGTTCATCTTCAGGTTGTATTTCCGAAGACGTTGGAACACTATCTTCAGATGTTCCCAATGTTCCTCGTGCGATTTACTTTTCACTACAAGGTCATCGATATAGCATTCGACGATTTCATGTATGGGGTCGTCGAAAATCTTCGTCATTGCCCTCTAATAGGTAGCGCCGGCGTTCTTCAGACCGAAAGGCATCACTTTGTAGCAAAATATCCCCAGCGGAGTCCAGAAAGCGGTATGCTTCTGGTCTTCGGGATGCATCTTTATTTGATTATACCCCGACGAGTCGTCCATAAAGGAAAAGACTTCGTGAGTGGACGTGTTGTCTATCATCAGCTCGGTGACCAGTACGGGGAAGTCATCCTTCGGACATGCTTTATTGAGGTCTCGAAAGTCCACGCAAATGCGCACGGTCCTATTTTTCTTCATCACTGGGATGATGTTGGCTATCCAGTCAGGGTACTGAACCTCTTGGATGAAGCCGGAGTCAATTAGCTTCTTGACCTCGGCGTTGATGCTCATTTCAAGTTCGAGCCGCATTCTTCTTGGCGCGTTTGACTGGCTTGACGTCTGGAGATATCACCAATTTATGCACCACTATTTCCGAATCTAGCCCCAGCATCTCGGAGTAGTTCCATGCGAAGCAGTCTTTATACTGCATGAGCACGTATTTGAGCGTAGCCACCTTTTCTTCAGACAACAGCTCACTGACGAACGTCGGCCGTGGGTCGTTTGCCGTTCCCAAGTCGATTTTTCTGAGGTTATCTGCAGTAATATGTATCCCATTTTCTAGCTCTTTTGGCGCCGATGGAAACTCTGAGATCACTTCGTCATCATTTTCGAAGCACCAGGAGAGGTCATCCATATCTTTGGGCACTCCTTCTCCTGTCAACGTTATTACGTGACAAGTATGAGATCGCTTCCAAAACCGATGTTGTTCCGGCTCTACTCCCGCTGCATACGTGGCTTTCGGCACATGCCTTTGCGTTGGGGCTACCCTCCAACTGTCGGATAGAGCGAATCTGCCGAGTTGGTATTGGTTTTCAACCCAGTTTTTGAATGTGAAGCAGTTTTCGAGAGGATGTCCTATTACTCGGTGATAGGAGCAATAATCCGGGCGACAGACCTCGTCTGCTTGCTCGGGGTGTTTGGATTCCGGGAGCGTAATCATTTGGTGTTTCATGACAAGACTGAATATCTTCCTTGTCTTGTCTTGGGAAAAAGAATATGCTCGACCCATCTTCTTTATAAGAGACGAATCCCGGCTACTCAATTTTTTATCACGAGGCCTTATGGACCCGCTTTGCTGCTATCGAACATTTTTTCGTTCTTCAGTTTGTTTTTGCCTTTGCGTCGAGTCTTCTTTGCGACGGGCTGGTGACGAAGAGCGTCGTCATTCTTCGTAGCCTGCTGAAGGAGGCGTTGCATCCTGGCTTTCTTGCAAATGGCCATTTCGCGGCTATGATCATCCCGGACCTTTTGACCCGCTTCTCTTATTAGCTTGTCCATCTGTTCTTCAAACGACGGACTTGGCATTTTCATGGCGGGACCTCGTTTTGGTTCAGGGTTAGCGTCTTTTAAAAGAGCATCCTCTTCTTCATCGAAATCATGTATAGCGTAGCAGCCATGGAATCGCTCCCGTTTCTTGGATTGAACATATCCAATCCTGATCGTTTCCATTCTCCCATTGGGTAATTTTCGCTGAGTTCCAGGGACGTTCCAGATCTTGTTGTAGAACCGAGCTTGTCGAGCGGTCTGCTTCAAGGATACGCCTTGGCGCCTAACAGCCTTTTTAATCCTTCTGTGTAGTATCTGGGCAAATGGATGGGCTGGAGCCTGTCGAGCATAGAATCGGCGCCATGCCAGATTTCTTTCTCCAGTTTGGTTTCCGCGGATTGATAAAAGAGGATCGCATTTTCATCTTTTCGCCTGGGAGGGACGTAGAACGTCTGCAGTTCTTGTATACTGTAGGTATCAAGTGCGTCGAGCTCTTTGTAATGCTCTTACGGAACCATGGCGATCTGTAAACTCTGATCATCTCCAATGAAGGTTTGTATTGATGGCTGAACAGAAAATACTGCATTGACCTCATTCTCAGAGTCGCTGCCGAAGACCAGAATAGGGGTGGACAGTCCCTGTTTGTTGCATTGCGGTCCTGAATAGACTATCTCTTCCTCCTCCTTGGTATCGCTCCCGAAGACCGGAATGGTGGTGATAGTTTTTTGCTTATTCTCCGGCTTATGGCACCTTTCCGTGTCTTCAAAGTTTGGCAAGAAATATTTTGCATCTTCGTACTTTCAGACTTCATTCATGGAGAATGGGTTCAGCTCCTCTGTCACAGTGTATTCAAGTCCATCTTTGAAATACTTCATACACTGATGTTGTGTAGAAGGGATAATGTTGTACTCGTGTAACCAAGGCCGGCCGAGCAAAGCGTTGTAGCAAGTTTTGGCATCAATGACGTGGAACTTGATATCAGTGACGAGCAGCCCAAAACGTAACGTCGGTATTACAAACCCGAGCGTCCGTGATGACTGGGAATCGAACCCGGAGATAGTGATTTTATCCCGAGCAAGGTGTTGAACGCTCATGCAGATTTCTTTCAACATTCTCACATTGAGAACGTTGACGAAGGATCCATTGTCGACCAGGATCTTCCCTATCTTGATGTCATGACAGTATCCGGTGACGTACAAAGGACGGTTATGCTCGCATGTCCCGAGGAGGAGGTCTTCGTCGCTGAAGGTGATGTCGTCTGTGTGAACTTCTTCCAGCTCGTCCTTCATCTTTTCTTCGGCAAGGAAAGCTTAAAACTGGTCAGGTTCTTGTAGTGCCTTGATCTGAGAATCTCTCGCCTCTTTAGATAGCAGAAAGGTATCGAGAATGCTTAGCTGCGATGGTATTTTCCTTAGGTGTGACAAAACATTGTAATCCACCTTGTTTTTCTTGGGTGGGTCCTTGGCTGCCAGCTCTTCGACGACTCGGTCATCGAGGGTGATATTCTCAGGGACATTTTCTTTCCCCTTATCATTTTTGTTCGATCCCTTGTTTGCGGGTCCGAGATTCTTTTCAGGTAGCGTACGATTGCGCAGCTGAATGTTCTCGCAGGTCTTCATCTCTTTTGTTTCAGAGATGGATTCCCTGAAGAGAGGGCAGAGGGCTATTTCTTCATTAGAATCACTCCCGAAGGTGAGAACTTGCGATCCTCCGGAATTAACCATATGATATTCACCGGCAGTTCTTTTATGCTCATCTGTCGTGTTTCTTTGTTCCCGACGAGTTTTGCACTTCATCCACTTGAAATGCTGCCGGTGAGCAACGTATCCTTGCCACCAATTTTTAAAGGCATTGCATTCTTCAGTAGGGGGTATGGTCCTCCGATGGTATAAGCAATAATTTGGATGTGCATCCTCTTCGTTAAGGTGTATCCTATCAGGGGTGTTTCCCAGCTTCATTCCCATCGATATGGCTTTGGCGAACCTTTTCCTCGTCTTGAACCTGCTTTTATTTGCGGCGGATGTGCTTTGATCTGGTTGGGGTGTTTTAACCCTTTCGTCCAGTCGCCGGTGTTTGACTTTTTCAAATATGGCCAGTTCGCGTTCTCGATCAGTTTTGCTTTTCAGAAGAGCTTCATTCAGGAATGCGTCAATCATCTCGTATGACGGTCCTAGGAGTTCCGGTTCAGAATCTGCCCCTAATTTCTCTGTATCAGGAGCTTCTTCACCATCTACTGATGAGTGAGAAATCACGTGGCAGCTTGCCACATAACCTTCAGGTTCGTCCGACGAGTCTTCTCCTTTATCTTTGTTGCTATCTCCGTCTTCAAGGATATGGTTGAGAAACTCTTGGAGTGTGACCGGGGTTCGCGCCTTTTGGTTGTATTCTTCCAGCGCGTCAATAGGTTTTTGCAGGTCCGTGCGCTTATCATCAGGCTTCACGGGCTTTTTGGTCTTCTTCTTCTTCGAAGACTTTGACGGCTGGGCCTGAGCGTTTTGATTAATGCTACCAATTCTTGGAGTCAAGCGCGGCTTCAGCATTCCCTCAATGATCTCGGGTTCCAGCGGATTTTTCCACCTGATCGCCGGGCATATTTGGAGATCCTTCAGCATTCTTTTCGTCTTGGCTGAAAGAGCGACCTCCCATGGAGCTTCTTCTATAAAAGAGTATGATGCCCCCGGTATGTCCCCCTTTTAAGAGCGTGCGGCTGAGGCGGGCTTACTTTCTAATTCTCGGACAGTGTGAATTTGCCCTGTTGGTATTAGTCCTCAATCCAGCCTTTGAAGACGAAGCAATCTTCGATTGGATAGCCTACCACTTGGTGATAGGGTCAATAATTGGGATTATTGGCCTCACCGGATTGCAATGGGCGTTTTGGATCCGGCAAGGTGATGAGCCTGTTGTGCACCACCAGCTCGAACAATCTCATCGTTTTATCCCGGGGAAACAAATAAGGGCGCTTCAGTTTCTCATTGAAGAATCGTCGTCTATCATCTTGGCGATCAGCTGGTTTTGGACCACTGGGCTACTGCTGAGCATTGGCGACGAAGGTCGCTTTCCCTTCCCTTTCTTGTTCCGAGATTCCAACTTCGAAGAAGAGGGTCTATGACCCATCTGATCCATTTGGGCTAGTTTGTCAATCAAGGCCTGAAAAGTAGTTGGCTTGAAGAACATCATGAATTGTGAAAAGGTCGCCTGAGGGTCGAAGGTCCCTACGAACATGCCTACCGCAGGCGCTTCTTCAATGCGCTGTTCGCACTTCGACCATAGATTCCGCCACCGTATCGCATACTGCACCCATGTTTCGCCTGGCTTCACCCTGGCGTTAATTAATGCGGTGATCGGGGTGCGCTCGCTAGCGTTGGCGAAACGTTATGTGAACAGCAATTCCATCTCCGTAAAAGTTTTGATGGAGTCGTTGGGAAGCTCTGAGTACTATTCAAACGCCGTCTCCGCCAAGATGCCAACAAATTAGCAAAGCAGCAGCTTATCTTCACCTCCGGTGTTGCCGCACAGAGCCCTAAATTGAGCAACGTGCTGGTGTGGATTCCCCGTCCCCTTATATACATAGAATTTAGGGATCGTATATCCCGGTGGGTACTTTATTTGGTCGTACCAACCCGGATAGGGTCGTCCAGTCTTAACAATTTGTCCGGCCGCTTCGCTCGCCTGATGAGCTCGTATCTGCTGAGCGATATAGTCATCCAGGGAGGCTTTAGAGATGGTCTCCTCCTTGGCTGCTGAAGTGGCCGGAAGAGGGTTTGATGTCTCTCCTCTATCGTCTTCAATTATTACTGGAGGCTCTTCGGCTGGAAGGTCCGGCTGGATCATCATGCCCACCATATCTTGGAACAATAGCGCCATTTGTTTTATGTTGGCCGCTTGTTCCGCGGCCTCTTTGTCCTTCTTCTCAAGCATTCTCCGAAGGAATTCAGCATCCATTTCCTGCTCATGACGCTGCTCCGAAGATATCTCTGGGCCTGCTTTTGGTCCAATGAGTGCAGCCATGGCTGTCAGCATTTCTTGGAGCTTTTGTTGTTGTTGCTCTTGAGCCTTAGTCACAGACCGTGTAAGTGGTCGGTGACCCATAGAGATACGGCTATTCTCTTTTCCGGAAACCATATAAACAGTATGCACCACCATGCCTCCAAACTTAGGGCGTTTAAATTCAGTATCCTTGCGATTTGCCAAAGACGCGGGGATCTTCTCCGGCCTCCTTCTTTTGTGAGCGGTCGAAGTTGAGGGAGCCATTGCAGCACCCAAACAAATGACACCTTCTGTGGCTTGACAGGGTGATCCCCTTCTCGCCGAGCTTTCATCTTTTTTTGTCGGCAGGGGTAGTCTTGATCAATCACGGAGTCTTGGACCTGTCGCCAGACCTTGTGAATTTTGGAGGACAGCCACTGAGGGGGCGGTTCCAGCTTCGCCTTTGTAGCGCTCTCCACATGTGAAGGAGATATCTTCAGCACGGCCATCGGAGAGTTCTTGTGCACTCTCCTGAGTGGTTCAAAACAGTTCCCAGTTGGAGCAGCAGCAGCAATTTCTATCGTTGGAGCTGGTGAGGTGAGTCCGGAAGAGGAGCTGCCCCCAGCTTTCCTCACTCAGCGCCAGTGGCGCCGTCGAGCATGGCTAGCGGCCGGTACCACCTCCATTGTTGGATCAGCTTTTCCATGCCCCCTATTCTAATGAGAGCCTGTTGTTGGCGCCAGCCTGTCAAAGACAGACGTCCGCTGAGAGGGAATGGTAAACCTGTCGAAAGCCGACCTTCGGGTAAGGAGAGTAGCTTGGACGACCTCAACTGTAACAGGAGTTGGAGTGTCCTTCTCTGGTATTGCGAGCCTCTTTGTGGTCCCACTTGAGATTTGACCCAGCCTGTTGAAGACTGGGGTATTGGAGCTGGACGACCCGCTGAACGTTGAAGCTTGTTGGTGGCATCCTATGACGGCATCTGAACGTTGAAGCTTGTTGGTGGGACCATGGTCCCAAAGAATAACCCTGTGGTGGCTCCCGTCATCTGGTCCACCGGCATTGTAAAAAGGGAGGCCGCTTGAGGCCCTTAGGTCACTCTTCCAGCAAGGGCGGAGTGGGAATTGTTGCGGTTGTTGTAGTTTGTGCAGTTGGAAGCCATTGATCTGCACGGGAGCAAGACACCAAATCTTAGTACCTCGAACCCAGGGGCAACCATAGCAAACTATGATTCGTTCGCGAAACACGACACATGAAGTATGAAGTGGAAAGAGGAAAAGGTCCTATCGGGCGTGCCAGAATCTGTTCTCCGCCGAAAGACGAGGAAGACAAACGTCTTCCCCTAATTTAGGGGCAGATGCTATTTGGTTTTATCCGTCCACCTCTCCGAAGATGCCAAGTTGATTTATGGCACCATGTATCGGAGGTTTGGATGGATGCGGCCGTTGTAGCAGACTTCGTCAGATTCCCCCTCATTTGAGGGGGTTTTGATTATGGGGACGCTATTCCCTGCAAACGCAAGCCCCTGCAGTTAATTATGCTACCGCATCGCGGTAACCACTTTCTCCTTCTCCAGATGGTCACTTCGTGTCGTGTATGTTTGTTTTGTTTTCGGTTGCCCGTGGATTGTATACGGAGACTAATTTATGTTGTCGCCCGTAGGGCGTGGATTAGTCCAAATCCGTATTTTCTTAGATTTAGTTTTGGGTTGGGTTTAAGGATCGTTAACCTCATTTGAGACTAAGATCAACTTAAACGTTTGTTAAGGATACATTAGTCTAATTTTAGATTAAGATCAACTTAACAATTTGTTAAAGATACGTTAGTCTAGTTTTAGACTAAGATCTACTTAACAGGATCATTTAGATCCAACAAAAGAGTATTTGGGCTCTATAATTTTAGTTTAGGGACTTTGCGGTCCAGTTTAAAGACATCATAGTCTATAAAGTTTAAGGACGTCATAGTCCATGAGTTTAAGGACCCCACGGTCCGTAGTAGTTTAGAGACATCATAGTCTGTAAAGTTTAAGGACATCATAGTCCATGAGTTTAAGGACCCCACAATCCGTCGTAGTTTAGAGACATCATAGTCTGTAAAGTTTAAGGACATCATAGTCTATGAGTTTAAGGACCCCACAGTCCGTGGTTTGTCTGGTTGTCGGGACCCGTCACCTCTCTGAAGACGTTGAAGGATTACAACGACAAATATCAGAGGAGTGAAGAGATGTACCCTTGAACCAATATTGGTTGGGAGATCTGTAGTCCAATTTAGGACTAAGATCAAAAATTTATGAGCATATGGGGTCAATTGATCTGAAGTAGGGATCTGTGGCCAACTTGGGCTCGTCCCATTCAGTTAAAATGCTGAGCATTGGCTTGGTTTCTGACAATCGTTTTTGTCCTTTATTGAGTGCTGACCACTCATCATAGCTCTGGGGACCTTTATCATTTAAAGAACAATTTATGTTCTCTCAGCGCAAACGTGAGGAGCACGTGGCGCGCTTGGCGCTGAGTGCCGGTCAATGAGCGCAGAGCGCTTCTGTTAAAGTAGTGCACACGTGAGGAGCACGTGGTGCGCTTGGTACTGAGCGCCAGATCATGAGCGCAGAGCGCTTCTGTTTAGGTAGCGCACACGTGAGGAGCACGTGGCACGCTTGGTGCTGAGCGCCAATCAATGAGCGCAGAGTGCTTCTATTAAAGTGGTGCACACGTGAGGAGCACGTGGTGAGCTTGGCGCTGTGCGCCAGACTTGGAGCACTGAGGGCTTCTGTGAAATAGCGCACATGTAAGGAGTACGTGGCGTACTTTGCGCTGTGTACCAGACTTTGGAGCGCGGAGCGCTTCTTGTGAATTTTGGAGCGCTAAGGCTCTGCAGCGCTGTGCGCTGGATTTGGAGCGCTAAAGCACTTCTTTAAACTTGGAGCGCTAGGGCTCTGCAGCGCTGTGCGCTAGATTTGGAGCGCTGAGGCGCTTCTTTTAATTAGAGCGCTAAGGCTCTTTTTAGGCAGATTTGCGCTCTGAGAATTAAATTTTCTCATATAAGAGACTTTGTCTCATGGATCTAAGAACAAACTTCTTATTTTATAGGAGATATTTCAATCTTTTATGTTTTTGATGAAAAGCTTTGCCTTTATGGATCTGTGATCCTAAGAGAATTGAATCATTCTCCCCCGCTTTATAATGAGATGTTATGATCTCTTTTGTGAAAGATAATTTGTCTTAAAGATCTATGATCTAGCATAAGAACTAAGTTCTTTTTTCTGATGAGATTTTTTTTATCTCTCTGTTTTTACCTTGAAGAAAAGTTCTTCTTCTGCCGAGAGCTTGCTCTTCTCTCTGAAATTTCTTAAAGTTTTTGGGGGGGTTCCTCTCTCTCAGACTTGAAGTCTTGGGGCCTTTATATAGGGCAAGCTAATTTGTTGAATCAGTTGAAGAGATTTTCCTCTAATTGATTTGGGGATTTCCCCACCGTTGGATTTTTGATCCTAGGGCTTCTGTTTTACAGAAGGTAATCTTCTTGTTTTTAACAAGATTGAGAAATCTTTTCTCATGCAGAATTTATTCTGCACCATTGTGATTTTTAATCACCATTGGATCATTGATCCGACGGTGCTCTGATTTACAGAGCAAAATCTTTTTGTTTGGAAAGATTCTGAAGAATGTTTTCATAACAGAATTTTATTCTGGTAATTTGATGATTTATCATCTTCGGTGTATCTTTGATCCAACGGTGGGGAACATTTAGTTCTAGCGCTAGCGCACTCGTGCTTTGCACGGGAGCGCTGCTTCAGAGCGCTGGCGCTCTTAGCGCGAGCGCACTCGTGCTCTGCACATGAACGCTGCTTCAGAGCGCTGGCGCTCTTAGCGTTAGCGCACCCGTGCTCTGCACGTGAGCGTTGCTTGCTGGCGCTTTTATGAAGCGCTGCTTCATTTCAAATTTTGAATATTTGAACAGAGCTTTGCTCTGATTGAGGGAAACAATCTCATAAACTTATATACATCCAGACTAGCTCTTTGGTAGTATCCTTGGTATCAATGTATCCAGCCTTTATCGTCTAGTATACCACGGTATCTAGCTTGGAACTCTTCCAACATACCGTCCCTCCACTGAGGGTAAAGACAATGCATTGGACTGACATTCAGTCAACCTTACCACCGTGGAAACTATCCAGTGATTCTCCCCATGATCGAATTGATACCATCTTACTACACCTAATGAGAATCCTAACATCCACTTAGATCTATCTCATAGATCCAAAAACTAGGATTTTGGAGGTATCACCTTGATCCTATATGGAGAATCATTATGATAAGAGGAGATTGACCGAGCGTAGCATAGGAAACTCCTTTCCTATTAAGAGTATGTCATCCACGTACAATACGAGGATCACCACCATACTCCCTACTACCTTTTTGTATATACAATGTTCATCTACCATTTTGATGAAGTCAAACTCTTTGACTACCACATCAAAACAGACGTTCCAACTCTGCGATGCTTGCTTTATCCCATAAAGCAACTTGCACATGTTTCCGCTGCTCCCACCATCTACGAATTCCTCTAGCTGTGTACTTATAGACGCTCTCTTCTAAATCACTATTTAGAAAAAGCAGTCATGACACCCAACCTCCAGATATCGTAGTTATGGTATGTAGCAGTGGCAAGTAGGATCCAGATGGACTTAAGCATAGGCACTAGAAAAGGTTTCATCATTATCCACACCTGGTCGATGACGAGAACCTTTTACAACTAATCTTAGCTTTGAAAGTCTCAACTTTTCCATTTACACCAAGTAATCTTCTCAAGATATACTTAGTTCTGATGGGGATTTAACCCTTCAGATAAAGCAACCAAAGTCCATACTTTGTTGGTGTATATGAATTCCATCTCAGTTCGCTTAGCACCCAGCCATTCTTACAGAGTCCCCACTCCTGATGGCCTGCTCGAAACTAGTTGGGTCATCATCTCATGATGAATTCCTCGCTCCCACTGTCATAGAGAAACCGAAGCATCTCTCAGGTGGATGAGGAATCCTACTAGATCGGTGGAGAGGTTGAGCTTCGTTGGGAACTATTGAATCCTTCGGTTCTACCAAATCATCAGCTGCAGTTTGTATAGCTGGAACTCCTTCCAGTTCTACCTCTTAACCACTAATTTCTTCACAAGAAATTCCCTTTCCTAAAAATGGTATGCTGAGAAACAAAACACCTTTTGCTCCTCAGTGTGGTAGAAGATATTCCCTTGCGAATGCTTGGGATATCCAACAAACTTCCACAGAACTGACCTTGCCTCGAGCTTGTCCGGATTTTGCTTTTGACACAGGCCGGACAACCCCAAATCTTAACTTCCTTAAAAGATGGGCTCTTCCCATACCATATCACATATGGAGTGGTAGGCACCTGATTTGATTGGAACCCTATTCAATAGGTATGCAGCTTCTCAAGTGCATAACCCCAAAAAAGAAATAGGCAACTCAGTAGTACTCATCTTAGAGCACACCATATCACATAGAGTGCGATTGCTCTGCCCCGATATACCAACGTGTTGTGGTGTATACGAGGAGTAATGCTGAGAGAGAATCTCATTCTCCTTTAGAATAGTCTAGGAATTTCGTGCTCAAGTATTCTCCTCCCTAATCTCATCAAAAGACATAATACTTATACCCATTTTTGGTTCTTTACTTCTGACTTATATTCTTTGAATATCTCAAAAGGTTCAGACTTGTGTTTTAACATGAACATATGTCTGAATCCTGAGAGATCATCAGTGAATGTAATGAAGTACAAAAAACCAGTCCTGGCATATGTAGACAGGGGACCTACATACATTAACATGTATCAATCCCAAGAGTTCATCTAACTCTTTCTCTATTTCCAATAAACGGAGCTATGGTCATCTTATCTTTGTGACATGACTGGCAAGTTTCACAAGATGTAAATTCAAACTGATTTAAATATGCATCTTTATGTAACTTCAGCTAGTCAGGTCGCATTGATATGACCTAGTCTACAATGCCTCAAGAAGGATTCGTTCATTTCTGAATTCTTCCTCTTGTGTGTATTTTGTACGTTAAGAACTGTGGTTTGATTTAGAACATATATGCTTTTAGATAACGTGCCTGAACCGATCAACTCTTAATATAGGAAATGTTCAAAACATTATCGAACAATACAAAATTATATCCTTCTTTACTAAATAAAGAGACTGATATGATGTTGTATATCAGGTTCGGTATCTAATAACATTCGTTCAGAATCAATGTATTTCGTAATACAGGATGATAACTGCCAACGTACTTGGCTGCAACACTTGCACCATTTTTAATTCTTAAAACTTATCACCCATTCTCAGTTCTCTGCCTATCTATAGCCCATGTAACAGATTACATTTGCGGGATCCTGATCCGGTATCTCATACCCAGGACGTAAAGGATACTGAGAAACAGTTCTCGGTAATGAACACACCCGAAGATGATGCATCAACATACACTTTCTTCGTTTGGGCGGCACAGGAATTCTGGTAATCCCCTATTTCCTACTCGATCTTATAACAATTATAAGTTGGAGCGGGACCAATGTTCCCCAGCGCAGTATAACAAGCAGGTTCGGTCAATACATCCGTATTATTATCTTGATTAAGGCGTGACATGGTCCCTACCTGGAGAGAGAGAGAAGAAAACACTCAGCGTATGCTCTTGCGAGATTAGATTGGTTATTGATATATCTAATCAGGATGGCTCCCACTGTTTTAGTCAAATCTTCCTTCAAACCCTAAAAGGAAAGACTGGCCGGGATTAATTACACCCTATAAGTTCACCAATCTTTCAGCCAGGCCAGTGCCGGTACTTTGAGGGAGGTTCCCCGTGCTTTCGCACGGACCTAACTAAAATAAACCTCATTTTCCCAGGGGCGTAACCCCGCTGACACCTTTCTAAACACCTACTTGATCGGCTAATTATAATGTGTAAAACTCTCCCAGGAGTAACTCTTACTCGCAGTGGATATCGGGATCCAACTATCTCATAGGAGGTATGCAATCTCATTGCAAATTTCAACACTTGAAATTCCCGATAATATTTTGCCCGTAGCATCCTATGATCTTGACGAAAGCCAACAAACCATAGGCTGCTAGTCAAGTTCAACCCATACATTTCCTGATTGAATTAAACCCACCCGCACGACTCTTGACGAAAGCCAACAAAGTCGTACGACTACCCTAACTCAATCGCATCATATGCTTATGCAGATGAGCATAAATAGCTACCGCACACTACGCCTTGACGAAAGCCAACAAACGTAGCACGAATACTATGAAGAACTTATCTGAAATGACGGAGGGCCACGACAGGTTTTTAAGAAAACCTTTTGCGTAATGAACTTGATATCGTCGTAGAATCGAGTGATTTTAAATGGAGTGTTTTTTAGGCCTTTACTAGTTTTGCTAAAGAGGTCACTCCCGGTGATGGGATCTCGGCTCTTTCCTTATTGAATAAGGTGCAGGATATTTCATAAATACTGCTATGCAAAGCAAAAACTATAAAAGCAATCAAAAGACAAACTGAGTTTGTAGCATCTGCTAGTTTCGCTAAATAGGTCACTCCCGGTGAAGAGATCTCGGCTCTTTCCTTATCGAATAAGGTGCTGGATGTTCTACAAGGAACACCGCTATGTAAAGCAACAACTAGAGCTACCTGTTTTTGAAAATTCGATTCCACAACATCTTTAGGTTTCTTTTATTTCATTAATCTCATTAATGAAGTCCCATCATTTTAAATTACCTAAACATCACAGATAAATACAACGTACGCTTATGCCATCCGCATTCGCCTCAATGTCCCCTCGTGCCGATGTCCCCTCATGCACCGTTAGGTTAGGTACCTAATGGCAGAGCGGGGCAGTGCTAGCGCGGGTGTAAAACATAAGCAACGTCTATATAATATATCACATATACTATATATCCTGTATTCATCTCATCAATATATCAAATGATCACATCACAGATATCGCAGCAGAAAACAACATATGAAATATTGGATATACTAGGATTTCCGTGTTTTAAATTAAGCCTGTATAAAACACGGATTCTACGGTCGTGATGAATAGCCAATCCCACACCCCTAGACCCCTACGAGAGCGACAAGCAACCCTACTAATTCTAGAGTTAGGAGACCCGGTCTCGACTCCTCGAGATATCTCCCACTGGACTCCAGAACCCGGTTACTTGTGCTCCCCGCCTTGGGTCTATCCTAATGCGGAAAAGTAAATAATATACAATGGTGACATCATCCTCAATCTGGAAGTGAAAGGTTCCTAGGCACCCTATAGAGGTCTCACAAGGCATCAACCATGCCATTTTCAAAAATTATGAGTGCCGCGAAACCCTAACGCGGATCGATGGCTAGAATTCTAGGCGAAAAACGATTCAAGTTAACACTTTAACTAAAGGAAGAGAGCTACAACCTTTGTAGATCCGGTTATCCACTTCCTTAGCTCCACGTAGGCGTCCTCTCGCTGTCCATCTTGAATCCCGAACTCAATCGTCGGCTTCATCGGGAAAATGGGCGGACTAGGTCGTCGGCTTCGTGCCGAAGATGATCTACGTCGAGGCATCGCAAGTTCAAGCTCCGACTTCACCAAGTTGTGAAACTTGTGAAGAAAACACCCAAAACAACTTGGCAAGAGGTAGAGGGTAAAGAAATAGGAGGTGGGTTCACTTTAGAATTGGATTTCTCTCACTTTAGCTTAAGTTGCCATTGATGGCATCAAGCTTTTCTCTTGAAGATGAAGATGAAGAAGCAAATAGAATATGATAAGCATTGTGAAAAAAAGAATAATAAAATCAACACTTATCATCTTCTAACCTAGGTTAAGTGTAGAGAATAAACCATGGTCAAATGAGAATGGTTAGGGTTAAGGATGATGACAAAATAGTCACTTTAGTCAAAGCTTCATGAAGCTTCATCAAGCTTCATGAAAGAAACCATTTTGTTATCATATATATTTATTTATCAAAAAGAATAGATAAATAAATAAGTAAATAAATAAAAACCCTAACTATTATCATAACCATGGTTTAAGTCTTAACACAACACCAAACTACATGTATCATCAAACATGACACAAAGTAGTGCACAAAAGTATATCATATATACTTCTTGCACATCGAGTGAGAAAATCCATATAAAGTGAACCAATACTAGCTAATGCAAAGTAATATATCAAATATATAATTATACATTAAATCATTAAATCAACATTTGATTCAATGATCCGGTCATGTCGCACATAACCGACTAGTATCCAATGTATCGACTTATCGAATCAATGATTCGATAACTAGGTCATATCGAATATAACCAATCGAAACATATAATGCGAGAATGAAATGCGGTATCACATACACGCATTATTCTCGGTCCTGCACATATCTCATATGCGCTCCTATTTCGTTTCGCTTGAACCAGGAAACCTCTGTGTAGGACTCTAAAGACTCGTCAATACGCCGGTAGCAGATGATGATCATATCAAGCACCCACAAGCCGCAAGCGGTCTGCTAAACGTAACGGCCATCCGGGTATTGAGCGATCAGAAGATCGACGAGCTAGTCCGCTCACACTCCTGTGAATCCAACCAGTAACACTTACCGTACAGTCCGGTCTGTTCGTCTGATACGTCGCATATCAAGTCTAGGGGTGGTAAACGTCAGACCCCAATAACCGATAAGTCATGCCGATGTGAGGCTCATAACGGGTCGAGAAACTACTGGTAACACTTACCAGCAAATCTCTGATCAGCCCTGGCCAGGGACTTCCCTGTTACGGCCAATCGAGCACAGCGCAACATCAACCCCCAATACCGGGAGAGACGAAACCCCTCCTATCGCTCATTGCCTCCATGTGACTCGGGACTGTACCCAAAGACCACCGTTTTGCACGCCCTCATGGACGTGGTAAGGTGGAGATCAAAGCACAGTGGGAATCACACAAGACTCTATGACGATCTCGGGTCTACAGACTAACCTGCACAAGTGTCACCTGAGAACTGCCATCTGACGTGAGGTATAATACCATCTGGGAGTTCTCGGCGAGTCCGTCCAGTGTACCCAGTCTCCACTGAGCACCCGTACACCATCTCTGATGTCAAACACCAATGGATATGGGATCATCCATCGCCCATCCCATGGGTCGAGAAGCGTATACGCTAGTCTACACTGGTATATCGATGCCCCGTCTCGATACACCCACGACTAGGGACCTTGAAGGATGTACTTATGGACTACCATGTCCCCACTAGTATGATCTGCATCATAGTCCAGGTAGTCAAGTACACATCCTAAGGGCTTTACCAATATGTAACCATAAGACAGTTTAAAGAGACTAGTGTACATGTTAAGATAAAGAGTAACCAGATAGCATACTATCATATCGAGCAAGAAAGTCATCTCTATATATGTCCAAGCATCCAATATAATATACATCATCTGTACAATACTGGCCTCTAGGGCATACATACAACTAACAATCTCCCACTTGCACTAAGGCCAGCTGCTGTAGTATCGCATACCGAGCATCCCGAAGAGTCTCTCAAACTGTATCTGGGGAATGGCCTTCGTGAGTGGATCCGCCGTGTTGTTCTTCGTGTCAACCCTCCTGACCTCGATCTCCCGGCGATCAACTATCTCCCGGATCAGGTGATATCGCCTCAGAATATGCCTGGACCGCTGATGGGACCTGGGTTCCTTGGCCAAAGCCACCGCTCCATTGTTATCGCAATACAAAGGTATTGGATGCTCAATGGATGGAACCACTCCAAGTTCAGTAATGAACTTCTTGATCCAGACAGCCTCTTTGGCAGCATCGTTGGCAGCGATGTATTCAGCCTCCATCGTCGAGTCTGCCACGGTTTCCTGCTTGGAACTCTTCCAGCTAACCGCCCCTCCGTAAAGGGTAAAGACAAAGCCCGACTGCGACTTAGAGTCGTCCTTATCACTCTGGAACTCTTCCAGCTAACCGCCCCTCCGTAAAGGGTAAAGACAAAGCCCGACTGCGACTTAGAGTCGTCCTTATCACTCTGGAAGCTCGAATCGGTAAAGGACTCCACTTCCAGCTAACCTGCTCCCACTGTCTACGAAGCCCTCTGGCTGAGTCATGTACACGCACTCTTCTAAATCACCGTTTAGAAAGGCGGTCTTAACATCCATTTGCCAGATTTCGTAATCATGATATGCAGCGATGGCAAGCATGATCCGGATGGATTTAAGCATAGCCACTGGAGAAAAGGTCTCGTCATAGTCCACACCTGGTCTTTGACGAAAACCCTTTGCTACAAGTCTAGCTTTGAAAGTCTCCACTTTCCCATCTACACCAAGTTTCTTCTTGAAGATCCACTTGCTCCCAATGGGTTTTACCCCTTCAGGAGCAATGTCCAAAGTCCATACTTTGTTGGTGTACATGGATTCCATCTCGGACCGCATAGCATCCAGCCATTTCACTGAGTCCCCACTCGTGATGGCCTGCTCGAAGCTAGTTGGGTCATCATCCTCCATGATGCAATCCTCGCTCCCACCGTCCATGAGAAAACCGTAGTATCTCTCAGGTTGGCGAGGAACCCTACTAGATCGGCGGAGTGGCTGGGGTTCATCGGGAACTACGGAATCCTGTGGTTCCACCAGATCTTCTGTTGTAGCTTCTGCAGCTGGAACTTCTTCCAGTTCTACCTCATGACCACTAATCTCTTTTTCAAGAAATTCCTTTTCTAAAAAGGTGGCATGCCGAGAAACAAACACTCTTTGTTCCTCAGGGTGGTAGAAGATATACCCTTGAGAATTCTTGGGATATCCTACAAATTTGCATAGAACAGACCGTGCCTCGAGTTTGTCCGGATTTTGTCGTTTGACATAGGTTGGACAACCCCATATCTTAACATAGTTAAGACATGGTCTCTTCCCTTTCCATATCTCATATGGAGTGGTAGGCACAGATTTGGTGGGGACCATATTCAATAGATGTATGGCTGTCTCAAGCGCATACCCCCAGAAGGAAATAGGTAACTCAGCTGTGCTCATCATAGAGCGCACCATATCTAATAAGGTGCGGTTCCTCCGTTCTGATACACCGTTGTGCTGTGGTGTATATGGAGGAGTCAGCTGAGAGAGAATCCCATTCTTTTTTAGGAAGTCCAGGAATTCATTGCTCAAGTATTCACCTCCTCGATCAGATCGAAGGATTTTAATACTTTTTCCGGTTTGGTTTTCGACTTCTTGTTTATATTCTCTAAATTTCTCAAAAGCTTCAAACTTGTGTCTTATTAAGTACACATGTCCGTATCTTGAGAGATCGTCAGTGAATGTAATGAAGTACGAAGAACCATCCCTGGCATGTGTAGACATGGGACCACATACATCACTATGTATTAGTCCCAAGAGTTCGGTAACTCTTTCTCCGTGTCCCGTAAACGGAGTTTTGGTCATCTTGCCTTTGAGACATGACTGGCAAGTGTCATAAGATGAAAATTCGAATGGTTTCAAATATCCATCCTTATGCAACTTAGCCAGTCGTGTCGCATTGATGTGACCCAGTCTACAATGCCACAAGAAGGATTCGTTCAGTTCTGAACTCTTCCTCTTGTGTGTGTTTGTTATGCTCAGAACTGTTGATTGATTCAGAACATAAATGCCATTGCACAACGTGCCTGATCCAACCAACTTTTGGTTACGGAAAATGTTCATAACATTGTCCTGTAATACAAAATTATATCCCTCTTTACTTAATAAAGAAACCGATATAATGTTGCATATCAGGTTCGGCATGTAATAGCATTCGTTCAGAACCAATGTATTACCAGTTGGTAATACAAGGTGATATTCCCCGACAGTCTTAGCTGCAACAATTGCACCATTTCCAACTCTAATGTCTTTATCACCTTCTCCAAGTTCTCTACCTTTCCTGAGCCCATGTAACTGATTACATATATGGGATCCTGACCCGGTATCTAATACCCAGGACGTAGAGCAAATGGAGAAACAGTTCTCAGTAACGAACACACCCGAAGAAAATGCATCAACATGTACTTTCTTCATTCGGGTGGCATGGGAATCCTGGTATTCCCCTATATCCTGTTCATTCCTATAACTCTTATAAGAAAGAACGGAACCAGCGTTCCCCAGCACAGTATAACATGCGGGTTCGGTCAATACATCCATATTATTATCTTCATTAGGGCATGAAATGGTCGCTACCTGGAGAGAGAGAGAAGAAAACACTTTAGCGTATGCTCGTGCAAGATCAGATTGGTTATTATCTTATCTAATCAGGATGGCTCCCACTGCTTTTTATCAAATCTTCCTCCAAACCCTAAAAGGAAAGACTAGCCGGGATTAATTACACACTACAAGTTCGCCAATCTTTCAGCCAGGCCAGTGTCGGTACTTTGAGGGAGGTCCCCCGTGCTTTCGCACGAACCTAATTAATGTAAACCTCGTTTTCCCAGAGGCGTAACCCCGTTGACACCTTTCTAGACACCTACTTGATCAGCTAATTGCAATGTATAAAACTCTCCCAGGAGTAACTCTTACTCGCAGTGGGTATCGGGATCCAACTATCTCATAGAAGGTATGCAATCTCATTGCAAATTTCAACACTTGAAATTCCCGATAATACTTTTGCCCCTAGCGTGCTATGACCTTGACGAAAGCCAACAAACCACAGCCCGCTAGTCAAGTTCAACCCGTACATTTCTTGAATGAATTAAACCCACCCGCACGACCCTTGACGAAAGCCAACAAAGTCGTGCGACTACCCTAATCCAGTCGCATCATATGCAGCAGATAAATAGCACATAGCTACCGCACACTACACCTTGACGAAAGCCAACAAATGCAGCACGAATACTATATGTAACTTATCTGAAATGACGGAGGGCTACGTAGGTTTTTCTGAAAACCTATTGCGTAATGAACTTGATATCGTTGTAGAATCAAATGAAGTTTTGAAATGGAGTGATTTTGAGGCTTTTGTAGTTTTGCTAAAGGAGTCACTCCCGGTGAAGGGATCTCGGTCCTTTCCTCGTCGAATGAGGTGCGGGATATATCATATATATCGCTGTGCAAAGCAAAAACTCTTAAAAGCTATCAAAAACAAACCGAGTGTGTAGCATCTGCCAGTTATTGCTAAAGGAGTCACTCCCGGTGAAGGGATCTCGGTCCTTTCCTCATCGAATAAGGTGCGGGATATATCATATATATCGCTGTGCAAAGCAAGAACTATAGCTACCTGTTTTATTTTGAAATTTGATTCTACAACATCTTAGGTTTCTTTCCTTTCATTAATCACATTAATGAAGTCCCATCATTTAAATACCTAAACATCACAGATAGATATGACGTACACTTATGCCATCCGCATTCGCCTCGATGTCCCCTCGTGCACCGTTAGGTTAGGTAACTAACGACAGAGTAGGGCAGGGCTAGTGCGGGTGCAAAACATAAGTAACGTCTATATAATATATCATATATACTATATACTATATCCATCATAGAATCTCAACACAGATATCACAGCAGAAGAAACATATGAAATATTGGATATACTAGGACGTCCGTGTTTTCAATACGAGCCAGTATAAAACACGGATTCCACGGTCGTGATGAATAGCCAATCCCACACCCCTAGACCCCTACGAGAGCGGCAAGCAACCCTGCCAATTCTAGGGTTAGGAGACCCAGACTCGACTCCTTGAGTTGGTCTCCCACTGGACCCCAGAACCCGGTTACTTGTGCTCCCCTCCTTGGGTCTATCCTAATGCGGAAAAGTAAATAATATACAAAAGGTGACAACTTCCACTACTTGGAAGTGCCCCAAATAAAAGAATATTACATACAAGTTTTTACATGAATGAAAATGAAAAACACTCATCTCACATAAAAACCCCCGGCTATTCAAACACGACGATCCAATATAACATATCCAGCAACACATAACATCACATGTCATCAACGTAAGTAAGTATGCATACCCCAATTGTCTTTGACATATAGCAACGAAACCGGCGATATGAACATACTACACTTACGGTCACAGAAAAGAAAGTGTAAAACTACAACAGTTGGAATCCGCAACCTGTTTAGACATCACATGCCTAATCAAATGAAATGCTTAGACATCACATGCCTAACAGTTATAAACCCCGCATTTTAGTCTCATTATCGAAAACTCTTTTCAATATCAAGTGAAACCAAACTGCTAGATTTATAACATTCATTCAGTTATCACATAACTGTTTGTGAATTCCAATTATTGTATCCCATTCCAGATAAACAGAAAATGTTAAACTTTCCGATCGAACAGTCGAATACCCAAGTTTTCCCGATACAGCTTAACACATGAAATAAGTCTAACAGTATTCAGTTCGTGCCTCAGTACCAACGGTCCAGCCGTAGAAGGGTCAAGCCAACGCCTCACATATGGCACGCCGTACTGCCCCAAACCCGAAGGTTCAAAGGGCAGTTCAAGACGGTCACATAATCGAGTTAAGGTTTGTTGTCTTCTAGAGGGTCCATCGCGTTACTTGCACTACTTAGAACGTCGTTAAACTACGGAAAAATCCAACACTTGGAAATTTCCCGACAGGGGAAAAGTTGGGTATTTATATCCGGTCGAACTTTTTAACATATTCTAAAATTATCCGGAAAAACACAAAGACGAAATTTGATAATCCGGTCGAAATACCGAGTCCCCAAAACAACCCAGAAAATTCAACTCTTGAAAAAATATTAAAAATTCCCAGGAAAATCACCACTGGAAACTAAGAGTTACTGTGCAAAAAACTTTACATACTGTGGCCGTACGGCCGCGGAACCGCCGCATGAGCCTTGCTCATGCCGCGGAACCGCGGTGATATAATGGAATTAGGCTCACGAATTTCACAGTAAACCTTATAATTTCCTGCTGATTTTTCTGCATATTTTTAATATCGAAAAACTCCAGATTTTGGAAAAAGTCCAGAGAGCATGTTTGGTTTAGGGTTTCGGGTTCGTTCGGGCTTCAAATTGCGTCTAGACTTCGCCTAAGGCTCTAGCTAGGCTCTGATACCATGAAAGGTTCCTAGGCACCCTATAAAGGTCTCACAAGGCATCAACCATGCCATTTTCAAAAATTATGAGTGCCGCGAAACCCTAACACGGATCGATGGCTAGAATTCTAGGCGAAAAACGATTCAAGTTAACACTTTAACTAAAGGAAGAGAGCTACAACCTTTGTAGATCCGGTTATCCACTTCCTTAGCTCCACGTAGGCGTCCTCTCGCTGTCCATCTTGAATCCCGAACTCAATCGTCGGCTTCATCGGGAAAATGGGCGGACTAGGTCGTCGGCTTCGTGCCGAAGATGATCTACGTCGAGGCATCGCAAGTTCAAGCTCCGACTTCACCAAGTTGTGAAACTTGTGAAGAAAACACCCAAAACAACTTGGCAAGAGGTAGAGGGTAAAGAAATAGGAGGTGGGTTCACTTTAGAATTGGATTTCTCTCACTTTAGCTTAAGTTGCCATTGATGGCATCAAGCTTTTCTCTTGAAGATGAAGATGAAGAAGCAAATAGAATATGATAAGCATTGTGAAAAAAAGAATAATAAAATCAACACTTATCATCTTCTAACCTAGGTTAAGTGTAGAGAATAAACCATGGTCAAATGAGAATGGTTAGGGTTAAGGATGATGACAAAATAGTCACTTTAGTCAAAGCTTCATGAAGCTTCATCAAGCTTCATGAAAGAAACCATTTTGTTATCATATATATTTATTTATCAAAAAGAATAGATAAATAAATAAGTAAATAAATAAAAACCCTAACTATTATCATAACCATGGTTTAAGTCTTAACACAACACCAAACTACATGTATCATCAAACATGACACAAAGTAGTGCACAAAAGTATATCATATATACTTCTTGCACATCGAGTGAGAAAATCCATATAAAGTGAACCAATACTAGCTAATGCAAAGTAATATATCAAATATATAATTATACATTAAATCATTAAATCAACATTTGATTCAATGATCCGGTCATGTCGCACATAACCGACTAGTATCCAATGTATCGACTTATCGAATCAATGATTCGATAACTAGGTCATATCGAATATAACCAATCGAAACATATAATGCGAGAATGAAATGCGGTATCACATACACGCATTATTCTCGGTCCTGCATATATCTCATATGCGCTCCTATTTCGTTTCGCTTGAACCAGGAAACCTCTGTGTAGGACTCTAAAGACTCGTCAATACGCCGGTAGCAGATGATGATCATATCAAGCACCCACAAGCGGCAAGCGGTCTGCTAAACGTAATGGCCATCCGGGTATTGAGCGATCAGAAGATCGACGAGCTAGTCCGCTCACACTCCTGTGAGTCCAACCAGTAACACTTACCGTACAGTCCGGTCTGTTCGTCTGATACGTCGCATATCAAGTCTAGGGGTGGTAAACGTCAGACCCCAATAACCGATAAGTCGTGCCGATGTAAGGCTCATAACGGGTCGAGAAACTACTGGTAACACTTACCAGCAAATCTCTGATCAGCCCTGGCCAGGGACTTCCCTGTTACGGCCAATCGAGCACAGCGCAACATCAACCCCCAATACCGGGAGAGACGAAACCCCTCCTATCGCTCATTGCCTCCATGTGACTCGGGACTGTACCCAAAGACCACCGTTTTGCACGCCCTCATGGACGTGGTAAGGTGGAGATCAAAGCACAGTGGGAATCACACAAGACTCTATGACGATCTCGGGTCTACAGACTAACCTGCACAAGTGTCACCTGAGAACTGCCATCTGACGTGAGGTATAATACCATCTGGGAGTTCTCGGCGAGTCCGTCCAGTGTACCCAGTCTCCACTGAGCACCCGTACACCATCTCTGATGTCAAACACCAATGGATATGGGATCATCCATCGCCCATCCAATGGGTCGAGAAGCGTATACGCTAGTCTACACTGGTATATCGATGCCCCGTCTCGATACACCCACGACTAGGAACCTTGAAGGATGTACTTATGGACTACCATGTCCCCACTAGTATGATCTGCATCATAGTCCAGGTAGTCAAGTACACATCCTAAGGGCTTTACCAACATGTAACCATAAGACAGTTTAAAGAGACTAGTGTACATGTTAAGATAAAGAGTAACCAGATAGCATACTATCATATCGAGCAAGAAAGTCATCTCTATATATGTCCAAGCATCCAATATAATATACATCATCTGTACAATACTGGCCTCTAGGGCATACATACAACTAACAGGAAGTGCCCCGATAAAAGAATATTACATACAATGAATTTTACATGAATGAAAATGAAAAACTCTCGTCTCACATAAAAACCCCGGCTATTCAAAACATGATGATCCAATATAATATATCCCAGCAACACATAACATCGCATGTCATCAACGTAAGTATATATGCGTATTCCAATTGTCGTTGACATATAGCACCGAAACCGGCGATACACCACATATTACACTTACGGTCGCAGAAAAGAAAGTGAAAAACTACAACAGTTGGAATCCGCAACCACCTTAGACATCACATGCCTAACCAAATGAATTCCTTAGACATCACATGCCTAACAATTATAAACCCCGCATTTTAGTCTCGATCTCGAAAACACTTTTCAATATCATGTCGAGCAATTCAACAAGATTCCCGACATCCTGATCGAATGCTCATCGGAAACTTTAGTAGACGGCCGCACCATCGATGCCGTCGACGAAGTGCACTAAGGCGGAACACCACTGCCACGAGCACCCGAACAGATGCTTTTGGCGATGGGGTTCTCCAACAGTCACTTGGTCGGCGCTATAGGGCGTGGCTATCTATTAAGTTTACCCGTCGAGTATCCGCGTACACTACGTGATTGTATGAACTTTTGATCACATCAAAATCCCGTGGCAACCGATCAAATGAGACTAAATTGCTAGATTTATAACATTCAAATTAGTTATCTCATAACTACTTTTGTGGATTCCAAATATTGTATCCCATCACATAATATCCGGACGATGTTAAACTTTTCGATCGATTCATCAAAGTCCCACAATTTCTCGACAGCTCAACACTTGATCACAGTTTTAATAATACCCAGAAGATGCCACAGTAGCTATGAACCAGCGGTAGAAGGGTCAAACCAACGCCTCACATGTTACAACGCTGAACTACCACAAACCCTAGGGTTTAGTGGCGATTCTGACGGCCACATAATCGAGTTATGGTTTCGTTCTTCTAGAGGGTCCACAGAATCACTTGCATATTTTTCCGAATACGTTAAACTTAGAAAAATGGGTTTTTGACAATCGTTCGAACTTTTAAACTTCGCTTAGACAATATGTGAATAACCCGAAACATTGTTAAAACTATGAATACGAAATACTCCGAATTGCTTATAGTGTAAGATTACATCACAAGCAAAATTAGCAAAAACAAACAACACCTGAAACACCAAAACCCAGTCTCTGGAACACACTAAAAAATTCAGCCCCAGAATCCACTGTTCATCCGAGGTCGCCGGATTTATTGTGAATGACGCCGGCCATTGTCCGAGGGGTGAGGCTCAATTTTCTTGTGTGTTCATGATGTATCACATACAACATTGCAATTGTTTAAAAAAAATTCTGAAAGCTTTTTAAAATCGACAGAAACTTGAGTTTCGCGTTGCAAGTTTCGGAGTTGTTTCGGTTTCGTAATTCTAACAAAATCCGTCTAAATTTATAGCATGGCACTGATACCACTACAAAGCTACCTAAGATGGCAGCAAGGTTTCGGGAGGCATCGTCCATGCCCAATTCAAAAATTTGCCATTTTAGCTAACCTTAACTAAGAATCGTTAACTAGAAATCGACAGAATATAAAATGCAAACACTTTGCAAGTCTAGTGAGCAAGGAATACAAACTTTGTAGACCGGTCCTTCACTTCAATAGCTCCGTGTAGTAGTCCCTTTCGCTGCGATCGTGAACTCCGGATTTTAGAGAGGATCCCATGAAGAAACGAACATGCTTTCTTCGAAGACTTCGAGGCCGAAGATGATCTACGTCGAGGAGACATTAACACAAGTTATCTCTTCACTAATTATGAAATTAGTGAAGCAAACACCCTATACTAAATGGCAAGTAGTAGAGAATAATGAAATAGGAATTTTGCTCACATTAGAAATCATTTTCTCATTCAAAATCATCACTTTGTCACAAACTAGAGAGCAAGCTCAAGAGGAAGAAGAAGATGAAGTCAAGTGATGAAAATCAATTATTGTTATGGTTAGAATTGCAACCTAGGGTTAAGCATGTCATGCTTAACCCTTGTAGAGACTTTACCATGGTCTAGGGTTAGGGTTTGGTTTAGAAATATCTAAGCAAAATATCAAGAGAGAAGACTTAGTCAACAATGGCAACTCTTTTGCCAAAAGTCTTTTCTTTTTTAATTTTGCTAATATATATATATATATATATATATATATATATATCAAACCCTATCTTAGCCATGGTAATAATCTCAAAACCTTAGTTGCAAGTTTAACCCTAACATGTTACAATATTATATATCACATATATAATATATAATGTAACAAAAGAAAATAATACAATTAACATATATTACATATATATCAATGTATCATCAAGTGAGAAAAAGAATCATTTAAGTGAGCTTATATTAGTTAATGTAATGTAATATATCAAATATATAATTATACATTAAATTATCGAATCAACACTTAATCCGATAATCCGGCTATTTTGCAAATAACCGACTAATATAATATGTATCATTTTATCGAATCAACACTTGATCCGATAACCCGGCTATATCACATATACCTGGCCGATATCACATATCGTGAGAATAGAATACGGTATCTCATATCGTATCAATCTCGGTACCGCACATATCACATATGTGCTCCTACTCCGTTTCGCTTGAGCCGGGAAACCCCTGTGTAGGACTCTAAAGACTCGTTAATACGCCGGCAGTAGGTGATGATCATATCAAACACCCACAAGCCGCAAGCGGTCTGCTAAACGTAACGGCCACCCGGGTATTGAGCGATCAAAAGATCAACAAGCAAGCCTACTAGTACTCCTGCGAATCCAATCAGTAACACTACCGTACAGTCCGGTCTCTTCGTCTGATATGTCGCATATCTCGTCTAGGGGTGGTAACCGTTAGACCCCAGTAACTCGATAAGTCGTGTCGATATGAGGCTCATAACGGGTCGAGAAATTACTGATAACACTTACCAGTATATCTCTGAAACAGCCCTGGTCAGGGACTTCCTATTATAGCCAATCGAACACAGCGCAACATCAATCCCCAATACCGGGAGAGACGAAGCCCCTCCTATCGCTCATTGCCTCCATGTGACTCGGGACTATACCCAAAAGCCATCGTTTTTCATGTTCTCTTGAACGTGGTAAGGTGGAAATCAAAGTACAGTGGGAATCACACAAGACCCTATGATGATCTCGGGTCCACAGACTAACCTGTACCAGTGTCACCAGAGAACTGCCATCTGATGTTAGGTATAATACCATCTGGGAGTTCTCGGCAAGTCCGTCCAGTGTACCCAGTCTCCACTGAACACCCGTATACTGTCTTTGATGTCAAACACCAATGGATATGGGATCATCCATCGCCCATCTATATGGGTCGAGAAGCTATACGCTAGTCTACTCTGGTATATCGATGCCCTATCTCGATACACCCACGACTAGGAACATTTGAAGGATGTACTTAACGACTACTCTATCCCCACTAGTATGATCTGCATCATAGTCCGGGTAGTCAAGTACTCATCCTAAGGGCTTTATCAACATGTAACATAGAGACAATCAGTGTACATGTTAAGATAAAGAGCAACCAGATAGCATACTATCATGTCGAGCAAGAAAGTCCTCCATATATATGCCTAAGCATCCACTACAATATACATCGTATGTACAGTAATGGCCTCTAGGGCATACATATAACTAACAGGAACTTGATTCAATAGGTATGCAGCTGTCTCAAGTGCATAACTCCAAAAGGAGATAGGTAACTCGGCAGTACTCATCATAGAGCGCACCATATCTAATAGGGTGCGATTTCTCTGCTCCGATACTCCATTGTGTTGTGGCGTATACAGAGGAGTAAGCTGAGAAAGAATCCCATTCTCTTTTAGATAATCTCAGAATTCCGTGCTTAAGTATTCTCCTCCTCGATCAGATCGAAGGACTTTAATACTTTTACCCCTCTGGTTTTCTACTTCACACTTATATTCCTTGAATTTCTCAAAAGCTTCAGATTTGTGTTTCAACAGGAACACATGTCCGAATCTTGAGAAATCATCGGTGAATGTAATAAAGTACGAGAAACCATACCTGGCATGTGCAGACATAGGACCGCAAACATAACTATGTATCAGTCCTAAGAGTTCTGTAGCTCTTTCTCCGTGTCCTGTAAATGGAGTTTTGGTCATCTTGTCATTGAGACATGACTGGCAAGTTTCATAAGATGTAAATTCAAACGGATTCAAATATCCATCTTTATGCAACTTCACTTGTCTTGTCGCATTGATATGACCAAGTCTACAATGCCACAAGAAGGTTTCATTCATTTCTGAACTTTTCCTCTTGTGTGTGTTCTATATATTAAGAATTGTATCTTGATTAAGAATGTATATACTATTACACAACGTACCAAACCCAATCAACACTTAATTTAGGAAAATGTTCATAACATTTTTATCTAGAGCAAAGTTATATAGTAACAACCCTAAACTTTCTGTACGAATTTTTTTTTTAAATACAGAAAGGGACACATAAGCCTGAACACGAGTTAGAAGTTTGTTTTGCTTTTGAACAGCAAGAAGGAGCCTGTAACTCATTGGTAAGACCTTGCACTGCTGAGACATAGCACCCGAGATCAAATCCCCTTAGCCACATTATTTTTTAGTTAAATTTCTTTTAATATTTTTAGAAGCCCAAGAGTCTACATGTATACTACACGTAAATTGAAACGACACTGCCTATTTAAACATGTGCACGAGGGTATAGGAAATGACCCCGACACGTGGCCTAAACCCCAACCCCAACCGTCGGTATTGGCCCGGCGACATAGGCAAAAAGCCCTGCACCGCCGGTCTCCCCCGTCCTTAATGGTTCTATATTTAAACTCCTGCAACCTTTAGCCTACCCCACTTCCTTTCACACTGCTTGTTTTCCCTATATTCATACAGAGAATTTAAAACACCCATTTAAACCCTTTAAATTCTATTTTAATGCATTATCCATTCCCCCTAAACCCTAGATTGCCCTATAAATACCCACCACATCTTACACCCCTCTCACTCAGAATTGTCTAGCAAAAATTATACAAAAATCCCAAGTCTTTTAGTGTACAAGTGGGGTTAGTGAAGGGCGAAACTCCGACGAACTTCCGAGGAGATTCCGGCGACGCGTCGACGCCCCGAAGCCTTATTTAGGACCCCCTCCCTCTTCTTTAGTCCAACAAACCAGTAAGTCCCATTTCCCTTCTCATCTTATTCTTTAAAAAGTTTCATTTCTAAAACTCGACGGAAACTGAGTTAATCCGACTTCCGATTCGGTTTTCTTTAAAAACTATATTTTTCTTAATCAAGATAACTTCATATTCTCACATATTGCTTAACAAATATTAACAAAACTATTAAAACAAGTTTCACATCAAAATAATCATTTTTGTGACATTTATCACATTTTACATAAAAATACCACAAACTATTCATTTCGACATTATAAAATTATTTCTTGCTATACCTTTAGATAGTTCATAAAGTAATGACCCACCTCATCACAACACACATATCTATCATAGCACAATGATTCTTGGGATAATAGAATACGGGAAAATACGACTTTACAATTAAATACCTTTAACTTATAAAAGCGTTTTCTTTAAAAGATTTATTAAGCTTTCCATGCAATTGCGCCTCTACGACCTACTTTTGGGGACCCCATTCGGGATGGTGCGGATTATCGCACATTCTCGGGCTTAGTAGAGCGAGATGCAGACCTCCGCAAGGAGCATTCGATCTCGATGGAAATTTTTTATACATTTTTCTTTAGAAAATGAGATTTCTACAAGAAAATAAATAAATTATTTTAATTAAATATCTATATATTTATTATCAAAATATCTATTTTAATTATATAAATATTCCAAGTTTTTCCAAATTAACAGAATCACTATTACATGAAAATACCATCCAAATACAACACAAGTATAACATTTCAACAAAATACCATATACTATGGAAACTAGGTTCTATTTACTAGAAATTGCACAATTGGAAAATACACATCTATGAAAACTCTAAAGACGATAATTAAATGCTTGAGGAGTATTTTGAAATTATGCCAAAACTATTTTTACATAAACCCCCTCAAGTTATACTAAATTACAATAAGGACCCTAGTAAATATAGGTTTAAGCGGGACCAGTCTCTTGAGCCTCAGGGAGCCGGAGATATAGTTGCTTGCCTATTTAAGATAGACAACCTAACAAACGGTGTTATCAACACGGTAATTGTCTTGGAAAAAAACACAAATCCTGCTGTCCATGTGCAACAATTATCGATAACACCAAAACAATCAGGATTTCAAGTTCTTTTAAAAGTGTCTAACTCAGACTGAGTCTCAATCTATTCAATCTAACTTGAATGTGATTTAAGTACAAACTACAATCCAACATGAATCTATGAATCCATCTATTCAAACTATATCAATTTATATTGACTGAACCGAACCATGGATATATTCCATCTACATGTTCATCCATTATATCTGTTCTATTACTGATATCATGGTTTCGGCAAGTCATCCATCTATATATAACAAGACAAGACAAGACAATCAAGATATCGCGGGATTTATAAGGGGTAGATTGGTACGAAAGGTGTTAGAAGCAGCACGAGACTGCAACCATAAGACACCTAACCTGAATCTCCATTGCCGTTGTATCGTGGCTGAACGGTTCCTTGTACTCCGTATACCTTAGTCTACGGGGAAAGTTGGACTCCTCTCGTATACACTGGCATCTTCTGTACCAAGCTACAAACAACGGCGTTAACAATATAATACAACTTTAAAAGTTACATTCTCTTTCTGTCTATTCTATCTCTACTTACCCTTGGGACTTACCGAGCGCTTGTTCGCTGACGATATTCCGTTTCTTTCTTCTTTGGAATGTTGTCAGGTGGATCGGACTTTCTGGAGACAGAGCCCACCAGCGAGGATTTGGATTAGCTGGCTTTCGACCCAGAGCTCTAGTTACTTGTACAATTCATTTTTCATTTCGGTAATGCCATTGTTTAGGCATTGCTTTTATTCCATGTATTTCCATTTCAGTTGTATTGTAAAAAGAATTTTGAATAAATAAAGTTGTTGTTCATTTACATCTTGTCTCTTATGTACATTTTATTTTATATTGCTTAGATACGCTTAGCGTGTTTACTTCTGAGTAAATACGTCGCCTGACCCGTCACGTCCTCTGCCCGTACACTGGGAAGCAGTGCGTGCCAGGTTTTGTTGGTGGCCTATGCAAGTCAGCTCTATATGGATACGCAGGTGAATTCTGCATGAAGTCCTAAGAAATATAACACAAGAACAAGCTACTAAAACATTCTTTACAATTCATATTTCTTGAATCTTTCAATTTCATATATTTTTGAATCTGTCCTAACCCAAAAATCCCCTCACTTTTCCAATCTTACCAAAACTTTCGCATTCTTTCATTCTTCCAAATATTTATCATACACTATTAATAGTTCCATCACTAAATTGGTTTGAAACTGTTACACTTTCCTTTTCCAAATTTCGAGGACGAAATTTTTTAAGGAGGGCAGAATGTAACAACCCTAAACTTTCTGTACGAATTTTTTTTAAAATACAGAAAGGGACACCTAAGTCTGAACACGAGTTAAAAGTTTGTTTTGCTTTTGAACAGCAAGAAGGAGCCTGTAGCTCATTAGTAAGACCTTGCACTGCTGAGACATAGCACCCGAGATCAAATCCCTTCAGCCACATTATTTTTTAGTTAAATTTCTTTTAATCTTTTTAGAAGCCCAAGAGTCTACACGTGCACTACACGTAAACTGAAACGACACTGACTATTTAAACATGTGCATGAGGGTATAAGAAACGACCCCGACACGTGGCCTAAATCCCAACCCCAACCATCGGTATTGGCCCGGCAACATAAGCAAAAAGCCCTGCACCGCCAGTCTCCCCTGTCCCTAATGCTTCTATATTTAAACCCCTGCAACCTTTGGCCTACCCCACTTCCTTTCACACTGCTTGTTTTCCCTGCATTCACACAGAGAATTTAAAACACCCATTTAAACCTTTAAAATTCTATTTTAATGCAAAATTTTAATGCATTATTCATTCCCCCTAAACCCTAAATTGCCCTATAAATACCCACCCCATCTTACACCCCTCTCACTCAGAACTGTCTTGCAAAAATTATGCTAAAATCCCAAGTCTTTTAGTATACAAGTGGAGTTAGTGAAGGGCGAAGCTCCGACGAACTTCCGAGGAGATTCCGGCGACAAATCGACATCCCGAAGCCTTCTTTAGGATCCCCTCCCTCTCCTTTAGTCCAACAAGCCAGTAAGTACCATTTCCCTTCTCATCTTATTCTTTAAAAAGATTCATTTCCAAAACCCGACAGAAGCGGAGTTAATCCGACTTCCGATTCGGTTTTCTTTAAAAACTATATTTTTCTTAATCAAGATAACTTCATATTCCCACATATCGCTTAACAAATATTAACAAAACCATTAAAACAAGTTTCACATCAAAATAGTCATTTTTGTGATATTTATCACATTTTACATAAAAATACCACAAACTATTCATTTCAACATTATAACATTATTTCTTGTTATACCTTTAGATAGTTCATGAGGTAATGACTTACCTCATCACAACACACATATCTATCATAGCACGATGAATTTTGGGATAATAGAATACGGGAAATATGACTTTGCAATTAAATACCTTTAACTTATAAAACTGTTTTCTTTAAAAGATGTATTAAACTTTCCATGCAATTGCGCCTCTACAACCCACTTTTGGGGACCCCGTTCGGTATGGTGCGGATTATCGCACATCCTCGGGCTTAGTAGAGCGAGATGCAGACATCCGTAAGGAGCATTCGATCTCGATGGAATTTTTTTATACATTTTTATTTAGAAAATGAGATTTCTACAAGAAAATAAATAAATTATTTTAATTAAATATCTATATATTTATTATCAAAATATCTATTTTAATTATATAAATATTCCAAGTTTTTCCAAATCAACAGAATAACTATTACATGAAAATACCATCCAAATACAACACAAGTACAACATTTCAAGAAAATACCATATACTGTGGAAACTAGGTTCTATTTACTAGAAATTGCACAATTGTAAAATACACATCTATGAAAACTCTAAAGACGATAATTAAATGCTTGAGGAGTATTTTGAAATTATGCCAAAACTATTTTTACATAAACCCCCTCAAGTTATACTAAATTACAATAAGGACCCTAGTAAACATAGGTTTAAGCGGGACCAGTCTCTTGAGCCTCAGGGAGCCAGAGATATGGGTGCTTGCCTATTTAAGGTAGACAACCTAACAAACGGTGTTATCAACACGGTAATTGTCTTGGAAAAAGACACAAATCCTGCCGTCCATGTGCAGCAGTTACCGATAATACCAAAACAATCAGGATTTCAAGTTCTTTTAAAAGTGTCTGACTCAGACTGAGTCTCAATCTAATCAATCTGACTTGAATGTGATTCAAGTACAAGCTATAATCCAACATGAATCTATGAATCCGTCTATTCAAACTATATCAATCTACATTGACTGAACCGAACCATTGATATATTCCATCTACATGTTCATCCATTATATCCGTTCCATTACTGATATCATAGTTTCGGCAAGTCATCTATCTATATATAATAAAACAAGACAAGACAATACAAACAATACAATCAACACATCGTGGGGTTTATAAGGGGTAGATTGTTACGGAAGGTGTTAGAAGTGGCACGAGACTGCAACCATAAGACACCTAACATGAATCTCCATTGCCATTATACCGTGGCTGAACGGTTCTTTGTACTCCGTATACCTTAGTCCACGGGGAAAGTTGGACTCCTCTCGTATACACTGGTATCTTCTGTACCAAGCTACAAACAACAGTGTTAACAATATAATACAACTTTAAAAGTTACATTCTCTTTCTGTTTATTCTGTCTCTACTTACCCTTGGGACTTACCGAGCGATTGTTCGCTGACAACATTCCGTTTCTTTCTTCTTTCGAATGTTGTCAGGTGGATCGGACTTTCTGAAGACAAAGCCCACTAGCGAGGATTTGGATTAGCTGGCTTTCGACCCAGAGCTTTAGTTACTTGTCAGTTCATTTTTCATTTCTGTTATGCCATTGTTTAGGCATTGCTTTTATTCTATGTATTTCCATTTCAGTTGTATTGTAAAAAAAATGTTGAATAAATAAAGTTGTTCATTTACATCTTGTCTCCTGTGTACATTTTATTTTATATTGCTTAGAATCTAAGCGTGTTTACTTCTGAGTAAATACGTCGCGTGACCCGTCGCATCCTCTGCTCGTACACTGGGAAGCGAGGCGTGACATATATTCTTCTTTATTTAATAAATAAATGGATATTATGTTGCACATCATCGACGGTACATAATAACAGTCGTTCAAAATCAATGTATTACCATTTGGCAATACTAGGTGATATTCGCCGACAGTTTCGGCAGCAACAATTGCTCCATTCCCTACTCTGAGGGACATATCACCCTTTCACAGTTCTCTATTTCTTCTTAACCCTTGTAACTGATTACAAATATGGGATCCTAATCTGGTATCTAATACCCAGGACGTAGAGCAGACTGAGAAACAGTTCTCAATAATACAAACACCCGAAGAAGATACATCAGCATGCTCTATCTTCGTTCGAGCTGCATGGGAATCCATGCATTTCCCTATCCCTTGCTCAGACTTATGACAATCATAAGATAGAGCGGAACCAACGTTCCCCAGCTCAGTATAATAAGTGGGTTTGGTCAATACATTCATATTATTATCTTGATTAAGGTTTGTCTTGGTCGCTACCTGGAGAGAGAGAAGAAAACACTTTAGCGTGCGCTCTTGCAAGATTAGATTAGTTATTATCTTATCTAATCAGGATGGCTCCCACTATTTTTATCAAATTTTCCTTCAAACCCTAAAATGTAAGATTAGCCGGGATTAATTACACTCTATAAGTTCGCCAATCGGTCATCCAGGCAGGTATTGGTACTCCGAGAGAGTCTTCTCATGTTTTCGCACGGAACTAATTAAATAACCTCGTTTCCTCAGGGGCATAACCCCGTTAACGCCTTTCTTAGACACCTATTGGATCAGCTAATTGTAAAGTGGAAAACTCTCTCAGGAGTAACACTTACTCGTAGTGGGTATCGGGATCCAACTATCATATAGAAGGTATGCAATCTCATTGCAAATTTCAACACTTGAAATTCCCAATATCTGTTTTTACCCCATGCGGTTTATGACCTTGACAATGTCAACAAACCATAAACCGCAAGTCAACTTCAACTCGTCATTTCGTGATTGAATTAAACCCACCCGCACGACCCTTGACAAGGTCAACAAGGCCGTACGACTACCCTAATCCAACCGCATCATATACGGTAGATAAGCACTAATCAGCTTCCGCACACTATGCCTTGACAAGGTCAATAAATGCAGCACAAATACTAAATAGTACTTATCTGAAATGACGGAGGGCTACGACTGGTTTTAAAGAAAACCTTTAGCGCAATGAACCTGATATCTTCGTAGAATCTAGTGATTTGAAAAAGGGGTGGTTTAAGCTCCGCTTTTAAAATCGAGTAGTTTTCAAAAAAAACCGAGTGGGTTGTAGCATATGCTAGTTTTGCTAAAGAGGTCATTCCCGGTGAAGGGATCCAGGCTCTTTCCTGATCGAATGAGGTGCTGAATATTCATAATGGAATACCGCTATGCAAAGCAAGAACTAGAGCTATCTTTTTGAAAAATTTGATTCTACAATATTTTTAGGTTTCTTTTCTTTTCATTAATCTCATTAATGGCGTCCCATCATTTATGTTTCCTAAACATCACAGAAGAAACGGAAATAAAACACATATATATGCCATCGGCATTCGCCACATAGACCAGAGTCTTCACCGTAAGGTTACTTAACTTACAGCAGGGCGGGGTCAGGACTAGCGCGGATGCAAAACATATATAGTGTCTACTAATATATCATATATATAAGTAACATTCATCTCACACAGTTATATGATCGCATCATATCACAGAATCAACAGAAGCAAACATATGAAATATAGGATATACTAGGAAGTCCGTGTTTTAAATTAAGCCAGTAATGAAAAACACGGGTTCCACGGTCATGATGAATAGCCAAACCCACATCCCTTGACCCCTATGAGAGCGGCAAGCAACCCATCAATTCTAGAGTTAGGCAACCCGGTCTCGACTTCTCGAGATGGCCTCCCACTGGACTCTAGAACCCGGTTACTTGTGCTCCCCGCCTTGGGTCTATCATAATGCGGAAAAGTAAATAATATACATCAATGGAGACAACAGCCTCAACCCGGAAGTGTCCCAATAAAAAAATATTACATACAAATTTTTACATGAATGAAAATTGTAAAACTCTCATCTTACGCAAAACCCCTCGGCTATTCATCAACGACGATCCAATATAACATATCAACCAGCAACACCATACCATCACATGTCATCAACGTAACTAAAAATGCGTATTCCTAATTTCGTTGACGTATAGCAACGAGATCGGGGATACCCCACATATTACACTTAAGGTCGCAGAAACGAAATGAAAACTACAATAATTAGAATCCGCATTATCCTTAGACATCATAAACCCGGAATATCACATATTCCGAATTTCATGCCTAACCCTATAAATCTTGCATTTAAGTCTCGAATTGAAAACACTTTTTAAAAACAAGCCGGGTAATTCAACAATATTCCCGATTAAATGATCAAATGCTCGTCAGGAACTTTAGTAGATGGCTGCACCCCCGATGTCGTCAACAAAGTGCACTTGGGCGGAACACCGCGACCGCGAGCACCCGAGCGGATGCTTTTGGCCATGAGGTTCTCCTATAGTCACTTGGTCGGGGGTATGGGCCGTGGCTTTCTACCAGTGTTTCCCGACGACTATTCGCATACGATACGAAATTACGATAGAGTTTTGATCCGAATCGAAACTCCGTGGCAATCCATCAGTGAGACTAAAATGTTAGATTTACTAATTGTTAACTAGTTTTCACAAAACTAATCAAGGTGGATTCCAAAAATTGTATCACATAACCGAACCATCTAGACGATATTAAATATTTCGATCGATTTTTCAAACACTTGCAAATCACAGAGACCTCAACAACTTGAGCCTCATCAAAAATACCTAGAAAGTCGAAAATGACACAATGGAGCAGCACAAGAAAGACGAGACCACAACTCTTCAAATGCGTGGCGGAACCACGGCCAAACCAAGGTTTAGGCGGCGGTTCCGCGGCCATTTGAGAGAGTTAGGCTCTCGAACTTCTTGGGGCTCTATAAAATTACCTACATGATTTTCTGGGAATTTTTAATCTGAAAAAATTCAACTTTTGAAAAAATGGACAGAAACATGTAATTTTCAGGTTTCGAAACTTCGATCGAATACTTTAACGTCGTTTAGACTACGTCTAAGTCTCTAGCTTGGCTCTGATACCATAAAAGTATATCTTAGCACTTCTACTGGGTTTATACAAGGATCAAGTATGCAATTTTAAAAAATCTAGAGGTCTAAGCTATACTAACCTAGAATTGAACTAGAGAATTAGGGTTTTAGTGTAAACAAACAAGTTCTACACTAAGTGAAAAGAGAATACAACCTTTGTAGACCGGTCCTTCACTTCTAAAACTCCAAGTAGTAGTCCGTAGAACTCTTCTTAGTCTCCACTTGGTGAAAGGAACGAGCTTGCCCCGTGTCTTCGAGGCTGAAGATGGTCCATCTTGAAGTCTCTCTAACTCAAACTCACTCTTCACTAATCAAGGTATTAGTGAAGCAAACAACCTATACTAAAGGGTTAGGATAGTGTAGGTTGATGAAGTAGGAGATTTGCTCACTCTGATTATTTTTCTCTTTTCTTTTTCTCACCTCAAGAATTTTCTAGAGAGCAAGAAGGAGGAGATAAACTTGGATGGAGAGAGAATGAGCCATGAGGTGAAGTGATGAGATGGTGTAGAAAATATCTATGAATAAAAATAAAGAGATAGTGGTGAGTCATGGCTTCTCAAAGCTTCCATAAGCATCCAAGACAAAATGACTCATTTCCTATTTCTTTAATTCATAAATAAAACCATTTTCCACACATCATAGTCTCGTGTATGATTCTCATACATCCTAGTTCTATGTACCATCAACCATGATACAATGTGTAATACATATAATTATATAAATCACATATATATATTAATATGTATAAAGAGAAAAAAAACTTTAGTGAGCTAATATTAATTAATATATATACATATATCAAATATATAAATATATATTAAATTATTAAATCAACACTTGATTCAATAATCCGGTTATATCATATATAACCGACTAATATTATATATATATGTATATCAAATTATTAAATCAACACTTGATTCGATAATCCGGTTATATCACATATATCAGTCTAATATTCAATAATAGTTAATATATATATGTGTGTGTGTGTGTGTGTAACATTTCAGAAAAATAAAATATTATTTTTAGGAATTTTTATAATTAAATAATAAATATTGATGCGGTATAATTAAATACCGATAAATTGGGGAAAATTTGGAAAATTACTGAAATTACTGAAATGATGGTGCTTTATGTGATTTATGCAAATTATGAAATTTTATGATTTATTATACACTAATTTAGTGCTAATCGCGATTAAATATCGCTAATCGCGTATTAAGCTTGTTTTGTGCAAAACATGCACCGTGTCGTATTTTACACTTGTGTTACATTTTATAACCATGGTTTCATTTGGGTTTTATGTTTTGGTTTTAAAAATAAAATGGAAAAAAGAAAAGAAAAGAGAAGAAAAGAGAAGAAAAGAAAAGAATAGAAAAGAATAGAACATGAAGTATGGGCAAGAGAGAGAGAGGTGAGGGTCAACCTTGGTCATAACACTTTGTCCCCCATCATCATCTTCATCTTTTTCTTCTCCCTCTTCAGCTCCATGACAGCACCTCACTCCCCCTCCACTTCAAACCCTCACTTCATCATCAAAAACATCCCAAAACTCCATCCCCACTTCATTAAAAATGTGCACAAGCTCACAAGAAACACTTTGGACCAAGAAAGTTTGCATTTTGGTGCTCTAGTGGATTCATGAGTGCCAAATGAGGTAATTCTTTCACATTGAGTGCAGTATTTCATTTGCTATAGCCTCTTTTCAAGTTTAAAACTAATTTAGTGAAGTTTTGTGAACTTTGAAGTTTCCTAGCTGAGAGTTGAGAGATTCTTAAGTTGTGATTGTGAATTTGAGGCCTAGTAGTGACCTTAAGCCCCCATTGTGTTAGAAATCCAGACCAAACACGAAACAAAAACCTGAAACCCAAAAACAGAACTTTCCAATGTCGGTTTGTGAGTTATTAGAGGGTGCAGGGGAATCTGGGATGACCTAGGATAATTACGAGATAAGCAAACAACCCCAGTAGACTAGAATTGACCTTAGGAACCCACTATAGCAAGACGAACCCAATCCAAGTCCCTAAAACCGAGGAGGCCAGAATTCTTGGGATGTGGCCGGCCACTTGGTGGGGTCTGGGGTCCAGGTTGCTTCTATAGATCATATACACCTTATACATCACCCCAGTATTGTTTGTGCACCTTGTTTTGGCCCGAGTCAAAATCTGGAACCACTTTAGTATGATTTTTGGACATGTTTTCCGTATTTTTAATAATAAGTTTTGATATTTGGAATTGTGTTTGGTTGTTGGATGTTTGTACATCGACGACTAGGGAGGATTGGTAGTGTTTTGCATGCGAGGCGATAGGTTTTGACCTATGTGCGATACGCGTGCCGATTTGGTTTTCGTATGTCGTTTCGATTTTGAATTGGATTTTAATACGATACGATACATTATAATGTGTAGGTACCCTCGCGAAGATTTCGATACGACAAGCAATCACGTGGCGACGTCGGCATCGGCAAGCGAAGAGCAAGGTGAGTAGATGTATATCTACGGGGGAAGTCGGGTGGATAGTGTATAGCACCCCCGCGGTTCGTAGTGTAGTTGATGATATGATATATATTTAAGTATGTGTTGTAAAATTGGAAGATGGTGTCGTGGTTGATTTCTTAGTCGCGAACCATAGAATAGGTTTGCACACACGCACACATACACCCTTGCATGCGTTATTATTATTACTACTTATGCGTATATGGGGATATGTATATATACACACACACACATAGGGATGGGATTAGGCATATATATATATATATATATATATATATATATATATATATATATATACACCCATACATGGATAATGAGGATAGTGGATGATATTTGGAGATGAGTCGATGAGATTGGGCATGATGCCATGAGATCGGTGATATGTTTTGGTTCGTATTTGAGATACGACATGAGATTTTTTAGCGGGTCATTAGGCGTGTGTTTTCATACGCGCATATATATGCAGATGGTATCAGTTTGTATTAGACTTAGATCAGTACCCCAGTTCATGAGATATGATGATAAGGATACCAGATAAATGATGAGATGAATGTGATATTTCGACCCGTACCCAGATTTGGGATGCCGTACGACGGATTTATGTATGAGCTATATATTGATGATAGATCCGCACTCTTGACTCGAGGATGTCATATTGTATATTGTATCGTATGTGATACTATTGAGGCGGGATCACCGACTATTATATTTATATGTATATCGACTCAGATTTAGGTGGTTTCCCTTACCCTTTCGGTTAGACTGTTCGTTTAGTTCTGTAGTACTTATAGATGCTAGACTAGACTCGAGTCATACCTATTTCAAAACTAACGAATCGTGAGTATTTTAAAGACAGGCCAAGAGATTCTATGGATATTTTCAAAAGACGTATCTTTTCTTAAAAACACCGTAGCCCTTATTTTTTTCTAAACACCACGACTCGTCTTATTTCAAATGGCAAAATTGTATGACATCTACATATTGATGTAGATTCTTCACTGTTGTGTTTATTATTCATTTTCCGCATATTCTTACTATTCGCATCGCGTTGCATGTTTAAATGTGTTTATTGTTATATTAAACCCATGCTATCAGGACACCAGCACCATTATCGATGATGCGTATGTTCCACGTACACCTGCTTGCCGGCTCACACACTTCATCATCGATAATTGCCATGTCATTCCACAGTAGGATTGTTGCATCGGGATATGACTCCTTGCATGACATACTTGCATACATACGTATTTGCACGTACATAGATGATTCTGGCTTGATTTTGGAGATTTGGGAACCGCAAGATATATTTTAAAACTGGATTCATTTTATAAGAGCGGTTTTCCCTCGATATGTGCATATTACTGTTCTAGGTTGCATGATATACGGATATGCTTACATTCTGTTATATGTCGCATACATCATGCTTTATGATTATACGCATTGAGATATGTTGTTTCCATGATATTTCTGGATTTGAGAACCGTGGGTATTTCAAAAGAAAGTATGTACTGTTTTAAAAATCCAGTTTCTCTTGATATGATATTTCAGCAGCCACCATGAGTTTTATCGGTTCTGATATAGATATACCCCATGCGAGGAGGGGTCGTGGGCCGTATGCCGGTACATAGTGGGGCCCAGTATGGTACCTCAGGGCGAGAAAGGGATGCTGTGTATACAGACGGTGAGCCTGGCAGAGGGACTACTACCTACTAGTGATTGTATTTGAGCTCGGTGGATATCCGGAGGATACCGACCGGAGTCGAGAGATGATATAGGCCGATCCGGACTGACGGAGCCCGTGGGCCGATCCGGACTGACGGAGCCCTATATATATGAGGATTTACGTGCCGATGCTAGGCACAGGTTTCATGATGTTTTCGAGTGTCGATGCTGGACACTCAGGTTTCATGATTTTGATGTGTCGCGAGGGACACACGTTGATTTATATGCTCATACTTTCATGCATATGCTTTATGATATTTACATGCATGATGTTTTGTGTCATTGGTTGACTCGTGGATGAGATCCACACGCATGCAGGCATTGATTACATTATTGGATGATATCCACATACTTATAGACTTGATGCTATAGTTGGCACTGATTTTCATTAATGATACCTCATATTTATGATATGCTGCTACCTGAGGCACTGAAACGAGCACTTGGTATTACACTTATGTTTAGATGTTTACCCTTACCACCTTATCATGCTTCAGACTTTATCATATTAAGGATATATATTACTGATCGTTTGACCTAGGATTGAGTCATGCATACGATTTCTGCTCTGTGATATTTTCTACTCACGAGTTGGCAACTCACCCCCGTTGTGCCACAGCTCTTGCAGGTTTTTACCGTACAGGTTTCATTGCGGCTTTCTGGCACACTGCTTCCTTTCTGGGTGATTGCTTTGGTAGGTGGGTTCACTTGCATCGTGACCACCATTGTACTCATTTATTTTCAGTTGTATGTAGTAAAATTCCATCAACCAGACCTGTATTTATTTCAGACTTAGAAAACCAGTTGTATATTCTTTCGACCTTAGAGTCGTGTGTTGTATTAGTATGGTTTTCTTATTGACTTTGAGTTTTCTTTTTGAGTTTTGATCCTCGCCCTTTGGAGTTGTATATTATATTGCTTGCGTGGTTGTGACTGTCGATTGACGAAGAGCTAGCTCCCGCTTGGGGATGCCTTTTATCATTGTGCATATATTATTCATGTTGTGCCCCGTTAGGGGCCAGTTTTTACAAAGGAAACTCTGTCGAAATTTTCTGAAAAGACTTGAGATTTTAAAATGCATATTCGGCTTATGCTATTAAAACCACTTCTTTAAAACCAGTTTTCCTTCGTTTATTATTTAAAATGGTTTAGATTTCTGGGATTTCTTGGCTTCCTGGAATTAGATGGGTCCTATAGATTTCATATGATTCAAGTGCCAGTCGCGTGCCATTTCGGGTCGTGACAATATATAACATATATATATATATATCAAATTATTAAATCAACACTTAATTCAATAATTCGGCTATAACAAATATAATCCGGCTAATATCAAATATAAGAATATATATCAAATATATATAAACAACATATACATATATCATTTAATCAACACTTGATTCAATAATCCGGTTATATCACATATAACCTGGCCGATATCAAATATCGCGAGATTAAAATACGGTATCACATACTAGTATTTAATCAAGCTCCCGCACATATCATCATATGCGTCCTACTTCATTTCGTTTGAGCTAGGAAACCTCTGTGGGACTCTGAAGACTCGTCAATATGCCAGCAGTAGGTAATGATCACATCAGATACCCACAAGCTGTCAGCGGTACTAGCTGGATGTAACGGCTGCCCAGGTATTGAACTAATAGAAGATCAACAAGCAAGCTTGTCCAAACTCCCGTAAAGCCTATAAGCAACACTTACCGTACAGTCTGGTTTCTTCGTCTGATATGTCGCATATCGAGTCTAGGAGTGGAATCGTCAGACCCTAGTAACTTGATAAGTCATGTCGATGTATGGCCTATAACCTTTCGAGAAACCACTGATAACACTTATCAGTAAATCTCATCAGCCCTAGCCAGGGGCTTGCTGTTATAGCCAATCGAGCATAGCGCAACATAAGGTCCCTATACCGGGAGGGACGAAATCCTTCCTATTGCTCATTGCCTCCATGTGACTCGGGACTGTACCCAAAATCCACTTGTTTGCACGACTTCTTTAAGCCGTGGTAGATAATAAATCAAAGCACGGTGGGAACCACACAAGAAACTATGACGATCTCGGGTCTATAGACTAACCTGTATAAATATTACCAAAGAACTGCTATCTGACGATAGGTATGGTACCATCTAGGAGTTCTCGGCGTGTCATGTTCGGTGTATCCATTCTCTAATGAGCACATGTGTACAATCTTTGATGTTAAACACCAATGGTTGTGGGATCAACCATCGCCCTATACAGGATCAAGAAACGTACACACTAGTCTACTCTGGAATATCGATGCCCTGTTTCGATACTCTCTCGACTAGGAATTGTTAAAGGATGTGCTTGTGGACTACACAAGCTTCACTAGTATGATCTGCATCATAGTTCTGATAGTCAAGCCTACATCCTAAGGGCTTTATCAACATGTAACAGAGAGACGATATAATAATACAAGTGTACATGTTATGATAAAGAGCAACCAGATAGCATACTATCATGTCGAGCAAGAAAGTTCTCTCTATATATATTCAAGCATCCACTATATCATACAATAATGGTATCTAGGGCATACATATTCCTAACAACCACGGCTTTACTGAGTCGTGCAAAGAGGTTTTGGTTGGGTACAGTCCCGAGCTACATGGAGGAAATGAGCGATTGTCAGGGATTTGTCTCTCCCGGTATTAGAAGTCGATAAATACTGTGTCCGGTTGGCCAGAACTATAAGACTTTGGCCAAAGCGGTTGAGATTTACTGATTGTTAGATCAGTATTTTGTCGGATCGGCCCTGAGCCACATCGATACGACTTATCGGGTCAGTATGGGTCTGATGTTTACCGCCCCCTTAGACCCGGTATGTGATACTCTTAGACAAAAGAGACCGAGCTGTACAGAGATTGTCATATATTGGCTAAGTAGTGGTTCGGATGAGCTTGCTCGTCGGCCTTCTTTTTGGCAGGTACCTGAGTAGCCGTTACGTACAGCTAGTGCCGCTGACGTGCTTGTGGTTAAATCCACTGCCATTGTACCGTTGAGTCTTTAGAGTCTCACACAGAAGGTTTCCCTAGTTCAGGAGAAACGATATAGAGGTCGTATATTTATACGTGTAAGGTTCCGATTAAATACGTGTACTAGTTGCACGAAATTTTAATCGGACAGTTTGTGATACTGGAGGGTTTAGGATTAAGCCAGTTTATTAAATCAAGTATTGATTTAATTCTAGCATCATATTATTGGATTTATCTATCTCTTTATATTCGTATTTTTTGTACGAATACATGCATGTATATATGATTAAGCATTCTTGTATTTATACAAGAATGCTTCTACAAGATGATACCTCGTTATGTATTTTTCTATTTATTAGAAATAGAAAATAAGATGGAGGGAGGAGGTGGCTTCAAGCATGGTGTTAGGAATGGCTATTAACTTTGTTTATTCATTTGTGAAAACTATTCAAGCATGTCTTAAATTTATATTTGGAAAAAATGATATGATACATATTATTTTTTGCTGGTCATTCTACATTCATTCTTACACAAGTCTTCTCTCTCCTCTCTTGAGTTCTCATGTTCTTCTTCAACCTCAACCCTCTCATGTATTGAGAATCATGAGGTTTTAGAGATACAAAAGATCTATTAACAATATCTACATCATCTCAGTAACCTATATTAGTAAACTAGATTATTAAGTTGTTTCATTAGTGAAGCCATGCTTCGATTACAAATTCTCGGGTGAATTATTTAGGATCAAGAAGGCTCTCAAGTAAGGTTGATCAAGGATTCTTAGGAGCATGAGAGGAAGGATTTTGAAGTCCTGAAGGACACGTATTTTTAGGTATATCTCGTCTTCATAGTAGGTTAACTTCTGGTAGTTGCTAGGTTAGGTTTATGGTTTGATCACTAGAGGTTTAGTTGGTTGTGCTTGCTCAATATCTGATTTCTTTGCATTCAGTCTCTCAACTTTTGATGTAGAGCGAACACAACTAACCAATACTTCCATCAATATCTTCTATAATAAACCCATGTCACATTTTATTTGAAACCTAAAATACATATTCGTTTGAAATAATAATTTTGGTATAAAGGAAGGGCCTTTTGTTCAAAATCCCCCGTCCAAATTCCTCAATTGAGAAACCCTTGTCCCAAATCTTGTGTGTTCCCTTTCCACAGCACAAACTCTTGCCTTTGCCAAACTCCTCACCCAACTCCAAATCTCCTTGGCCTCTCTCCTCCTCTCCTATCTCCTCAGGCCCAAATCCCAAATCATTCATCACCCACCTCTTGTAATTCTTTTACTTTTTTGGGTTTTTGTTTTCTCACTATTTAGACTTTACTCTGCTTGCCAAACTAGAGCCCTTTAATTTACAACCATAAACCCAACACACTAGCAATGCCATCACTATACCCATCTTCTCTTCTTTTGTGTTGTTGGCTCTTGAGTCCTGTGGTTGTAAATGAGAAATGGAATTGGATGCATCCAGCAAGAAGTTGAGGAAGCCGTATACCATCACCAAGTCCAGGGATCGGTGGTCCGAGGAGGAGCATGATCGGTTTCTCAACGGACTGCTAATGTACTTTTTTTCTTTTTAACTTTACTTCTTATTAGTATTATTTATAATTATTTTATTCTCTTATTACCTTTTGTTTTTAATAATCATCACCCTTTTCTTTTATGTATTTGATTTCTTACTTGAAGAAAGTAGTTTGAAAAATAAACGATGTCTAGTAATTTCCTTTTTTACATATATTTATAAGGGTTCATGCATAGTATAGCTTAACTACACCTTTCATCTATGCCACCACCTTGTGTGTGTGTGTGTGTGTGTGTGTGTAAATTCTTGTGTTTGTGATTAGACTAATGAAATTTTTTCTGAAAGAGACGTGTTTCTAATAATTTTCAATTCGTTCCATATGTTTGATAGCTCTGTTGGGTTAAGCATCTAGTAATCTCCTATTTGTGCCATATGGATTAAATTCTTTTGACGTCAAGTAGAAATTTAAATGTTGATTCGGTTTAATCATAAAAATGTATCCTTTTTTAAACAAAAGCATGTCCAACCAAATGCAACTTCAAGTCTTTATTAATTTGTTTAACATAGTAGAAATCATGTATTAATTTGGTTTAGAAATCAAAGTCACTTCAAGCCTGCCACTTGATAATAAATACTGAGTTTATGATCTTCAATTTTTTGACGTATGAAACTGATTTCTTTTGAAAATTTAGGTTTGGTCGTGAATGGAAAAAAATTGAAGACTTTGTTTGTACCAAAACAGTAACCCAGGTACACATTTCATTTGCGGCATGAGGTCTCCTGTGCAACATTAATTTATTTTTTGGCATCTACAGTATCAAATTCCAAGACTAAGTTAAAGTTAAAAACAAATGCCGGAAAGCTCTAAAATGAATAGATTGTATGTCACTTGAGTACATTTGAGTTGGACTTGACTCTACTCAAATGTTGCCTATGTACACTGATGCACATATGCACATTATGTTAGATCTTGCAGTTCCTTATTTTAGTTATTGCTTTTGTTGAATCTCCTTTGAAAAAAAAATTATTCGGTAGCCAGGTATACCATATCTGCTGCACAATGTCAAATTTATCATGTTTTATGTAAGTCTTCTCTTGTTTGCCTTCCTCGAAAAATTTAAAATTAAACACCCTTGCATCTTATTGTTATATTTCACAATTATGTTAATGACGGCAATTATTTATGTCCACACTTCAGAGACACGGCTTGCCTTTTGATGTCCCTATTCTAGTTAAATTTCTCCATTTGTTGCATATAATAGAATAGGAGCAACTGAGCAAGTGGATAAGTTCTCTACCTTCGTCAAGGGAAAATGCCCAAATAGGAAATTATACATACAAGGAAAACACAAAGGTGTGGTAACCCTAAAGTACGGATACCACAAAGTTTGTCCTGATCCGACCAAGACATACCTAGTTTGTTCATGAAACACTGTGCTGTTAGCAATTTGAATGATGCTTGATTATCATAGTTAAGGGAACCACAAGCAAATGAGTTTTTCTTATGAAAAAATGGATTAGTCATTTTCTTAAATAGCTTTCTTCTCGAAAACGAGATCAGCTTCAACTAGCATTCATGCTATTAAGATTTCCTAGTCCTTTTGCTTTAAGCCAATAATTTTCAAATATTTGTGGTTATTTTCATCTCGTTATAATATTTTTATGAATATGTACACTGTCAGGATATTAAAAACTGTAATTTTCAAAATTTCTGCATTGTAGCTATGAATTTGTTCATGATACGGATTTTAATACTGGTGCTAGTGTTGGATTGAGGAACCATATTGCTTTAATGGTTTCATAACATGAATCAAAGAATTATGTGAATCGATGTATGATCCATTAATTAGTCATATACGAGCATTGCTACTATAACATTGGGCCTGGATCACCATGTGTGGCACATGCTTAGTTCTTTGTTGCTTGCTTCATCATGGTGGGATACTAGTTATGATTCAATCATATGTGGATAAAATGAGTTTTTGTCTTCATCTTTACTATCTAAAATTCCATCGACTATTATCCACAACTTTCTGTGTTTTTAGATACGCAGTCATGCACAAAAATACTTTTTGAAGGTTCAAAAGAATGGGTTAATGGCACATGTGCCCCCTCCACGTCCTAAGCGCAATCACACCTATCCTTTTCGACGTGAATCCTCTGAAGATGGTTTGTAGCACATTTTTTGTTATATTAAGATATCTTCTTGAGTAAATTATCGGCTAATTTGCAAAAAATACCCCTCACATTTGGGTGTATAGCAGGATATTACCCTTCTCTTTTCACTATCTGCACTTTCTGAGTTTAACAGGGTATTATTTCCTTTCATTTTGGGAATCAAAATTTGATTTTACCAGAAAAATTAACCGCTACTAAAATAGGAGGCATAGTGCAGGGTTTAAAAAGAGGGGAAATTTCTGTTATACAGTCAAAAGTGAGGGGGTCTTTTCTTGCAATTTAGCCTAAATTATTTATATCTGAGTCAACTGACTTGTTATTTCTTGAAAATTTTGTGGCAGATATGTTGCCGATGCCAGCATCTATGCTTTGCCCTTCATCATCTAATTGCCTTATTCCTTCATGCACTTCATGGGATGACCAGTCTATGCTCATGAATTACACATCCAGTAACGACTCAATGTCCTCAGGCTATGCTGCTGCTATTTCGGGAGTTGATGGTATTACTTTCTTTCATAAGCCTCCCCCGCCCACCCCCACCCACCCCAAAAAAGAAAATAAAATAAATGACGTCCCGAACATTACACAAAAACCTCAAAGTTGTGATGAGGAGAGTTTTATTCTAATTAGAATTATTAATTTATTGCCTCTTGGAGAACAAAAAATGGGAAGGGCTTTGGGATCAACTGCACTTCATTCTTACAACTGAACCATGTTTTCATAGGACATGTGCAGAGCATGTTCCCAAGTACTAGCATCTCTCGCAACTGCTTGGTGTTGAAAGTCTCTACATTGCACCTCGAAGTTGGAGTGAGGATCGATATATATATATATATATATATATATATATATATGTCCCAAGTCCGGATGAGAAAGGGTGAGCGTTGTAGTAGGCTTGTGACAGCCAACGTAAAACTTTGTCACATTCTATGACATTAACCATAATAAGAATATCGTTGGGGCGTCCCCTACTCAGCGATGCGCTACATCGAATCCCGGGTGTAGTGTTAAGTATGCAAAGGCTTCTAGGTCGTCGTCCAGAAACGGCGCGCTACATCGGACCCCGGGTGTAGTGACAAATAAGCAAGGGTCGTCGTCCAGAAACGGCGCGCTACATCGGACCCCGGGTGTAGTGACAAATAAGTAAGGGTTTCATAGGATCCGTCTACCTTACTAGAACATAGGTTCGCTTACGGGTAGACTAATAGAATTAGTGGAGGTGATGATTAGGAGGAGAGTTGGTATTATGTGTTTGCAAGAAACTAAGTCGGTAGGTGAAAAGAGTAAAGTTATAGAGCTTTGGGGTTATAAGCTTTGGTATATGGGTAGAGATAAAAATCGTAATGTGGTAGGCATAATCATAGATAGACGGTTGTTTGAGAATGTAGTTGAGATTAGGAAAAAAGGTGATAGAATTTTACTGGTTAAGCTTATTCTAGGTGGAGAGATCCTTAATATTATTAGTGCTTATGCACCACAGATAGGTCTTAATAACGCTAGTAAGCGTCTATTCTGGGAGGATTTAGACGAGATGGTACAAAGTATATCTAGTGGAGAGAAGTTATTTATTGGTGGTGATCTTAATGGACATGTAGGTACTAGTCGTAGTGGGTTTGATACTATCCATGGAGGTTTTGGTTTTGGACAAAGGAATGAAATAGGTGACTCGATTCTAAATTTTGCCTTATCTTATGACTTGATCTTAGCAAACACCTGGTTTAGGAAAAGAGAGTCCCACCTTATCACTTTTAGGAGCGGATCAAGTGCTAGTCAAATAGACTTTTTTCTGACGAGAAGAATAGATAGAGGTGGTTGTATCGACTGTAAGGTAGTGCCAGGTGAGAGTATAACCACTCAATATAGACCTTTAGTTCTAGACTTTCGATTTAGAAGAGGACTTAGGAATATTAGACGTAAGGTAGAGCCTAAAATTAAATGGTGGCGATTGAAAGAAGGTAACCAAAAGGCTTTTATAGATCGTGTAGTCCAAGAAGTGGATTGGCAGTCGGAAAATGATTCAGACAGAACATGGAACAAAATGGCTAGTTGTATCAAGAAGGTAGCTAGAGATCTACTTGGTGAGTCGAGAGGTGGTGCTCCACCATCTAAGGACACATCATGGATGAATGAAGAAGTAAAGGCTGCTATTAAAATTAAAAGGGATTCTTATAAAGATTTGAAGAAAAGTAGAGATGTGGAGAGATTTGAGAAGTATAAAATGATTAAAAAGGAAGTTAAGAAAGCTGTTCGGGAAGCTAAATCTAAGGTCTACAAGGAGGTGTACGAGAAATTAGACATTAAAGAGGCTGAAAATGATATATACTGGATTGCTCGGATGCGAGAAAGGAAGACTAGAGACTTATGTGCGGTGAAGTGTGTCAAAAATGAAAATCAGAAGGTTTTAGTTTGAGATGGGGATATCAAGGAAAGATGGAGAGATTATTTTGACAAATTGTTCAATGAGAGCTTTACTAAGAATTTGGATGGACTTTTCATTCAATCTCAAGATATAAACCGTGATTTCATGCGTAAAATAAGACTACCTGAGCTTAAAGAAGCTTTGAACAGAATGAGTTTAAGAAAAGCGGTTAGTCCTGACGGGATTCCTATCGAGATTTGGAGATGCTTATGAGAAATATGCGTTAAATGGGTGACAGATCTGTTTAATAAGATTTGGCAGACAAAAAAGATGCCAAATGAATGGAGGAAAAGTATTCTTGTACCTATCTACAAGAACAAAGGTGACATTCAAAGTTACTCAAACTATCGTGGAATAAAACTTATGTGTCACACCATGAAACTTTGGGAAAGAGTGATTGAACACAGGCTAAGGAAAGATATTAAGATAACAGAGAACCAGTTTGAGTTCATGCCTGGACGATCGACGACAGAGGCTATTCATTTGCTTCGTCAACTTATCGAGCGTTTTCGAGAGAGGAGAAAAGATTTGCATATGATATTTATTGATTTAGAAAAAGCGTACGACAAGGTACCTAGAGAGGTATTATGGGGGACAATGATAAAGAAGGGGGTCCCCGTCAAGTATATTGACATAATCAAGGATATGTACGATGGAGTAGTGGCAAATGTCAGAACCTGCGGCGGCTTAACGAGTGATTTTCCGATTACAATTGGTTTACATCAATGATCTGCATTAAGTCCATTCCTGTTTACCATCGTGATGGATGACCTTACTAGAACTATCCAAGATGAGATACCTTGGTGTATGCTATTCGCTGATAATATTGTTCTAGTAAATGAGACGAAAGCAGGGGTTAATGCCTTATTGGAATTATGGAGGCAAACATTGGAATCTCGGGGATTCAGATTGAGCAGGTCCAAGACAGCATATATGCATTGCAAATTTAGTAACCAGAACATTGGAAGGGCAAGAGATATCACCGAGCGACCAGTTTAGATATCTAGGTTCCATCATCCAAAAGAATGGGGAGATCGATAGTGATATTAATCAAAGGATCCAAGCTGGTTGGTTGAAATAGAGGAGTGCCACAGGGATTTTGTGTGATCGTAACTTTCCGTTAAAATTGAAAGAGAAGTTTTATCGGAGCACTATTCGGCCTGCCTTATTATATGGTACAGAATACTGGGCTCTTAAGAAGCATCATACACAGAAGATGCACGTAGCGGAGATGCGCATGCTTCGTTGGATGTGCGGTAATACTAGAAAAGATGGTGCGAAATGAGGATATTCGTGCAAAAGTTGGTGTAGCACCTGTGGAGGAGAAGATACGGGAAAACCGGCTAAGATGGTTTGGTCATGTGCGACGCAGACCTATGGAAGCACCGGTTCGACGAATAGATACTCTAGATATGGACAATGGCAAAAAGGCAAAAGGAAGATCGAAGAAAACATGCATGTAGGTGATACGAAACGATATGGGTGCCAAAGGACTCGATGAAAGTATATTGTTCGATAGGAGTGAGTGGAGGCGGAGGATTCATGTGCTGGACCCGGCGTGATTCTCATGTTGGTTCATGTAGCCTACCCCATATGCTTGGGATAAAAGGCTCAGTTGTTGTTATATAGGTTGAGCGTCATACTTCTGGCCCGAACCGGATATTTCAGCTGAAATATTTTAATGCACACTCACTGAGATTTGAACTTGGGCTGTTCTTGTACCATCTTTAAAGTCCCTACCACCACATCAAAACTTTGTAGTTTTGGTCAGGTTCGAGGGATTTATTCTTATCGCATTTTTCAATATATATATATATATATATATATAAGGATAATGGAGGAAAGAGGCCTGAGGAGGCTTTTTGCGTTAGTTAGCGGCAAAAAGTACGCCCTCCACCATTTTATTTGACGATCGGTACCTTTCAACTTGATATCCATCATTTAATTTGTCGATACACCAAATTTCATATGATTACAATATCATTTCACCATTGATTTAGTGGGTGCAAAATTAACGGTTTACAGACAATAGAATTTTTTACATTGCTAAATCAACGGTGAAATAGTGTTGTAATCATATGAAATTTGGTGTATCGACAAATTAGAGAATGGATATCAAGTTGGAAGGTGCCAATCATCGAAAAATGGTGGAGGACGTAATTTTTGCCGCCACCTAACGCAAAAAGCCTCCTAGGCCTTCTTTCCTCCATTACTCTCTCTCTATATAACCAAGGTGGTATTAGTTCGGGGGATTTATTCTTATCGCATTTTTCACTTTATATATATATATATATATATATATATAACCAAGGTGATATTAGTTCCGGGATAGCAAATAATTACAACTAAAAGTTCTCAGGCTCTGACATCCTCTTCAAAGCCCCACCACTGCATCAAAACTTCAAAGTGTGGGGTAAAGGCCAGGGATATTACATTAATATTCTATCTCACCTCTGCAGGTTGAGCGCCCTCTTTGTTGCTTGAAACCTGGGGCTTTATCTGCGTACTTAAATGCACATCCACTGAGATTTGAACTTGGGTTGCCCTCCAACCATCTTTAGAGTCCTTACCACTATAATAAAACTTCAAATCTATGGTGAGAGGTTTGAGGGAATTTTTTTTATCATAGTCTAGCAATTTGTTATAAGTAATGGTGTAACTGTAAGCCTATATAAAAATGGATAGAAACGGTAAAAGAGAAGTGTAGCCGTCAATTTAACCGAGGAGATGGCCTTCAACTGAGCAACATGGGAAAAATTATTGAAATAGCCATCCACAAAATTTAAGATAAATGCTTGTGTTGTGATGCCTCACATTCGATCTCTGAAGATTTCCCTACGATCCAGAGTTATTGCGAAGCTGCAAAGATTTGAAGTTATCTATAGGTCAGACGTCTGTCTAGGCTCTATATGTGTAAGCATACTTTGGACAGACATCTGACCCTATGGAGGCCAGACGTCTGTTAAAGCTCTGTTCTTTTGAAGACGTGAAGGCCGGACGTTTGAACATCCTTATTCAGACGTCTGGTTACGCTCTGGAGTTTCGAAAATACTTGGGTAGACGTCTGCCCATTCCATATGCATACGTCTGCCGTATTGGTCCGGCTGTTATTTCCTTAGGAAATTTGTTATTTGGATAAATATTTTGTATGCTATATATATGATAGTTTGTTTTAACCCTGGATCTGATAGCTTTTGATAATTTACAGAAAACCTATTATATTGTGAGAGACCTAGGGTTTTGAGAAGGATTCATATTACTCTATCGATTTGTACTCCAAATTTTATTATTAATAAAGCTTCTCCTTCACCTAACTAGTACGTTCGCATATCCTCTATCTTGCATGTGGTTTTGATTAGTTCTCTATATCGTTTGTTTTGTTTTCGTGATCATCTTACTGCAACAAACTGGTATCAGAGCCATTGTTGTTTTTTTGGGATCTTTTAGATTGAACCATTAGGTCTTTTATCTTGCGATATAGGTCAACGGTGGTTAACGACAACTGCGTCCTCTTTTCCACTATTTTAGTTCGTGATTTTGAAGTTTAGGGTTCGTTAGCACATCATGTTTTGTTAATCCCACATTATGTCTCCGACAAACATAAAGTTCGATATCGAGAAGTTTGATGGAATTATGAGTTTTAGTTTGTGGTAAGTCCGTATGGTTGTCGTTTTGACTCAAAACAGTCTGAAAATACGATTCTAGGAAAGGATAAAAAGCCTTCCACTATAACGGAGGAAGCATGAGAGGAGATGGATGAGAAGACCCTTACGACTATCCACTTGTTTATCTGACTAATGAAATTTTATAAGAAGTTTTGGTGGAGAAGATGGCGGCTGATTTGTGGAATAAATTGGAGGAGTTATATTTAAGAAAGTCTCGCACGAACTTACTTCTGTTGAAGCAGCGTCTCTATACATTTCGCATGTCAGAAAGCTCTCCAATAAAATCTCATATTGGTAAGTTTAATGCGATCATTACGGTTCTGCGTAAGATCGACATTAAGAAAGTTGATGAAGATCAGGCTCTGTTCTTGTTGTGTTCGTTGCCACACTCTTATAAGCACTTCTGTGACACCATGGTTTATGGACGAGACACGATCTCAATCAAGGATGTCAAGGAGAATTTGATGAACAAAGAGAAGATCAACAAGGAGTTGATTTCCACCGAAGCAGATGGTTCATCGTCTGGCTTATTTGTTTGAGGGCACCAGAGAAGAGAGATTCGGAAGCAAATAGGAAGAAATCGCAGTCGATATCTAAGGCTAAAAACGTGACCTGCAATTATTGTAAGAAGAAGGGGTATTTTAAGGCCGATTGCTTTAAGTTGCAGAACAAGCTGAAATAGGAAGACAAATCGAAAGAGTTTTCGGCTGAAACGAGTATAGCGGAAGCAGAAGGAGATCTTTTTGTGGTTCTTGACAGCGCATATCGATTCAAGGAAGAGTGGGTTATGAATTCGGCTTGTTCTTACCACACGTGTCCCAATAAGGATTTGTTCACCACGTACGAGTCCGTTGATGGTGGAGTGGTTTTGATAGGCAACAATAGCTCGTGCCGAGCTATTGACAAAAGGACAATCCAAATCAAGATGTTCGATGGTGTTGTGAGAATGTTGGCGGAAGTTAGGCACGTACCTAACTTGAAGAAGAATCTCATCTCTTTGGTGCATTCGACGACAAGAGTTACAATTTTTCCATTGAAAGTGGAATTTTGAAGGTAACCAAAGTCGCTCTCGTTGTAATGAAAGACTTGAAGAAAGGTCCTTATATTCATTGCAAGGCCCAGCGACTTCCAGATTGGCGGCTATTTCATCATCCAAATCTATGACGGATTCGGAAATTATCAGATTATGCCACATGAGGTTCGGGTATATGAGTAAGAGGTTTGACCTAGTTGTCGAAGCATGGTCTACTTGGTGATAAGAGTACGACGAAGCTGGAGTTTTGTGAACATTGCGTCTTTGGGAAGCAAAAGCGTGTCAGCTTCAGTTCGGCGGTGCACAACACGAAAAGTATTCTAGATTATATCCATTCAGAACTTTGGGGACCTTCTCCGGTTGTTTCTAAAAGAAGCGGTGCCAAGTATCTGCTTATTTTCATTGATAATTTTTCGAAAAAGGTTTGGGTCTACTTCTTAAAACACAAAAGCGATGTATTTACTACGTTCAAGCAATGGAAAACTTTGCTTGAGAAGCTGGCAGGGAAGCAGATCAAGAGACTGAGAACGGAAAACGGATTAGAGTTTTGCGGTGGAGATTTCAATAATTTCTACAAAAACGAAGGAATAGTTTGGTATCATATCGTTGTCTTCACACTACAACAGAATAGAGTCACGGACTGGATGAACCCGACTTTTTTGGAGAAAGTGTGGTGCATGTTGTCCAATGCAGGAAAGGAGTTTTGGACAGAAACAGTAAATACGACGTGCTATATTGTGTATCGGTCATCTCGTATATCGCTAGGTAGGAAGACACCGAAGCAGGCATGGCCAGGGAAGTACGCCGATTATTCAACACTTAAGGTGTTTAGTTGCCCCACTTATGCACATTGTCATGAAAGCAAGTTGGATTCTCGATCGAAGAAGTGTGTATTTCTTGGTTATGCTACCGGCGTTGAAGATTATATATTGTGGTGTTCGGAACCAAAATTGCCTATTTATAATTAGCAGAGATGTGACGTTTGATGAATCTGCTATGTTGAAACGAATAATAAGGAATCTCCAGTTGTAGACAATTCAAGGAAGGACAAGCCAAGAGTTGATATTGAGGTCGGTGAAAGTCCGGATTTGCAGATCTTTCATTCACCATTGTCTAAAAAAGCTCATGATGAGCAGTCCCATGATGAGAAGTATCTGCTCGCTCGTGATCGACATAGAAAGGACCTTAGACCGCCACAAAGATATGGCTATTATGCTCTAGTGGTGTATGTGATGTCCGTTGCAGAGACAGTTGATTGTAGTGAACCGATAAGCTATAAAGAAGCCATACCATCCGATGAAGCTCCTCGATGGCTAGTCGCTATGAATGAAGAGATTGAGTCTCTTCACAAGAACTAAGCTTGGAAGCTCATAAAACCCGGAGCAAAGAAGATAACTGGCTGCAAGTGGGTCTTCAAGAAGAAAGAAGGTAACCAAGGGACGTTGTATACGAGGTACAAGGTACGATTAGTAGCCAAAGGCTATTCGCAAGTGCGGAGAGTTGACTTTAATGAGGTATTTTCTCCGGTCATTAAACACACCTCTATACGTGTTTTGCTCGGTTTGGTAGCTATGCAAGATTTGGAGCTTGAGCAGCTTGATGTGAAGACCGCATTCTTACACGGTGATTTGGTAGAGAAAATCTATATACAATAAGCTGAAGGTTTTGAAATTGAAGGAAAAGAAGACCACGTTTGCTTGCTACAGAAGTCTCTCTACGGTTTGAAGCAGTCACCTAGACAGCCGTATAAGAAGTTCGACTACTTTATGAAAGAAGTTGGGTTCACGAGAAGTAAGGGCGATAGCTGTATTTATTGTAAGAATCCCGCCGGTGGTTCTTTCATATACTTGCTATTTTATGTTGATATATTGATTGCAGCAAGGTATATGGTTAATATTCAGTTTTTAAAGAAACAGTTGAAACGCAAGTTTGAGACCAAGAATTTAGAAGCGGCCAAGAAAATACTTGGTATGGAGATAAAACGCGATCGCAAAGGAAGAAAGCTTTACATGTCTCAACAGCGATATGTTGAGAAAGTTTTGGAGCTTTTCGGCATGTCAGACATTAAATATGTAAGTATTCCGTTGTCGGCTTATTTTAAAATTTCAGCTCGTTTATCACCGCAAACAGAACATAAGATTAAGTATATGTTGAATGTTCCATATGCGAATACGGTGGGTAGCATTATGTATACCATGGTTTGTACACGGCCCGACATTTTACATGCTGTTAGTGTTAGTCGCTATATGGTATCTCCAGGTAAAGGCCACTGGCAAGCTGTGAAATGGATTTTATGATACCTGCGAGGTATGTCTGATGTGAGGTTGGCGTTTGGGAGGAACGACGACAATTTAGTTGGATTTAGTGACTCCGATTATACGGGTGATCTTGACAGACGCAGATCGATCACCGGGTATGTGTTTTCCTTAGGAGGATATGCCATCAGTTGGCGTGCTTCGTTACAGCCTACTGTTGCGTTGTCTACGATGGAAGAGTATATGGCCTATTGCGGCCGTTAAGGAGGCAATCCGTCTGAAGGGACTATTTTTGGAATTTAGTATTCAAAAGGATAATAGCCTACTGTGGTAGCCAAAACGCGATTCACTTGACGAAAAATCAGATGCATCATTAAAGGACGAAACACATTGATGGGAGGTATTGGTTCGTGCATGAAGTCGTTGAGAAAGAAGAAATTATTGTGAAGAAGGTTGGCACAGCGGATAATTCGGTCGACATGTTGAAGAAGTCTCTTTAAGTGGTTAAGTTTGAGTAATGTTTAAACTTTATTAGAGTGCGACGCACTCATTGCACCCTTTAGGGGTTTTGTGGTGAAAGGTGTGTTGGGTTACGATAGCGCCCTGACCATCTACCATGGCCGATGCGGAACAAAATTGACGTTTAAAAAACTTGGTGCTAACGAACCCGTCTAGAATCGAACCATAAACCTACACTAGCAAACTACAAGAGCTAAACTATAATGTTAGAAATGGTTATATCGAATGAACCGTGTCCTTCGGTCTTCTACTATCTTCCTTAGCTCCTTGAGGCGTCCTCGACTGAATTTGGCCACCGGTCTTCCTCCGTCGAAGATGATCCACCCGAGAGATGTAGTTCATGGCTCTAGCTCCACACTAATGATCAAGTGAAGCAACCAGGGACTCTAGGTTGCTAATTTAGAATGCCTAGGATATAATGAAGTGTTCAAGGTGTTTATCTATCTCAACTTCTCTTTTGATTCTTAACTCATGAGATTGTAGAGAGGATGTTGAGAATGAAGGTGGAGGAGCTCAAGAAAACTCAGGAGGAGAGTGAAGCTTATGGTGAGGTGAAGAAAAAACCAACCATACATTTTTCTCATCCAACATCAAGTGTGAAAATAACAGGAAGCATGGTTTTAACAAACTCATTTTTCCAATATAAAATGCAACCCATGCTAGAATAGTTTGCACAAATGAATTAACAATTCATTTGTGCAAAACTATACAAGCATGATTCTCACCATACCCCCTCTCCTTTTCCACCTCATTTCCCATTAAAATAAATGGGCAAAAATCTACATGAGGTGTCCACCTTCTAGAATGTTTTCTGTACAAATACGGATTATATTTTACTGTATTCGTACCGAAATACGAATACCCGAAGAGATAGAATAACACAAAGAACATAATACTAGAATATACATATCGAAATACATATACGTAAATTATTAAATCAATACCTGATTTAATAATCCGGCACAAACCCGAGCCGGCTAGTATTGTCAACCGTCCGATCGAAAGTCCGGGTACATAATACAAACAATCGATCAGAACCCTGCATGTATCTAATACAGCTACTACATCATTTCGCCAGAACCAGGGAAACCCTCTGTATGGGACTCTAAAAACTCGTCAATACATTGGCAGCGGGTTTAACAAGCACGCCAGCGGCACTAGTTGTATGTAACTGCTATCCAGGTATTGAGCGAAAGGAAGGCCGACGAGCAAACTCATCCGAACCCCTACTGAGCTTGTCCATGACAATCTCCGTACAGTCCGGTTTGTTCGTTTAAGAGTATCGTATATCGAATCTAGGGGTGGATAAAGTCAGATCCCTAATAACGCAATATTTCGTGTCGGTATGAAGCCCATCACCAACTGAGAAACTACTGATCCAAATCAGTATTTCTCTTCCACCTTGGCCATGGATTTCTGGTGATAGCCACCCGTGCACCGCGCGATATTAGCCCCCAATACCGGGAGAGGCGAATCCCCGATGATCTGCTCACTGCCTCCTATGGCTCGGGGCTGTACCCAACTAAAACATGTTTGCACGACTCCTTTGAGCCGTGGTAGGGTAGTAATCAAAGCACAGTGAGAACTCACACGAGAAAAATGACAATCTCAAGTCGTCAGACTAACCTGTACTCATGTCACCTGAGAACCGCTATCTGACAATAGGTATAATACCATCTAACATGTTCCCGGTGAGTCCATCCGGTGTACTCATAACCTAATGAGCACCTGTATACTATCTTAGGTGACTAACTGACACCAATGGCTTGTGAGACCGGCCACCGCCCCTCGTCGGGGTCTCGATAAGTACACACTAGTCTACTCCGGAGTATCGATGCCCAGTCTCTATGCTCTCTCGACTAGGGACATTTAAAGATGTGCTTATAGACCGCCCAGCTCTCATGTATATGATCGTCATCATAATGCTGGTAGTCAAGTAAGAATTCTATGAGCTCTATCAACATGTAATAGTGATCTGTAATACCACATAATGCATGTTCATGATAAAAACAAACCAGATAATATATTATCATTTTGAGTAAGACTGTTCTACCCGTATAGGTTCTTCTTCAATCATCACTGTCGCGTGTCTGCGATTACAATAATTGACTTGAGGGCACTATATCCAACAATTTCCTATTTGCACTTGAGGTTAATTATTACGGTGTCTCATACTCATAGCCGTATGATACCGAACACCCAACTTCTCTACTAATCAGTCCCGCAAAGCCCGTTTGCGAAATTATTGCGTTCGAGAAATAGCCTCAGTGAGTGGATCCGCTCCAATGTTTCTATCTTTATCTTTATATCTCAACTTCGCGGAGAAATACTATCTCCCGAAATGAGTGATACCTGTCTTAGAATTTGTCTGGATATCTGATGGGACCCAGTTCACAAATGAACTCCAAATCCAATAAACTTCTTAGACCGTATCATCCACTGAATTTACTCAGTATCCTGCGCCATGTCTTCCTCAGTATCCGCTTGGACCACATGTGCAACATACTGCCCCTCAAAAGAGGGAAAATTATAACTCTGACATCCATTCTGTCATCCAGGTCATCTTGGAAGCCTAAAATGATAACCGCCTCCCGAAAGAGGATGCCGTTATTATATACTAAGAACATCCACTTATGTTCATAACTGCTTCCCAATGTTTTTCTAGAATTGGATTAATATATATGCTTACTGCAGCCAGTGCAAAAGCAATATCTGGTGTGGTACTTGACATCTCATGATTGACTCAATTGCCTAAGCAAGAGATATGCTAAACATGCAAATCCCTCCTCTCATCAGTCTGGAAGACATCTATTTAGAGAGGGTGACTCCATCACCTGCGGGTGCACTATCACCCCAGGACTCGTCCATTTTAAAACACTTTAGAATAGTGTCAAGTACCCAAATTGGGACACTTCCCAAATCTAGATCTAAAACCATAGATCTAGTTACCAGAATCCAGATCCTATATGGAGAAAAAACTTATGACAACCACAGTATAACCGATCGTAGTATAGGAAGATCACTTCCTATTAAGAGCACGTCATCCAAAAATCAGGACATCACTCCCTACTACTTTCTTATCAGGTCCATATGTTGTTCTGATGAAGTCAAACTCTATGACTGTCACATCAAAACTAGACGATCTATCTCCGCTATACTTGCTTTAGTCTATAAATAGATATAAGCTACTTGCCCACTATGCTTCCACTGCTCCCACTGACTACAACAACCCTTTGGCAGAGTCATATACGCGTGCACTTCTAAAGGTAATTTAGAACGACGTTATACTCATCTTCCTGAAAGATCTCATAGTTTAGAACAGCAGTAGTGGCAAGTTTGGGTAATAAAAAATCTCCCGGTCACCGTTTTTGAGGAGACCGAAGTACCTCTCGGGTGCCTAAGGTTCCCTACCAAATCTGCGGAGTGGCTAATGGATTGTCGAACATTTAATCTTTAGTTTCTATTAAATTTTCAGTAATCGTTTGTGGGTCTTGAACCACTTCCAGTTCTACCATACTCCCACTAATGTTTTCTGAAAAGAATTCATTTTACTAAAACCGTGGCGAGTTAAGAACAATATAACTATTGATCTTCCAAATGGTAGAATGTTAACCCTCGTCAAAGTCCGGGATAACCCACAAACTGCCATTATTGAAACGTGCCCAGAGTTTATTCAGATTCTGGTTTTAAGCATAAGCCGGACAACTCCATATACCTAACATTATTAAGATATGAATCCATGCTATATCCAATATAGAAACAAAGACACTAATTTAATTGAAACCAGATTCAAAATATATGTAGCCGTTTCCAGTGCATATCAACTAAATGGAAGGAGGTCAAGCAGCATTACTCATCAAAGAATGCACCCACGTATGAGTAACCTGAAAGAGAAGCAATTTCTCAAAACTATTACTTACAACGGAATACCTAACACATGTATCTACATTTTCGATCATCTTGCAGAATCCCGATACTTACAAAATATGGTTCTCTACTTTATTCTTATACCTATATCTTCTCAAAATCCGGACCTTGTATTTCAACGAAATACTTGTCTAAAACTAGAGAAGTCATGAGTAAACAGAATATAGTACGAGTACCAATCCCTTTGTCCTAATGGACATCGAACAACATACAACACTTTGTATAAGTCCTCTGAGTTTAATAAATCAAATCCTGTGCGTCGTAATTTGAAAACTGTACCATGGTTAAGAAGAATTATACCATTTAATGCTCCTTACCTAACCATCAACTGATATAGGTAAATGTCATAGACATAATTTCAAAAAGTTATATCCCACTTTATAAAATAAACGTACAGATATATCGGTTTGAAATTGGTGTATAACGACGGATATTCAAAACCAAATATTTGCCGTCAGGCAAAACCCAGGTGATTTCCTCAAATATCCCCAATTATAAAGAATTCTGATATATATTGAGGATCTAATCATCCAATTCCCAATATCTTACTCTCACTCAGCATCTGTAACGCCATACAGATGTAAGAATTAAGTCTTGGTAAATACATACCCTAGAATCAGAATCTAATTGGGAAAACAGTTTTCAATTAACACCGCACAATAAAACTGAAACATGAAAAATGTTTCGAAGTGGTGGCCGGGTATTCTTAGTAATGCCTCTTCCACTATCCAGATTCATGACAGTAATCGTATATTTCCTTGCCCTCACTTCAATCCCTTTATATGTCTTTACTTCTTACCTTCTGTACACTTTACTTAGACTAAATGGTTTTCTTCCTTTCCTACCTTTCGGCATCAGTCTAAGGTTTGAAAGAAAACTATCCAATAAGTGTAATGGGTGTACTCTCCTAATACCAGGAGCCCTCGCAACTTGAGAGAAGGTAAAGAAAAAAGACAACCAAATAATCATATTCAATTTCTCCCGAACCGGAAACTATTCTTGAACTGAAATAAGTTTCTTCGAGTTCGTATGTAACGATGACATATCCAAGCAATATGGATCTTCATAGTGATACGGAGTGTTATGGAGAAATGCAAAGGGGAAGTAGAAGTGGCAGGGGTATACGCAGCTTCGTCGTGAATGATAGTAGTCGCAATTTCCTTTGCCCTCATTTTAATCCCTTTATATATCTTTATTACTTTCTGTACACCATATTTAGGCTAATTGGTTTTCTTCCTTCCCTACCTTTCGGCATCAGCCTAAACTTTGAAAGAAAACTATCCAATAAGCGTAATGGGTGTACTCTTCTAATACCAGGAGCTCTCACAACTTGAGAGAAGGTAAAGAGAAAAGACAACCAAATAATCCTATTCTATTTCTCCCGAACCGGAAACCATTCTCGAACTGAAACAAGTTTTTTCGAGTTCGTATGTAACTATACGATAGAATATCCAATTAATATGGATCTTCGTAGTGATACAGAGTGTTCTGGAAAAAATGCAAAGGGAAAATAGGAGCGGCAGGGATATATGCGACTTAATGACAATCCAAAGAACCAAAGTGTTTTAAAAAGGTTCGGTTAACTTGGTTCATGAGGTTTAGTTTGAGGTCGGGTCATGGTCGCTGTCAAAGAGAGAGAGAAAAGAAACACCCAGCGTGCACTCTAATCTAAATTAGATTGGTCAATCACTTTATCTAATCAGGATGGCTCCCACTGTTTTCTCGAATTCCCCTTCAAACCCTAAAGGTGAATTAGTCGGGATCATCTGAAAATCACCCGAGAAGTAATACCTACTCATCAATAGGAATCGGGATCCAACTATCATCGCATGATAACTTGATGGAAGCCATTCAAGTCACTGCACTCCAGAAGGTATGCGCATGCCTGGCAAGTTTTATGTATGTTTGAAACTCCCGATGTGGTTTTTGCCTCTAGGACCCAAGTGACCTTGACTAAAGATCAAAATGTCAAAATTCCTAGTCAAGTTCTACCCGTCATTTTCTTGATTGCATTAGACCTATCCGTACGAGCCTTGACTAAAGATCAAAATGATCGCACGACTGTCCTAATCAATCGCATTATCATGCAACAGAAAAGTATTACATAGCCACCGAACACTACGTCTCGACTAAAGATCGAAATTCATAGCACGAATACTAAGCACTATCAACCCAAAATGACTGAGGGATACGGCTGGGTTTTTGGCGAAAAACCTTGAACGTAATGAACTTGATATCGTTGAAGGGATCCAAGTAGTTTTACAAATATATAGTGACGTAAACTTTTGCTAAAGAGGTCACTACTTGTGAAGGGATCTCGGCTCTTTTCTTATCGAATGAGGTGCAAGATATTCCAACTGAATATCACGATGCAAAACAAATGAATCGAGTATAGTGAAGTTATTACACTGACGCAAACTTTTGCCCAAGAGCTCATTCCCTATGAAGGGATCTCGGCTCTTGCCTCGTCGAATGAGGTGCTGGATATTCAGAACCGAATACCGCTGTGCTAAGCAAAACGAAACGTCTGTAATAACAGTTTTTAAAAATTGGTTCCAACAACATCATTTAGGTATGTTTTTTCTTGCATTAATCAAAGTTAACGCAGTCCCATCAATTAATCCATATCACACCAGAAAAAGAAACGAAAATACAATGTACGTATATGCCATCCGCATTCGCCACGGGGCCCCGTCATGCACCGTTAGGTTACTTAACTGACGGCAGGGCGGGGGCTGGACTAGGCGGATGCAAAACATATACATCTACCAGTATATATAAATATAAATATAACATTCGTCCCAGACATGATATAAGCAACATCACAGAATATCAACAAGTAACACAAAATGGTGAATAATCTTTGAGCCTCGGTTTCATTTGAGCCGTAAATGAGACCCGACGTTCCCGGTCGTGTGGATGGCCCTTGTAATAAAAACTTGGACTCCTACGAGCGCGGCAAGTTACCCGCCAATCCCAGATGTGAGGCAACCCTAATCAACAAAGTAAATGGGTCATCCAACACTTCATAGAATCGGGTAACTTGAGCGCCCCTCCGTGGGTCATCTTATACCCTTACGAGTGCGGCGAATAGCCCGCCAATTCTAGAGTGAAGCCCCTTCCGTCTCAACGCCATGAGATGCGGGCTTGTTGCCCTCTAGAACCCGGCTATTCGAGCACTCCACCGTGGGGTAATCTTAGTACAGAAAAGAAAAATATAATACAGTGGCGACATCGGCCTCAATCCGGCCGTGCCTTAATAAAAGAATATACAATCTGGTAGAGATGTCTGTCCACATGTTGGACGCTCGCCCCACAATAATGAATATAAAAATGAATCTGAACTGTACTCCTACCATTGCACCATAGGCTATCCACCACGACAATCCAACCACAATATCAGCACAATCACAGAATATCAACATGAATGTCATGTTCGCAAACCCGTTTAATAGAATATATAACAGTTAGACGGGTTATACTGCTCAATGGCATTCACGGTCGCAGATAGTAATGTATGCACTGAAATTTATAAACGGTGTTAAAATGGCGACTTCGAAATACTCCGTATTGCCCCAAACCAAAAATGACAGAATATGTAATCTGGGCACAATCAAACAATACCTAAAAACCAATATTCAAGAGTCCAGAACACCACCAAAATTTTAAGACCCAAATCCCATGTAGGACTGGCCAGGCCGGTAAAATGAGGAATCTCGCCGGTCAAAACTTGGTGTTTGGGGCTCGTTTTTTAATGGTGTTCTAGTTATCACATGAGTAGCCTTTTACAATTGTTTTAAATTTTTTTTGAAGACTTTAAAAATTCGACAGAATTTGAATATTGTTTCGATTGTTTTGGAGTTGTTTCGGTTTCGTAATTTTAAATATCGTTTAAGCTGCTAGTTAAGGGTTTATGGGCTGGCTCTGATACCATGTTGAGTTACGATAGCGCCCTGATCATCTACCGTGGCCGATGCAGAACAAAAATGACGTTTAAAAAACTTGGCGTTAACGAACCCGTCTAGAATCGAACCATAAACCTACACTAGCAAACTATAAGAGCTAAACTATAAGGTTAGAAATGGTTATACCGAATGAACAGTGTCCTTCGGTCTTCTACCGTCTTTCTTAGCTCCTTGAGGCGTTCTCGACTGAATTTGGCCGTCGGTCTTCCTCCGTCGAAGATGATCCACCCGAGGGATGTAGTTCATGGCTCTAGTTCCACACTAATGATCAAGTGAAGCAACTAGGGACTCTAGGTTGCTAATTTAGAGTGTTTAGGATATAATGAAGTGTTCAAAGTGTTTATCTATCTCATCTCCTTTCTTGATTCTCAACTCATGAGATTGTATAGAGGAGGTTGAGGATGAAGGTGGAGGAGCTCAAGAAAACTGTTGAGGAGAGTGAAGCTCAAGGTGAGGTGAAGAAAAAACCAACCATACATTTTTCTCATCCAACATCATGTGTGAAAATAACATGAAGCATGGTTTTGACAAACTCATTTTTCCAATATAAAATGCAACCCATGCTAGAATAGTTTGCACAAATGAATTAACAATTCATTTGTGCAACACTATACAAGCATGGTTCTCACCATACTCCCCTTTCTCATTTTCCACCTCATTTCCCATTAAAATAAATGGGTAAAAATCTAAATAAGATGTTCACCTTCTAAAATGTTATCTGTACAAATACGGATTACACTCTACTGTATATACATACGTGTATTCGTACCGAAATACAAATACCCGAAGAGATAGAATAACACAAAGAACATAATACTAGAATATACATATTGAAATACATATACGTAAATTATTAAATCAATACCTGATTTAATAATCCGGCTCAAATCCGAGTCGGCTAGTATTATCAACCATCCGATCGAAAGTCCGGGTACATAGTACAATCAATCGATCGGAATCCTGCACTTATCCAATACGGCTACTACATCATTTCTCTAGAATCAGGAAAACTCTCTGTGTGGGACTTTAAAGGTTCTTCAATACGCTGGCAGTGAGTTTAACCACAATCACGTCAGCAGCACTAGCTGTACGTAATGGCTACCCAGGTATTGAGCGAAAAGAAGACCGATGAGCAAACTCATCCGAACCCCTACTGAGCCTGTCCGTGACAATCTCCGTACAGTCCGGTCTGTTGTCTAATTGTTAGTTGTATGTATGCCCTAGAGGCCATTATTGTACATATGATGTATATTATATTGGATGCTTGGACATATATAGAGATGACTTTCTTGCTCGACATGATAGTATGCTATCTAGTTGCTTTTTATCTTAACATGTATACTTGTCTCTTGATACTGTCTTATGGTTACATGTTGGTAAAGCCCTTAGGATGTGTACTTGACTACCGGGACTATGATGCAGATCATACTAGTGGGGCCATGATAGTCCATAAGTTCATCCTTCAATGTTCATAGTCGTAGATGTATTGAGACAGGGCATCGATATACCAGAGTAGACTAGCGTATACGTTTCTTGACCCATGAGATGGACGATCCCATATCCATTGGTGTTTGACATTAGAGATGGTATACGGGTGCTCAGTGGAGACTGGATACACTGGACGGACTCGCCGAGAACTTCCAGATGGTATTATACCTCACGTCAGATGGCAGTTCTCTGGTGACACTAGTACATGTTAGTCTGTAGACCCGAGATCGTCATAGAGTCTTGTGTGATTCCCACTGTGCTTTGATTTCCATCTTACCACGTCCAAGAGGACATGCAAAACGATGGTTTTTGGGTACAGTCCCGAGTCACTGGAGGCAATGAGCGATAGGAGGGGTTTCGTCTCTCCCGGTATTGAGAGTTGATATTGCGCTGTGCTCGATTGGCCATAACAGGGAAGTCCCTGGCCAGGGCTGATTTAGAGATTTACTGGTAAGTGTTATCAGTAGTTTCTCGACTTGTTTTGAGCCTCACATCGGCATGACTTATCGGTTATTGGGGTCTGACGTTTACCACCCCTAAACTAGATATGCGACATATCAGACGAAGAGACCGGACTGTACGGTAGTATTACTATCAGGTTTTTGCAGGAATTTGAGCGGGCATGCTTGCTGATCTTCTGATCGTTTAATACCCGGGTAGCCGTTACGTCTAGCTAGTACCGCCGACGGCTTGTGGGTGCTTGATGTGATCATCACCTGCTGCCGGCGTATTGACGAGTTTTAGAGTCTCACAAAGGAGTTTCCTAGCCCAGGCGAAAAGATATGGTGTGCATATGAGATATGCACGGGGACCCGATTAAATGCGCGTATGTGATGCCGTATATTAATCCGGCGGTTTACTATTGGTCGGGTCATATGTGATATGACCGGTTTGTTAAATCAAGTGTTGATTTAACATTGAACATTAGCTTTTTCACTTAAACCCTTTTGTCTTTTGTTGTATGCATGCATGTATGCATAAGTATATGTTGATGCACATATTGATGTGCATGCACACATACATGCATACACTTGTGTATCATGATAGATGATACAAAGATGGTGGCAATATAAGACCCACATGTTAGTAAATATATACATATTTATTTTTGAGATTAATGGAAATAGAAAATGATTCATGGTTGATTATTTTATTCCTCCACTAACCCTTGCATTAACCATGAGTTATCATTCTATGGCTATTAGTGCTCAAAAGATAAATATCTAGATATTTATTAACTAAGGTTGAGAATGAGAGTGGAAATTATATATAATTTATATTCTCATTTTTATCTTTATCTTTTTTCATTATCTTTAGCTTTCAAGTTGCCATCATCTTCTTCTTCCTCTCTCTTGCTCTCTAGGTTTTGAGAGTGAGTGAGAAAGTGATCAAGTTAGGGTTTTGACGTGAGAAAACAAACCACACCATCATTCTATTCTAGTCTAGCCAATTAGTTTAGAGTGTTAGCTTCAACTTCATCTCTTGATCAAGTGGAGCTAGGTGCTCGGACAAAGAGGACTCCGGATGGATCATCATGGACTTGGAGGATCACAAGCAAGCCTGTTCCAACTCTCAAGTAGCCAAGGAGTCTAACAAAGGGAGCTACAAAGGTTGTATTCTCTTTACCTAGTGCTATACTACTTGTAGTATGAGTTAATTTTTATTGTTACCCTAGCTTTTCTAGTTTGATTCCTAGGTTAGAATCTTTAGCACCCTCTAAATTTTTAATTATGGCATGCGTGATGCTACGAAACCCTTGTAGTGGTGCTCAGGAATCCCTTCATGGTATCATAGCCTAATTAGAAACCTAGACGATGTTACGATAATGCGAAATCGAAAAACTCCGCAAAAATACGGTTTTAGAAACCCTAGAAAATGCTCTCAGGAATTTTTTTCAAAAGTGGTTTAAAAATTATTTCAGCAACTGCAGAGTGTAGTATGAGATACTATATGAACATAGGTGAAATACGGGGGGGGGGCTTGGATTTTGGCCGAGCCCTGGGCCAGTGCATCCGGCGACGCCGCCCCCCTATGCCCCTTTTCTCCCCGTATTTCACATGTGTTCTGGTGTGCAGAATCTGGGGTTTCTGGTATTGTTTGTGTAGTCCAGAATTGCATGTGATGTTAGTTTGGTAATGGACTCTTTGCGGAGTATTTCGTATTCGTATATTTTAGCATTTGTATTGGTAACCTAGACAATGTTTAATACTTCGATCGAACTTCAAACCCGTCAAGAACCCCACTGAAATTTTCAATAGTTGGAATTTTCTTAAGTAAATTATATTCAATAGCCGTGTAAGTAACTCTATGGACCCTCTAGAAGAACAAAAACCTTAACTCGATTCTATGCCTTTGGAACCGCGACTTGAACCGTAGGGTTTACCGTAGTTCCGCAGTGTCATAGGTGAGGCATTGGTTTGACCCTTCTACAGCTGGACCATAGCTACCGTGGCACGTTTTTGGGTACTTTAACTTCGCTTAAGTGTTGAGCTTATCGGGTGATGAGGGTGTTGGTTGATTCGATCGAAATATTTAACATTCTAGTATATTGTGATACAATAATTGGAATCTACATTTATATATTGCGTGTAAATCTAGCATTTCGGTCTCGGTAGTAATTGGAAATCTTGTTAAATTATCCGACTTACCTTGAAAAGTGTTTTCAGGGGATGAGACCTAAATGCGAGACTTACATTGTTAGGCATGAAATCTTGGATATGTGATATCCCGGGTTTATGATGTCTAAGGGCGATGGTGATTCTAATTGTTGTAGTTTTTCACTTTCTTTTCTGCGACCGTAAGCGTAGTATGTGGTGTATCGCCGGTTTCGTTGCTATACGTCAACGACAATTGGGGTACGCATACTAGCTTACGTTGATGACATCGTGATGTTATGGGTTGCTGTGATATGATGTATAGAATCGTCGTGATTGAATGGCCGGGGTTTTTATGTGAGATGAGAGTTTTTCTTTTCTTTCATATAAAATTCATTTGTATGTAATATTCTTTTATTGGGGCACTTCCGGGTTGAGAATGATGTCACCATTGATGCATATATTATTTACTTTTCCGCATTAGGATAGACCCAAGGAGGGAAGCACAAGTGACCGGGTTCTGGTGTCTAGTGGGAGACCATCTTGAGGCGTCGAGACCGGGTTTCCTAACTCCAGAATTGATAGGGTCACTTGCCGCTCTCGTAGGGGTTTAGGGGTGTGGGATTGGCTATTCATCACGACCGTGGAATCCGTATTTTCTATTGTTGGCTAAATACAAAATACGGACATCCTAGCATATCCTATATTTTCATATATGTGTTTTTGCTGCTTATATTCTGTGATGTGATCACTGTGGATTCTGAGACGAATGGATATACATTATATATGAGATATATAGTAGACATTGCTTATGTTTTGCACCCGCGCTAGTTCCGTCCCGGTATGCCGTTAGTTAAGTAACCTAGCGGTGTATAACGGGACACTGTGGCGAATGCGGATGGCATAAGCGTACGTTGTATTTTCGTTTCTTCTGTGATGCTTAGGAAGCTTAAATGATAAGACTTCATTAATATGATTAATGAAAGTAAAAGAAATCTAAAAGATGTTGTAGAATCAAATTTTCAAAAAGGGTAGCTACAGTTATTGCTTTGCATAGTGATATATGTGATATATCCCGCACCTTATTCGATAAGGAAAGAGCCGAGATCCTTTCACCGGGAGTGACCTCTTTAGCAATAACTGGCAGATGCTACAATACTTGGTTTGTCTTTTGATTGCTTTTAGAGTTTCTTGCTTTGCATAGTGATATATGTGATATATCCCGCACCTTATTCGATGAGGAAATAGTTGAGATCCCATCACCGGGAATGACCTCTTTAGCAAAACTAGTAAAAACCTCAAAAACACTCCTTTTCAAAATCACTCGATTCTACAACGATATCAAGTTCATTACGCAAAAGGTTTTCTGAAAAACCTGTCGTAGCCCTCCGTCATTTCAGATAAGTCCTACTTAGTATTCGTGCTATGTTTGTTGACCTCCGTCAAGGCGTAGCGTGCGGTAGCTGATTAGTATTTATCTGCTTATGCATATGATGCAGATTGGATTAGGGTAGTCGGACGATCTTGTTGATCTCCGTCAAGGGTCGTGCGGGTGGGTTTAATTCAATCAAGAAATGACGGGTTGGACTTGACTAGAAGCCTATAATTTGTTGACCTCCGTCAAGGTCATAGGACGCTAGGGGCAAAATATTATCGGGAATTTCAAGTGTTGAAATTTGCAATAAGATTGCATACCTTCTATGAGATAGTTGGATCCCGATACCCACTGCGGGTAAGAGTTACTCCTGGGAGAGTTTTACACAGGGCAATTAGCCGATCAAGTAGGTGTCTAGAAAGGTGTCAACGGGGTTATGCCTCTGGGAAAACGAGGTTTATCTTAATTAGGTCCGTGCGAAAGCACGGGGAACCTTCCTCAAAGTACCGGTACTGACCGGGCTGAAAGATTGGCGATATTGTAGGGTGTAATTAATCCCGTCTAGTCTTTCCTTTTAGGATTTGAAGAAAAATTTGATAAAAACAGTAGGAGCCATCCTGATTAGATAAAATAATAACCAATATGATCTTGCAAGAGCATACGCTAAAGTGTTTTCTTCTCTCTCTCTAGATAGCGACCATGTCACGTCTTAATCAAGATAATAATATGGATGTATTGACCGAACCCGTATGTTATACTGTGCTGGGGAACGTTGGTTCCGTTCTTTTTTATAACTGTTATAAGACTGAATAGGGAATAGGGACATATCCGGATTCCCACGCTGCCCAAACGAAGAATAAGCATGATGATGCATCTTCTTCCGGTGTGTTAGTTATTGAGAACTGTTTCTCAGTTCACTCTACGTCCTGAGTATTAGATACCGGATCAGGATCCCACATATGTAATATGTTACATAGGCTAAGCAAAGGTAGAGAACTGGGAATGAGTGATCATTCCGTAAGAGTAGGAAATGGGGCAAATGTTGCAGGCAAAGCAGTTGGCGAATATCACCTTGTGTTACCAAGTGGCAACACATTGATTCTGAACGAATGTTATTACATTCCGACCCTGATATGCAATCTTATATCAGTTTCTTTATTAAGTAAAGAAGGATATAATTTTGTAGTACAGGATACTGTTATGAACATCTTCCTGAATCAAAAGTTGATTGGATCAGGCTCGTTAAATAATGACATATACGTTCTAGATCAAACTACAGTCCTTAATGTACAAAACACACACAAGAGGAAGAGTTCAGAAATGAATGAATCCTTCTTGTGGCATTGTAGATTAGGTCATATCAATGTGACGCGGCTAGCTAAGTTGCATAAGGATGGATATTTGAATCCGTTCGAATTTTCATCTTATGACACTTGCCAGTCATGTCTCAAAGGCAAGATGACCAAAACTCCGTTTACAGGACACAGAGAAAGAGTTACGGAACTCTTGGGACTGATACATAGTGATGTATGTGGTCCTATATCTACACATGCCAGGAATGGTTCCTCGTACTTCATTACTTTCACTGACGATCTCTCAAGATTCGGACATGTGTTCCTGATGATACACAAGTCTGAAACTTTTGAGAAATTCAAGAAATATAAATCCGAAGTCGAGAACCAAACGGGTAAAAGTATTAAAATCCTACGATTTGATCGAGGAGGTGAATACTTGAGCACGGAGTTTTTGGACTATCTAAAAGAGAATGGGATTCTCTCCTAGCTTACTCCTCCGTATACACCACAACACAACGGTGTATCAGAACGGAGGAATCACACCCTATTAGATATGGTGCGCTCTATGATGAGCACTGCTGAGTTACCTATTTCCTTTTGGGGGTATGCACTTGAGACAGCAGCATATCTATTGAATCGAGTTCCAACCAAATCCGTGCCTACCACTCCATATGAGATATGCGAGGGGAAGAGACCGTATCTTAATTTTGTTAAGATATGGGGTTGCCCAGCCTATGTTAAAAAGCAAAATCCGGACAAGCTCGAGGCAAGATCTGTTCTGTGCAAGTTTGTAGGATATCCCAAGCATTCGCGTGGACATATCTTCTACCATCCTGAGGAACAAAAGGTGTTTGTTGCTCAACATGTCACCTTTTTAGAAAATGAATTTCTTGCAAAGGAAATTAGTGGCAAGGAGGTAGAACTGGAAGAGGTTCCAGCAGTACAAACTACAACAGATGATTTGGTAGAACCAGAGGATTCGATAGCTCCCAACGAACTTCAGCCTCTCCGCCGATCTAGTAGGGTTCCTTATCCACTTGAGAGATACTACGGTTTTCTCGTTGATGGTGGAAGCGAGGATTGCATCATGGAGGATGATGACCCAACTAGTTTCGAGCAGGCCATCACGAGTGGGGACTCTGTGAAGTGGCTGGATGCAATGCGATCCGAGATGGAATCCATTTACACCAACAAAGTATGGAATTTGGAAGATGCTCCTGAAGGGGTAAAACCCATTGGGAGCAAGTGAATCTTCAAGAAAAAACTTGGTGTAGATGGAAAAGTAGAGACTTTCAAAGTTAGACTTGTTGTAAAGGGTTTTCATCAACGACCAGGTGTGGATTATGACGAAACCTTTTCTCCAGTGGCTATGCTTAAATCCATCCGGATCATGCTTGCCATCGCTGCATATCATGATTACGAAATCTGGCAAATGAATGTTAAGACCGCCTTTCTAAATGGTGATTTAGAAGAGAGCGTGTACATGACTCAGCCATAGGGCTTCGTAGCTAGTGGGAGCAGCGGGAAGGTGTGCAAGCTGCTTAAATACATTTATGGATTAAAGCAAGCATCGCGGAGTTGAAACATCTGCTTTGATGTCGTTATCAAAGAGTTTGATTTCGTCAAAAACGTAGATGAACCTTGTATATACAAGAATGTGGCAGAGAGTAAGGCTGTCTTCCTCGTATTGTACGTGGATGACATACTCTTAATAGGAAATGACATTCCTATACTGCAATCGGTCAAGTTCTTCTTATCACAAAGATTCTCAATGAAAGATCTAAGGGATGCGTCTTACATCTTGGGAATTAAGATCTATAGAGATAGATCTAAATGGATATTGGGATTGTCTCAATTCAGGTACATTGACACCATACTAAAATGGTTTAGCATGGAAGAATCCAAGCGTGGGTTTTTACCCACGATCTCAGGACTCACTCTCTCCAAAGAGATGTCTCTCAATACTGATTTGGAGAGAGCTCGCATGCAAGGGATACCCTATGCTTCGGCAGTAGGCTCTATCATGTACGCGATGCTATGTACCAGATCCGATGTAGCACACTCACTAAGTGTAGTGAGTAGGTATCAAGCAGATCCCGGAGAGAGTCGCTGGACTGCTGTGAAGAGCATTCTCAAGTACTTGCGAAGCACTAAAGAGATGCTCTTGGTGTATGGTAATGGAGAACTCCAAGTGGAGTTCTTTACCGATTCGAGCTTCCAGAGTGATAAGGACGACTCTAAATCGCACTCGGGATTTGTCTTTACCCTCAATGGAAGGGCGGTATGCTGGAAGAGTTCCATGCAGGAAACCGTGGCAGACTCGACGATGGAGGCTGAATACATCGCTGCCAACGATACTGCCAAAGAGGCTGTCTGGATCAAGAAGTTCATAACTGAACTTAGAGTGGTTCCATCCATTGAGTATCCAATACCTTTGTATTGTGATAACAATGGAGTGGTGGCTTTGGCTAAGGAACCAAGGTCCCATCAGCGATCTAGGCATATTCTGAGGCGGTATCACCTGATCCGGGAGGTAGTTGATCGCCGGGAGATCGAGGTCAGGAGAGTTGACACGAAGAACAACACAGCGGATCTACTCACGAAGGCCATTCCCCATATACAGTTCGAGAGACTCTTCGGGATGCTCGGTATGCGATACTACAGCAGCTGGCCCTAGTGCAAGTGGGAGATTGTTAGTTGTATGTATGCCCTAGAAGCCATTATTGTACAAATGATGTATATTATATTGGATGCTTGGACATATATAGAGAGGACTTTCTTGCTCGACATGATAGTATGCTATCTGGTTGCTCTTTATCTTAATATGTATACTTGTCTCTTGATACTGTCTTATAGTTACATTTTGGTAAAGCCTTTAGGATGTGTACTTGACTACCAGGACTATGATGCAGATCATACTAGTGGGGCCATGGTAGTCTATAAGTTCATCTTTCAATATTCCTAGTCGTGGTTGTATCGAGACAGGACATCGATATACCAGAGTAGACTAGCGTATACGCTTCTCGACCCATGAGATGGACGATAGATGATCCCATATCCATTGGTGTTTGACATCAGAGATGGTATACGTGTGCTCAGTGGAGATTGGGTACACTGGACGGACTCGCCGAGAACTCCCAGATGGTATTATACCTCACGTCAGATGGCAGTTCTCTGGTGACACTAGTACAGATTAGTCTGTAGACCCGAGATCGCCATAGAGTCTTGTGTGATTCCCACTGTACTTTGATTTCCACCTTATCATGTCTAAGAGGGCATGCAAAACGGTGGTTTTTGGGTACAGTCCCGAGTCACATGGAGGCAATGAGCGATAGGAGGGGTTTCGTCTCTCCCGGTATTGGGAGTTGATGTTGCGCTGTGTTCGATTGGCCATAACAAGGAAGTCCCTGGCCAGGGATGATTTAGAGATTTACTGGTAGGTGTTATCAGTAGTTTCTCGACCCGTTATGAGCCTCACATCGGCATGACTTATCGGTTATTGGGGTCTGACGTTTACCACCCCTAAACTAGATATGCGACATATCAGACGAAGAGACCAGACTGTACGGTAGTGTTACTATCAGGCTTTTGCAGGAGTTTGAGCGGGCATGCTTGCTGATCTTCTGATCGTTCAATACCCGGGTAGCCGTTACGTCCAGCTAGTACCGCTGACGGCTTGTGGGTGCTTGATGTGATCATCACCTACTGCCGGCGTATTGACGAGTCTTAGAGTCCCACAAAGGAGTTTCCTAGCTCAGGCGAAAAGATGTGGTGTGCATATGAGATATGCGCGGGGACCTGATTAAATGCGCGTATGTGATACCGTATATTAATCGGGCGGTTTACTATTGGTCGAGTCATATGTGATATGACCGGTTTGTTAAATCAAGTGTTGATTTAACATTGACCATTAGCTTTTTCACTTAAACCCTTTTGTCTTTTGTTGTATGCATGCATGTATGCATAAGTATATGTTGATGCACATATTGATGTGCATGCACACATACATGCATACACTTGTGTATCATGATAGATGATACAAAGATGGTGGCAATATAAGACCCACATGTTAGTAAATATATACATATTTATTTTTGAGATTAATGGAAATAGAAAATGATTCATGGTTGATTATTTTATTCCTCCACTAACCTTTGCATTAATCATGAGTTATCATTCTATGGCTATTAGTGCTCAAAAGATAAATATCTAGATATTTATTAACTAAGGTTGAGAATGAGAGTGGAAATTATATATAATTTATATTCTCATTTTTATCTTTATCTTTTTTCATTATCTTGAGCTTTCAAGTTGCCATCATCTTCTTCTTCCTCTCTCTTGCTCTCTAGGTTTTGATAGTGAGTGAGAAAGTGATCAAGTTAGGGTTTTGACGTGAGAAAACAAACCGCATCATCATTCTACTCTAGTCTAGCCAATTAGTTTAGAGTGTTAGCTTCAACTTCATCTCTTGATCAAGTGGAGCTAGGAGCTTGGATAAAGAGGACTCCGGGTGGATCATCATGGACTTGGAGGATCACAAGCAAGCCCGTTCCAACTCTCAAGTAGCCAAGGAGTCTAACAAAGGGAGCTACAAAGGTTGTATTCTCTTTACCTAGTGCTATACTACTTGTAGTATGAGTTAATTTTTATTGTTACCCTAGCTTTTCTAGTTTGATTCCTAGGTTAGATTCTTTAGCACACTCTAAATTTTTAATTATGGCATGTGTGATGCTACGAAACCCTTGTAGTGGTGCTCAGGAATCCCTTCACTAAGAGTACCGCATATCGAGTCTAGGAGGTGGATAAAGTCAGCCCCCTAACAATGCGATATTTCGTGTCGGTATGAAGCGCATTACCAACTGAGAAACTACTGATTCAAATCAGTAATTCTCTTCTACCTTAGCTAAGAATTTTTGGTGATGGACACCCGTGCACCACATGACATCAACCCCCAATACTGGGAGAGTCGAATCCCCGACGATCCGCTCACTGCCTCCATATGGCTCGGAACTGTATCCAACTAAAACCTGTTTGCACGACTCCTTTGAGCCGTAGTAGGGTAGTAATCAAAGCACAGTGAGAACTCACACGGGACAAATGACAATCTCAGGTCGACAGACTAACCTGTACTCATGTCATTTTGGAGCTATCTGACAATAGATATAATACCATCTAGTATGTTCCCGGCGAGTCCGTCCGGTATACTTATAACCCAATGAACACATGTATACTATCTTAAGTGACTAACTGACACCAATGGCTTGTGAGACCGACCACCACCCCTCGTCGGGGTTTCGATAAGTACATACTAGTCTACTCCGGAGTATCGATGCCCAGTTTCGATACTTTCTCGACTAGGGGCATTTAAGGATGTGCTTATAGACCATCCAGCTCCCACGTATATGATCGCCATCATAATGCTGGTAATCAAGCAAGAATCTTATGGGCTCTATCAACATGTAATAGTGATCTGTAATACCACATAATGCATGTACATGATGATAAAGACAAACCAGATAATATACTATCATTTTGAGTAAGATTGTTCTGCCCGTATAGGTCCTCTCTCAATTATCACAGTCGCGTATCTGCAATTACAATAATTGACTTGAGGGTACTATAGCCAACAAGGTGGAGTTATTATTTTGATGGAGTAGTTTGTGGAATACAAGGCAAGATGGAGATTTGTTGTGATGCCTCACATTCGATCCCTAAGGATTTCCCTATGATCCGGAGTTTTCGCGAAGCTGTAGAGATTTGAAGTTATCTACAGGTCTGACGTCTGGAGCTGAAGTTCCAGACGTCTGCTTAGGCTCTGTATGCGCAAGCATATTTGGACAGATATCTGACCCTATGGAGGCCAGACGTCTGTTAGGGCTCTGTTCTTTTGAAGACGTGAAGGCCAGACGTCTGAACATCCTTATTTAGATGTATGGTTATGCTCTGGAGTTTCGAAGATATTTGGGACGTCTACCCCGTAGTAGGCCGGCTGTGATTTCCTTAGGAAATTTATTATTTGGGTAAATCTTTTGTATGCTATATATGATAGCTTGTTTTAACCCTAGATCTGATAGATTTTGATAATTTAGAGAGAATCTATTGTATTGTGAGAGAGCTAGGGTTGTGAGAGGAATTCGTATTACTCCGTCGATTTGTGCTCCTCCGAATTTGATTATTAATAAACCTTCGCCTTCGCCTAATTAGTAAGTTCTCATATTCTCTGTCTTGCATGTGGTTTTGATTACTTCTCTATATCGTTTGTTTTGTCTTCGTGATCGTCTTGCCGCAACAACTTGTTATATATTCTAGCACTTGTATGTCTGATGACATCAAAATTCGGCAATCTAGGTGATAATGGTTCGGGGATGGCAACTATCTACAACCAACAGCTTGGTTGGCCTGGAAGTTCAAGCAGACCGGTGCCGATGTACCAGGCACCCGAGCAAGAAAGCCAGCAATCGCATTATCCAGGTGTTATTCTCCATGATACATGTCCCCTAAGTAGAATTGGCCGAAATGAATATTCTTCACGATATATTGCATTATTTTTTTGGAAAGCAAACAACATTTTATTACAACCAAAATGGTTTTTTTCAGAAAATTCTATTTCATTTTTCTAGCATGTATGGCTTGTGAATGTTTTTTACTTGCAAATTTAAAATCTATTTGTTTTCAGAAGCTTTGTTTTAAGTTTTTATGTCACGCTGCAGTATGCATTTCTTAGAGTTAAAAAGTATGTTTAAAATTATATTTGCAACGTTACTATAGGGAAACTTATTATAGTAAACATCAAAAGACACAAATGAAGCGAGACACTGGAGACGGAATAAGCATCTGTTTCGTGTAATCCTAACGCGAGGAGCGGATCCTGTATTTGTGCTTTAGCAAACCTCTACTCTAGCCATCTAAAATCCTGATCGAAATCACAACCTGCATTTATCTAGCTATGTGCAAGCTTTAGATGATAGAATATGTGCATTTTTAGCATCCTCTTCTCAATTTTTACCATATTCTTTCTATTTGTATTTAGAACTCCAATCATTTATATATTAATAGTCTATTTAAAAAATTTGTATCTGGTCTCCATTATATAAATTTTACCAGAGTAGTGTAACAAAAATTCCTGCAAATCTGATTGATAAAGTCAATTTTGTTAAGGACTTTCCATATAGTATATCAAATTGAAATCGCATCTTTTCTTGGTCCTACCTAGACAACATGGATGTTTTTTTTTAATGATGTTACATCAATACAAAGCTTCATGATTGTGTATTTTCCTCTTTCTTGAGTGATAATTAACGTCTCTCTTAAATTATTTAGGGCTCATGTGGCTACTAATTTGTTTTCTTTTTCCTGCAGTGTCACCGAACTTAGCCGAAGTGTACGATCTCATTGCTCTTATGATTGATCCAGATATCACAAATTCTTTTGTGATTTATATGCAAAAGTTGAAGGAGATGGATCCCATTACTGCTAAAACTGTATGTTTATATTCCACAAACCTGTTTTTATATTCCATATCAACTTTAGAGATTCGTTTGATTGAAACTATGAAGTCTTCTGCAATCAATCTTTAACAGAAAGAAGGAAATATATAAACATTACTCACCTTTTTAATAATCATTATTGTTCTATGTGGTATTCACATCAATTTAAAGAAATGATTATAAATCTTTAATTCCATGATGTTTTTACTAGCAAGCATTTTATAATCACCATGTGCATGTTGAGTTTGCTGTCAGAAGATGCAGATGTAAATTCTAGGCTTAATTCCAAAAAAACACCAAATACTTCGGCCTAATTACGTGAAACTACCAAATTCTTGTTAAATACACAAAATACCACCACAAAACTTTCAAAAGCTACATGAAACTACCACAAAATATTCAAAAACTACCATAAACAAGATGCCACGTCAGTAATAATTGCAAAAAACTACCACTTAAAACTTTCAACGCATGGTAATTTCGTGTAATTCTGAGAGAATTTGGTAGTATCTCGTAACCGAGGCAAAGAATTTGGTTTTTTTTCCTGTTGGAATTAAGCCTATATTCCATGTATTGAATATTGTAATGGTTGAAATGCATGTTGTAATATATCTATGAGCGAGCAGTTACACTATTTGTATCTTGAGAATTTTCATTTTAAAATATGATTTCCTTGATAGTATATAATCTTCACCATCACCTTTTGGGCATTTTAACCCCATCAAAATAGGGTCAGTTATGGAACATGGATAAAATTAGGAAGTCTGCAAAAGAAATGGCCTAGATTTATTTTATTTTAATTTAATAGTAGGCCATTATCTGATTCTATAGTGGCACTCGGAAAATGCCAAGTTTTATTAATCGTGATATCTGTATCCTATTGCTCAAGTATAATGCATTTTAATTATGTAAATGGGAACTACTTTCAACCTCATACGACCTTTGCTTTTTGCAGGCTTTGATATTGGTGAAAAATCTAACTATCAATTTGTCTGGTTCTGACCTCGAGCCAGTTGTGAGTGCTTTTTTTTAATATTATTAATATTACGATGTTGTGAATTATTTTTTCCTTGTTAATTTGTATTGGTGATGCAAATATGAGTTTGACATTGTACTTCGTTGAACGTACTACATAACTTTGGCATTGCCTCTCCCACATGCATTTTGATCATATTCTGAGGATCTAATGAATTGACGTGTATGTAAGTGACTTTCATCATTTGCTGCAAGTTCCATGCACCCATATATACCACAAACTTTTTCATCGTTTTCTTCATAAATATGATGAACTTTTAAATTTCATTAAAATATCATGAATGTCCAAGCTTGTTGCAGTAAAAAAAAACCTTATATTCATTATCTTTACAAATTTATCAGCACAATCCCCATGTAGATAACCAATATATTCACATTTAACCCTTGTCGATTCTATCAAATAACGCCAATCCACTGCCTCGCGTTATAATAAAGGTTAATTGCACCCCCAAAGAAAACACCATATGCTTTACCTCATATAGCAAATATATACACACTTCAAGAAATTTATTAACACAAATAACCCTCATAGTTTTCAAAGGCGTGGCGCCGTTTGATAACTTGTCTCAAAGCAAGTTATATTTAATAAATTATCTAATTTTACTTGAAAACTCTTTTAAAAGTGTTGTTTAGAGTAGAATTTGAGTTTTTTAAAGCGTTTTCCGTTGATGAGTCATGGGGGTGTTTGCAGTGGCGGAATTTGGTTGGGGTTGGGGACTAGTGGGGCCCGGGCCTTGGCAAGCCTATGTTAAATGCTACATATACTACCCATTGGTTTGTTGTATGCTTACTGTGTGTGTGTGTCCATAACAATTTTAAACTTAACCTTGTGGTAAAGACATAGGCTTTTGACCCTAAAGCCCTTGGTTCAAGCCCCCACAGCTTCAATTTTTTTTAATAAATATTAGAGTCCATATTTAGATCTTTTCAATTCATTTTGTAAGAGTATAAAAGATTAAGTGCATTAACGTATTGCGGCTTTAAAAAAAATATTAAGTAGTATTTTTAATATATTTGTATATTTCAGAAAAAGGGATATAAGGTGGTGGTGGTCCTTTTTTTTAAAAAAAGGGCCCCCACCTTTAAAACATACATACCCCCGTGATGATGCTCACAAGTAGTATCTCTCCAAATTACGACACGTGGCGGATGACGTGTCCCTAAATCTACGGGAGTGGAATAAATGAGTTGCAGTAGGGACATTCCTCGGGATCCCCTTCTCGAGGAACCTATCCGACCTTTCGGGAGATCTCCCTGAATACATTCCACCTTCATCTAGGAAACTACTAACAGCTCGTCTCCGAGCTTCCTCAGTCTCCTTGCTCGTCTCCGAGCCGTCTGACATGCTGAGCTTCCTCGGCCACCCGGCTCGTCTCCGAGCTCCTGACATGCCGAGCTTCCTCGGCCACCTGGCTCGTCTCCGAGCTCCTGACATGCCGAGCTTTCTCAGTTTCCCCCCGATCAATCAAGAGCGTGGATAACGCTCCGCGTATATCGCCATGACGAGATATTCGCCTCCCCACGATCCGCGTCCCACGCTAGCGCATCACCGCATTAATGGACACATCCTCCATTAATAGCCATATCCCGCCATTCAAGACGAGGATAACGCTGGGGCGTAACCGACGGCGAAGATCTCGCGCCTGCTCGCTCCACGCGACCCCTATATGAACCCCTCTCTCAGGAACTCATTTCCAAAACGCCGCTACTCTGCATTTATACCTCGGCACTAACTTGATCGTCGGAGGGTCCTACGGTGGTCACCCATCCCGGGACTTCTTTGCAGGTAGCTCGGCGTCAAGTACCAACCCATTGAGATCCACGCTTAACAACTTCCAAAACAAATCTCAGCCGTCAGAGACTGCCTTCACAGGATCGACGGCGATCCTGTGAAGGCAGTCTCTGACGGCTGAGATTTGTTTTGGAAGTTGTTAAGCGTGGATCTCAATGGGTTGGTACTTGACGCCGAGCTACCTGCAAAGATGTCCCGGGGTGGGTGACCACCGTAGGACCCTCCGACGATCAAGTTCGTGTCGAGGTATAAGTGCAGAGTAGCGGCGTATTGGAAATGAGTTCCATTTACCCGAGTCGTCTGAGAGAAGGGTTCATATAGGGGTCGCGTGGAGCGAGCAGGCGCGAGATCTTCGCTGTCGGTTACGCCCTAGCGTTATCCTCGTCTTGAATGGCGGGATGCGCCCATTTATGGAGGGATGCGCTAGCGTGGGACGCGGATCGTGGGGAGGCGAATATCTCGTACTGGCGATATACGCGGAGCTGTTGCGGGGCGCATGGGATCCGCGCTCTTGATTGATCGGGGGGAAACCGAGGAAGCTCGGCATGTCAGGAGCTCGGAGACAAGCCGGGTGGCCGAGGAAGCTCGGCATGTCAGGAGCTCGGAGATGAGCCGGGGTGGCTCAGCATGTCAGACGGCTCGGAGACGAGCAAGGAGTCTGAGAAAGCTTGGAGACGAGCAGTTGGTAGTTTCCTAGGTGAAAGTGGGATGTATTCAGGAAGGTCTCCCGAAAAGTTGGATACGTTCCTCGAGAAGGGGATCCTGAGGAATGTCCCTGATGCAACTCATTTATTTAGCCTTCGGGACACGTCATCCGCCACGTGTCATAATCTAGAGAGATACCACTTGTGAGCATCATCACCCCGTGTATTTCACCGATCATCTTGTTCTATATATCATGAAATCCCTATGTACAAAAAAAATCAGGAGATTTAAAGACCTCTAATGCGTCCATCAAGTGATCGCATTTTTCTTTTTTATCGATAAGCCGTTAATTTTTCTATCCGCGCTTGATGAACGCGTTACGGGTCTTTAAACCACAAGGTTTTTTTGTACATAAGGGTTTTATTATAACCATATCATGATGGACGGTCTGGATCGGTGTAAATCATGGTATCTCATATCCTTTGTCCTATAATGTATTTTAATTGGTCCCTTCAAAAGAAATTTTTGGTTCCGGGTGATTGTGTTTGTCAAAAACCACTTTACACAAAGTTTAAGTTGTTGGTTTGTGGGATAACTATGTATATCAAGCTAACACATTTCTTATAGTTATAATAAATCTCTTGAGGGGTATAAGTGATAATAGGCAGAAGCAGGCAAATAAATCTCTTCAGGGGTTGTAAGTGCTATATGGTGGGAAAATGGCATGTGTTTCGTGCAATTTACCCTTATAAGAACAGATGTATCGGACCTGAATCTGAATTTTTTTGCATGCCTGCTCTCTCAAAATATAGTTATTTACTCGAGAAAAAGACGTATCTTTAACATTTGAATTTACATGCATTTCCTAATACCCTTCTTTCTTTCTCTTCTTTTCTATGCATCCAGAGTCGGTTGATGTTGACTTGCGATGCGAACAAAAGAGCAAGCGTGGATGCTGCAGCTGCTTCGACTTCAAACAATATCTATAACTTGCCCTTTCAGTGCGCTGGCTTCTTGCCAATGCTTGAATAATATAAAGTAGAGATGTGTTGCTAATAACTGGGGCTTCAAATGTGATGCAATAAGTTTAGGAGTCGAGAAATAAATTAATTGTAATAATAATGACCCCATGAAAACTCTATAGATATGATATGTTAAAAACTCCATGATTGGAGCTTGGGAGTGTGTGATCGTGTGATGTTATGAGTTTGAGGATGTAATAATTTGAATCGTGAAACTGTTTGATTTGGAGATTTATGGAAATTTAATTTATTTGAAAATATATATTCTGTGTTCATCTGATTATTATTTTAACCGGAAAAGTTCATGCTTGTAACTATTGATCCACCCTTTGGTTGTCGCCTGCAGCTACATTTTTTTGTCTTAATACAACCCATATTGTCTGGCTATTACTTAGAGTTGAGTAACTCCCTTTATAAAGTCGCGATAACTTGAGTAATCTAAAATTATTTATATATGTCTACATTTTCTAGTTCAAGCTACGTCAAAGACTTGTTTGAGTGTTGGTGTTAAGAAAAACGATACTTCATCTTTTAGTGGAGGTATAGTCATGCAAAGTGAAGCTTGCAAGACATGAAAAAATAAAAGGGAAAAATATCTCAAACTCGCTGCACTCAATAAGCAATATGTCAATCAAAAAAATCTTGTGAAAAACTACTCATCTAAAATAAGCTACATGTTTAAGTTTTTTCTTATGTGCTTCGGCCACTTTATATTTTGCAATATCCGGCCTATACTATCCTCGGCTAAAAAGATATTACATATGCCCTATAAGTGCTACATGTATCTGAATAAGTACTACATGATCCATGTAGGTACTACATATATATGAATAAGTATTACATATAATTGTATAATTACTACATTTAGAATACTTGTTATATAATTAATTTTGGAAAAATACTAACAATCTAAAATATTTTATGTATTATAATAATTATTCTCTCTAGTTATTTTGGAGTGTTGGTTTTTCTTGAAATTAGTTATGTAAATCGCAAGTATTTTAAAATGTTGTACTTATTCAATTATATGTAGTAACTTATCAGGTAAACAGGTATATATAGTACTTACCAAGTACAACTAGCAATTTCCATTTCTTTTAATATAATAGTTATATAATAGTTTAGAATGGTGGATAGAGATATTGGAAAATATAAGTATATGAGAGACTTGAATATGGTTTTTTTTTGGGCTAAGGAGTTTTTCACAAGGCTTTTTTGATAGGGATTTAAACATGTTGCTTTTTGGACATAAGGAGTTACACTCATTTTTCCCAAACTAAAATCATTGTTCTGTTTGGTTTTAAGAGTTTAATGCTACTCCTGTTCAGCTAGAGCCCCTGAATTTGCCTTTTAATATTGAGGGAATCAAAGGGGCCATCTTTGGACTATGTGCTTATAAAGCTCCAAGATGGGTACTTATTGATGTTCTATCAATATTTTTGGGATTTATTGAAAGGGGAACTAGTTGATCTCTTCAATTTTATTCATAAAGGGGAATGTTCTTTAGAAAGGATTAATTATGCAATTATCTGTTTAATTCCTAATGTAGATGGGGCTCAGCAAGCCGAGGATTTCAAACCCATTAGCCTTCTTAATGGTATTTTAAAGATTTTTACCAAAGTTCTTGCTAATAGGTTGGGGTCTTGTTTCGTGACCTATTGTGCGAGACTCGATTTTCTTTTATGGCCAATAAATCCACTCTTGATTGTTTTTCTTTTGCTCATGAATTGGTAAACGCTTGTTCTAAGATCAAGTCTGTGAGACCGTTTTGCTTAAAATTGATTTTCAAAAAGCCTTTGACTCTATCAATTGAAACTTTTTGTTGGATATTTTAAAAGTGAGAGGCTTTGGTCTAAAATGGTTAGATGGATTTCCGTGATATTGCATTCAAGTTCCCAGGTAATGGTTAATAGTTAATAGGTGTTTGGGGAACATAATTAAATGTAGAAGGAGGTTGAAACAAGAGGGCCCTCTATCTTTTATGCTCTTTAATATTGCAGTGGATGTCTTGGCAAGGATGCTATCCAGGGTCAGGGAATAAGACAACTTATGTATTCCAAATCTCAAAGGTGAGCTAAAAAACTTGCCTTCCATATAATTTGCAGAGGATACAATTCTCTTTTGCAAAGCTAATGAAAATGAAATCCTTATCATGAAAATGATTCTATTTATTTTTTAGGGTATGTCTGGTTTAAAAATCAGCTTTCATAAGAGTTCCATTTTTTATTTTGGAAAAAACCCTATTTCTTGGTGAATAGTTAGCTAATATTCTTAATTGTAAGCTTTCCTCTTTTCATACTACATACCTTGGGTTACCTCTCAAAGCCGACATTGTTGATAAACAATGTTAAAATGCTCTTATTGCTAAGTTGCAATGCAAGTTGTCCACTTGGAAAGGGAAAAATCTTTCTATTGGGAGAAGACTCATTTTTATCAATTCTATACTTTCCTCCCTTCCCTTTTATTATATGTTCTTTTTTAAGTTTGTCTAAATGGGCAGGATCGATGCAATTAGAGCCAAATTTCTTTAGAGGAGGGTTAATAAGGATAAAAGAGGGTATAATTTAGTTAAGTAGGATAAGGTTTGCCTCAGCAAAGAGAAGGGAGGGTTGGACATAAAAAAAACTGGGAACATTTTAACATTTCTCTTTTGTGTACATGGATGTGGTATCTTTATAAGTATGATACATTTTCTATGGAGGTTCTTAGATCCAATTACAACTTGAGTAACAGAAGCTTTCATATGCATAACTTTTCTCTTTTGGGGAAAAATTTGGATTCTTGTAAACAATTGTTTTATGATAATATTACTTGGAACTTAGGTGATGGTTCTCTAATTCATTTCTGGATTGATATTTGGGTCAATAAGGATACCTTGGCAAAGCAGTTCCCATCTCTTCATGCTAAAGCTTGGAATCCTGATGACCTTGTATCCACTCAGGGCCACTTGAATAATGATGGTTGGCAGAGGAAGCCTTCTTTTCATAAAACTCTCTCTGAGGCTGATAAGAACTCTTTTATGCATCTTGTGCAATCTATTTCCATGTGCTATATTTATTTCACTATCAAGGATGATATTAGATGGTTTGGCAATGATACATGTAACTTTACCATTAAGTCAGCTTATAATATTTTTAATTCCATTGCTTAGCCTTTTCCTTATCATAGAACCATTTGGGTCAACTCTGCTCCACTTAAAATTAAAATCTTTGCCTGGTTGTTAGCTAAAAATAGGATCTTAACCAAAGATAATCTGATTAAAAGAGATTGGTTTCATAATGTTGCTTGCATTTTTGATAATTGCATGATTGAATATTCTAACCATCTATTTTTTGAGTGTAAAATAGCCAAATGGATGTGGAAGGACATCATTCAAGCTCTCAAGGTACATTCTATCCCTGTATCCTTTATTGATACTATCACTATTTGAGAGAAGCCAACATTCATAAAAAATATTGTTCATTCATGGTTTCTACTCTTATACTCTATCTGTTGGAATATTTGGTTAGTTAGAAACAACAGAATCTTTAATGATGTACATACCCTCCATAGCTAGCTTCTAAACACTATATTTTATCATTTCTTTACTTGAGTTGGAGGCATGTCCTGTAATCATAAGAACAATGTCATTAATACCTCTTAGTTTAGTAGCATTAAAGCTTTGTTTAAGGATAAGTTTAAGGATAAGGTTAGCATTCTGCTACAGAGAAGTTATAATCCTTCTGCTAGTGTTGTATGTCCTGATTATCAAAGGTGGATGATGTAAAAAAAAAATTTAAAAATCTTTATTTTGAAATCTCGCTTTATTTTATATATATATATATATATATATATATATATATATATATATATATGTTAATGGAGGAAAGAGGTTATAGGAGGGAATTTCCTCCTATGACGTCAAAAAAATACACTCTCTCTCGTTTTTTCCGACGATCGGCATTCACTATCTGCATCGTTATCATCTAAGATGTGAGCACACCAAATTTCATGTGATTCTACAACCATTTCCCCGTTGATTTAGTGGGTTCAAAATTAACGGTTTACCGACAATAGAACTTTTTACATTGCTAAGTCGACGGTGAAATGGTTGTAGAATCACATGAAATTTGGTGTACCCACATCTTAAAAGATAATGATGAAGATGGTGAGTGCCAATCGGTGGAAAAAATGAGAAAGGATGTATTTTTTCGACGCCATAGGAGGAAATTCCCTCGGAGGAAATTCCCTCGTATGGCATCTTTCCTCCATTATTCTCATATATATATATATATATAAAATCAAAAAACTGCTTTTTTTCTTCTACAGTATCAATTTTACATAACATAAAATACTTCTGTCATGGTATGTATGTGTATATATATATATATATATATATATATAAAATCAAAAAACTGCTTTTTTCCTTCTACAGTATCAATTTTACATAACATAAAATATTTCTGTCATGGTGCTCAGTTCAAGCTTATATATTAGAGCTTGCTCTCTTAAAAAAAATTCTACTAGTTTGTGCCCTTAATTGGATGCATGTCACGTCCCGTTTCCCAAAGGATGGGAGCATGCACGTGACGAGACCCACGACGGATTTATTTCGAGAAGATCATTTCTCAAAACAAATACACTAAGCGTAATGTAAGCAGTATAACAATGACAAGAATAGACAAGTGAAAATAAAATCCAACCACTTTATATATTTGCATTCCCAACTTTACAAGGTTTACACCGATATAAGATATCTGAACGAGAAATATAAAATGTAATTGCTAAACATGCGGCATGCAAAAATGATAAGCTGTAGTAGAGAAACTAGTAGTTGGCCTGTGAAGCTAGCTGAAAGTACTCTTCTTCAGTCGGTTCCACCTCCTCTGTCCCTAAGTCAGATGACAAACATTTTAAGGATAGAAAGAAAATAGGATGGAATGCTCGTCAACGAACTTGCGCTCGGTAAGTCCCAAAAAGGATATGAATATAAACGTGGTAAAGGATATGCATGTAAATTAAATATGAATTCTAAAGTAACAGAGATCAAGTATAAGTATCAATAAAACCTAAGTATGTCTATGTTTAAGCACGGTTATTTATTTTAACGTGGTTATTTGTAGTTCGATAAGAAAGGTATGCATGCATACAAGAGTGGTCTGTCAAACTTATGAACCCATAGCACAAGAAATACAAAGCCCCGTCGAATCCACGGGACAACGGCACAAGATATTTAAGAGGTGTCTTTTAGTGGACTCCTATGCCACGTCATAACTTCTTTACCAAACTACCCCTTATTCCCTGCGTATTTTAATTTATAGATTTAGTTACAAGTCTTGCCTGAAATTCATGAATATCAAGAGAGAGTACAAGTCAAATTCAAGCCGAGTTCGAGTATTTAGTTCAAGTGTTCAAATCAAGTCGTATTCATGCTTCAGGTCAAGTCAAGTCTAGTATGTAATAGGTTTAATCAAGTGATTCAAGCATGTAATTCATGTCATAGGACTAGTATGGACGTAAAAGTGATTTAGATTATAAATCAAGTATTAACACCAATTTCTTATATTTTTAGACGGTACGAATTGGTTTGTTCAAATAGCTAGACAAGTGAATCATTTATTGTTTTCGGCTTTCCGAGGCTCAAGAGAGAATATGTCACTTAAACCCATCTTCTAGCTTAAATAATAGTTGTTTTATAGATCTAGGTATTTATGTGAAAAGATGACATTTTGAAACCTCATGTATTTATGTAAAAGAGTCCATTAAAAGCTTGAGGGGATTTTATGTAAATACTTTATTTTGAAATCTCGAGGGTGTTTTGGTAAAAATATGTTAATTAAAATGTCGTGAGTGTATACTTCGAGGAAGGTTAGGATATTTTCTTGAAAACTTTAATTTCAAACTCTGCTGTCTATTAAACTATTTATAAATTATAATTAATGGGTATTAAACCAATTAAATTAATTTATCGTCTTTTCCTTTATTTTAATATAAATTATTTTTTTTAAACCACTTTTCCTTTCGAGACTGCGCTCCGTAAAAAACTCTAAATCTCACTCTACTAGACCTAAGACGAGCTTTAACCAGCACCATAAGTAACAGGGTTTCCCTAACGACTCCCTAACGAGAGTTGTAGGAACGCAATGGGAATATATATATAATTTTAATAGTAGAATAATATAGCCAGATAATCAATACATAATCTAGCAACAGTTTTAATTTTGTATTCAAATTTATACAAAAAATTGTACAACTAACATAAAATATGAACCGCCATGTACTAACATTGATTTCAAGTCTAGTTCGTTATCAAGAGTAATGTGTATCAACAAATAGATGATCAAATAAGTATATAATAGTTACATTACTATTATGCAAAACTTAGTCATTTTTATGTATATCGTGATAGGTGTAGAGTTTTGAGTTATGCAAGACAGTTAAGAAAGTACAGTATATTGTTGTCACGATCCGAAATATTAGCTCGTGACCGGCACTTAGATCACCCAACGTCTTCAGGCGTAAGTAACTTAAGTAAGCTGAAACACAGAAATCTAAACCTTTCAAAAGAAGTAAATAATGAAAAATTGTTAAAAACCTTCGGAAATCTCAAGTAAAAATCTTTAAACTTAAATTTACTTTCTTAAAAATTTCGGCAGCACCTCCTTTGTAAAAGCTAGCCTCGAAACGGGTACAACATAGAATATAAATAAAGCATCTCCAAACGGGAGCAAATCACGCCCAACGGCGGAAACAACTACCACAAGCATATATATGTATACGACGCCCAACAGCGAAGATCAACACAAGAAATAATGTAAAGTAAGACACCAAACTGACCAAGCGAACATATAACCCATCGCTCAAGTCTTGCAATTACAAGTCTTTTTAAGTCTTACTGCTTATACAAATACTAGTTTCTGATTTGATAGAGTTGACTAGATACAATAGGAATAGTAATACAAGAGTGACACGATCCAATATGTACCACCTACCAAAGCAAATCACCCGAAAGAAAGCTGTGTGCCAGCGATGCCGCTACTGATCCATACGGTCAACCTGCAAGAACTGTGGCACAACGGGGGTGGGTTGCCAATTCGTGAGTAGAAAACATCATCAAATAGAAATCGAAATAAACAACGATTCCTAGGTCAACTATATCATAAAGATAATACAATGATATATAGGGTGACCGTATCTACATATGTGCCAACAGTGTAGAAATCAAAACCTGTATGCATGTGGATATCATCCAACTATATAATCAATGCCAGTATGCATGTGGATCTCATCCACGTGTCAACCAATGACGCAACAGTATCATGCATGTAAATATCATAAAAGCATATGTACGTAAATATGAGGATATCAATCAACGTGTGTCCATCAACGACACATCGAAATTATGGAACCTGAGTGTCCAACATCGACATTCGAAACATCATGAAACCCGTGTCTAACATCGACACGTAAATCCTTAAATCTCTCGGGCTCCATCAGTCCGGATTGGCCCTCAGGCTCCGTCAGTCCGGATCGGCCCATATCAATATCTTAGGTTCCGTCAGTCAGGATCAGCCCATGGGCTCCGTCAGTCCGGATTGGTCCGTATCATCTCATGACTTCGGTCGGTATCCTCCAGAAATTCGCTGTCACGACCCGAAATTTCGGAACATGACCGGCACTTAAGTTACGAAACGTCTCAAGGCGTCCGTAAAATAAGTAAGCCGAAGCCCAGAAATCCAAACCAAGAGAACTAGTAGAGAATAGGAAGAACCATATCAAATCAACCTGTATGCAACATAATATACAACGCCTAAAGGCGAGGATCACAACAGAAATGAACTCAACCAGCAAGAACCCATCGAAATATAACACGTGACTCTAAGGTCGAAAGAATAAACATCACTGGTCTCTATCTCAATTAAGTACATATTTTGGTTGATGGAAATTCTAGATACAACTGAAATATAATATATAAGGTATAATGATGGGTAAGATACAATAAACCCACCTACTAGCAAGTCACCTGAAAGGTACAGTGCCCGCAAAGCCGTAATGAAATCCGTACGGCAACACCTGCAAGAAACTGGGGCACAACGGGGGTGAGTTGCCAACTCGTGAGTAGAAAAAGATTTACGAACAGAAAATCGCATGTATGACGCAATCCTAGGTCATACGATCAATATATATAATCCTCAAGTATATAACCAGTAATCTCTGACCATGGCTAGTGTAAATGTCTAACCCAAGTGAAATCCCATATGTCCATGTCAGTGCATCAGGTAACAATGTATCATATAGATGATGTATGAATGCATGAAACAGAATGCATGTACTGAAGAAAACTGATTTTGTAACATTGTGAGACTTCTGTATTTTTAAAATGAGGTATCACGATGAAATCAGTATAAAACAGTGCCTAGCATCGGCACAAATCATAAATCTCAATGTCTCGATATCTCTGTATCACAATCTCTGTACCTCAATATCTCAAATCTCAATGTCTCAATCATAATATCCAGGGCGCCGTAAGTCCAGATCGGCCCCTACCATCCATCTCATGACTACGACGGTATCCTCCGGATATCCGACGTGTCGGGTAAAATCACCGGTAGGTAGTACTCCCCTGCACAGGCTCAACGCCATCTCCTGCGATCTTCTTGCCCCGGGGTACCGCACCGGGTCCACCATGTACCCGCAATCGGCCTCATCTGCCTCCTCGATTCGGGTTTCATATGTCACTCTCAGCACCGAGAAAACACATGGTGAACGCACTGAATATCATATCAAGGGTAACCGGGTTTTTGAAACATTTACATAATCTCTTTGAAATACCCACGGTTCCTGAATCCAGAAATATCATAGAAACAACATATCTCAATGCGTATAATCAGGAAGCATGATGTATGTGACATATAAATGAATGCAAGTGTAACAGTATATCATGCAACATGGAATAATAGTATGCACATACAAGGGTCATATCCTGATGCAATAATACTACTGTGTAATGACATGGTAATTACAGATGAAGATGTGTGTGCGACAGCAAATAAGTGTACGTGGTACATACGCATCATCGGTAATGGTGCTGGTGTCCTAACAGCATGATATCAATAATAGAATATGAATCATAACAGTATGCGATGCAGAGCAACAATAATAATATGCGGGAGCTGAAATACTGAACACCATGATCGCTAAACTGCATCTAATGTCATAAAGGTCATATAGCTACCCTACTACAAGGCTGAGCTAAAACTAGTAGTAGGTAAGGGAAACCGCCTAACCTCTGAGTCGATACATATAAATATATATATATAGTCGGTGATCCCACTTCGATCATATCACATCCGATGCCATATCTCTATAATTGGTTATTCCCAAGTCAAGTAGGCGGATCAAACATCAAATTATAGCTCGTACGTAAATCCGTCGTACGGCCTCCCCAAATCTGGGTACGGGTCAATATCACATTTGTCATATCATTCATCGAGTATTCTCTTTATCAATTATCATCATCTGGGTACTGACCTATGTCTAGTACAATTCTAACATCATCACTATAATCAAGATCTAACTACTGATCGCCAGTGTAGTATAGATCGATATTATCCTCATATATCATCACCAGAGTATACATCGCCTAAGGTGGCCTATTACAGGTATCCTGCCATATCATATCATATCATATCCCATCGTTTATCAAAATCACATGTCGATCACATAATATATATGTCGCTACTACTATGGCATCATCATTCCCAATATCCTCTAAAGTATCAAGGTGTATCTTAATTATGAATTTTATCATATCACCGACATCATGATCTCATATCAAGCCATCGACTCACATCGATCTCATGTATCATCCTTAAGTCCGTATGTGAACACAAAATCCCAAACCCATGTGAACACATATCCATAACGAATTCCATAACCATATATGAAATGAGGATGTTTGCAAGTATGTATGTGTGAGTATGTATGTATAGTGCACCCACTACCCTAAGGTTCCGTAACCAAAATCATCCAAGTCCACCAATTTCCTTTTAAACATCAATAATTAATCCCAACAACATATAATATTTATAGGTGTGTATACGCATCCGTATAAATCACCTCGGACTGCGGGGGTGCTATACGCCATCCATCCGACTTCTCCCCGTAGATATAAATCTACTCACCTTTCTTTAAGCGTGCCGGTGCCGATGTCGCCGTTTGCATCTCCAACGCTTCGACGCCACGTGGGGTACCTACAAGGATATCACATGCTAAAACTCATAAAAATCACATCGGAACCCAAAATGGTGCACACTACGCCCATAGGTAAAAACTTGTGACCTTGTGTGCAAACACTGCCAAAATCCACTGTCGTTGACGTCCAAACGCCACCCGACAGAAACGAATCATCGAATACCAAAATCCATACGAAAACACGTCGTAAATCATACGCCAACTCATGAAAATGAACCCAGATTTTATCCTAACAGGAAACAGTCAAAACTAGACATACCGGGGGTCAATTTTACATGAAAAGGGGCTGTGCACGCAAAACGAGGCAGTTTTATACTGCTCTGGCCACAAATTGCGGCCAGGGGGATTAAATTTGCGGCCGGGGTTTTGAGGCGGTGGCTAGGGCTTTGGGTAGGGGTTCCAGGGTGCCCGCACAGCTCTCTGCCAAGTCAATTTTTCTCTAGGAGGCCCCGGGTGAAAGCAGATCTCAGAAAGGTCTCAAAATCGACAAAAAACGCTAAAATACGCCAAGTCGAATCACTCTGGTAAATACTAGGAATCTGGGGTAATATTGGTTACAATGGTCTCAAAAACACCTAATAAGGTTATACCAACGATCAAAACCAATACTAGGTCAAGTTTCACTCAAATTTGCCTAAACTAGCACAATGTCACAAATAGAACAGTAACTTCAGCTATTTAACCAAAACTGAGCAAGAACTGAGTTGGGATGCGAGATTATACCTCCAGAGGGTCCTAGAATGTAGGAGAAGGGAAGAAGGAAGGAGTGGGGGAGTGAGTTGCTGCTACTGAGCTGCTCCTAGTGGCTGATTTCCTGTATAGTTGTTGTTGTCGTTGGTTGGTCCAGTGGCTGTTGCTGCTGCTGCTTGGAAATTCCTTTTGTTGTAGCAGTTGCACTGGTGTTGCGTTGTTGTGGTTTTGGTGCTGTGGGAATGGTTGTGGTGGTGTGGTGGTGGTGTATATAGCTGCAGGGGTTTATGGTGTTGCTGCAGATGTAGTTGTTTTGGTGGCTGATGTTGCTTCAGCTGCTGATGCTGAAGCTAACCTGCTGCTGTTTTGTGTTGTGAAGTGTTGGTGGTTTAGTTGTTGGGGTGTTGGTTTGTGGTGGAGTGAAGTATTTGATGTTGTGTTGAAGTTGTTGATGGGGTGGTATTGATGTTACTGCTGAGCTGCAGCTGATGCACAGGGGGCTGAAATGTTGATAGGGGTGCATAGGTATGGGGCTATGGTGCTAGAGTGGTGGCTGCAGCTGCTGTAGCTGTTGTAGGGGTTGATGTTACAGCTTGTAGCGGTAGCTAGGGGGCTGATGGTGACTGAACTGATGGTGTAGGTGTTGGCTAAGGGGGTTAGGGGCTGGTGTAGCTGATGTTGCAGCTTGTAGGGTGGCTGGTGTGTGGGTATAGGGTGCTGATGTAAATGGGGCTGAAGTGAGGTGTTGGGACTGAAGTCAGCTATTGTGGCTGAAAGTATTGATAAGGGGGGCTGATTAGCTGCTGATGTGAGGGATTCGGTGGGTATGTTTTGGGCTATGGTTCTAGGGTAGCTGAAAAGATGATGATGGGAGTGTGCAGGTCAGTAATGGGGGGTTGAAAAGTCTTAGGGGCTGGTGTAATGTGTGAGAGTGAGAGGTAGTATGAAAGAGCACAAGGGATAATGAAAATTGAGAGGGATCATAGCACACCCTAACCATCTCTCTCTCTCTCAATGCTAGCACTCATAAGCCATCATGGCTCACTCTCTCCATACACAAGTCACGTTAATCTTAACCAATTCTTAATCAAGTTAAACACTTAATTAACCCACTTACCCTAATCAAATGGTTCAACCCACCATAGTCTTCTCAACATGGTTCAACCCTAGGCCATCAAGAGTCCAAAACAAGAACAAGTGTAACAAGTGTAGAAAATGTTATGTGCCCATTTTTGCACAAAAAGCCAAAAATCCACTTCGCGATTTTTAATCGCGATTAACACTAAAGTCGCATATAATTCATCATAAAAACTATAAAATGACATATTTTCACAAAATACCCTATTTTAGAATTTCCAAAATTTTCGCCGGAATTTTCACCATTTATCGGTATTCAATTACACCGACTATTAAAATATTCATTAAAAATTATGAAAATTCCCAAAAATAATATATTTTTTTTGAAATGTTACAGTCTTCCCCCCTTAAAGAAATTCGGTCCCCGAATTTAAATTTAGACCCCCAAATTCTAAAACATTTCAATAAAATATCCAAACCAATGGGGCTCCGAAATCATCAATCCATAGAACGCATCGTAGCGCAATACATGCGCATGAGTAACGAGCAGATAACTCGAAGTCAATACTCCGTCAAGCATCTCGCAATCATCGGAGTCAAGATGAAAACACGAATGCCAAATCCAAAGCAAAACCGATATGCTAGAAATCGGAATTTTACATGTAAATAATGAGACTATAGCTCGCTTTAGGAAATCCCTCGAAATCTATCAGTGCATGCAAAATATACCCAGGCACTGTCATCTGATCAGTCCTGCTCAGTACGAAAACACATAGCAATTATATTATAAACGTACTGCTCCATAGAAATCAATCAAAAAAATGCATATAAAAACCCTGTGCGTCCGGTGCGCACGGAAATCAAAACCCATACCTGTGCCAAGCAGGTGCACAAAACGACATCAAGGTGCAACGGGTGTGCACGCAACATTGATCATAGGCAACGCGTTTGCCTGACTGCAAAATCAGGTGCATCTGACATGCACAAAAAAATCTCGATTTAGTGCATCTGGTGTGCACCAAATCTCATCTCCTAACATGCGCCCAACATGCGCTAAAAATCCAAATCCGGTGCATCCATCATGCTCGAAACAAATATCGAGTATCACCATCGAAATCGAAGTCCAGTGCATCCAAGTGCACGAAATACGAATCATTGCACTGTAAGCATACGTGAACTATACCGAGTGCCAAAACCAAATCGTGTGCGTATATACGCACGAAATCAACTCAGATGTCTAAACCCCATAAAATCACAAACATGTGAAACCAAAGCACGAAAATGATATCAAGTGCAACAACTGTGCCACAATCGTAAATCCTCAATCATCAAAATCAAATCTTGCGAATAAATTACCCAAAACATCGAAATCAAGTATGGCGGAATAGCTCTGCTCAAGCGCATCCTCTACAAAAATCTGGCCAACTGTCGCTGTTACTTGTAGCATATCCCGTCAATGATCCTGAACTCTGGCCTGCTGGTATGCGTAACATTGACCACTCCTGGGTCGAAGTCTTCTCTGTGAATTATCAATCTCACGATCCATCGGCTCATCGGCCCTGTCAAGTGTGCTAACGGGGTCGATTCCGTTCTGGCACTTCTCTGGCCATCTCTCGGCCAATCATCACGACCACTCGTAAAGCAACATGTCACTGGCGTCGGCCTCTGGCTCTCTGAATGTACGTGACACATCTGATCCTGGGTGCAAGTATCATTGCAGCATTGTCCTGGAAGGAATCCTACTCAAGGTCACTTCCAGTCTCATCTCTGCCAACTGTCCGGAAGTCATCGTCCTTTACTATATCTGCTTCTTGCTTCGAAACGGCTGCATATTCATCGCGACTCCTTCTAGAAGGTATATCCAGTTACAATGCCTCGGTATGCGCATCGCATCTCTGGTGTCGGCGGAGTGAAACGTCGTCTCATCAAGACCTCGTACGAATCTCTTACTCTACTATCCTCTAATGTCGTCTGCTTCGGACTTGTCTCGTCGTGGCTGCATGGACTGAACTCCAACGGCTATCATCGTATCTGAAGTTTCCCAAGAAATGCATCTCACCATCTAGCATCCGAATTAAATCGAGCCATCCGATCGAGTCATCAAAACCTCATAATCCTCCAAGATCTCAACATCTTGGGTACAGTATAATAGTATCGCGTACATACCACAGCATCAGTGGTCCAGCCGTAGAAGGGCAAACCCAAACCTCACTAATGGCGCCGCAGAACTGCCGCAAACCTTAAGGTTCAAAGGCTTTCACACGGTCATTAAGTCAAGTTAGGGTTTCATTCTTCTAGAGGGACCATAGAATTGCCTGCATGTCTTTCCGAATACTTTAGACTTGGAATAATAGGTTTCTGACATTCGATCGTCTCTGTCGACTCTCAACGTCTCCGCGTGAAGTCGTCTCTAGCTAGAATCAATCTATCTGATGACCTTACATCGGGGTAGCGAACAATCTACATGTCCTAGTCATTTATTCTTGGTGACTAGTGATCTTCTATAATCTCTTAGTACGATCTCGTACTGCAATAACTCTAACATCTGGGACAATATCTCGTCGTTCGCAGCAAGAACTGGCTCACTCTTCTGCACACTGAACGGTGCCTCAATCATCATGAGTAAACAATATACCAACAGTCATCAAAATCTAGCTGGCCTCTGTCAGTGGCCCAATCCTCTGGTGCTGATCTGTACGTCCGAGTAATCTCATACAGCGATCCATCCAACGCTCGTGGCATAAAGCACAATCAAAAGACACATCTCTACAATCGTGTGTCGCCAGAATCACGCCCCGATCAGTCCTCGTTCGTGACGAGCTCAAGCTGACCGCAACTCTAGCCGTAGCTCTCCCTACCCGTAATCGTGGCAGCAAAACCAAAACTGGTACCGATGAGGCTAAATCAGGAAGGAATGTGATACTGGACAAGGAAATGTACATCCTAAGGCTCCTTAAGTGGAGTGGCGCATCGTAAATATGCCGCGGACATGCCACGGTACGTCACTCTACTTTAGTTACCTATTCCATCAACCAAGGGTCATCCTATACTCCGAAGGTAAAACCTAACGCTCTGATACCAACTTTGTCACGACCCGAAATTTCGGAATATGACCAGCACTTAAGTTACGAACGTCTCAAGGCGTCCGTAAAATAAATAAGCCGAAGCCCAGAAATCCAAACCAAGAGAAGTAGTAGAGAATAGGAAGAACCATATCAAATCAACATGTATGCAACATAATATACAACGCCTAAAGGCGAGAATCACAACAGAAATGAACTCAACCAGCAAGAACCCATCGAAATATAACACGTGACTCTAAGGTCGAAAGAATAAATATCACTGGTCTCTATCTCAATTAAGTACATGTTTTGGTTAATGGAAATTCTAGATACAACTGAAATATAATATACAAGGTATAATGATGGGTAAGATACAATAAACCCACCTACTAGCAAGTCACCTGAAAGGTACAGTGCCCGCAAAGCCGTAATGAAATCCGTACGGCAACACCTGCAAGAAACTGGGGCACAACGGGGGTAAGCTGCCAACTCGTGAGTAGAAAAAGATCTACGAATAGAAAATCGCATGTATGACGCAATCCTAGGTCATACGATCAATATATATAATCCTCAAGTATATAACCAGTAATCTCTAACCATGGCTAGTGTAAATGTCTAACCCAAGTGAAATCCCATATGTCCATATCAGTGCATCAGGTAACAATGGATCATATAGATGATGTGTGAATGCATGAAACAGAATGCATGTACTGAAGAAAACTGCTTTTGTAACTTTGTGAGACTTCTGTATTTTTAAAATGAGGTATCACGATGAAATCAGCATAAAACAGTGCCTAGCATCTGCACAAATCATAAATCTCAATGTCTCGATATCTCTGTATCACAATCTCTGTACCTCAATATCTCAAATCTCAATGTCTCAATCATAATATCCAGGGCGCCGTCAGTCCAGATTGGCCCCTACCATCTATCTCATGACTACGACGGTATCCTCCGGATATCCGACGTGTCGGGTAAAATCACCGGTAGGTAGTACTCCCCTGCACAGGCTCAACGCCATCTCCTGCGATCTTCTTGCCCCGGGGTACCGCACCGGGTCCACCATGTACCCGCAATCGGCCTCATCCGCCTCCTCGATTCGGGTTTCATATGCCACTCTCAGCACCGAGAAAACACATGGTGAACGCACTGAAATATCATATCAAGGGTAACCGGGTTTTTGAAACATTTACATAATCTCTTTGAAATACCCACGGTTCCCGAATCCAGAAATATTATAGAAACAACATATCTTAATGCGTATAATCAGGAAGCATGATGTATGTGACATATAAATGAATGCAAGTGTAACAGTATATCATGCAACATGGAATAATAGTATGCACATACAAGGGTCATATCCTGATGCAATAATACTACTGTGTAGTGACATGGCAATTACCGATGAAGATGTGTGTGCGACAGCAAATAAGTATACGTGGTACATACGCATCATCGGTAATGGTGCTGGTGTCCTAAAAGCATGATATCAATAATAGAATATGAATCATAACAGTATGCGATGCAGAGCAACAATAATAATATGCGGGAGCTGAAATACTGAACACCATGATCGCTAAACTGCATCTAATGTCATAAAGGTCATATAGCTACCCTACTACAAGGCTGAGCTAAAGCTAGTAATAGGTAAGGGAAACCGCCTAACCTCTGAGTCGATACATATAAATATATATATATATATATAGTCGGTGATCCCGCCTCGATCATATCATATCCGATGCCATATCTCTATAATTGGTTATTCCCAAGTCAAGTAGGCGGATCAAACATCAAATTATAGCTCGTACGTAAATCCGTCGTACGGCCTCCCCAAATTTGGGTACGGGTCAATATCACATTTGTCATATCATTCATCGAGTATTCTCTTTATCAATTATCATCATCTGGGTACTGACCTATGTCTAGTACAATTCTAACATCATCACTATAATCAAGATCTAACTACTGATCGACAGTGTAGTATAGATCGATATTATCCTCATATATCATCACCAGAGTATACATCGCCTAAGGTGGCCTATCACAGGTATCCTGCCATATCATATCATATCATATCCCATCGTTTATCAAAATCACATGTCGATTACATAATATATATGTCGCTACTACTATGGCATCATCATTCCCAATATCCTCTAAAGTATCAAGGTGTATCTTAATTATGAATTTTATCATATCACCGACATCATGATCTCATATCAAACCATCGACTCACATCGATCCCATGTATCATCCTTAAGTCCGTATGTGAACACAAAATCTCAAACTCATGTGAACACATATCCATAACGAATTCCATAACCATATATGAAATGAGGATGTTTGCAAGTATGTGTGTGTGAGTATGTATGTATAGTGCACCCACTACCCTAAGGTTCCGTAACCAAAATCATCCAAGTCCACCAATTTCCATTTAAACATCAATAATTAATCCCAACAACATATAATATTTATAGGTGTGTATACGCATCCGTATAAATCACCTCGGACTGCGGGGGTGCTATACGCCATCCACCCGACTTCTCCCCGTAGATATAAATCTACTCACTTTTCTTTAAGCGTGCCGGTGCCGATGTCGCCGTTTGCATCTCCAACGCTTCGACGCCACGTGAGGTACCTATAAGGATATCACATGCTAAAACTCATAAAAATCACATCGGAACCCAAAATGGTGCACACTACGCCCATAGGTAAAAACCTGTGACCTTATGTGCAAACACTGCCAAAATCCACTGTCGTTGACGTCCAAACGCCACCCGACAGAAACGAATCATCGAATACCAAAATCCATACAAAAACGCGTCGTAAATCATATGCCAACTCATGAAAATGAACCCAGATTTTATCCTAACAGGAAACAGTCAAAACTAGACATACCGGGGGTCAATTTTACATGAAAAGGGGCTGTGCACGCAAAACGAGGCAGTTTTATACTGCTTTGGCCGCAAATTGCGGCCAGGGGGATTAAATTTGCGGCCGGGGTTTTGAGGTGGTGGCTAGGGCTTTGGGTAGGGGTTCCAGGGTGCCCGCACAGCTCTCTGCTAAGTCAATTTTTCTCTAGGAGGCTCCGGGTGAAAGCAGATCTCAGAAAGGTCTCAAAATCGACAAAAAACGCTAAAATACGCCAAGTCGAATCACTCTGGTAAATACTAGGAATCTGGGGTAATATTGGTTATAATGGTCTCAAAAACACCTAATAAGGTTATATCAACGATCAAAACCAATACTAGGTCAAGTTTCACTCAAATTTGCCTAAACTAGCACAATGTCACAAATAAAACAGTAACTTCAGCTATTTAACCAGAACTGAGCAAGAACTGAGTTGGGATGCGAGATTATACCTCCAGAGGGTCCTAGAATGTAGGAGAAGGGAAGAAGGAAGGAGTGGGGGAGTGAGTTGCTGCTACTGAGCTGCTCCTAGTGGCTGATTTCCTGTGTAGTTGTTGTCGTTGGTTGGTCCAGTGGCTGTTGCTGTTGCTGCTTGGAAATTCCTTTTGTTGTAGCAGTTGCACTGGTGTTGCGTTGTTGTGTTTTTGGTGCTGTGGGAATGGTTGTGGTGGTGTGGTGGTGTTGTATGTAGCTGCAGGGGTTTATGGTGTTGCTGCAGATGTAGTTGTTTTGGTGGCTGATGTTGCTTCAGCTGCTGATGCTGAAGCTAACCTGCTGCTGTTTTGTGTTGTGAAGTGTTGGTGGTTTAGTTGTTGGGGTGTTGGTTTGTGGTGGAGTGAAGAATTTGATGTTGTGTTGAAGTTGTTGATGGGGTGGTATTGATGTTACTGCTGAGCTGCAGCTGATGCATAGGGGGCTGAAATGTTGATAGGGGTGCATAGGTATGGGGCTATGGTGCTAGGGTGGTGGCTGCAGCTGCTGTAGCTGTTGTAAGGGCTGATGTTACAGCTTGTAGCAGTAGCTGGGGGGCTGATGGTGACTGAACTGATGGTGTAGGTGTTGGCTAAGGGGGTTAGGGGCTGGTGTAGCTGATGTTGCAGCTTGTAGGGTGGCTGGTGTGTGGGTATAGGGTGCTGATGTAAATGGGGCTGAAGTGAGGTGTTAGGGCTGAAGTCAGCTATTGTGGCTGAAAGTATTGATAACGGGGCTGATTAGCTGCTGATGTGAGGGATTCGGGGTGTAGGTTTTGGGCTATGGTGCTAGGGTAGCTGAAAAGATGATGATGGGAGTGTGCAGGTCAGCAATGGGGGGTTGAAAAGTCTTAGGGGCTGGTGTAATGTGTGAGAGTGAGAGGTAGTATGAAAGTGCACAAGGGATAATGAAAATTGAGAGGGATCATGGCACACCCTAACCATCTCTCTCTCTCAATGCTAGCACTCACAAGCCATCATGGCTCACTCTCTCCCTACACAAGTCACCCTAATCTTAACCAATTCTTAATCAAGTTAAACACTTAATTAACCCACTTACCCTAATCAAATGGATCAACCCACCATGGTCTTCTCAACATGGTTCAACCCTAGGCCATCAAGAGTCCAAAACAAGAACAAGTGTAACAAGTGTAGAAAATGTCATGTGCCCATTTTTGCACAAAAAGCCAAAAATCCACTTCGCGATTTTTAATCGCGATTAACACTAAAGTCGCATATAATTCATCATAAAAACTATAAAATAACATATTTTCACAAAATACCCTATTTTAGAATTTCCAAAATTTTCTCCGGAATTTTCACCATTTATCGGTATTCAATTACACCGACTATTAAAATATTCATTAAAATTATGAAAATTCCCAAAAACAATATTTTTTTTTGAAATGTTACATCCGCCGAGTCCAAATACTATCACCGGTAGGTAGTGCTCCCCTGCCAGACTCACCGCCTAACAATACGAGTTTTCTTGCCCCGGGGGATCTCACCGGGTCTACCATGTGCCCACAGATGATGCCTACCGCTTCTCGAATCGGGTTTCTAACACAAGTCTCACAACCGAGAAAACTCATGGTGGACGCATCGAAATATCAAGTAAAGAATAAGAATACTTGCATATATCATTATGATGATATATTATATATATAAACATATATAACGTCCCATACTATATATATATATATAACAGCGTCCCATACCACTGATATATATCATCAGGAGTAAAACATCCAGAAAATATCATATGAAATCCATATCTCAATTCGTAAATTCATGAAATATAATATATGCAATATAAAACCGTAATATGAGCATAACAAGGGAACAACCGCTATTTAAATGTATCAAGTTATTAAATATATCATGCGGTTCCCAATTTCTCAGAAATCCAACGCAACATCATATAAAGGTGAACATGTAGGTATAGCAAGGCCTATGTGTGAGCATGTAGGTATACAGGTATGCTATATGTCATATGCACAATGGAATCAGAATCAATGTCTTAATGTCCCTGACCAATACAATATCTCATATGTATAGGTGTAAGCACGTAGGCATAGTAAGGTATATGTGTATGCTATATTTCATATGCATCATCGCATAAGAATAAATGCCTTAATGTCGTAAACCAATAGCAAGGTATATCATATGAATATTTGTGTTGTGCGTATCATGGCAATTACCGACAGTGTGTGTGTAGCATACAATTGGTGCTCGTGCAACATGAACTGTCAATAATAGTGCAGTGTCCACGGGTACAAGTTCAGGCACAACAAATAATAGTATGCAATGATATAGCAATTCTACTGTGTAGTGACATAGCAATTATCGATGATAAAAGTGTGTGAGCCATCCAATATGGGTAAGTGTAACATACGCATCATCGATAATGGTGTAGGTTTACTAGCACATGTATATATACAATGCAATGAGAATGACATGAACGTAGTATAAGGTACATTGTCAGCTAAAAGCTATAAGGTATACGTGTCTACAATATATACGAGTCGGTGAATCTATAAATGGGCATCCAGCCTCATAACATCACGTATGGTATAATACATCGTACGACATATCACTCAAGATTCACAACCTTATATATGTCTATATACCTATATCCCGGGTCATATCTGTATCAATCTAATATAATGGATCGACAAAGGTATCAACCATCTCATATCGACTCGCATCCATATAACGACATATCACACTAAGTCATCATATCACATCGTATACTCGTTCTCTTTCAATTCATACCTATCATGATTCACTTCTCATTTCATATTCTCATATGTCAAAATGTTCATTAGTGTCAACTTCTATCATATTATCGTTTGTAAATCTTATAATCATGTCTGCCGCATATCATTTATTAGGATATAATAATCAAACGATTTTCCATATTAATGTTTGCGGGGGTGCTATACGCCATCCACCCGACTTTTCCCGTAGATATAAATCTACTCACCTACTAAACTCCTTGCTTAACCGTAGCCGATGCGCTTCGTCGTCTCGGAATCCTCGCGAATGTATCTACAATCAATATGAAATCGCAAAGCAATTAACATCAAGTTCCAAAATCCAAATACGGCACGCGGTGCGCTCATAGGTTAGAACCTATAGCCTACGCATGCAAAACAACCCAACAACCCTCGTCGTTGACGTACAAACGTCTAACGACCAAATACAATATCAAGTCTCAAAACCGAGAAACCCAATACTGTAAAACATAGCCAAAACCATAATTAGGGTCGCTATACGTGAAAACCGCCAAGCCTAAAATCCAAACGTACCAATCGCTCATTCACAACGTAATAAATATCGTACAAGATAATATATTTCTCATCACTACGCCAAATAAAACTCACGTCTAATTTTACCGAAAAATCTAGTAAGCAACCCAAAGGAGTTGCGGTGCAAAACCTCGTGAATTAGCGATCTAGTGGATACCATATTCATCTAATAACATAATTAGGCTTCACAACTCTTTACTAGTAAACTGTAAAGTGGTTTAAGAAATTATACCGATCGATCCGTGCCCTTTGGTCTTCAATCTCTGTCCTTATCATGTTGCGGCTGTCTCGACGAAGTTCGCTCTCCGGTCACGCTCGTCAAAGTGTCTCTACGTCGAGAATTCTTTATACGGGATCCTGCCTCAAAACCGAGGCAACTCGGACATCCAGTTTGCTAGCCTAGATACCCAAGATGAAATAGAGATAGTGTGTGAATACTTGTCTCAAAGCATCCATGGATTTGGGTGGAGGTAAATGAAGTTTCCAATTGAGATGAACATGTGAGCATATGATTTTTTTCTTAGAGAAAAATGAGCTTTCCCCAAAAAATAGGCTCGGCCAGCATGTGCTCGTGGTTCTCTGGGGATTTTATCAAGTGGTGAGAGGTTGTGAAATCAATGATAAAATTAATCACAAGAAAAACAATTACACCCAATGTCAACAGCCCCACCAAAAGATCTCACCAAAAATAGCTATATCAAAACCAAAAGCAATTAAAGTAAAGAGGTGAATCACCACAAATGAGCCCATACCCAATTAATGCATAAACAATGCCAAACGAAATTGGCAACCACCATATTTCTAAGCACATGGAAAAAACCCCAAAAACATTACTCACATTTTCCATTAATTATATTTTATATTTTCTGAAATATTACAATATTCCCCTCTTAAATAAATTCGGTCCCCGAATTTAAATTTAAACCCTTAAATACTAAACCATTTTAATAATCAGCTCTATCACGGGGCTCCGAAATCACGGAAGATACAGAAATACCACAGCGCATCATGTGCGCCTGAAAATTAGTACGAAAATCAAAATCGAACTCCGTCACGCAAATCATCGGAGTTACAATGGAGATACAGGTCTCGAAATCCACTACTGAAATCCAATATGCACTAGTCAAATACTATAATACGGGTATAGTACGCATCCTTGGAAAAAATCTTTTAAAACTGAATAAAACACATGCAACATCTTTTCTGAATTGCCGTGTGATGCGTAACTCACGGCACAATTGACGGACGCTCATTTATGAAGTAATAAATGTATGTTCATATATGTTTTGCCAAAATATACGTTCCGTCATTTTTTTGAAATATCCCAAAATGTTCTCCTTTATAAGCGTTTGTGTCGCTCGCGGACACATAAGAAATAGCGAGACTATAGCTTCTTTTTGAAAACCTCTTGGTAAACTTTTTATGCATGCAAAGTACTCAGGTACTGTCCTCTGATCAGTCATGTTCGGCTACTACATAATACAGTGCCCATCCTGAAAACAAAGGGCTCAAGAGCAAATCAGCCTCAAAAGGCGTATCCAACAATCACGTGCGTCTGGTGCGCACGGAAATCAAAGCCAAAAACAAGTGCAATGAATGTGCACAAAACTAAACTAAGTGCAACGGGTGTGCACGATAACCTCTGTCCAGTGCAACGGATGTGCACGGCAACAACATCTAGTGCATCTATAGTGCACGAAAATCTCAATCCAGTGCAACTAGCATGCACGAAAGAAACATCTCAATCGAGTGCATCAGGTGTGCACAAAATCATATCACGTGTCCAACGTGCGTGAAAGTCCAAATCAAGTGCATCTGTCATGCATGAATGAAATCGAAATCAAGTGCATCCCACATGCACGAAATTCGCATCCAGCGCAACAAATGTACAAAATACAAATCGGGTGCATCCAGTGCACGAAATACAAATCCTGTGCATCCAGTGCACGAAATATCAAATCCGGTGCATCGAGTGCACGAAATATCAAATCATGTGCATCCAATGCACGATTATCAAATCCTATGCATCGAGTGCACAAAATATCAAATCATGTGCATCCAGTGCACGAAATATCAAATCCTGTGCATCGAGTGCACGAAATATCAAATCATGTGCATCCAGTGCACGAAATATCAAATCCTGTGCATCGAGTGCACGAAATATCAAATCATGTGCATCCAGTGCACGAAATATCAAATCCTGTGCATCAAGTGCACGAAATATCAAATCATGTGCATCCAGTGCACGAAATATCAAATCCGGTGCACAACTGCACGGAAACTCATCAATAACTCAAATGCGTATAAAAGCAACACCGAGTGTATCAAGGTGTATAAAAATCATAAACGTGTGCAACTGCGTGCACAAAACACGTATCAATGCACTGCAAGCATACATGAGCTATACCGAGTGCAAGAATCAAGTCGAGTGCATACCACATGCACAAAATCAAATCAGCCGTATGAAATCCACGAAATCATAAACAAGTGTAGCCAAGGTACAAAACCGATCTCAAGTGCAATAAATATGCACAAGTCATAACTCAACACAACGGTGTGTAAAACGTATCTCAAGTGCAATAACTATGTACAAAAAGTAAATACCCAGTAGGTGCAGCCATGGTGCACGGAAACAAGATCATGAAACTCAATCATCAAAACTAAAATCCAAGCGATATAAGCGTGAAACTCGGATCACAACGCAAATCGCAACAAATGACATTGAGATACACTTCCTACAATGTCGAAAAAATGTCAGTGTGCCCAAACAGGCAGAGTAAGAACATCCGATTGCCTCCTGTTCACGCTCTGGCTTCTCTTGTCTCTGGGTCCTCATTTCTCTGTGGATTACCAATCTCGCAATCTATCAGCTCATCGGCCCGGTCAGGTGTGCTAACGGAAATGATTCCTCTCTGGCACTCCTCTGGTCATCTCTCGGCCAATTAGTATGACCACTCGTAAAGCAGCACGTCACTGGCGTCGGCCTCTGGCCCTCTGAATACGTGTGACACAACCGATCTTTGGTGCAAATCTTATCCTAGCAGTGTCCTGGAAGGAACCTGCTCGGGCGATCTCGCCTATGTCGAACTGAACGGAGGCCGGTACTCTTGCATAATCTTTTCTCGCTTTCTGGACATCTGCGTTCTCAGCACACATTTCCTCGGGAACTGGCCGTATCCCAACGCCTCTGTATACATATCAGATCTCTAATCTTAACGGGGAGTAACAACAGCTTGTTAACACCTCGCACGAACATCTTGTTCCACTCGTCTTTATTTTCGTCCATCTCGACGTCACGTCTTGCTATCTGCGTACTGCAATTGTTCTTGGCTACAGTCAATTCAGAATCTCTCACACGGACTCGAAATTACGAACTCGGTATCTTCATCACTCTGCGGAAGATATCTAGCCGAACACGTCCTCGGGAACTCGTCCCAATCATCGAAGGAACACTCTATATTCGCCCGTTCTCGATCAATTCACAACGCCTCTGGGTGAGGTCCTCTATCCATAACTGGTCATCTTACTGATCTCCTATCAGATCATCCAACGAACAACGTCATCTCTGGATTGATCTACTCTAGATCTGAGTAAGATTCTCCACACTGGAAATCTTCAACTCAACTGGGCCTGCGTCGGCGTATCAAATCTGACGAATCACTTCGTCTCTCAACTTAAGATAGACTAGCTATCAACTGTCGCATCTCTGCCTGGAAGCTCCAGCGATCTCAACTCATAAGCTCTGGAAGCAACATCTCATCAATCTCAGCAATATCTGGGTCATCTGTCTGCACGGTAGACGACATCACAATCCCTGAAGTAGGCTGTACATTAACAGTCCTCTCACAACAGGCAACCTCTAGCAATGGTCCAATTATCCGGTACAAAATCGTACACTCGCCTCAAACGAGAGGTCACAACACAACCACTAAATCGATATGTTCCCATGTCACCAGAAAACACGATGGTCAGTCCTCATCCATGATGAGCTCGCCCTGACCGCATCACTAGCAGCAGCTCAATCTGCGCTCAAACCATGGTGACAGGAACCTCAATCAAGTAATGACGAAAATAGATCAAAGAGATGAAATGAATCAACAGATCCAGAACGAATACATGATCATAAGGAGGAACGGAATCAGTGAGAGTATGATCATGGAAACGAATAGAATCAAGGATCTCAAATGGATGTATGATCAAAGGAATGAAGTGAATCACAGATCTCAAGATATGTACATCCTAAGGTTTCTTAAGTAGAGTATCGTATCGTAAATATGCCGCGGAACATACGTACGGTACGTCACTCTACTCAAGCTACTTACTCCATCAATCAGGATCAGCCTATGCAATGAAAGTTCGGGTGAATACTCCCCCTGTTCAAATCTAAGTTCCGTAAGGTCAAGCCTAGGTTCCAAAATATATACGCCCTGGACTCCACATAGTCAAACCTAGACTCAAACCAAGGTTAAACCTAGCGCTTTGATACCAACGTTGTCATGATCCGAAATATTAGCTCATGTCTGGCACTTGTTGGGATTCCTTATCACCTTAACTAGGGTTTGCTAGCAACACACATGCCACAATAAAATTTTTAGGGTGCTAAGTAATCTTTAACCTAGGATCAAACTAGATGTTTAGGGTAACAAAAGCATATCTCATACAAAGACAAGTGTCTAACACTAAGTGAAAGTGAATACAACCTTTGTAGACCTCCTTGCTAGACTCCTTAGATCAACTTGAGTTTGCACCGGCTTGCTTGAGATCTTCCAAGTCAACGATGATCCACCCGGGGCCCCTTTTCTCAAGCTCCAAGCTCCTCTTGATCTAAGATGAAGATGAGGCAAACACTCTAATCTAGTAGGCAATACTAAAGTAGAATGATGATATGGGTTTTGATCTCACTTAAAAACCTTTCCTTTTTGTCTATTTCACTCACTTAAGAAAAGGTAGTGAGCTTTGAGCAAGAAGAAGGAGGAGAAATGAAATGCTAGAGCTCTTTCTTTTTGATAAAAAGATAAATGAAAATGAGAAGAGATAATATATATGTGTGAGTCTCTCTCTCATCTAACCATGGTAAACAAATATCTAGATATTTTATCATTGAGTTGAATATTAGTGTATATGCCCTAGGGGCCATTATTGTATCATACTAGGTTGTATATTACTTAATGGAAGCTTGGGATATTCACAATTGTATATAACAGTCTTGCTAAAAATGGTAGTATGCTACTTGGTTTGTGTCTACTTTAATATGTGCATATGTTTCTTGTAACGTATCACTTATACATATTAGTAAAGCCCATAGGATCTTTGCTTGATTACCAGCGTCACGATGACAGTCACACTAGTGGGGGCTGGGTAGTCTGTAAGCAACATCCTATACAGGTCCCTGGTCGTTGGATTATCGAGATAGGGCATCGATATTCCGGAGTAGACTAAGTGTGTACACTTCTCATCCCAGTTGGGGAGATGGTCTGTCCCACAGCCATCAGTACGTCGTACTGGAGATAGTATACAGGTGCTCGTTAGGTTACGGGTACACGGGACAGGACTCGCAGGGAACTGATTGGTTGGTATTATAGCCATCGTCAGTTAACAGTTCCCAGGTGACATGAGTACAGCATAGTCCGCAGACTTGACACTGCTACTTCGCCTCGAGTGTGTCCCACTGTTCTTAGATTGCTACCCTACCACGGCTCAAAGGAGTCGTGCAAACAGGTAGCAGTTGGGTGCAGTCCCGAGCACTTGGAGGCAGTGGCGGTTAGATAGGATTTGTCTCTCTCGGTATTGGGAGTTGATATCGCGCTGTGTCAGAGAGCCATTACGCAAAGTCCCTGGACAGGGCAAGCGAGATATATTGGTAGGTTCCAGTAGCTTCTCAGGGTGTAATGGGCTTCGCTCCGATACGACTTATACAGCTATTAGGGGACTGACGCTTGCCGCCCCCTAGGCTTGATATGCGATAGTCTTAGACGAACAGACCGGACTGTACGGAGATTGTCACATCAGGCTCAGTAGGGGTTCGGATGGTTTTCTTCATCGGCCTTCTTATCGACATCTACCTGGGGACCGTTACGTACAGCTAGTGCCGCTTGCGGTCTATGGTTAAACCCACTGCCAGTGTAGTGTCGAGTCTTTAGAGTCCCACACAGAGAGTTTCCCTGCTCAAGGCGAAATGATATAGAGGTCGTATAGTTTTACGACAAGGGTTCGGACGCATACGTGTGTTTACGTACGTACGACTTTTCGGACAGTTTTTACTAGCCGGCTTTGGTTTAAGCCAGATTCTAGTATCAGGTTATTGGATTTATACAGTCTAAAGTTTTTCCGTGTTTTCACGGATTGGAGGGGCGTTCTCGTAATTTGTCGAGAAGCTTCTAGAAGAGTGGTGACTTGGGGGTTAAGATGGCATTGCATTAAATGAGATTAGTGACTCATTTGTGTGATTCATCCATGTCATTAATGCATCATAAATGCTTAATGACTCATGGAGATGAATCACTCATAGATATTTATGAAGCATGGTTGTTAATTCTATTATTTCTTTTTTGGATAAATAAATTATGCTTCATATATATTATGATATATCATTATCTCATTTCATGATTCATCTTCACCTTCTCTCTCCTCAAGCTCACTCTCTATTCAAACCCTAACCCTAACCTCTCATGAGTTGAGATCAAGGGTTAGCTAGACTAATACTTCCATAACCTCACTCTATATCTCCTAGGTAGCTTAGATTAGCATTTTGAGGAACCTAGTTATCTCAAGTTAGAAATAAAGCTTGGCGTAGGAGCTCTCGGGTGGATCATCTTTGATTCGAGAAGGCCGTTGAGGTGCCGATGTTCCAAGGAGCCTACGAGGAGTCGAGGACCGCGATGAAGATCCGAAGGACGAGTATCGTGAGGTATAACTTCGTATCCGAATAGTTAAACCTCTAGTTGATAGTTAGCAATGGTTTAGATAACGATTCATGCGCTCAAGTCCATGTTACGAAGCTTTGATAATCGTTTTTCATATATTCCGCCTCCCCGCAAGTTCGTGAGGTGCTTGACATGGACTTACAGTGGTATCAGAGCCAACTAAACCATTACTAGCTTGTTAGCAATTGATTAGAAGTTCGATCGACAGAAAAACACGAAAACAAAAATTCGAAACCCTAAGTTTCTGTTAATTTTAAAAGAGTGTGAAATTTTTTTTGACATACCTTAAAATTCACAGGAGGTAAATTAATGAATACTGGGAAAATATGAGCCAGTGAGTCGGCAAAACGGCCGCGGAACCGCGGCAATAGAGTGCTTCTGCCGCGGATCCGCCGCCGAGTCAACGCCGAGTTGACTCGGAGTTTCATAGTAATTCATAATTTTTGGGTTTTTGTCTTCCTGTATGTTCTGTTTCTACCCAGGTTACTTCAGTACAGGTTTGCTTTTGGGGTAGACACGGAATTTGGTATTCGATCGATGTTCTAAGATATTTGCTAATTGGGTTTTTATCTGTAATGTTTAATGTGTTCGTAAACCTTCCCTAACTGCTAGTATGTCGGTTGGCAGGGGGTTGCACATTTCTGAAATGTTTACTGTTTGTGTATATGAACTGTGTTGGACTGTTGTGATGATTAGCCGGGGTTTGAGATGGGTTTAATATTTATTCATTCAATGTAAATGTAATTTGATGTAATATTCTTTTGCGGGGCACATCCAGGTTGCGGTTGTAGCCACCGTTGTATTATTTCTTTTTACTGTTTTTGCTCCTAGGATAGACCCAAGGCGGGGTACACAGACTACCGGGTACGTTGAAGTGATTAGTGGCCTACTCACGTCGTTGAGGGAGACCGCTTCACTTCGGGTACTTGGAGGGTAGTTTGCCGTACCCGTGGGGGTCTAGGATGGGGTAATGGCTATTCATCACAACTGTGTAATCCGTCTTTTATTGCAGGCTCAAAGCAAATGCGGATTGCTAATAAATCCAATAAAGTTCATCTGTGATCTGGAATGCTTATTATTGCGTCTGACAAATGTACAATATCTATATATGATAGCTATTAGACGTTACTTATGTTTTACACCCGCGCTAGCCCAGCCCCCGCTCTGTCGTTAGTTAAGTAACCTAACGGGTGATGACGGGACCCCGTGGCGAATGCGGATGGTAAAAGAGGACGTGGTATTTTCGTTGTTTTCTGCAATGATAGGATAAATGATGGGACGCATTATTATAATGCAAAGAAAATAAACCAAAGTTTAATCGTTGGAACAAATTTAAAAGAAACCACTCGGTTATTTTAAAAGATCAGATTTTTTAATTGCGGAGCTTTTAACCACTCCTTTTTAAAAGTATCAGGTTCCTTCGATTATATCAAGTTCACTACGTTCACGGTTTTGCCAAAACCATTCGTAGCCCTCGGTCATTTCATATAGATAGTCAATAGTATTCAAGCTGTGTTTGTTGACTAAAGTCAAGGCACAGTGTTTGGTAGCTGTTGGATATTCATATGCAGCATAGATAGATGCGTTGGTTTGGGACAGTCGTATTACCTTGTTGACTAAAGTCAAGGGTATGTACGGATGGGTTCAAATTAACCTGGATAATGACGGGTAGAACTTGACATGTGACTTATGATTTGTTGACTAAAGTCAAGGTCATAAGAGCATGGGGCAAAAATCCACATCGGGAATTTCTAAAGAAACTGAAATTTGCAGTAAGAGCATACCATTTTGGAGTTTGATGAATGTTGGTAGGATTCCTTCGACATTATCATACGATGATATTTTGGATCCCGATCCTACTGTAAGTATATACTACTTATCAGGAGATTCGTCACTTAACGATCAATGCTATAAACCAAGTAGGTGCCTAGAAAGGTGTCAGCGGGGTTACGGCCCCAGAGAAAAGAGGTTATTTAATTAAGGAACTTCACGAAAGCGTTGGAAAACCTCCCTCGAAGTATCGACGCTGACCTGGCTGAACGGTTAAGCCAGAATTGTACGGTGAGAATAGTCCTGGCTAATTCTTCTTTTATGGTTTGAGGAGGGATTCGAGAAACAGTGGGAGCCATCCTGTTTAGATAAATTAAACCACTCTAAACTTGCAAGAGCATCATGCTAATAGTATTTTCTTCTCTCTCTTAAATTGCAGCGACCTTGTGACCACACATAGGTTACATCTAGATAACAAATTGACTGAATCTGACTTATATGACTGGCAAAGGTCTGTCCAGATGTCCATTGCCTATGACATGCTGGACCACCCTATTACCACTCAAGATCCCGCTGTCCCAGGTCCAGTTTCCACTGTCGCGGATATGGATATCCGTCAGACAAGGGAAAAATATAAAGCGAAAGCTAAGTTCCTCATGTTAGCTTCAGTTGATGGTGTATACCAGAAGCAGCACGAGAAGATGGACTTAGTTTCCATCTTTCTCCATAACAAAGATTTATATGGAGAGCAATCTCATATCACAAGATATGAAACCTCGAACGAATTAATTTAAGCGAGGTTAGCTGACGGGTCATCTGTAGGGGACAACGTCCTTACAATGACTAGCCATATTGATGAGCTCACGGACCTGAAGACCACGTCGAAGAACGGGTCAGATACTGACCTGATTCTACAGTCTCTACCTTCTACCGTGAAGGAAACCAGGGAAGTAGAAGGAAAGAGAAGGGCAAATGTTTCGGGACTGGATATAGTAAAAGAGGGACGTTCCTATTGTTATGGGATTGGGCATAGGCAGAAAGATTGCAGGGCTTTTGAAGCCAGTAACCAGGATACGAAGCATGTTGTGGCTTCGACTTCAAGTGTGTTTGTAATAGAGAACTGTATGTCAGTTAACCCTACTTCCTGGGTATTAGATACCGGGTCAGGAACTCACATTTGTAATTCTTTACAGGCTCTGAGAAACCATAGGGTTATCAGGATAGGTGATATGACCCTCACAGTTGCTAACGGAATGAGCATGGACGCTGAATCCGTAGGGGAATATCATCTTGGACTGACAACTGGGCAGATATTGATTCTGCGTAACTGTTCTTATGTACCAGGTACAACTTGTAATATCATATCTGTATCCTTACTTTCTAAAGAAGGATATGATTTTACATTCGTAAGTGATGTAGTTCACATCCACCTAAATCAAGTTATGATTGGGTCAGGTACATTAAAAAACGGGATATACGTATTAAATCAAGCTCAGATTTTCAATATCCAGAACACACTTAAAAGAAAGTCTCCGGAAATAAATCAGGCTCTCTTATGGCATTGTAGACTTGGTCACATCAATGAGAGAAGGTTGACTAAGTTACATAGAGAAGGGTATTTGAATCCGTTCGAATATCAATCTTATGCTACTTGTAAATCTTGTCTCAAAGGAAAGATGACAAAAACTCCGTTCACTGGACACGGAGTAAGAGCAAGCGAGCTCTTGGGACTCGTACACAGTGACGTGTGCGGTCCAATGTCTACACATGCGAGAAGTGGTTATTCCTACTTCATTACTTTTACGGATGATTTCTCTAGGTATGGATATGTCTTCTTAATGAAGCATAAATCCGAGGCCTTTGAGAAATTCCAAGAATACAAGAATGAAATGGAAAAACAAACAGGCAAGAGTATAAAGACACTGAGATCTCATCGATGTGGTGAATACTTAAGTGCTGAGTTCCTGGGTTACTTAAAAGAGAATGGAATTCTCTCCCAGCTTACTCCTCCATACACACCACAACACAATGGTGTATCGGGAAGGAGGAATCAAACCCTATTAGATATGGTTCGTTCCATGATGAGTAACGCTGAGTTACCGCAATCATTCTGGGGATATGCACTAGAATCAGCTGCATATCTTTTGAACCGAGTTCCAACCAAGACTGTGCCTCCCACACCATATCAGATGTGGAGTGGGAAGAAACCCTGTCTTAAATATATTAAGACATGGGGATGTCCAGCTTTTGTAAAGAAGCAGCATGCGGACAAGCTCGAGGCACGCTCAGTACAGTGTAAGTTTGTGGGATATCCAAAGAACTCCATGGGATATTGTTTCTATTACGCAGAGGAACAAAAGGTCTTTGTTTCTTAACATGCCCGCTTCTTGGAAACTGAATTTTTGGAAAATCAGAAGAGTGGGAGCGCAATAGAACTGGAAGAAATTCCAGAGCCACAAGCTATTACTGAAACCTTGGTAGAACAAGAAGGTTCAGGAGAACAGGACATCCCAACGCCACTCTGCAGGAGTAGTAGGCAATCTCATCCTCCCGAGAGATACTACGGTTTTCTCATAGACGGGGATAGAGAGGATTGCACTATTGACTATGATGAGTGATTGACACGAAAAAGAGTGTTTGTTTTGTAGTTAACCGCAATCAGAACTGTGTCGTGCGTAGCTAGACCGAGGTGAGTACGGGTCGTCCTCTGGGAAACGTGGAACCTTTTATTTTTACTTTAGATGTGTTGAGAAAGAGAGGAGGAATAAAGAATTTTGTGAAAAGATTCTAGATCTACTTTAAACAAGAATGTAAAATATAGATCTAGATTATTTTAGAGATTTAAATAATATAATAATAGGGCTTGTAGGGTTCGTTAGGATTTAGTAGTTATGGACGATTAATTAAAGTTACCCTTTTTATCCATTAATAGATTTAGAACTAGAACGACGGTGATGCGTGTAGATTAGGGTTTCCGGAGGGAAAAGGAATCCCACTCTTAACCCTTATCTCGACACGGAACTCCGTTCATATCTAGCCTTTACCAAAACAATCATTAATCTAATCTCTAATCGCGGTCGGAACTAGCAAAGAATTGCTAGCGCGCCCGATTAGGATGTTAATGATTCTTTTGATAAAGTTCCTAAACTTTATAGGACTTAAAAAGGGTTTAATTATTTTCATCGTCCATTAGCCTACCCTAATCCTACGAACCCTAACAAGCGGAGAATTACTCGCGCATGTTGGGAGAAGAAGATGAAAAGAAAGAGAGGGAGAACATAATGTAAAAAAAACAAACAATTAAATAAAAAAAGTACCTTTATTAATCAACTCCTTCAAACTACACTTTTAATCCATAGAAAATGATTACAAAACTTGATTTGCTTCTCGATCTTTCCTAAGGAGGTAGTCGAACAGTCGATGATCAGCCTGGATGCGTGAGCGTCGGGAGCTTCGTGATCTCTTCGGCTTGATGCCTTTTCCAAGAGGCTCTCGGTGCCTTTTTATAGTGCAAACCCAGAATCTTATTATTGAGAAGTTGGTAAAATTCAGCAGTTGTCAATCTCCCAAAATATTGCCTTCCAACTCATCATTATTGCGGCGGATCCGCGGCCCCAGGGTGGGTTTGGCCGCGGATCCGCGCTCAAGGGTTGGGATCTTTTGATCAATTTTCTTTGGCTCTCTGATTTTGACATTTGGCAATCCTAGGCATCTTTAGAATTCAGAAATCTTCTTTCGGTTGCTTCCAGACTTGGTCTCCAAGTTTTGCTTCTTAATTTGGCAAGTTTTCTTCAACAAATTGATTTGTTTGTTAAATCCTGCATAACAACTTGGAAAATTCTGCACCATAATCTCAAATAATATTTAGTAGACTTAGTTCTACTAGGATTTGGTCAATAGATTTCTTTGCATACATTTTCCTACCAAATGATCATTAAAATATATTAACACATGGAAACTAATGTTTTTACACATAAACCCTCATATGTATAATATATTATAATAAAGTCCTTTTTTAATATGAAAATGGTAGGAAAAATGTAATACAAATGTGCAGTTTTATCAACTGAACAAATACCCCCAAACTTATCTTTGATCGTCCCGAGCAAACTAGTTTATTCAAGAGGAGAAAAAGAAAGGAGAAAACTAAGCACACTTTCGTAGGCAGACACGATTGCACTGAGTACGTGCAACAAGCCGTTAAACCTCTAGGTGTCCCTAGTAGGAGGAGTGTTGTCTCCTGAGGGTTTTCAGCGGATTACACCCACAAAATCCTATAACAAAAGAAAGATGGTGAAATTTACATATAAAGACAAGAGCCATAAAAGAAAGACTTTGAAAAGAAGAGTTTCCAACTATGCTAGCTTTTCAGTTGTCATGAGCCCTATCTTAATAGTCATGAAAAAAAATGTTAGAAATCACATCATCCCTCAATAAAACATCGTCTTTATTCTTCATTCCTACCTTTCTTCCAAACATTGATCATATAACCCCACGTGTGTGAAATGGACATCCCTACACTCGGAGAATTCAATTCAAGCTATCATACTCTTGTCCATCTATCTTAGTACTTTTTAATTTAATGAATATTAAAGATTTGCTCGCACATTTTCATGCGACCGTTAATACTTCTTGAGGTACTAACCAACCGATTACTCATGTGCTTGCTAATTAGGTGATAATATTTTCCTCGTCTTGCACCATCTAAGGCTTAGCAGTGACTCCCAGACCAGTTGGCCTTAGGGCACTAGGTGAAGAGGCACCCTCGCTATATTTTTTTATTGCTGCCTTGGCGATAACAAAACCAGTGTTTATTTTTTTTCTTTTCACCATTTTTATATTTTCTTCATTTTTTTTATTTATTTCCTTCATACTTAGGCTTTTAGACAAGAGCATTTCAAGGTATCCTCTACTATCCCGAGTTTCAAGATGTGTGTAAGTGCATATAGTAGGGTATCAACATTAAAATGTTTGGCTTCCAGAATAGAAACTATTTTTCAGACTTTTTTTTATCCTCAGATTAGTGACTTCCTTCATCTTACTAACCCTTGGGACAACAGCTCATAACTACTTATTACTAGTTCGTATAAGAAAACTTCTAATTTTCTTGGTTTTCTTAAACTATTCTTATCTTTTGGATGTAATGTTTCACTTTCTATTCATTTGTTATAAAAAAAACTTTAATGCCCGGTGTCAAAGATAATTCAGTGAATACAAACCTCCCCCCCAAACCTGTTTTCAGCAGTGTCCTCACTGATGTAGCCTTTTGAGAACATGGACCTGTATACTAAGGGAGAGATACAAGGGGTAAAGTAATAGTGAAATGAAAAATTCCCCCAAACTTATTCTTTGACACGCACAGATATTCAATTAAATCATTTTTTTACTCACCTCCATTCTTAAAATGTGAAAAAGTTATCAAAACATGGAGGTGAGGCGGAGGAATTTTAGTTTTGATAAAGCGGCTCCTGTAAAAACAGGAGCTCCTCCGCGAGGTCAGCAGAAAAATACGGTTTTAATCTATGCCCATTCACTTTAAAAATCGAACCGTTTTTCAAATTTTCGACTTCAACTGCTCCGTGCGGGTGTACATACCGCACCACAAAAGGTCCTTTCCAACAAGATTTAAGCTTACCCGGATGAAGATGGAGACGGGAATCGTAAAGATGGACTTGTTGCCCCGATGTGAAGGTTTTTCTAGAAAGATTTTTATCGTGGAACACTTTAGTCCTGTTCTTTACTATCACCGCATTATCGTAAGCTTCATTGCGGAGTTCGCTTAGCTCATTCAATTGCAGCTTCCGATAGCTGCCTGCATGCTCAAGATCAAAATTAAGCTCTTTAATAGCCCACATTGCCTTATGTTCAATCTCGACAGGGAGGTGGCATGCCTTCCCAAACACAAGACGGTATGGAGACATACCAAGATCGGTCTTATAAGCGGTGCGGAATGCCCAAAGAGCATCTGTCAATTTGGTTGACCAATCCTTACGGTTTTTGGAAACCGTCTTCTCCAATATCTGTTTGATCTGCCTATTTGAGATCTCAGCCTGCCCGCTTGTTTGGGGGTGATAGGGCGTAGAAAGCTTGTGAGTGATTGAATATTTCCGCATCAAGGCCTCAAAAGACCTATTGCAGAAATGTGTCCCGTTGTCGCTAATGATAGCGCGAGGGTGTCCGAATCGCGAGAAGATGTTTTCTTTAAGGAACTTAATGACAACTTTGTTGTCATTAGTGCGACACGGTATAGCTTCCACCCACTTCGAGACATAATCAACCGCTAACAAGATATATAGATTCCCAAAGGAGTTGGGAAAAGGGTCCATAAAATCAATACCCCAAACATCAAATATTTCCACAACCAATATAGGTTGGAACGGCATCTCGTTCCTTCGTGAAATCCGACCCAAATGCTGACATCGCGGACAAGTTTTGTAATGTTCAAATGCATCTTTAAATAATGTTGGCCAATAAAAACCACATTGCAAAACTTTCTCCGCCGTTTTTCGAGATCCAAAGTGACCGCCGCATGCCTGATCATGACAAAATGATAACACGCTCTTGAATTCATCGTTAGGGACACACCTGCGAATGATTTGATCGGAACAATACTTGAATAGATATGGTTCATCCCAGTAAAAATATTTTACTTGGGATAAAAATCGAAGTTTGTCTTATTTCGACCAATCGCTAGGTATAAGTCCCGTCGCAAGATAGTTCACGATATCCACAAACCAAGGTTCGTAGGATACATTCAAGAGCTGTTCGTCGGGAAATGAGTCATTTATCGGCACAGTCATATTTGGCGAAGAAGTGATGCGTGAAAGATGGTCGGCTACAACGTTTTCACATCCACTCTTGTCTTTGATGAAAAGATCAAATTCTTGTAACAATAGGATCCAACGTATTAGCCTGGTCTTCGCATCCTTCTTCGATAAAAGATGTCGTAGGGAGGAGTGATCTGTGTAAACCACAATAGGCGAGCCAATCAAGTAGGGCCTGAATTTCTCTAATGCAAATACAACTGCCAAGAGTTCTTTCTCGGTAGTTGTGTAATTTATTTGTGCATCATTCAAGGTCCTACTTGCATAGTAAATTACATGTGGCATCTTATCAATGTGCTGTCCTAAGACCGCACCAATAGCAAAATCTGATGCATCACATATAAGCTCGAACGGGTGGTTCCAATCCGGAGATGATAAAACGGGGACTGTAGTGAGTGATTCTTTAAGCGATTCAAAAGCAGCCTCACAATCCGAATCAAAGTGAAAAGTAGTGTCCTTGGCCAATAGAAGGGTTAAGGGTCTAGCAATTTTGCTAAAGTCCTTAATAAATCTCCTATAAAATCCTGCATGACCAAGGAAGGATCGTATATCTTTGACGCAATTGGGACGAGGGAGGTTTTGAATGACATCTATTTTAGCTCTGTCAACCTCAATGCCTTTATGTGAAATTATATGTCCAAGTACAATACCTTCTTGGACCATAAAATGGCATTTTTCCCAATTCAAAGTCAAATTCTTATCCTTACAGCGGGTAAGAACAACGTCAAGATTACGAAGGCAGTCCTCAAAGGAGTCCCCAAAAATGGAGAAATCGTCCATAAAAATTTCCAGAAAATCTTCCACCATATCTGAAAATATCCCCATCATGCACCGCTGAAATGTAGCGGGAGCGTTGCATAACCCAAAGGGCATGCATCTATAAGAAAAAGTTCCGAAAGGACAAGTAAAAGTGGTTTTATCTTGATCCTTTTCGGCGATGGGGACCTGGTTATAACCAGAGTATCCGTCCAAGAAACAGTAGTATTTGTGTCCCGCTAATCGTTCTAACATCTGGTCAATGAAAGGTAGAGGGAAGTGATCTTTCCTCGTCGCGGCATTGAGTTTCCTGTAATCGATACATACGCGCCACCCAGTTTGGGTGCGTGTTTGGATTAACTCATTAGCCTCATTAGTGATGACCGTGATGCCAGACTTTTTAGGGACCACATGAATTGGACTTACCCATTGGCTATCAGATATGGGGTAAATTATTCCACTATCAAGGCACTTGACGATTTCTTTCTTTACCGCCTCCTTCATAACGGGATTTAACCGTCTTTGTGGGTCTCGGGTTGGTTTGGCTTCATCCATCAGATGTATGTAATGTTCAACAATTAAGGGATTAATCCCTTTGATGTCAGCCATAGTCCAACCAAATGCTTCCAGATTCGATCTCAATACTGCCAAAAGTGCATTCTCTTGCTCTAAGGGTAGAGAAGCGGAAATAATCACTGGCAAAGTCTCATTCTCTCTTAAATATGCATATTTAAGATGAGAAGGTAGCGGTTTGAGATCAAGAATTGGCGGAGAGATAATAGAAGGTGGGGTAAGCGAATGATATTCGGACTCCCTAAGAGGTTCAAAACTTGCATAAGATATTGACTCGGAAAGTGCTGCTGACTTTTGCAGAGAGTCAACGGGTTCAGTCTCAAGGTCGGACTCATTGAACATATCCTCACTGTGAAGTGGTGCAAGATCAAACGATGTCTCATTAATGTTGTCGAGAACATCTAAGCAAAGCTCCTCATCCATGCAGCTTTCGGAAGCTATCTCGTGGATGGAACAAACATCCAGCAATTGAGCAGAAGGTTCTGATGGCTGACTTCCTAGCTTGTAAATATTAAGCTCAATTGTCATTTTTCCGAAGGATAAGTTCATAGAACCGTTACGACAATTAATTACAGCGTTAGAAGTTGCTAGGAAGGGTCGACCAAGTATCATCGGGATTTGATTGCGTGGGTTTGCCACAGGTTATGTATCTAAAACAATAAAGTCCACGGGAAATATGAATTCCCCGACTTTAATTAACACATCCTCTAGTTCGCCCCGAGGTTTGGTGATAGATCGGTCTGCCATTTGGAGAGTACAATGGGCGGGTTTTAACTCTCCAATTCCTAACTGCTCGTATACTGAATAAGGAAGCAAGTTGACGCTAGCGCCTAGATCGAGTAAAGCACGATTTATATTTTTACCCCCAATAGAAATAGAGATTGTAGGACAGCCGGGGTCCTTACGTTTCTTTGGTATTTGTTGGGTAAAAGATGTGCTAACATTACTCGTCATGAAAACCTTTTTAGGCACTTGAGTTTTTCTCTTCCTAGTGCACAAGTCTTTAAGGATTCTTGCATAAGATGGGACTTGTTGAATAGCATCTAGAAGAGGAATATTCACGCTAACTTGCTTAAACATTTCCACAATCTTCTCCATTTGCGGGTTAGGTCAGTTGGCCCTTAATCGGTTTGGAAATGGAGCTCGATCAATAAGTTTTGGGTCCAACGTTTGTGGAGAAGACTGTGGTGACGGATTCGATCCCAAAATTGGAGTGGGCATCGACTTAGATAGATTTGGCGAAATGTTTGAGCCTTGGGGAAAACGGAGAATAGGCTCGGACGAAGGTGGAAGACTAGACGAGTTAGGGGAAGAAGAAGAAGAAGGGGTATCAAATGTGTCACTATCATCAACTTGCTCACCCACTTGGTTGTTCAGCACTCTCCCCGATCTCAACGTAGTGACGGCATTCACATTATGACTTTGTGAATGGCCAGGATTCGGTAGGGGTTGAGATGGGAGTTTCCCTTTCTCTCTCGCACTCATTGCGGCATTTAACTGTGCGATTTGGTTTTCTATTGATTTAATACTCTCACCATGGGAGGAGGAGTTTTTCGTTAGGGCATCAATAGAAGACCTCATCTCAGCCGAATTTTGCATGGATTGTTTCATGAACATATCCAAAGTTTGTGCAAGTGAGTTGTCAATACCGTCCACTTGTGGTGTAGAAATGTTGGCCGGATTTTGGAAATTCTGTGACTGAAAGGGGGGCTGATTCTGTGGTTGTGGTTGCTGCGGAGGAGGTCTTTGATAATTACTTTGTTGGTTTTGATTCCAAGCAAAGTTAGGATGATTCCTCCATCCTTAATTGTACGTGGAAGAATAAGGGTCGTTTCTAGGTCGCTGCTGAAAAGCAGCATTTGCTTGAAACGATGCATTCATAGGACATTCTTCCGTTAAGTGTGAAGGATCCGAACAGCAACCACAGACGGTCTTAGGAAGCGTGACCTGATTTAGGGAGAAAGATGATAACTTGTTTTCAATAGCGTCGAGTTTCTTTTGTATCGCTGCCATTTCGGCTTTCACTGCGATGGAAACGTCGAGCTGGTGAATACCTCCCTTAGTTGAAAGTGGTCTTACGCTTTCCCACTGCAAAATGCTTTCTGCGAGATCTTCCAGATATTTCCAAGCTTCACCATCATCTTTAGACATGAAATTACATTGACACATTGTTTCAAGCATCTGCTTTGTCGCTGGATTAATGCTCTCATATATAATCCGACATAAATCCCATCTTTGTATTCCGTGATGGGGGCATTGGACAAGCAGATCTTTGAAACGTTCAAAGCACTTCCAAAATGGTTCATTGGGAAGCTGGGTGAACTGGTTAATCTCGCTCCTAACATGTGCAGTCTTATGATTTGGGTAAAACTTCTTAAGAAATGCTACGACGAATTCGTCCCAATTAGTGATAGAGTGTGCGGCAGTATTATAAAGCCATTTTTCTGCCAAGTCGCACAATGTGAATGGGAGAAGACGTAAGCGCATAGCATCTAAAGTCAATTGTGAAGTACCCATCATTGCGCATACGTTTTCGAATTTGGTGATGAAAACGTACGCGTCTTCCGACTCAAGCCCGTGAAATTTGGGCAGCAGATTGATGTAGTAGGGTTTAATTTCGAAATTATCCCCGTTAGGTGGTGGAAGAGATAAACAAGTAGGAAGGGGACCATGAATAGGATAGCATCTCTCTTGGAGAGAGATGCGCGGTGGATTCTGCGCACCTGCGGGCGGTGGCAGCGTGGTGTTATAATTAGATGGAGTGTCGTCCATCACGGTCGATGTGGTGTGTGGTAGGGGAAAAGAAGATGAAGAAGTACCGACTTCGGTGTCGATAGCAGGAACGCGGACAAGACGGGCACTAGGATCCCGTGTCCAGCCGAGCATGCACTAAGCGGGTTTAGTGCAAGTGGCAGCGTGTGTGTGATTTAAAATTGGCTTGTTTTGAAAAATATGTGGGACTCAAGACAAATCTCCCTAAGATGCACAAGCAACCCTAGATCTAAGGTCACCTAGGTCCAGTCTCTAGACCGCTCCTAGACTTCCAAAGGACAAGCCGCAGGATAAATCCTCTACCGCCTCCGTACTATCCTTGTAGCGAGGTAAGTGCCAGGTAAGTGGGAAGGAACCACCACAACAGTGGGCCTAATTAAAAACCACTAGCCTTTGTCACACTTGCCTAGACACTACAAAAGTAATGCGGATAAACGATAGATTACCCACGACCTTCCTCTGTCCTTATTGAGCACGACAGTCCTTAGAGTCTGGTCTAGATATTTTTTAAATTAATGAAGGGTTGATCTATATGCTCGGTTTGTGATTTGTGGGGCTTAGGAAGGGTGATGAAATCCCCACCTAATCTTGATTTGGTCTTTGCCCCTTAAAGTCCGTATTAAATATGCAAAACAAAACCAATCACAAAACTTTTGCAAAAAGATTTTTTGAGCGGCGCAATTTTGCAAAGAATCCTGCAGAAAATAGATTTTATTGGATTTGAGGGGAGAGAGGAAGAGTTGAGATTCTTACCAGAGGAGTTTGAGACCTTGATCCCCTTGTCAGGCCGCGTTTCCGCCGCAGATGTTCCTTTGTGCCGCGGTTCCGCCGCAAGGTGGATGGTTCAGTTGCTGAAAATTTTTCTGTGGACCACTGTGCTCCTCTGGATCTCTAAAAATGTCTCTGTTTCCTGTTTCCCTTAATTCTGTGACTCCAGATCTCCTTGCAAAAATTCACGCACAAATCGTTAAATATGCAATTTGCAGTTTTGTGTTAATAATGATATGACTCGTCTACGAATTCAACACAAATAGTAAAAATAAAAAATTATGCACGTATCCCCGGCAACGGCGCCATTTGATTGACATGAAAAAGAGTGTTTGTTTTGTAGTTAACCGCAATCAGAACGGTGTCGCGCGTAGCTAGACCGAGGTGAGTACGGGTCGTCCTCTGGGAAACGTGGAACCTTTTATTTTTACTTTAGATGTGTTGAGAAAGAGAGGAGGAATAAAGAATTTTGTGAAAAGATTCTAGATCTACTTTAAACAAGAATGTAAAATATAGATCTAGATTATTTTAGAGATTTAAATAATATAATAATAGGGCTTGTAGGGTTCGTTAGGATTTAGTAGTTATGGACGATTAATTAAAGTTACCCTTTTTATCCATTAATAGATTTAGAACTAGAACGACGGTGATGCGTGTAGATTAGGGTTTCCGGAGGGAAAAGGAATCCCACTCTTAACCCTTATCTCGACACGGAACTCCGTTCATATCTAGCCTTTACCAAAACAATCATTAATCTAATCTCAAATCGCGGTCGGAACTAGCAAAGAATTGCTAGCGCGCCCGATTAGGATGTTAATGATTCTTTTGATAAAGTTCCTAAACTTTATAGGACTTAAAAAGGGTTTAATTATTTTCATCGTCCATTAGCCTACCCTAATCCTACGAACCCTAACAAGCGGAGAATTACTCGCGCATGTTGGGAGAAGAAGATGAAAAGAAAGAGAGGGAGAACATAATGTAAAAAAACAAACAATTAAATAAAAAAACTACTTTTATTAATCAACTCCTTCAAACTACACTTTTAATCCATAGAAAATGATTACAAAACTTGATTTGCTTCTCGATCTTTCCTAAGGAGGTAGTCGAACAGTCGATGATTAGCCTGGATGCGTGAGCATCGGGAGCTTCGTGATCTCTTTGGCTTGATGCCTTTTCCAAGAGGCTCTCTGTGCCTTTTTATAGTGCAAACCCAGAATCTTATTGTTGAGAAGTTGGTAAAATTCAGCAGTTGTCAATCTCCCAAAATATTGCCTTCCAACTCATCATTATTGCGGCGGATCCGCGGCTCCAGGGTGGGTTTGGCCGCGGATCCGCGCTCAAGGGTTGGGATCTTTTGATCAATTTTCTTTGGCTCTCTGATTTTGACATTTGGCAATCCTAGGCATCTTTAGAATTCAGAAATCTTCTTTCGGTTGCTTCCAGACTTGGTCTCCAAGTTTTGCTTCTTAATTTGGCAAGTTTTTTTCAACAAATTGATTTGTTTGTTAAATCCTGCATAACAACTTGGAAAATTCTGCACCATAATCTCAAATAATATTTAGTAGACTTAGTTCTACTAGGATTTGGTCAATAGATTTATTTGCATACATTTTCCTACCAAATGATCATTAAAATATATTAACACATGGAAAATAATGTTTTTACACATGAACCCTCATATGTATAATATATTATAATAAAGTCCTTTTTTAATATGAAAATGGTAGGAAAAATGTAATACAAATGTGCAGTTTTATCAACTGAACAATGAGCCTACTAGCTTCCAGCAAGCCATTCAGAGCGGTGACTCAGTAAAATGGCTGGATGCTATGCGGACCGAAATGGAGTCCATGTACACTAACAAAGTATGGACTTTGGACGTTGCTCCAAATGGGGTAAAACCCGTAGGATGCAAATGGATCTTCAAAAAGAAGATTGGTGTAGATAGACATGTTGAAACCTATAAGGCTAGACTTGTTGCAAAGGGTTTCCGTCAAAGACCTGGTTTGGACTATGACGAAACCTTTTCTCCAGTGGCTATGCTTAAATCTATTCTGGTCCTTCTTGCTATTGCTGCCTTCCACGATTATGAAATCTGGCAGATGGACGTAAAGACAGCCTTTCTAAATGATAATTTGGAAGAGAGCGTCTATATGGATCAGCCAGAGGGATTCATTCAGAGTGGGAGCAGCGGTAAAGTATGCAAGCTGCTTAAGTCCATTTATGGACTAAAGCAGGCATCACGGAGTTGGAATATCTGTTTTGATGATGCTGTCAAAGAATTTGACTTTATCAAAAATCCAGATGAACTTTGCATATACAGTAAGATTGTAGGGAGAGCTGTAGTATTCCTCGTCTTGTACGTGGATGACATTCTCCTAATAGGAAATGATATTCCTAAATTACAGTCAGTCAAAAGATTCTTGTCACATAAATTGTCCATGAAAGACCTGGGTGATGCCACCTACATTCTGGGGATCCGGATCTATCGTGGTAGATCAAAGAGGATGTTGGGACTTTCGCAGTCCAGGTACATAGACGCCATAGTGAAGAGATTCAGTATGGATGATTCTAAGCGCGGTAATCTACCGGCTTGTCACGGAATCACCCTCTCCAAAGAGATGTCTCCCAAGACTGATTTAGAAAGAGATCGCATGTCGATTATACCCTACGCTTCTGCGGTAAGCTCTATAATGTATGCGATGTTATGTACCAGATCAGATGTAGCATACGCATTGAGCGTTGTAAGCAGGTATCAGGCAAACCCAGGGGAGAATCACTGGAGAGCAGTAAAGAACATTCTTAAGTACCTGAGGAGGACTAAGGAGATGTTCTTGGTATATGGCGGAAAAGACCTCCAGATGGAGGCCTTTGCCGACTCAGGCTTCCAGAGTGACAAAGATGACTCCAAATCCATATCGGGTTATGTCTTTACCCTCAATGGAGGGGCGGTCTGTTGGAAGAGTTCCAAACAGGAGACCGTTGCTGACTCAACGATGGAAGCAGAGTACATAGCTGCTTGCGATGCCGCAAAAGAAGCAGTCTGGATGAAGAAGTTCCTCACAGAACTTCAGGTGGTTCCTACCAGTGTTGGTCCAATACCTCTGTATTGTGACAACAACGGAACTATAGCTTTAGCGAAGGAACCCAGGTCCCATCAGAAGTCCAGACACATCTTAAGACGGTATCACCTGATCAGGGAGATCGTAGATCTCCGGGAGATCGAGGTGAAGAGAGTAGAGACGGAGAATAACATTGCTGATTCATTCATAAAGGCCCTTCCTCAGACGCAGTTCGAGAGGCTATTCGAGATGATAGGTCTACGATATGCCAGCTCATGTCCCTAGTGCAAGTGGGAGATTGTTAGTGTATATGTTCTAGGGGCCATTATTGTATCATACTAGGTTGTATATTACTTAATGGAAGCTTGGGATATTCACAGTTGTATATAACAGTCTTGCTAAAATTGGTATTATGCTACTTGGTTTGTGTCTACTTTAATATGTGCATATGTTTCTTGTAACGTATCACTTATACATATTAGTAGAGCCCATAGGATCTTTGCTTGATTACCAGCGTCGTGATGGCAGTCACACTAGTGGGGGCTGGGTAGTCTGTAAGCAACATCCTATACAGGTCCCTGGTCGTTGGATTATCGAGATAGGGCATCGATATTCCGGAGTAGACTAAGTGTGTACGCTTCTCATCCCAGTTGGGGAGATGGTCTGTCCCACAGCCATCAGTACGTCGTACTGGAGATAGTATACAGGTGCTCATTAGGTTACGGGTACACCGGACAGAACTCACAGGGAACTGATTGGTTGGTATTATACCCATCATCAGTTAACAGTTCCCAGGTGACATGAGTACAGCATAGTCCGCAGACTTGACACTGCTACTTCGCCTCGAGTGTGTCCCACTGTTCTTAGATTGCTACCCTACCACGGCTCAAAGGAGTCGTGCAAATAGGTAGCAGTTGGGTGCAGTCCCGAGCACTTGGAGGCAGTGGCGGTTAGATAGGATTCGTCTCTCCCGATATTGGGAGTTGATATTGCGCTGTGTCAGAGAGCCATTACGCAAAGTCCCTGACCAGGGCAAGCGAGATATACTGGTAGGTTCCAGTGGCTTCTCAGGGTGTAATGGGCTTCGCTCCGACACGACTTATACAGCTATTAGGAGACTGACGCTTGCCGCCCCTAGGCTTGATATACGATAGTCTTAGACGAACAGACCGGACTGTACGGAGATTGTCACATCAGGCTCAGTAGGGGTTTGGATGGTTTTCTTCATCGGCCTTCTTATCGACATCTACCTGGGGACCGTTACGTACACCTAGTGCCGCTTGCGGTCTATAGTTAAACCCACTGCCAGTGTAGTGTCGAGTCTTTAGAGTCCCACACAGAGAGTTTTCCTGCTCCAGGCGAAACGATATAGAGGTCGTATAGTTTTACGACAAGGGTTCGGACGCATACGTGTGTTTACGCACGTACGACTTTTCGGACAGTTTTTACTAGCCGGCTTTGGTTTAAGCCAGATTCTAGTATCAGGTTATTGGATTTATACAGTCTAAAGTTTTTCCGTGTTTTCACGGATTGGAGGGGCGTTCTCGTAATTTGTCGAGAAGCTTCTAGAAGAGTGGTGACTTGGGGGTTAAGGTGGCATTGCATTAAATGAGATTAGTGACTCATTTGTGTGATTCATCCATGTCATTAATCCATCATAAATTCTTAATGACTCATAGAGATGAATCACTCATAGATATTTATGAAGCATGGTTGTTAATTCTATTATTTCTTTTTTGGATAAATAAATTATGCTTCATATATATTATGATATATCATTATCTCATTTCATGATTCATCTTCACCTTCTCTCTCCTCAAGCTCACTCTCTCTTCAAACCCTAACCCTAACCTCTCATGAGTTGAGATCAAGGGTTAGCTAGACTAATACTTCCATAACCTCACTCTATATCCCCTAGGTAGCTTAGATTAGCACTTTGAGCAACCTAGTTATCTCAAGTTAAAGATAAAGCTTGGCGTAGAAGCTCTCGGGTGGATCATCTTTGATTCGAGGAGGCCGTTGAGGTGCCGATGTTCCAAGGAGCCTACGAGGAGTCGAGGACCGCGATGTAGACCCGAAAGACAAGTATCGTGAGGTATAACTTCGTATCCGAGTAGTTAAACCTCTAGTTGATAGTTAGCAATGGTTTAGATAACGATTCATGCGCTCAAGTCCGTGTTACGAAGCTTTGATAATAGTTTTTCATATATTCCGCCTCCCCGCAAGTTCATGGGGTGCGTGACATGGACTTACATTAAAACCCAAATGTAAATTAATCCAAGGTTAATTAGTAGGTGAAGTATGGTCAAGTCTAAACAAATATCAACCATGAATTAATCTAACTTCTTTGCACAAATAATAAAATACATAGATATTTTATACCATATGAGTCTTGCATTCCTATCTCCACTATATCAACAACCATGATAAGTATGTATGCATGTATGTGTGCATACACATCAACATGTGCACATATACTCATTCATGCATACATGCATATAGAAAAGGTTTTAAATGAAAAAGCTAATGGTCATTATTAAACCAACACTTGATTTAATAACCCGGTCATATCATATACGACCCGACCAATAGAAAATGCCAGATTACAATGCGATATCATATACACGCATTTAACCAAGCACCCGCGCATATCCCCATATGCACCCCACATCGTTTCGCCTGAGCTAGGTAATCCCATTGTGGGACTCTAAGACTCGTCAATACGCTAACAGTAGGCAGTGATCATATTACATACCCACAAACCGTCAGCGGCACCAGCAGTGCGTAATGGCTCCTGGGTATTGAGCGATCAGAAGAAAAACAAGCGAACCTGCAAAAACTCCTGTCGATCCAACCGATAACACTTATCGTACAGTCCGGTCTCTTCGTCAGATATGTTGCATATCAAGTCTAGGGATGGCAACGTCGATCCTAATAACTCAATAAGTCGTGCCAATGAATGGTCTATAACAGATCGAGAAACTACTGATAACACTTATCAGTAAATCTCAACAGCCCTGGCCAGGGACTTACTGATATAGCCAATCACGCACAGCGCAACATCAACCCCCAATACCGGGAGAGACGAAACCCCTCCTATCGCTCATTGCCTCCACATGTCTTGGGACTGTACCTAAAAGCCGCCTGTTTGTACGAATCAGTAAAGCCGTGGTAGGGTGTAAATCAAAGTACAGTGGGAGAACACATGAGACTTTATGACGATCTCGGGTCTACAGACTAACCTGTACCAGTGTCACCTGAGAACTGCTATTCGACGATAGATATAATACCATATAGGAGTTCTCGGTGAGTCCGTCCAGTGTATCCAGTCTCCACTAAGCACCCGCATACGATCTCGATGTCAAACGTCAATGGATATGGGAACATCCATCGCCCATCTCATGGGTCTAGTGTCATATACGCTAGTCTACTCTGGAATATCGATGCCCCGTCTCGATATACCCACGACTTTGGACATTTCAGGATATGCTTATAAACAACATATGTCCCACTAGTATGATCTGCATCATAATCACAGTAGTCAAGCAAACATCCTCAGGGCTTTATCAACATGTACAAATGAATAAAAGCATGATCAAGTGAACATGTCAGATAAAGAGTAACCAAATAACATACTATCATGTCGAGCAAGAATGCCCTCTGTATATATATATACATGTATGAATACATCCACTATCATATAATGGGCTCTAGGGCATATATATATCCAACAATCTCCTACCTGCACTAAGGCCAGTTATTGGCGTATCTCATACCCAACATCTCAAAAAGTCGCTCATGCTGCGGCTGAGGGAGGGCCTTGGTGAGTGGATCCGCGGTGTTATTCTTTGTGTCTACTCTCCTAATCTCGATCTCGCGGTGATCAACTATCTCCCAGATCAGATGAAAACGCCTCAGGATGTGTCTAGACCGCTGATGGGACTTGGGCTCCTTGGCTAACGCCATAGCCCCATTATTATCACAATACAGTGGTATTGGACCAATAATGGTTGGAACTACTCCTAGCTCTAAGACGAACTTCCTCATCCAGACGGCTTCCTTGGCGGCATCATTTGCAGCAATGTACTCAGCTTCCATCATAGAGTCTGCAACTGTATCCTGTTTGGAACTCTTCCAACTCATTGCCCCTCCGTTGAGGGTAAATACAAACCCAGAGATAGATTTGCTGTCGTCCTTATCACTCTGGAAGCTCGAATCGGTAAAGGCCTCCATTTGGAGATCTCTGTTACTATACACTAAGAACAATTCTTTAGTCCTTCGCAAGTACTTAAGAATGTTCTTCACAGCTGCCCAGTGATTCTCCCCTGGGTTGGACCGATACATGCTTACTACACCAAGTGCATAAACTACATCAGGACATGTACATAACATCGCATACATTATAGATCCTACGGTTGAAGCATAGGGTATAATGCTCATGCGAGCTCTCTTTTCATCAGTCTTTGGGCAAAAGTCCTTGGAGAGAGTGACTTCATGGCAAGCGGGTAAGGCACCCTCATCATTCTTTTTACCTTGAAGAAAAATCTTCTTTTGCCAAGAGCTATTTCTTCTTCTTGAGATTTTCTCAAAGTTTAGGGGGGGGGGAGGTTCCTCTTTTTTTAGACTTGAAGTCTTGGGTCCTTTATATAGGGGAAGCTGATTTGTTGAATCAGTTAAAGAGATTTATTCTCCAATTGTTTTGGGAATTTCCCCACCGTTGGATCCTTAATCCAAGGGCTTCTGATTTACAGAAGATAATCTTCTTGTTTTAACAAGATTGAGAAATCTTTCCTTCTTTACAGAATCTGTTCTGTATTTTAGTGATTTTTAATCACCATTGGATCATTGATCCAACGGTGTTCCAAATTCAGGGCACAATCTTTTCTGTTTGGAAAGATTCAACAGAATTTTATTCTTGTTAACTGATGATTTAATCATATCCGTTGGATATTTGATCTAACGGTGAGGAACATTTAGTTCCGGTGCTAGTGCTTATGCGCTTTGCCCATGGTACGCTAATTGGAGCGCAGCGCTCTTAGCGCTAGCGCACACGTGCTTTGCACGTGGTGTGCTACTTGGAGAGCAGCGCACCTAGTGCTAGCGCCTATGTGCTTTGCACGGGGTGCGCTAGTCGTAGTGAAGCGCTTTTATAAAAGCGCAACTTTAATTCAAATTTTGAATTCTGAAGAGAGCTTTGCTCTAATTGGGGAAACACACCCCGCTTGGATCTTCCATACTAAAGCTCTTTAGGATGGTGTTGATGTACCTGGTTTGGGACAATCCCCATAACCTTTTGGATCTATCCCTATAGATCCGAGTGCCCAGTATGTATATGGCATCACCCAGGTCCTTCATGGAGAACCTTTGTAATAAGAAAGATTTGACCGACTGTAGCATAGGAATATCATTTCCTATCAGAAGAATGTCATCTACGTACAATACGAGGAATGTGACAGCTCTCCCTATAGCCTTCTTATAAACACAAGGTTCATCTGGGTTTTTGATGAAATCAAACTCTTTGATAACATCATCAAAGCAGATGTTCCAACTCCGTGATGCCTGCTTCAATCCATAAATGGATTTAAGCAATCTACATGCTTTCCCTCTACTCCCACTGTCAATGAAGCCCTGATCCATATAAACACATTCTTCTAAATCACCATTTAGAAATGCAGTTTTAACGTCCATCTGCCAGATTTCATAGTCGTAGTGAGCAGCAATAGCAAATAGGATCCGAATGGATTTAAGCATGGCTACGGGAGAAAAAGTTTCGTCATAGTCCAGACCTGGTCTTTGACGAAAACCTTTCGTCACAAGTCTTGCCTTATAGGTCTCCACCTGCCCATCTACACCAATCTTTCTTTTAAAGATCCATTTGCACCCTACGGGTTTTACCCTAGAGGGTACAACGTCCAAAGTCCATACTTTGTTGGTGTGCATAGACTCCATTTCAGATCTCATAGCATCCAGCCACTTCACAGAGTCTCCACTCGTGATAGCTTGCTGAAAACTGGTAGGATCATCATCCTCCATGATGCAATCTTCTTTATCACCATCAATGAGAAAACCGTAGTATCTCTCCGGTGGGCGAGAAGTCCTACCAGATCTACGGAGTGGCCGAGCTTCATTAGTTTCTGTTGCAACAGCTGGTTCAACCAAGTCGTCATTTGTAACTTGTGTCTCTAGAACCTCTTCTAGATCTACCACATTGCCATCTGTATCATTTGTAAAAAATTCTTTTTCTAAAAATGTGGCATACTGAGAAACAAACATCTTTTGTTCTTCCTTGCGGTAGAATAGATATCCATAGGAATTCTTTGGATACCCCACAAAATTACACATAACTGACCGTGTCTCGAGTTTTTCCGGATTTTGCTTTTTAACATAGGCCGGACAACCCTAAATCTTAACTCGTTTAAGAGATGGTCTGTTCCCATGCCATATCTCATATGGCGTGGTAGACACGGTTTTGGTTGGAACCCTGTTCAATTGAAACGCTGCAGTCTCCAATGCATGCCCCCAAAATGAGACAGGTAACTCAGCATCACTCATCATGGAACGAACCATATCTAATAGGGTCTGATTCCGACGTTCTGACACATCGTTGTGCTGTTGTGTGTAAGGAGGAGTGAGCTGAGAGAGAATCCCATTCTCTTTTAGAAAGTCTGCTAACTCTGTACGGAGAAACTCCCCACCTCGATCTGATCGAAGCATCTTGATACTCAATCCGGTTTGTTTTTCTACTTCAAGTTTGTACTCGGTGAATTTCTCGAAAGCTTCAGACTTATCCTTTAGTAAAAACTCATGACCGAACCATGAGAAATCATCAGTAAAGGTTATGAAGTAAGAAAAACCGCCTCTAGCCTGTGTAGATATTGGCCCGCATACATCACTATGTATGAGGCCTAAGAGCTGAGTAGCTCTTTCTCCGTGTCCTGTAAACGGAGATTTGGTCATTTTACCCTTGATACAAGACTGGCAAGTCGCATAAGATTTATATTCAAAAGGGTTTAAATATCCATCTTTATGTAGCTTATTTAGTCTTGTTTCGTTAATATGACCAAGTCTACAGTGCCAAAGAAAAGTTTCATTTATTTCTGAAAGTTTTCTTTTATTAATGTGCTATATGCTGAAAACTGTGTGTTGATTTAGGACGTATATCCCGTTATTAAGTGTACCATACCCAACCAACATTTGATTCAGATTAATGTTCATAACATTATTCTGCAACATAAAATTATATCCTTCATTGTCTAACAAAGAAACGGATACAATATTACAAAGCATATTAGGTACATAATAACATGGGTTCAAAACCAATATACACCCTGACGGCAACCCCAGGTGATACTCTCCTACTGAAACTGCATGTACATTGGAACCATTTCCAACCCGGAGAGTATGGTCACCTGTCTTCAAAACTTTGCTATTTCTCAGCCCCAAACGGGAGCAAATACACGCCCAAAGACGGAAAACAACCACCACAACAGATATACGACGCCGTAGCGAAGAAATAAAAGACGATAAAAGAAAACTGTATAAAAAATCTCCAAGTCACATTATAATATACAATATCGTCCTCACATCAAGTCTCTAAGTCAAACATGAAGTAGTAAATGGAGAGTACATGGATACAACGAATATACAATAAAAAAAACCGGATAACCACAAAACCCACCTAAGCAAAACTGCACATTATGAGCTGAAATAGTATCCGCAGCAAAAGATGATGAGATAGATGAATAGCCTGCCTCGACTACTCTGGGGAACAACCTGCAAAACACTGTGGCACAACGGGGGTGAGTTGCCAACTCGTGAATAGTAAATAACATATGCAGGTAATCGCAAGTATGCACGTACAGCGCGAATCTAACATGTGCAACTAATAGTAATAAGAGATCATATGAATACAATAATCATGAAAGGTACACTAGCAGGTACAACTAATACATGAAACAATAATAATATGACAATGTATATATGCAACGGTCATGAAAGGTACTCAAGCAGGTACAACTAACACATGAAATAATGCATATAAAATGAAGTATGTAAATGCAACAATCATGAAAGGTACACTAACGGGTACAACTAATACATGAAGCAGTGCATAAACAATAACTGTGAAGTATGGAATGCAACATGTCATTTCCACGGAATCCTGACATCGTGGTAGGACCAAAATCCATCAAGACAATCCAAATTCCAAATCCTCAAATCAGCCCCCAAATTGGCTCTCATATCATGTAAGTCTCATATATCCTGAATGTATAAAATCAGCAATCTCATATATGTCCTGTATCCAATCTCAATAAATCTTCTATATCCCAAATCTAATATCAAGTGAATCTCATATAACCTAAATATAATTGCATGAATAAATATGATGATGTATATAACATACTATATCGAGCACATAGGCCCCAAGCACATAGGCCCCTCTCATCGACCATATAGGCCCCTCACATCGAGCACATAGGCCCCTCTCATCGACCATATAGGCTCCTCACATCGAGCACATTCAATGAATAAGTATATTTGTGTGTGTGTGTGTGTGTGTGTCAGCGTCCCATACCACTGATATATATATATATATACGATGGGTATACATATATATATCAGCGTCCCATACCACTGATATATATATACGCAGGAGTAAAACAATCCAGAAAATATCATATGAAAACCATATCTCAAAGCCAAATCCATGAATATAATATATGCACATGAAATAGTAATATGAGCATATAAGGAAAAATCGCTATTTAACTGCAACAATTTATAAAATAAAACATGTGGTTCCTAAATTCTCCGAATCTATATAACATCAAGTAAAGGTAACATGCAACTATGTCATTATGTGTGTATGCACCTATCGCTAATAGTACAATACCCTATAGGTATACAGGTAACTAGCATGTAAGCATGTCAAGGCATATGTGTAAGCATGTAGGTATACGGGTATGCTATATGTCATATGCGTAAAGAAACATGAATCAATGTCTCAATGTCCCTAACCAAACGATATCATATAGGTATGTGTATTGTGCGTAACATAGCAATTATTGACAGTGTGTGTAGCACACAATCAGTGCTCGTGTAACATAAGTCGTCAATAATATGTGCAGTGTCCTAAGGATACTAGTCGAAGCACAACAATCACTAAGCAATAAGGGTATTCGCAAACTATATATATGAACATAGAAAATGCGACAATATTAATATCTCTAGCCCAGACGCATAATGCCATGCAGGCGATTCCCCTGTAGATGTTAAATCTACTCACCGTTGTCTCGTGCTAAGTGTAGCCGACTACTTGCTTTCCCTTCCTTGCGGCATCCGACGTACCCGCCTGCGAACCTAGAATTTACACAAAGAATACACATAAGCTAAAATCCTGCAAAAACGCGATATCAAAACCAAACAAGAAACTCGCGTCGCGAACTAAACGCGTGTGAATCCGATACGCTAAAACGTGTGAATACGCGTCTGAAACTACCCCGACACGCGGTGACACGCAGCAAACACTAAACCCACACACATAACACACGTGTCGCACAAGCTTAAAAGTATAGGAAATAGGTATTTTGCTCCAGATTTTGATACAGACAGAATTAGAAAAAAATGCATACACTAAAGACCTTAAATATGTAGCAGACTCACCCGGACCAAACCCCGACACCCAGAACCCTCATCTGGCCGCAAATTGGGGCCAGAACCCATTTATTTGCGGCCAATTTGGGGAATTCGGGTCCCGTGCTTTTTTGTGTGTGGTCAAGGTCTAAAGAGCATGCTCCAGTTAACTCAGATTTTGTCTGAAGCACTCGGGTCAATAACAGATCCCAAAAAGCTAAAAATCTACACTAAAATGCTAATTAACACTAATTTGAAACCCTATGGTATTTTAGTGAAACCTGGGGCAAAACTTGGTTTAAATGGCCTTATAACCACTTAGTTAAGCTATATTAACCATAAAAATCCATAATTGGCTAAATCTCCACCTAAATCATAAATCTAGCACTAAATCACACTAAACACTAAATTAGCTTAAACAAACACATGTTTAGCAAAAGAAAAGAAGTTAAGTTTAAGATTTAAACCTCAGGTGATCCTAGGTGTAAGAAGAAGGAGATGGGGGATGAGCTCTTGCTGCAGCTGCTGCTACTGCTTGCTGTTACTGCTGCTGCTGCTTGTTGCTGTTGCTGATGCTGCTGCTGTGCTGATACTGATGCTGCTGCTGCTTCTGGTGCTGATGCTGCTATTGTTATGTTGTTGTTGTAGTTGTGTGTGTGTGAAAGTGAGAGGGAGAGAGCGAAGTGAGAATGAGAAATGAGAGGGAGGAAAAGTATGGAAGTGTGAGGGTGTGAGAGAGTGGGATTTTTAGAAAAAGGGGATGAGATTAGGGGGGCCATACTTCAGGCCATCCCTCCCTCTCTCTCTCCTCACTCAAGTCAAACCCCAAACATAACACAAATTTTTAATTTAAACTTCAATTTAACTTAATGATAATCCTAAGTTTATCATGGCTACTTAAACTATTCCTAACCCTAAACTTAGCCCTAGATAACATGCACATGTGTGTACAGTCCAAATTAAATTCTAATAAAATATTCATAAATCCAGATAAAATAATTGGAAACCGATTTGGTAAACTTTTTACTAAAACCCCCACATTAAAGCATAAATAATCACTAATCACATTCTAGGGTGTTACACATTGTGTCGGGCGATGGAATTTCGGTAGATCCGGCCAAAATTACCGCTATACAAAAATGGCCGACACCAGGAACGGTTACGGAGATTGGGAGCTTCTTGGGGCTTGCTGAATATTACCATCGGTTTATTAAAAACTTCTCCAGAATTGCGGAACCAATGACTTGTTTGACTCAGAAGGGTGTGTCGTATGTATGGACTGAAGCTTGTGAGAAAGCGTTCTCGGAGTTGAAGACTCGTTTAACCACAGCACCTATTCTTACTATTCCCGACAGAACTAGAGGTTTCAACATTCATTATGATGCCTCGGGAAAGGGATTGGAATGTGTGGTACACCAACACAGCAAGGTAGTAGCATATGCATCAAGACAGCTGAAGATTTACAAACGCAACTACCCAACCCATGATTTGGAGCTCGCTGCAGTTATCTTCGCACTCAAAATTTAGAGGCATTATTTATTAGGGAGAAGGTGGAGATTTATACCGATCACAAGAGTTTGAAGTATATCTTTACTCAGAAGGAGCTCAATATGAGGCAAAGGAGGTGGCTAGAACAAATGGCAGATTTTGATATAAACCTGCAATATCATCCAGGGAAGGTAAATGTGGTCCCTGACGCTCTGAGTCGCCAACTGATGGCGTTGAGTCTTGCTACTCACTGGAGGAATCTACAAGACCTCAACGAGTTAGAGACGGAGGTAATCATGCCCGGAGTATCCTCGTCACTTGTGAATATGCAAATTCAGTCCACATTGGTGGATCAGATCAAAGAAGCTCAAGCTGGAGATACATGATTACAAAAGATTCGAGAGCATGTAGAAACAAACTTGCGAACTGACTTTATCATTCATGAAGACGGGTCAGTAAGATATGGAAGCGGGATTTGTGTTCCTAAAGGTGAAATCAGAGAGGAATTGATGAAAGAGGCGAACAGTTCTCCATACTCCGTTCATCCTGGAGGGACAAAAATGTACAAGGACCTCCGTCAAAACTATTGGTGGCATGGTATGAAGTGGTAGGTAGCAAAGAGTGTATCCAAGTGCCTGATTTGTCAACAGGTGAAGGATGAACACCACCGAATTGTCGGTCTATTACAGCCCTTACCAATACCCGAATGGAAGTGGCAGAACGTCACCATGGATTTCGTGACTGCACTCCATCGCAGTACCAAGGGCAATGATGTGGTATGGGTAATCGTGGACCGGCTTACCAACTCCGCGCATTTCATTCCTTTTCGCGTCGGCCAGTCAACCGAAAGCCTAGCGAAGAAGTATATGGAGGAGATCGTCCGATTTTACAGAGTACCTGTATGCATCGTTTCTGATCGAGACACACGTTTCCAAACTTATTTCTGGCAAAGTCTACAGGAGAGTCTTGGCACGAACCTGAGTTTCAGTACGGCCTATCAACCCCAAACCGATGGCCAATCCGAGAGAGTTACTCAGATTCTCGAAAATATGCTCCAAGCCTGTATGTTGGATTTTAAGGGATCTTAGGAAGACCGCTTGCACTTGGTATAGATCGCATATAACAACAGTTACCAGGCAAGTATCGGTATGGCGCCTTTCACGGCATTATATGGGAGGAAGTGCAGGTCTTCATTGAGCTGGGATGACGTTGGAGATCGAGAACTTCTAGGACCAGAGTTGATTTTTGAGACCGTGGGAGCGGTGAGAACCATAAGGGGACAGCTACGTATAGCTCAGGATCGACAGAAACACTGGACAGATGCAAAAAGGAGTCACTTAGAATTTCAACCTGGTGAATATGTGTTCCTGAAGATCTCACCAAATCGCGGAGTGATACGTTTCGGGAAGCAGGGAAAGCTCAGTCCGCGATTCATCGGCCTATTTGACATCCTTGAACGAGTTGGGGATGTTACGTATCGCCTAGCCTTACCACCTTCTTTGGAGGGCGTGCACGACATTTTTCATATCTCGCGGTTAAGGAGGTATGTCGATGACCCCATTCATGTTTTGGATCATTCCGAAATCACAGTAAGGGCTAACCTAACCTACGAACAACAACCAATTGAGATCTTAGATTGGAAGGAGAAGACGTTGAGGGACAAGACAATCCAGCTGGTTAGAGTTGTGTGGAGGAAGGGTTCTCCAGGCGAATCCACATGGGAGAGAAAAGTTGAGATGAGGGAACGTTATCCCCATCTATTTATAACCCTTTCTATGTAACTTCTATTTTGCTTACCTCCAGAATTTCGAGGACGAAATTATTTCAAGGAGGGTAGATTGTAACAACCGTGTACTTTAAATACGTAATAAAAACGTTTTATAATTTTTCGTAAGGTCAAACAATTATTTTACTACTTCTATTGGTAGAAAATACTTTTAAAATATTTTTCCATGATTAAAATGAATAAATATGATTTTTAGGAATTTTTATGAATTTTTGGGAATTTTTAAGAATTTAAATGGATTTTTTTTATTGAAGGGAAAAGTTTTTAAAACCGAAAAGAGAGCTATTTTGGACCAAATTTGGTTGAAAAGGATAGAAAACATCAAAATACATTTTCTATAATTTTTCCAAATTTTTATAATATTTTTAACTATTTTAAAATAATTTTTAGAAGCCAAAAACAATTTTTAAATATTAAAAACAAATTTTATTAATTTTTAAGAGCGGGAATGAATCCAGACCGTCGGATCTAAAAACCAAAGGCCCAGATTCTGCCGACAGTTAAATAAAAGATATAAATAAAATAAATATATATATAGGCGTCTTAATCTGGACCGTTGGACCAACGATCCAACGGTCAAGGATCGCCAGCGCCAACTTTAGCCGGGGCCCATACCAGCTCATCCATGATGGGATGTGGGTCATTGGATCTGGTCGAGTGACGGTCCAGATCTTGTCGGCTCATGGGGCCGGCTCCTATAGCGGATGAGGAAAATAATAGGGATTTTAGTTTTGTTGGTTGGTTAATTGGTCATATTTAATCCCAGAAAATCCCTATATATAGCCTTGAGCTTCTAAAATCTCCAAAAAATATCTGTTTGACAAAAAAATCTCAAAATATTTTTAGAGCTTCCTATTTGAGTCTTCTACGATATGGACTAAATCCCAAAGGCAAAAAAAATTCTCGGCTTCAAGATATACCTTTTCTCGTACAACCCGACGCTCACCGACTTTCATTTTCCTAACTCATTTCATGTAGGATCCCTCAACACTTGATCCTTTGATATCTTCATTATGAAAATATCTATCTATGAAAAAAATTATAGGTCCTAATTATGATATTTTAACCACATTATCTATTTTACGGGCTTTGACGTTTAAAAACATATTAAACCCAAATAAAATAACGAACTTTAAGCAGTAATTCTTCACGATAAAATCACGGGGTAACGGACAACCCCAAATTCATGTTTGGACATATAGAACTAAGTCTTAAAGCGACTATCATGACCGGGACAACTTTTACAGGAATAAATGTAATTATTCCACGGTATTAAATAAAGGTTACCGATAATTAGTTCCCTAATTATTAAAACATGGAAAAATTGTAGTAATTTTTATATATTGGTTATTTTAAAATAAAATTGATGGTAAACATGTAAAACCATATTTTCACTAAAATGAGTATTTCACAAAAGTACTATTAACTCCTAAGAATTTATATTTTCAGTAAAGTACCACGAACTTTGGAAAAATAGTATTTTCCTTAAAATACCCTAAACCTTTCCAAGATATATTTTTATTAAAATACTACGAAATTTTCTGAATCATAATTTTTACAAAAATACCATGTACTTGGTAGAGTAATTAGTTATATTAAAATACCCTGAACTTTTAAAAGCTAGGGTTTTCTTGAAAAAAAAATAATAATCTTAAAACTAGATTTTTTTTACTAAATACCTTTATGAAAAACCTTACCAAAAATATCCCTAATCTCGAAAGTTAAGTTTTTAGAATTTCACTAAAATACCCTTACCTTTTATAAAGGAGGTTCTTTTATTAAAATACCACTACCTCTATAATTAAAGATAATTTACGTTAATATACCATATAAATACCATTGTTTTTATATAAACAATAATTACGATAAAATACCATAGTTTTTTATAAACTAAGTTTTCTATAAAATACTATATTTACCTTACAACTATAATTGAACGAGATATAACCCACGACTGTGGAAGTCCGTAGCGTCTGAGATACCATCTACTTAAATCCAACTTTTGATACATCGCACGACATGACCTACGATGGGTTAGGTTTAGAACGTGCGAACCTAGGTATAGAATACTATTACAAATGAAGATCCCTGCAGGCAGGGTGAACAGTCCCAATATGGACGACTACTATGAATGAATTGAACAGTCCCAATATGGACAAATGGCATTCCATACCTTGATGATATATGCACTAACTCTAATTCATAAAACCTTTACATGGAATAAAACGGGGCTGGTAGTTTAGATTGACAAGGTAGTATACGGACTCGGATTCCCCTATTACTTGATCAGATCCGAGAAAGTGGAATGGGACATTTCACCTTCCCCAACCGCGTTCCGTGGTTAGAACGGAATAAACTCGAGAACCCGCTACCATTGTCTAACAAACTAAATGAACATATTACCAGTAGTTGTCGTACGCAGTATACATTAATTTACCAAATACCTATAATACATACATCATACCTCTACACACATATGACATCATATATTACACATACTTGTTTTCTTTACCTGTAACATTTTGGAAATCGTTCAGGTGAAATTTCGGTTAATCGGTAAAATAACGGGTGTTTTCCGTAAAAAAATCAAGATATAAATATCTTTTAATATAAAATTAAATATACATATTCTAGCTATGTAATTGCTATTATTTGGTGTTTATTGAGCCACTTGTAAAATTTCTAATTTACTGAAATTTTTTCCGAAATTAATTATTTTAATATTATTTTAAGCCGTCACTAATACATTTAATTAGGGAAAATTACAAATTAGAATGGGTTGATACAAATTTTGTGCATCATGACACATTAAACTAACATGTAAAATATCATTTTCGAAATGAAATGAAGTTGTATAACGGTTTTAGAAAATAGTGAAGAAAAAGGCTTAAATGGTGAAATTAAAGGAATTTATTAAACAAAAAAGTATGGTACATGTTGAATTGGTGTTTGGTGTTCATTGCTTCACACACACACACCATATCCCCTTCCCCCTCTTGCTGGCCGAAATGGGGTTGTCCCAATCCCCTTGTCCCCACACTTTTTTCACAAAGAAAATGAAAAAGGAAATAATTAAATAAAGAGATATGGATATTGGGTTGACTTTGACAATTCCACATGCACCCACACACACACACTCTCTCTCCCTTTCCCTATTTCTGCAGTCCAAATTCAGCAGCCCTCCCCTTTGTTTCTCCCCTCATTCTCTTCAAAAAAATCCTCACAAATTCATCAAAAATCAAAGTAAAACCTCACAAAATCAAAATCTAATCTCTACCCATTTCTTCTTGGCCGATTCTAGCATGGATTGTGGTGAAAAGAGAGCAAATTGGAGGCCAAGATTTTCATGCTAGATCTCTAATTAAGTGAGGTATAATCTTAGCATTTTACTTAAGTTATCATTTAATTACTTGAATCTAGCTATTATGTGTTTAATTAGGGTTCTTAATTTCAAGTTTGAAATTTAAAGAAAAGGGAATTGAGAGTAAGTTAGGGTTTTTATCATGTGTAAAGATTTGCAAGGTGTAGTTTAACATTTTTAGACATGTTAAAGCTAAGCTACTTGCTATATTACTAATTGTTGCATGTAAATTGTAGTAATTAAGATTTCTAGTAAACCAGGTTTTTAGAATTTAATTCAAAATTGAGAATTTAAAATTTAATTATGGTTTCATCATATCATTAATATTATAAATTGTAGTTTAACACATCAAAGCATGTAAAAACTAATCTAATTGCTAGTTTGCAAATTGTTAATTTAAAATTGTAATAATTGTATAAAATGCAAACTAGGTTTTTTGGAAATAAAATGATTTGATTAGTTTTAATGTTTTGATGATTTAAACCCTATTTCATATACAATTAGTGATTTGTGAAAACACGATTGGTGTGTTTGGGTTTTTATCGATGGTTTGACGTTTGTACATCGACATCGATGGTTGGTTTGGCTATTCTCGTATGCGTAGGCGATAGGTTTTGATCTATACGTGATACGCGTGCCGATTTGGTTTTCGTATGCCGTTTCGATTTCTAATTGGGTTTTTATGCGATACGATACGTGGTGACATGTAGGTACCCCAGGTGGACTTCGAGACGACAAGAAAGCGCGTGGCGACGTCGGCACCGACGAGCAAGCTCAGGTGAGTAGATTTATATCTACGGGGAGAAGTCGGGCGGCTGGTGTATAGCACCCCCGCAGTTCGATGTATAGTATGTTATACATATATACTATATATTTATGATATCTATTTTGTGTGACATGGATGTTAATGATAGGGTTACATGTTCCTGGATTAGTAGTGTTACTTGCGAAACCCTAGAGTAGTTGTTGCACCTATACACGCACACGCACTTGCATACATTCATTCTTTTACCTATGCGTATATGGGGATATGTATATATATACACACCGGTATGGGACTATATATATATATATATATATATATATACATGGATTATGAGGCTAGTACTTGGGATTTGAGATGAGTCGATGAGATTGGGCTTGAGGCCGTGAGATCGGTGATGTGACAGGGTTCGTATTTGAGATACGACATGATGTTTTAGCGGGTCCTTTGACGTGGTGTTTTCATACACATGCATACATACATAGATGGTATCAGTATTGTACTAGACGTAGATCAGTACCCCGGATCATGATTTTGATAAAGAGGATACCAGATGAATAATGTGATGAATGTGATATTTGACCCGTACCCAGATTTGGGATGCCGTACGATAGATTTACCGTATGAGCTATTGATGATAGATCCGCACTCTTGACTCGAGGATGTCATATTAGATGATGTATCGTATGAGATATTATTGAGGCGGGATCACCGACTATATATATGTATATATATATCGACTCGGATTTAGGTGGTTTCAATACCCTTTCGATTGGTTGTTAGTTAGACCTGTAGTTTACCTAGTAGATGTCAGACTGGACCCGAGTCATACCTATTTCCAAAACTAACGAATCGTGAGGATCTTAAAGACATGTCAAGGGATACTACGGATATTTCAAAAGACGTACCATTTCTTAAAAACACCGTAGCCTTATTTTCAAAACACCACGATTCGTACTATTTCAAACGGCAAAACAGTATAACGCAGGTGTAGCGATGTAGATTCTTATTGTTACGTTATCATTCATGTTCTGCATATTATTGTTGCAATTACTATTCATTGCCATTTATCATGTTGTTATCGTCTCATTGCATGTTTATTGTGTACTTAGTGACTATGAACCATGCTGTCAGGACACCGGCACCATTACCGATGATGCGTATGTTCCACATACACTTACTTGCCGGCTCACATACATCATCATCGGTAATTGCCATGTCGCGTACACTTTAGAAAATACCTTTTCATTGACATAGCTTGATAATTGATAGTTGCAATATGTTATAGCTTCCATATGCTAGTTTAATTATTGCATTCATTGCATGATATTATGTGCATTCATATATTCATTGGTTATGCAGTATTATGAAGATTTGTGCCGGTATTCACTATTTATTGGTATCATGATTTTGATGATTTCGGATTTACATGAGATTTCTGGATTTGGGGGAAAACCGCAAGAATTTAATAAAAGCTTAGTATCATCATTTTAAAATGCAAATTGCGGTTTTCTCATGATGTATGAGTCGTCCACCATGAGTTTTCATGATTGTTGTTGGATTTAGAGACCCGATTCGAGGAGTTGGATGAACCATCTCGGGTACATGGTGGGCCCGGTATGGTACCCTGGGGCAAGAAGCTCGAGTTGTATTCGATGAGCCTGGCAGGGGAGCACTACCTACCAGTGATATTATTTGGATTCGTCGGTTATCCGGAGGATACTGGCCGGAGTCATGAGATGGTTATAGGTTGATCCGTTCTGCCGGAGCCCGCGGGCCGATCCCGCAGATGATACGGATGCCTGAGATATTGATATTTGAGATTTGAGAGTTGTGATATTGAGACACTGAGACTTATGTTTTGTGTCGATACTTGACACTGATTTCTCTGTTGCATTCATTGATGATACTTGATTGATATACATATAGAAATCTCATTAAATAAGAAAACAGTTTTTCCATCATGATGTATTCTGCTTTCATTTGTATAGCATTTGCATATTATATTCATGCCTTTATACATCATATATCTGATATGTGGCTATCTGAGGCATGGACACGAGCACGTGGTATCGCACTTATATGTAGATGTATCAGGATATTTATTGAGGATATTACTAGTTTTGACCTAGGATAGCGTATTTCATGCGATTTCTGCCGGTAGATCTTTTCTACTCACGAGTTGGAAACTCACCTCCGTTGTGCCACAGTTCCTTGCAGATTTTGCCGTACAGGTTTCGTTGCGGCTTTGCTGGCACACTGCCCCTTCCGGGTGATTGCTTCGGTAGGTGGGTTCTTTTGCATCAGGGCCATCATTGTTTATTTATTATTTCAGTTGTATCTAGAAACTCCATCAACCAGATTGTATATTTGATAGAGATAGAAGACCAGACTTGTTATTGTTTCGACCTCAGAGTCGTGCGTTGTATTATTATGTTTTTCATGTTGTTTTGAGTTTCTTTGAGTTTTGATCCTCGCCCTTCGGCGTTGTATATTATATTGCTTGTGTGGTTGTAACCGTCGTTTGACGAAGAGCTAGCTCCCGCTTGGGGATGCCTTTTTTGTATTTTGTATACTATTCATGTTGTATCCCGTTTGAGGGCCAGTATTTACAAAGGAGACTCTGCCGAAATTTTCAGAAAATACTTGATGTTCTTAAAACACATAATTTGGCTTATGCTATTAAAACTACTTGCTTTAAATTGGTTTTTCCTTCACTCTACTGCTTCTTTTGGTTTTGATTTCTGGGTTTTGGCTTACTTAGATTATGTACGCCTCGAGACGTTTCGTAATTTAAGTGCCAGTCACGCTCGGTACTTTTCGGGCCGTGACATTACCATTACTTCATGTTGAGAAAATCCTACCCAAGTGTAACTCGCTGATGGACTTCATTTCCCTTTCTCTATCCTTGGAACTTCCGTTAGATGAGGACGAGATTGATGAAGAAGGAGACGATGGAATAGAGCCCATTAAGGAAGACTATGCAGAGTTGACGCAAGAGTATTAGGATAACTCTTCTATTGCCCACCTGTTTAAGGCTTGCATTCTTTTAATCAATGTAATCAAACTATTTAGTTTGCTTTCAGTACTTTGAGATGTAATAATTTTAGTTAATGGAAATAAATACTTCTGCTTTTATTATCAGTTTTGGTAAATTGCCCGCATGATTTATTTATACGCATAACGTAACTGTATCGAGAAAAGACCACCCTCGACACAGTTATGTTGCGGACTTTGGCACGTCACAGTTTCCTTACTTTTGGGAAGCGGGGCATGACAAAATTTTCACAAAACAATAGAGAATTTAATTCTCAATAAAGAAGAAAGATCGTCTTCTTCCTTAAAACCCTAGGTAAAGAAAAAAAGAAGTGATCAAAATATCTTCTTTACCTACCGTATATTAATACAAGGGTTTAACCCTTCGAAAAGAACTAAGTTCTTTCTCTGAATCTGAGATCCGCAAGGCAAATCTCCCACAATTTGAGAATTTAATTCTCATCAGGAAAATCTTGTTCTTGAGAATCAAAAATTCAGGAGAGAACACGGAAAGAAGAACATGAAGAAGATGGAGTCCATAATACTCCGGGAATTTAGTTCCCTCACAAATCAAGAACTTAGTTCTTAAAAAACCTGATCTCAGATCCTTAAAATAGTGATCTTGGTGATCGTTAATGGTCAAAATACCATTAACAGAGGTTTAACCTCTCTGAAAATATCAACATAGATTAAATCTCTAAGAAGACAGCATCTTACATGAAACACACGTGCGCACCAAAACTCAACGCCTCACGTGAAACAAACGTGAGCACTCAAAATAAGCTAAAAGCTCAGCGCCTCACGTGAAACACACGTGAGCGCCAAAACTCAGCACCCCACGTGAAACACACGTGAGCACCCAAAGCTCAGTGCCTCACGTAAAATACACGTGAGCACTCAAAAGAAGTCAAAGTTGAGCGCCTCACGTGAAACACATGTGAGCACCAGAAAAGACTAGTGCTTAGCACTATTTCAGTGCCTTATGTAAAACACACATGAGCGATGTATATCTGAGTGCTTAGCACTGCTGGGTAGAATAAAAACCCAATCTTATCCCCAAATTGGCTAAGTCTGTGAAGCTTGAGTTTCATTTTTGCCTTTGAATCAACCGAGCCCATATGCTCTTGATTTCCAAACTGATCTTAATCAACCGAGCCCATATGCTCTTAATTTCCAAACTGATCTTAGTCCCATATACGATTAATGATCTCTCATCGATGATATCCAAAATGATATTCATCTCATATCCTCTAAGTTAATCTTAGTCTCATATAAAACTAACGATTCTTAGATCCACCATGATTTTTTCCCTCAAATACGGGATTTGGTTCAAGGGCATATCTTTCCACACCTCTGATATATGTCGCTGTAATTCCTCATCGTCTTCAGAGAGATGACGGGTCCCAGCAACCAACAACCCCTCTTCCGTCACCCCAAACACAACGATAATGGACCGAAATGTCCATAAACTAATATTTGTCCCAAACACGGGAATAATGGACCGAAATGTCCTTAAATTAATATTCATCCCAAATACAGGAATGTTGGACCGAAATGTCTCTAAAATAATATTCATCCCAACTATGGGAATGATGAACCGAAATGTCCCTAAACTAGCGCGTCGCCCCAAACACGGTGATGTTGGATTGTGACGTCTTTAAACTAATATGTTTTGCCCTGTGGACCATCTCCATACTGACTACCGTATACTATCTATGGGCTATTCATATATGATCTATGATCAAATGATCAGTTGAGCCTATATGCTCATTGTTCCTAAGTCGATCTTAGTCTCAAAATAAGACTAACGACCCTTAGATCAAACCCAGGTTTTCCGTGAACAGATGGACCTCACAAATGTGAGAAATGCTTCATGAGTTCATTCCCATTGGCAAACCAAGCTACCAACGTGGACCTCGTCAAGCAAATGCTTGACCCAAATCATGAAAATATATGTACGGATTTAGACTAATCCGCGCCCTACGGGCGACGACATAAAATAGTCTCTGTATACAATCCACGGGCAACCTTAACAAACAAAATAACACACGACATGAAGTGAGCTACGGGAGCAGGAGAAAGTGGTTATCGTAAGGGTCTTGCGCGTACAAGGAAGAGCGTCCCTACAATCGAAAACCCTTCACTAACGAGGGGAAATCTGATAAAGTCTGCTACATCGGTCGCATCTATCCAAACCTCCGATATACGATGCCATAAATCAACTTGGTATCTTCGAAAAGATGGATGGATATGTCCAAATAGTATCTTCCCCCAAATTTAGGCTAGACGTCTCAACGCCTCAGTCTATTCTTCGGCGGTAAACAAAGGAGAGAGACAGGAAGAGAGAAGGGACTTACGCGCAATTAGATAGTGTGAAAACGAAGGATTTCCATTGGGGTATTTCATTGCGCACCTTCGGGCGCAAATTTGAAACCTCAGCGGATTAGAGATCCGGAGGCATAGAAACGATCGTTACGCTTACACGGACTCGGGCCCAACCTTGGACCCTCGGTTCTCGGCTCGGAGCAGCGGCAATTGGGACGGCACGGTCGAGAGTTTGTGTGTAAGTCAATATCGCACACCCCACGCACTTGTAAGGAGGCAGAATTTACAAAAACGATTTTTTCATACTATGCAACACCGACTAAACTGCAGGATCTTAACGGAAACCTTAACTAGCTATTCTACTAGGAGGTTCTAGCTGCTATGATAGTATTATACCTCGTTGATTCTAGTCCTTCGGGTCTTCTTCTCCTCCTCTCCTTGAGCTCCTCGAAGATCCGGATCGTGCTTGATCGTCAGTCTCCTCGTGTCGAAGATGATCCACCCGAGAGTCTATACTTCAAGCCCCAACCTCTAAACCAAGGTAACTAAGGTACCTAGTTCGCTAAGCTAAATAGCTTAGAAGATGTAGAGTATCCAATGGAGTATTTATCTAAAGAGACCTAATGGCTCACAACACATGTGAAGGTTTTAGGTCTTGAGGAAGAAGGAGAGAGAAATGGAGAGAGAAAGTGAAAATGCAAATGAGCAAGTGTTTGGCTAAGTGAAGGATGGCTCAATCTTGTTCTCACCTCAAACATGCATTATTTCACAATAAGAAATAACAACCATGCTTGAATAGTGAGTCCAAACAAATAAAATAAACTATAAACCATGGTTCACTCCATGCCACAAATATCTCTAATATTTACCTCATTAATCTATTTCCAAAATAGATAATTCCAAATAATGAGGTATTTGTTGGATATGTATGCCCTAGAGTCCTCTAGTGTATAGAATGCTTGGGATATGTATGTACATAAACAATCTTGCTCAATATGATAGTACGCTATTTGGTCTACCATTATCTTAACATATGATGTGTTTTACTTAGTATTTTATATCTTGTATACATGTTGATAGAGCCCTTAGAATGTTTGCTTGACTACCAGGACTATGATGCAGATCATACTAGTGAGGCTTGCGTAGTCTGCAAGCACATCTTTTAACAGTTCCTAGTCGAAGGAATATCAAGACAGGGCATCGATATTCCATAATAGACTAGTGTGCACATTTCTTGACCCTGTATGGGGGCGATGGTTGATCCCTTAACCATTGGTGTTTGACTTCAAAGATTGTACATAGGTGCTCATTAGAGAATGGATACACCGAACATGACTCGCCGAGAACTCCTAAATGGTATCATATCTATCATCAGATAGCAGTTCTCTGGTGACACTTGTACAGGTTAGTCTGTAGACCCGAGATCGTCATAGCGTCTTGTGTGGTTCCTACTGTGCTTTAATTTCCTCCCTACCACGGCTCTTCAGAGTCGTGCAAACATGTGGATTTTGGGTACAGTCCCGAATCATATGGAGGCAGTGAGCAATGGAAAGGGCTTTGTCTCTCCCGGTATATGATGCTGATGTTGCGTTATGCTCGATTGGCTATAACAGCAATTCCCTGACCAGGGTTGTTGAGATTTACTGATAAGAGTTATCAGTAGTTTCTCGAACCGTTATGAGCCACACATCGGCATGACTTATCAAGTTACTAGGGTCTGATATTTACCACCCCTAGACTCGATATGCGACGTATCAGACAAAAAGACTGGACTGTACAGCAAGTGTTACTTATAGGCTCATTGGGGTTAGGATGAGTTCGCTCGTCGGCCACCTTTTCAACATGTACCTGGGTAGCCGTTACGCACAGCTAGTGCCGCTAACGGGCTTGTGGTTAAACCCACTTCCAGCCGTTTCCCCCAATCAGAGCAAAGCTCTGTTTTAAAATGAAGCTACGCTTCTGCTTCTCCCAATCAGAGCAAAGCTCTGTTCAAATTCCAAGATTTGAAATGAAGCGACGCTTCCTTACCCCCAATCAGAGCAAAGCTCTGTTCAGAATTTCAAAATTTGAATTACAGCCGTGTTTTTATAAAAGCGCTTCGCTACAACTAGCGCACCCTGTGCAAAGCACATAGGCGCTAGCTCTAGGTGAGCTGCGCTCTAAGTAGCGCACCACGTGTAAAGCACGTGTGCGCTAGCGCTAAGAGCGCTGCGCTCCAATTAGCGCACCATGGGCAAAGCACACCATGGGCAGAGCGCATAAGCGCTAGCGCTGGAACTAAATGTTCCTCACCGTTGGATCAAATATCCAACGGATATGATTGAACCATTAGTTAACAAGAATAAAATTCTGTTGAATCTTTCCAAACAGAAAAAATTGTGCCCTGAATTTGGAATACCGTTGGATCAATGATCCAATGGTGATTAAAAATCACTAAAATACAGAACAAATTCTGTAAAGAAGGAAAGATTTCTTAATCTTGTTAAAATAAGAAGATTATCTTCTGTAAATCAGAAGATCTTGGATCAAGGATCCAACGATGGGGAAATTCCCAAGTCAATTGGAGAATAAATCTCTTTAACTGATTCAACAAATCAGCTTCCCCTATATTAAAGACCCAAGACTTCAAGTCTAAAAAAAAGAGGAACCCGCCCCCCCATAAACTTTGAGAAAATCTCAAGAAGAAGAAATAGCTCTCGGCAAAAGAAGATTTTTCTTCAAGGTAAAAAGAATGATGATGAACAAAGAGATGAAATCATCTCATAATTAAAGAGAAGAATTCTCTTCTTAAAAGATCATAGATCTATAAAGACCAAGGTCTTTTATAAAGAGATCAAAAAGATCTTATCATAAAATAAAGAAGTACTTACTTCACAGATCATAGATCTATAAGACAAATTTTCTTTCTGAGATCATGAACATCTCATTATAAAGGGGGGAGAATTATTCAATTCTCTTAGGATCACAGATCAATAAAGGCAAAACCTTTCATCAAAAAGAGATTGAAGTATCTCCTATAAGTTAAGAACTTTGTTCTTGGAATCTTAAGACAAAGTCTCTTATCAAAGAAGATAATCTCCAGAGCGCAAAGTTAACCTAAGAAGAGCCTTAGCGCTCCTAATTTAAAAGTGCCTTAGTGCTCTTCATCTAGCGCAAAACGCTGCAGTGCCATAGCACTTCAAACAACAGCGCACTGCGCTCATTGGCTAGCGCTCAGCCTAAGCGCACCACGTGCTCCTCACGTGTGCGCTGCATTACTAAAAGCGCTTCGCGCTCATTATATGGCACCAGCACCAAGCGCCACAACGCTTCAATTATAGCGCATCAGCACTCTTCATTTAGCGCAAAAAGCTAAACGCATCAGCGCTTAACATCTGGCGCCAAGCGCATTAGCGCTTTAAACATAGCGCACTGCGCTCTAACCATAGCGCACTGCGCTCATCGACTGGCGCTAGTGCCAAGCGCACTATATACTTTTATGTGCGCTTGGGCAGAACATAAATTGTTCTTTGGATAAGCCCCAGAGTTATGATGAATGCTTACCATTCAATAAAAGACAAACATTGTCAGAATTTAAATCAATGCTCCGCATTGTTAAAAGGGCCAAGCCCAAACAAATGCTTAACATCACAAAACGATGTTAAACATTTTAACTTGATTGGACTTAGCCCAAATTGGCCATAAGTCCTCAATTCAGACTTAACTGAGCTATTGTGCTCATAATATAATTAATTGGTCTTAGTTCCAAACTGGGTTACAGATCATTTAATCCATCTTGGTTCAAGGGTACATCTCTTCACTCTTTTGATATTTTTCGTTATAATTCCTCAATGTCTTCAAAGAGGTGACAGGTCCCGACAACCATACATTTCACGAACTGTGGGGTTCTTAAATCCACGGACTATGATGTCCTTAACCTCGACCGTGATGTCTTTAAACTAATATTGGACTGTGGAGTCCTTAAATCCACGGACTATGATGTCCTTAACCTTGACCGCGATGTCTTAAAACTAATAATGGACCGAGATGTTTTTAAACTAACAATGGACCGTAATGTCCTTAAACTAATCATCGACCGCAACGTCATTAAACTAAACAATAGAGCCCAATTGCTCTTTTGTTGGATCTAAACGATCCCGTTAAATTGATCTTAGTCTAAAATTAGACTAATGTATTCTTAACAAACGTTTAAGTTGATCTTAGTCTCAAATGAGACTAACGTATTCTTAAACCCAAATCCCCCAAACCCAAATCTAAGAAAGATACGGATTTGGACTAGTCCACGCCCTACGGGCGACAACATAACTTAGTCTCCGTATACAATCCATGGGCAACCAAACACAAAACAAACACCCACGACACGAAGTGACCATATGGAGAAGGAGAAAGTTGTTACCGCGATGCGGTAGCGTAATTAACTGCAGGGGCCTGCGCCTGCAGGGAAGAGCATCCCCACAATCAAAAACCCCTCAAACGAGGGGGAATCTGACGAAGTTTGCTACATCGGCTGCATCCGTTTAAATCTTCGATACATGGTACCATAAATCAACTTGGCATCTTCGGAGAGGTGGACGGATAGCACCAATTAGCGTCTGCGCCGAAATTCAGGCAAGACGTCCGCCGCATCTCCGCCGCGTCTTTCGGAGGGGAACAGATTCTGGCACGCCCGGTGGGACCTTTTCCTCTTTCCATTCCATAGTTCGTGTGTCGTGTTCGCGAACCAATCGTGGTTTGCTAATGGTTGCCCTTGGGTTTCGAGATACTAAGATTTGGCGTTTTGCTTGGTGCAGAAAGCAAAGGATCAATGGCATTCACTTGTGCAAAATGTTCCAGCTGCAACTGCAACGTACGCTCCGCCTTATCTGGAGGCATAGCTTACGGGCCTCAAGCGGCATCCCTGTTCACGATACCGGTGGAACAGGTCACCCAGGCCACCACAGGATTGTTTTTCGGGACCATGCTCCCGCCAGCGAGCTTCACCGTTCCTATGCCAGCACCGGAAGCTCCCAAGAAGTCGGTCTTCGATCGGCTTGCTACTACTACGGCCCCTCCCAACAGGTCGTCCAGCTCCAGCTCCTCGGTCTTCGCCAGACTGGGCCAAAATTCCTGTGAGCCCATGATGAAGCTTGCAATCCCAGAAAAGGTTGTTCCGAAGAGGATAGCCATCCCTGCTCCTGAAGTTGTCACGGCGGCTTCTCCTACCAAAGGGTCAGTTTTTACAAGACTGACTATTCCAGTTCCCACTACGGTTCCTGTCCCTGCTCAGAAGTCTGTTTTTGACCGGCTGGATACGTCTTCTCAACGGACATCAGTCTTCAAGAGGCTGACGCCAGCAACAACCCCCCACCTGGGTAGGAGGCAAGACAAAGCCATTCCCGTCGCTGAACCAACACCAACGGCTCGACACGCTCGACGTCGCCACTGGCGCTGAGTAAGGAAGGCCGGTGGCAACTCCCCCTCTGGGCTAACTCCACCAGCTCCAACGGTGGAAATTAATGCTGCTGTTCCAACCGGGAACAGCTTTGAGCTGCTGAATAAGGTGCGCAGGAATTCGCCTACCGCCGTACTAAAAAGATCTCCGCCGCTGGTGGAGACTATCATAGAAATGAAGCCGGAACAGTCCCCTCAACGACTGTCTTCTAAAGTTTACAAAGTCTGGCGACAAGTCCGAGAGTCGGTGGTTGATCAAGACTATCCCCGCCGGCAGAAGAAGCCGAAGGTCCGACAGGAAGAAAACCGTCCTGTTAAGCCACAAAAAGTGACGGCTACTTGGGTGCCCACTGCAGCGGCCCCCTCAACTTCGACCACTCATAAGAGGAGAAGGCTAGAGAAGATCCCCATGCCTTCGACAAATGTCAAAGGCACTGAGCCTAAACGCCCTAAGTCTGGGGGCATGGTGGTGCATACCGTCTATATGGCATCCAGAAAAGAGGATAGCCGTATTTCCACAGGTCATCGACCGCTTACGCGATCCGTGACAAAAGCTCAAGAGCAGCAGCAGAAGGTTCAGGAGATGATGACTGCGATGGCCGCACTCACCGGGCCAAAAGAAAGCCTAGAGGCATCCTCGGAGCAACGCCTTGAGCAAGAAACTGATGCCGAATTCCTTCGGAGAATACTTGAGAAGAAGGACAAAGAGGCTGTGGAACAAGCAGCCAATATAAAATGAATGGCCGTTCTATTCCAAGATATGGTGGGCATGATGATCCAGCCGGATCCCCCAGCCGAAGATCCTCCAGTGATAAATGAAGATGATAGAGGAGAAACATCAAACCTTCTGCCGGCTCTGTCAACAGCCAAAGAAGAGACAATCTCCAAAGCTGCACTGGATGACTATATTGCTCAGCAAATAAGAGTTCACTAGGCAAATGAAGCGGCCGGCCAAGTTGTTAGAACTGGGCGACCGTATCCAGGCTGGTATGATCAGATAAAGTACCCGCCGGGCTACACGATCCCGAAATTCCGTGTGTACAAGGGGACAGGCAATCCCCATCAACAAGTTGCTCAGTTCAGGGCTCTCTGTGGCAATACTGGTGGCGATGATAAACTTTTACTCCGCCAATTCGTCGGCAGCTTATCGGAGACAGCCTTCGAATGGTACTCCGAACTCCCGAACGACTCCGTCAAAACTTTCGCAGAAATGGAGTTGTTGTTCACCCAGCGATTCGCAAGTGCTAGTGAACGCACCCCAATAATGGCATTGATCAATGCCAGGGTGAAGCCGGGTGAGACGTGGGTTCAGTACGTAATCCGATGGCGGAATCTGTGGTCGAAGTGCGAACAACGCATCAAAGAAGCACCAGCGGTGGGCATGTTCATGGGTACCCTAGACCCTCATGCAACTATTTCACAGTTCATGATGTTCTTCAAGCCGACCACATTCCAGGCTTTAATCGACAAGCTAGCCCAGATGGATCAGATAGGTCATAGACCGTCTCCTCCGAAGCCGGAGCCGCGGAACGAAAAGGGTAAGGGGAAGGCGACCTTCGTTGCAAACACCCAACAGCAGCCTAGTGCTCCAAGATTATTAACGGATCAACTGGAAGAGAGACGGCGCTATTATAATGAGAAAATGAAGCGCCCTTACTCATTCCCGCGGGACAAAACGAAGAGGCTATTCGAATTAGCGATGCGCAACAGGCTTATTAATTTGCCGAATCCAAGGCGACCATCGCAACCCAGCGAAGTGAATAATCTCAATTATTGCCCTTACCACCGAACAGTAAGCCATCCGATCGAAGATTGCTTCGTCTTTAAGGGATGGATCGAGGATCAGTACCTACAAGGCAAGTTTGCGCTGTCTGAGAAGTGGAAAGTAAACCCACCACAACCGCACACTCCTAAAAAGACGGATACACCGGGGGCAACGTGCTCTTTTGTTGAGGAAGCTCCATGGGAGGTGGCTCTTTCGGCCAAAACCAAAAGGATGCTGAATGATCTCCAGATATGCCCGGCAATCAGGTGGAAGAATCCGCTGGAACCCCAGATCATCGAAGGGTTGCTGAAGCCGCGCCCAACTCCAAAGATCAGTGATGATCGCCAAAGCTCCCACACCCAGCCGTCGAAATCTTCGAAAAATAAGAAGAAATCCAGAAATCTCGTGAAGCCTGGCGATAAGCGCATGGACCTGCAGAAACAGATCGACGCGCTGGAAGAGTATAACCAGAAGGTGCGGACCCCGATCACGCTGCAAGAATTCCTCGGCCACGTCCTTGAAAACGGAGATGATGGAGAAGACTCATCAGATGAATCTAAGGATTACATAGCAAGTTGCCATATGATCTCTCACTCTTCTACAGACGATGAAGAAGCTCCTTACACAGAGAAACTGGAGGTAAATCCCGAACCGGAGCTTCCAAGGCCATCAGATGAAATGATCGACGCATTCCTAAACGAAGCTCTTTCGAAAAGCAAAGCTGATCGAGAGCGTGAGATGGCCATATTTGAGAAAGCCAAACGCCGGCGGCTGGACGAAAGAGTCGATACATTCACGCCAAATCAAAGGACATCCGTCGCGAATAAACACAAGTTCAAGACGAGGAAAAGGTTTGCTAAAGCCATATCGATGGGAATGAAGCTGCCACCCTCCGAAGGAAGCACTGTCGGTGAAGCAGAGATGCATCCTAACTACTGCTCATATCATCGAAAGATTTCGCACTCCACCAAAGAATGTGACGCTTTTAAAAGAAGGTGGCAGAGATATGTTGCTCACCGGCAACATTTTAAGCAGATGAAATGCGAAACTCGTCGAGAGCGAAGAAATACGACCGAAGAGCGTGGAAGAACTACCGGCAACTGTCACATGGTTAATGCTGGGGGATCGCAAGTTCTCACGTTTGGGAGCGACTCCGATGAAGAGATGACTCTTGGCCCTCTATTCAAGGAATCCACCTCAGGAAAAGAGAGAGAATCGAAGGCCTGTGAAAATATCCAGCTGCGCAATCGTACGTTGCCCGAAAAGAATCTCGGACCCACAAACAGAAAAGATAAGGGAAAAGAGAAGGTCTCTGAAGATATCGCCTTAGATGACCAAGTCATGAAAGAACTGACCGCCAAGGACCCTCCAAGGAAAAGTAAGGTGGACTACAACATTCTGGCACACTTGAGGAAGTTACCCTCGCAGCTCAGCATTCTCGACGCTCATTTACTATCAAAAGAAGCAAGGGACTCATTGATCAAGGCGCTACAAGAGCCAGAGCAATTCCAAGCTTTTCTCGCCGAAGAAAAGATGAAGGACGAGCTGGAAAAAGTACACATAGCCGATATTACCTTCGGCGATGAAGATCTCCTTCTTGGGACGTGCGAGCACAACCGTCCCCTATATTTCTCTGGATACTGTCATGATGTCAAGATAGGCAAGATCCTGGTTGACAATGGGTCTTCCGTCAATCTCCTCAACATGAGAGCTTGAAGGAAATCTGCATGAGCGTTCAGCACCTCGCTCGCGATAAAATTACCATCTCCGGTTTCTACTCCCAGTCATCACGGACTCTCGGGTCTGTGATACTGACGCTGCGCTTCGGGCTACTCGTCACGGATATTAAATTTCACGTCATTGACGCCAAGACTTACTTCAATGCTTTGCTCGGCTGGCCTTGGTTACACGAGTACAACATCATCCCTTCTACACAACATCAGTGTATAAAATACTTCAAGGATGGTCTCGAGTATACCGTAACAGGAGAGCTGAACCCATTCTCCGTGAATGAGGTCCGAAAGTATGAAGATACAAAATACTTCTTACCAAATTTCGAGGACACGGAGAGATGTCACAAACCGAAGGACAAAGCTATCACCACTATTCCAGTCTTCGGGAGTGATATCGAGGGGGAAGAAGAGATAGTTTATTCAGGGCCGCCTCAACGCAACAACCCGGGACCGTCCGCCCCTATGTTGATTTTCGGCAGCGACTCGGAAGACGAGGTTAACGCCATATTTTCCACTCGGCCATCAATACAAGCCTTCGCTGACAATAATCAGAGTTTGCAAATCACCATAGTTCTACAAGAGCATTACAAAGAGCTCGATGCACTTGAAACTTGCAGTGTGCAAGAACTGCAGACATCCTACGTCCCTCCCAGACGAAGAGATGAAAAGGCGATCCTATTCTACCAATCCGAGAAGGCCAAAGTAGGGAAAGAAGTTTGGCATGGCGCCGATTCTAGGCTCGACAGGCTCCAGCCCATTCGCCTGCCTAGATATTACACAGAAGGCTTGAAAAGGCTATTGAAGCGCCAAGGGGTACCCTTCAGACAAACTACTCGACAAGCTCGATTCTACAACAGGATTTGGGATGTCCCTGAATCTCAGCGCAAGTTGCCCAACGGGAGAATGGAAACGGTCGGGCTCGGATATGTCCAATCCAAGAAACGGGAACGAGCCCATGGTAGCTACGTCATATATGACTTCGATGAAGAAGAGGACGTCCTGTTAAAAGATGTTGATCCTGAACCAAAACAAGATCCGGTCATCAAAGCGCCGAGTTTGTCATTTGAAGAACGAATGGACAGGCTAGTAAAGGAAGCGGGTCAAAAGGTCCGGGATGACCATAACCGTGAAATGGCCATTTATGAGAAAGCCAGGACGCAGCGCCTCCTTCAGCAGGTCGCGGAAAATGACAATGCTCTTCCTTACCAACCCGTCGTACAAAAGGCCCGACGCAGAAGCAAGAATAAATCAAAGAGCGGGAAAAGCGTTCGAGAGCGACAAAGTGGGACCAAGAAGCCGCGCGATCGGGAATCGAGCAGTACGGAGTCGTCTCTTATAAAAAAGAACGGTCTAGCATACTCTTTTCCTCAGAACAAAACATGGAAGATATTTGATCTCACCATAAGACATCAGATGATTACACTTCCGGAGCCTAAACACCCCTAGCAAGTCAACGAAGTCTCTCACCCAGACTATTGCTCTTATCACCGAGCAATAGGACATCCTCTCGAAGACTGCTTCACCTTCAAGAACTGGGTCGAAGACCAATTTCAGCTCGGCAAGTTCGCTCTATCCAGCAGTTAGAGTATAAATCCTCCACAGAAGCACGAACCAAAAGCCGCGCATATAGCGAGAGTAGAACCATATCAACATCGGTCTTGGAAGCGAGCTTGTACCTGTCATATGATAACGCTATCAAAAGAAGAGCTCGAGAATATGGATGACCTCCCCTGGTGCTTCGAAAACAACGATGACGAGGTAATCTCAGAGTTTCCACCGGCGCCGAAAGAGCTAGAAGATGGAATACATACCACTGCAAATGATCTCAAGAAAATTGATTTGGGGACGACAAGTGATACGCGCCAACATTCGTCGGTGAGTTGCTGTCTGAAGAAAGGGTAGCTACATTAAAGGACATGCTCATGCAGCATAAAGACTGCTTCGCATGGAATTATTCCGAGATGCCAGGACTAGATTCAGAGATTACTATCCACAAACTGGCGATATCCCCGGACGTCAAGCCGATCAAACAAGCACCGAGAAGAATGCGACTCAAGCTTGAGATGAGCATCAAAACCGAGGTCAAGAAGCTGATCGACTCTGGCTTCATCCAAGAAGTTCAGTATCCTGATTGGATCGCCAACATCGTCCCGGTGATGAAGAAAAATGGGACAGTATGCATATGTGTGGACTTTCGGGATCTCAATAAAGCCTGCCCGAAAGACGACTTCCCAGTACCGGTCACCGAGCTAATGATAGACAATACGTCCACTCACGAGGTCTTCTCCTTCATGGACGGCTCATCAGGATATAATCAGATAAAGATGCACCCTGAGGACCAGAAGCATACTGCTTTTCGGACCCCTTTGGGTATATTTTGCTACAAGGTGATGCCTTTCGGTTAAAAGAACGCCGATGCCATCTATTAGAGGGCCATGACGAAGATCTTCGATGACCTCATACATAAAATCGTCGAATGCTATATCGACGACCTCGTGGTGAAAAGCAAATCATACGAAGAGCATTTAGAGCACCTAAAGATCGTGTTTCAACGCCTACGACAATACAACTTAAAGATGAACCCTTTCAAATGCGCGTTCGGAGTTTCCTCGGGCAAGTTCCAAGGATTCATCGTCCAACACCGAGGTATCGAGATAGATTCGTCGAAGATCAAGGCGATTATGGAAATGCCTCCGCCAAGGACTCTCAAGCAACTGCGGTCTCTCCAAGGGAAGCTAGCGTATATCCGGCGATTTATAGCCAATCTCTCCGGCAAGTGCCGTCCTTACAATCACCTGATGAAGAAGGGAACCCCTTTCGTCTGGATCGCAAATGCCAAAATGCACTGGACGAAATCAAGTAATACCTGCAGAACCCGCCAGTGCTGGCTGCTCCAGTCAAAGGAAAGCCTCTCATTCTGTATACAACTGCCCTTGAAGGTTCCTTAGGCGCATTATGGGCACAAGAGAACGACCAAGGGAAGGAGAGAGCCCTCTACTATTTGAGTCGAGTTCTACTGGGGGCAGAAAGCAATTATTCTCCCATCGAAAAACTTTGTCTGGCATTGATCTTTGCGATAACGAAGCGTAGGCACTATGCGTTGGCGCATGAAGTCCGTCTCATATCGAAGGTGGATCCTCTCAAATATTTAATGTCAAAGGCCATATTGACAGGGTGGCTCGCTAAATGGGCCTTGCTCTTAATGGAGTTCTCAATAACTTATCAGCCTCTTAAGACAGTGAAAGGCCAATCCATCGCCGACTTTCTCGCTGAGCATCCAATACCTGCCGATTCTCCTTTGAATTGCGAATTGACAGACGAGCATGCGTTTGACACGATCGACGGTAATGGCACCCGATGGGAACTTTACTTCGATGGAGCATCCTCCATGAATAAGCGCAAACAAAGTACCCCTATAATCAAATCGGGGGTAGGCCTCATCTTCGCAACTCCACAAGGGGGAATAATGCGCTTTGCCTTCTTCTTAACAGAGCCGAGGACAAACAATGAAGCTGGGTAAGATCGCCATCAACATGGGAATTGAAAACCTCCTCATATAAGGAGACTCCTAACTGGTCGTTAGTCAAGTAAACGACGACTATCAAACATGCAAGCCAGAGTTGGTAAAGTACGGCGAGAGAGTACAGCAGCTGCTGACTCAAATTCCTTCCTACACCTTGGAAAGCATACCGCGTGCGGAAAATAGCAAGGCGGATGCATTAGCCAAGCTCGCTAAAGAACTGGCTGACGAAAACTTCGATGACGTGAGGATCGTTGTTCAAAGCTGTCGAGTCCTCACACCGGCAGAAATATTTCCAGAGACGTCCGAGGAAAAGGTAATGACCAAGCCAGCGACTCTACAAATAAAAGACCAAGAAAAGGTTGAGGATTGGAGAGAAGTCTTTATAGACCACTTCAAATCCCGTCGAACGCCTGAAAATGCGTCCTCAAAACATCAGCTCATGAAGCGAGCCTTATCTTTCGCCTTCGTCAATGATACCCTGTATAAGAGATCATTTGACTCTTTATGGCTAAGATGCCTGAGACCTGAAGAGGCAAAGAGAGTCGTCCAAGAAACTCATGACGGACTCTGTGGTTCTCACCAAGCCGGGCCGAAGATGAAGCTGAAGATCAAACGAATGGGTTATTATTGGCCCACGATGATCTAGGACTGCCTCGAGTATGCGAAGCAATGCCACTCTTGCCAGATTCACGGGGACTTCATCCATCAGCATCCGAATCCGTTACATCCGACAGTGGCTAGCTGGCCGTTCGAAATGTGGGGCACTGACATAATCGGCCCCATCGAACCAGTATCGTCCAGAGGACATCGATTCATTTTAGCGACAACTGATTACTTCTCCAGATGGGCAGAAGCAGTACCGCTGAGGGAAGTGAAGATGGAGAATATCCTCCATTTCTTCAAGACACACGTCATTTATCGGTTCGGCACTCCGCGACGGACCATCTCCAATAACGGGCCAGCCTACAGAAGCCACAAGATTAGCCGCTTCGTACAACAGCATAACATAGACTGGAGATACTCTTCAGTCTATAATCCTAGAGCTAACGGTCTGGCTGAGGCTTTTAACAAGACCTTGACGAAGATCGTAAAAAAGACAGTGTCACGAAATAAGAAGGGCTGGCATGAGAGACTGCATGAAGCTCTCTGGGCGTATCGAACTACGTTCAAAACGGCCACGAACACAACGCCGTACACATTGGTATTCGGTACAGAAGCAGTGCTTCCCCTCGAGATAGAGCTACCCTCTTTACGAGTAGCAGTTCATTACGAGCTAACGGACGAAGAGAATGCTCGCCTTCGGCTTGAGGAGCTCGATGCCCTTGATGAAACCCGGCTCATAGCGCAACAAAATCTGGAGGCTTATAAAGCAAAGTTGACGTGCTCATATGAAAGATTGACTTGGCCGAGGACATTCCGCCAAGGCGAACTCGTGCTAGTGGTCAAAAGACCCATGATCCCTAATCGCGCCAAGCGGGGGAAATTCGAGCCAAACTACGAAGGCCCATATATCATAGACAAGGTCTACCGGGTGGAGCCTACCTATTCATGGACATGCATGGCGAAAAGCCCATCAGGCCAATAAACGGTCGCTTCCTGAAGAAATACTACGCTTGACGAGTCACGGCCTAGGTCAATGATAGATGACGGCGACTATATCCGCTCGCTATCTTCCTAAGCCTGAACTCTATAAGTAGTAACCGGCTTCCTTAACAGCGGACCGAAACGTCCTTAAACTAACATGGGACCGAAATTTCCTTAAACTAACAACGGACCGAAACGTCCTTAAACTAACAACGGACCGATACGTCCTAAACTAACAACGGACCACTATGTCCTAAAACTAGCCGTTGACCGAGATGTCGATAAACTACGGTGGATTGCAGCGTCCTAAAACTGATACAAAAAAAAGAGAAAAAAGAAAACGGTATGTCCATAAGAAAAATGGGCAAAGATGAAAACCCGAAAGGGCTCCGTGAGTAAAAACAGCAGGGCTACCGACGAGGTTTGTGAAAACCCAAAAGGGCGCAACCTCGTTAAAAAAAAGATAAAAAGAAAAACGGTATGTCCATAAGCAAAATGGGCACGGATGAAAACCCGAAAGGGCTCCGTGAGTAAAAATAGCAGGGCTAACGGCGAGTTTTGTGAAAACCCGAAAGGGCGCAATCTCGTTAAAAGACACTTGCAAGCTCCTCTCGACTTTGTAAGGAGAAACCACCTGCGTAAGATCTTACGACTCACAAGGGAGCAACACACTTAGGGATCCTCACGATTCTTAAGGAGAAATTACACTTGCGAGATTCTCACGACTCGTAAGGAGAACCCTCTTATGGGACCCTCACGGCTCATAAGATTTGAAAGTCTTAAGCTACAGGGATCTGAACCTGTTCTTAAGCAGCCCCCACAACCTTCGATACTGCCCTACAAGCAGCTCAATGCTGACCATTGTATACACTCCACGGGCGCGAATAAACATTTCCCTAACGAAGTCCCATCCGTGACTAGGGATATGTCTATATGGTGAACAACCCTTGTAAGTCCTCTCGATTTATAAGAAGAAAACCCTCTTGTAAGATCCTTACGACTTACAGGAGAACATACACTTAGGAGTCCTCACGACTCCTAAGGAGAAAACACGCCTACGATATCCTCACGACTCGCAGGGAGAAATACCTTTGTGAGACCCTTACGGCTCATGAAGTCAAAAGCCTTAGTCGACAGGATCTTAACCCTGATCGCTAAGCCACCTTTGTTCGACATCGACAGAGGCAAATGATGATTCGCACCTAGTAATATCCCAGTTGTAGCGGTGCTGATGCCGAAATCGGTGTCCAAATCTAAGCTTGCAACAAAAGTTGGTAAGCCACACATGCATACGAAATAGCCGAAATGATGAGGCAACTTGCAACAAAATCAGCAAGTAAAAATGTATGCATGCAAAATAGCCGAAATGATTGGGCATCTCGCAATAAAAAACAGCGAGTAAAAATAAAACAAATAGCCGAAATAATTGGGCACCGCGAAAAATAGCCGAAATGATTGGGCAATCGTGACCTTCGCGATATAAAAGCTGAAATGATAGAGCATCGCGAAAAAAAATAAAAAATGATGAGTGAAATTTATGCCCTACAGGTGATATCACATCAATCCCAGTATACGATCCAGAGGCGCAAACAAAGAAGGAATCACACCCTTCCTCCCCATGCTTCATCAGAAGGAGAGGCCAAATCTCGATGGTTCATAGACAGCCTAGAGATCATCTCAACATTCGTCATATTACAACGGACACAACATCAAGCAAAGCGGAACAGCGGCAACTCCCAGTTCCATGACTCGACGGTGTATAGATGACCGAGAGTCAAACACCGACTCCATGAAATGCGGATAAAGTCAACCCTTCCTGGCTACGTGGAATACGGATTATGTCAACTCTGAACCCGTGTGAAGCATCCAGAGCGGAGCCTGGTCCTCACAGAGCACGGCAGTGACCCCGTGGGAAGCATCCAGAGCAAAATTTCTGCCTACGTAGAACGCGGATTATGTCACTTCTGACCCCGTGGAAAACGTCCAGAGCGGATCCTGGTCCTCGCAGAGCACGGCAGTGAACCCGTGTGAAGCATCCAGAGCGGAGCCTGGCTCTCGCCGAACACGGCAGTGAACCCGTGGGAAGCATCCAGAGCAAAATTCCTGGCTACGTGGAACGCGGATTATGTCACTTCTGACCCTGTGGAAAACGTCCAGAGCGGATCCTGGTCCTCGTAGAGCACGGCAATGAACCCGTGTGAAGCATCCAGAGCGGTGCCTGGTCCTCGCCGAACACGGTAGTGAACCCGTGGGAAGCATCCAGAGCAAAATTCCCGGCTACGTGGAACGCGGATTATGTCACTTCTGACCCCGTGGAAAACGTCCAGAGCGGATCCTGGTCCTCACAGAGCACGGCAGTGAACCCATGTGAAGCATCCAGAGCGGAGCCTGGTCCTCGCCGAACACGGCAGTGAACCAGTGGGAAGCATCCAGAGCAAAATTCCTGGCTACGTGGAATGCGGATTATGTCACTTCTGACCCCGTGGAAAACGTCCAGAGCGGATCCTGGTCCTCGCAGAGCACGGCAGTGAACCTGTGTGAAGCATCCAGAGCGAAGCCTGGTCCTCGCCGAACACGGTAGTGAACCCGTGTGAAGCATCCAGAGCAAAATTCCTGGCTACGTGGAACGCGGATTATGTCACTTCTGACCCCGTGGAAAACGTCCAAAGCGGATCCTGGTCCTCGCAGAGCACGGCAGTGAACCCGTGTGAAGCATCCAGAGCGGAGCCTGGTCCTCGCCGAACACGGCAGTGAGCCCATGGGAAGCATCCAGAGCAAAATTCCTGGCTACGTGGAATGCGGATTATGTCACTTCTGACCCCATGGAAAACGTCCAGAGTGGATCCTGGTCCTCGCAGAGCACGGCAGTGAACCCCTGTGAAGCATCCAGAGCGGAGCCTGGTCCTCGCCGAACACGGCAGTGAACCCATGGGAAGCATCCAGAGCAAAATTCCTGGCTACGTGGAACGCGGATTATGTCACTTCTGACCCCGTGGAAAACATCCAGAGCGGATCCTGGTCCTCGCAGAGCACGGCAGTGAACCCGTGTGAAGCATCCAGAGTGGAGCCTGGTCCTCGCAGAACACGGCAGTGAACCCGTGGGAAGCATCCAGAGCAAAATTCCTGGCTACGTGGAACGCAGATTATGTCACTTCTGACCCCATGGAAAACGTCCAGAGCGGATCCTGGTCCTCACAGAGCACGGCAGTGAACCCGTGTGTAGCATCCAGAGCGGAGCCTGGTCCTCGCCGAACACGGCAGTGAACCCGTGGGAAGCATCAAGAGAAAAATTCCTGACTACGTGGAACGCGGATTATGTCACTTCTGACCCCGTGGAAAACGCCCAGAGCGGATCCTGGTCCTCGCAGAGCACGACAGTGAACCCGTGTGAAGCATCCATAGTAGAGCCTGGTCCTCGCCGAACACGGCAGTGAACCCGTGGGAAGCATCCAGAGAAAAATTCCTGGCTACGTGGAACGCGGATTATGTCACTTCTGACCCCGTGGAAAACGTCCAGAGCGGATCCTGGTCCTCGCAGAGCACGGCAGTGAACCCGTGTGAAGCATCCAGAGCGGAGACTGGTCCTCGCCGAACACGGCAGTGAACCCGTGTGAAGCATCCAGAGCAAAATTCCTGGCTACGTGGAACGCGGATTATGTCACTTCTAACCCCGTAGAAAACGCCAGAGCGGATCCTGGTCCTCGCAGAGCACGACAAAGAACCCGTGTGAAGCATCCAGAGCGGAGCCTGGTCCTCGCCGAACACGGCAGTGAACCCGTGGGAAGCATCCATAGAAAAATTCTTGGCTACGTGGAACGCGGATTATGTCACTTCTGACCCCATGGAAAACGTCCAGAGCGGATCCTGGTCCTCGCAGAGCACGGCAGTGAACCCGTGTGAAGCATCCAAAGCGGAGCCTGGTCCTCGCCGAACACGGCAGTGAACCCGTGGGAAGCATCCAAAGCAAAATTCCTGGCTACGTGGAACGCGGATTATGTCACTTCTGACCCCGTGGAAAACGTCCAGAGCGGAGACTGGTCCTCGCCGAACACGGCAGTGAACCCGTATGAAACATCCAGAGCAAAATTCCTGGCTACGTAGAACGCAGATTATGTCACTTCTGACCCCGTGGAAAACGTCCAGAGCAGATCCTGCTCCTCGCAGAGCACGGCAGTGAACCCGTGTGAAGCATCCACAGCGGAGCCTGGTCCTCGCCGAACACGGCAGTGAACCCGTGGGAAGCATCCAGAGCAAAATTCCTGGCTACATAGAACGCGGATTATGTCACTTCTGACCCCGTGGAAAACGCCCAGAGCGGATCCTGGTCCTCGCAGAGCACGGCAGTGAACCCGTATGAAGCATCCAGAGCGGAGCCTGGTCCTCGTCGAACACGGCAGTGAACCCCTGGGAAGCATCTAGAGCAAAATTCCTGGCTACGTGGAACGCGGATTATGTCACTTCTGACCCCGTGGAAAACGTCCAGAGCGGATCCTGGTCCTTGCAGAGCACGGCAGTGAACCCGTGTGAAGCATCCAGAGCGGAGCCTGGTCCTCGCCGAACACGGCAGTGAACCCGTAGGAATCATCCAGAGCAAAATTCCTGGCTACGTGGAACGCGGATTATGTTACTTCTGACCACGTGGAAAACGTCCAGAGCGGATCCTGGTCCTCGCAGAGCACGGCAGTGAACCCGTGTGAAGCATCCACAGCGGAGCCTGGTCCTCGCCGAACACAGCAGTGAACCCGTGGGAAGCATCTAGAGCAAAATTCCTGGTTAGGTGGAACGCGGATTATGTGACTTCTGACCCCATGGAAAACGTCCAGAGCGGATCCTGGTCCTCGCAGAGCACGGCAGTGAACCCATGTGAAGCATCCAGAGCGGAGCCTGGTCCTCGCCGAACACGGCAGTGAACCCGTGGGAAGCATCCAGAGCAAAATTCCTGGCTACGTGGAACGCGGATTATGTCACTTTTAACCCCGTGGAAAATGTCCAGAGCGGATCCTGGTCCTCGCAGAGCACGGCAGTGAACCCGTGTGAAGAATCCTGAGCGGAGCCTGGTCCTCGCCGAACACGGCAGTGAACCCATGGGAAGCATCCAGAGCAAAATTCCTGGCTACGTGGAACGCGGATTATGTCACTTCTGACCCCGTGGAAAATGTCCACAGTGGATCCCGGTCCTCGCAAAGCACGACAATGAACCCGTGTGAAGCATCCAGAGCGGAGCCTAGTCCTCGCCGAACACGGCAGTGAACCCGTGGGAAGCATCCAGAGCAAAATTCCTGGCTACGTGGAACGCGGATTATGTCACTTCTGACCCCGTGGAAAATGTCCACAGTGGATCCCGGTCCTCGCAAAGCACGACAATGAACCCGTGTGAAGCATCCAGAGCGGAGCCTAGTCCTCGCCGAACACGGCAGTGAACCCGTGGGAAGCATCCAGAGCAAAATTCCTGGCTATGTGGAACGCAGATTATGTCACTTCTGACCCCGTGGAAAATGTCCAGAGCGGATCCTGGTCCTCGCAGAGCACGGCAGTGAACCCGTATGAAGCATCCAGAGCGGAGCCTGGTCCTCGCCGAACACGGCAGTGAACCCGTGGGAAGCATCTAGAGCAAAAATTGGACTGTGGGGTCCTTAAACTCATGAACTATGATGTCCTTAACCTCGACCGTGATGTCTTAAAACTAACATTGGACTGTGAGGTCCTTAAACTCACGGACTATAATGTCCTTAAACTCGATCTTGATGTCTTTAATCTAACATTGGACTGTGGGGTCCTTAAACCCATGGACTATGATGTCCTTAACCTCGACCGCAATGTCTTTAAACTAACATTGGACTGTGAGGTCTTTAAACTCACGGACTATGATGTCCTTAACCTCGACCGTGATGTCTTAAAACTAACAACGGACTGTGGAGTCCTTAAATCCACGGACTATGATGTCCTTAACCTCGACCGCGATGTCTTTAAATTACGGTATCCTGGAAAGCATCCAGAGCGAAGCTTGGTCCTCGCAGAACACGGCAGTAAACCCGTGAAAAGCATCCAGAGCAACCCCTAGCTCCGTGAAATGTGGATAAGGACAACTTCACCCATCACTTGCGGGTCCTCACGACTCGTAAGGGAGTAAATTCTCTTGTGAGATCCTTACGACTTTCAAGAGAAAACACAATTAGGAATCCTTACGATTCTTAAGGAGAAATTACACCTACGGGATCCTCTCGACCGGTAGGGAGAAAATTCTTTATGAGACCCTCACGGCTCATAAAGTTGAAAAGTCTTAGGTGACAGATTCTAACCCTGTTTTCTAAGCCATCACTACCTTACAAAGAGCATAAGATTGACAGCTATATACTATCTACAGACCGCACTTGCTAAAATCACATGGCAACAACACAGTAAGGAGAAGAAAGCGACAAGGAGAACAGTTGGTTCGCATTTACTCAAGCGTCTGAGGCATACCCGTTCATGCATGTGCAAAAGATTTAATACGAAAAATAAAAAAAGCTGAAATGTGAAACTTGCCATTCATACTGCGAAAAAGTTCTTACAATTATGAAAGCAGTAAACAAAAATATTATCGAAATAATTACAATGGCAAAACCTAAGATCCAGGGCATGGATTGAGGAACTCAAAAGTGACTTTTTCCAGAATTTTCCAGGCCTGGCGAACCATCCTAGTATAATTTCTTTCGCGATCACAAGCGTCGGGATCCCTACGGATGTCCTCCACCCTCCGATAGGCAGCAAGTATGGCCGACTGTTGAAAAGCCTGGTGCAGGAGATCGACAAGATTGTCTCGCCTCCTCTTTGAGATTAGGCTCATCAGATACACCGAGTGCACCTTATCCTCGGCGGCATCCAACGCCCTAAGCGGCACTCCGGTACAGAATAAAGGAAGCGCTTCCCAGATCGCTCCCACAATAAGCTTCAGGAGAGAGGAACGTCGAGGAAGCAGCCGACCATTGTATGCGTCAAAGCGACTCATGATTTCGGCACACTCGGCGTTTGTGAATTCTCGATTTTGAGAACGGCCGAGTGAGCGGATGTCTCCGTAAGAGATAATCTCGTCGAGGTCGTACATATGAGCATCCATAACTCCTAAAAAAGAAAATCAACAAGAATTAGCGGACAAACCGATTAAGCAAAATCTTATTAAAAAACATGCAACAGATCTTAATTATGATACCTAATAAATTCGAATTTGTGAGAAATCCTGAAAAGGGAATCTAATTTGATAAGCGACCTTTCGAGTCGAGGAGTTAAGCTCCTTGAGAGCAATGCTCTACAAACAGGAATGACATTCGTTAGAGTCAATTGTGAAAGGAATTCAAAAGAGATTCCCCGAGAATGCTAAGAGCCTGACTCTTTAATGATGATGGAAAAATCCATCAAGAATCAATTAAAATCATTGTAAATTAAAAATTTTGGGATCTTCAAGGTCCATAAAAAACTCTTAAGAGTTCTTCAACGAAGATTAAGAAATCTAAAAAGCAGAGCTCTGATTCATAGGTTAAGGAACCCCAAGAAAAGATCTCTTTAGATCTATGGGTTCAAGAGAGCAAAGCTCTATTAATGAAACCCTAAAAGGGTTTTCTTTAGATCAAAGATCTATGAAGAGCAAGGCTCTGTTAATGGGTAAAACCCTAATCTAGTGAAAGTTTTAAAATTGACCTAAATTTTAACAGAGTTCTGACTCTTAGAAGATTTTTATTAACAGAAGAGCAATGCTCTGACGAAGAGATAATTCTCAAGGAGGAGATGAAAATCATCTGAGGGACCAAAGGTCCTATTTATAGGCATTGAGAACCGTTTCAACTTCTAAAAGTTGATCCAACGACTGAGATGTTGCCACCGCTGCGCTCACTTTTGGGCCACGTAAGCGCAACGGTGGGGGGCATTTGTTTCCCCCAATCAGAATAAAACTCTGTTTTAAAAATGAAGCGACGCTTCTGCTTCTCCCAATCAGAGCAAAACTCTGTTCAAATTCCAAGATTTGGAATGAAGCGACGCTTCCATACCCCAAATCAGAGCAAAGCTCTATTCAAAATTTCAAAATTTGAATTACAGCCGCGCTTTTATAAAAGCGCTTCGCTACAACTAGCGCACCCCGTGCAAAGCACATAGGCGCTAGCTCTAGGTGCGCTGCGCTCTAAGTAGCGCACCACGTGCAAAGCACGTGTGCGCTAGCGCTAAGAGCGCTGCGCTCCAATTAGCGCACCATGGGCAGAGCGCATAAGCGCTAGCGCTGGAACTAAATGTTCCTCACCGTTGGATCAAATATCTAACGGATATGATTAAATCATCAGTTAACAAGAATAAAATTCTGTTGAATCTTTCCAAACAGAAAAGATTGTGCCCTGAATTTGGAATACCGTTGGATCAATGATCCAATGGTGATTAAAAATCACTAAAATACAGAACAAATTCTGTAAAGAAGGAAAGATTTCTCAATTTTGTTAAAACAAGAAAATTATCTTCTGTAAATCAGAAGCCCTTGGATCAAGGATCCAACGATGGGAAAATTCCCAAGTCAATTGGAGAATAAATATCTTTAACTGATTCAACAAATCAGCTTCCCCTATATAAAGGACCCAAGACTTCAAGTCTAAAAAAAAGAGGAACCCCCCCATAAACTTTGAGAAAATCTCAAGAAGAAGAAATAGCTCTCGGCAAAAGAAGATTTTTCTTCAAGGTAAAAAAAATGATGATGAACAAAGAGATGAAATCATCTCATAATTAAAGAGAAGAATTCTCTTCTTAAAAGATCATAGATCTAAAAAGACCAAGGTCTTTTATAAAGAGATCAAAAAAATCTTATTATAAAATAAAGAAGTACTTACTTCACAGATCATAAATCTATAAGACAAATTGTCTTTCTGAGATCATGAACATCTCATTATAAAGGGGGAGAATTATTCAATTCTCTTAGGATCACAGATCCATAAAGGCAAAGCCTTTCATCAAAAAGAGATTGAAGTATCTCCTATAAGTTAAGAACTTTGTTCTTGGAATCTTGAGACAAAGTCTCTTATCAAAGAAGATAATCTCCAGAGCGCAAAGTTAACCTAAGAAGAGGCTTAGCGCTCCTAATTTAAAAGTGCCTTAGTGCTCTTCATCTAGCGCAAAGCGCTGCAGTGCCATAGCACTTCAAACAACAGCGCACTGCGCTCATTGGCTAGCGCTCAACGCTAAGCGCACTACGTGCTCCTCACGTGTGCGCTGCATTAATAAAAGCGCTTTGCGCTCATTATATGGCACCAGCACCAAGCGTCTCAACGCTTCAATTATAGCGCATCAGCACTCTTCATTTAGCGCAAAGAGCTAAATGCATCAGCGCTTAACATCTGGCGCAAAGCACCAAGCGTATTAGCGCTTTAACCATAGCGCACTGCGCTCATCGACTGGCGCTAATGCCAAGCGCGCTATATACTTTTATGTGTGCTTAGGCAGAACATAAATTGTTCTTTTGATAAGCCCCAGAGCTATGATGAATGCTTACCATTCAATAAAAGACAAACATTGTCAGAATTTAAATCAATGCTCCGCATTGTTAAAAGGGCCAAGCCCAAACAAATGCTTAACAACACAAAACGAATGTTAAACATTTTAACTTGATTGGACTTAGCCCAAATTGGCCATAAGTCCTCAATTCCGACTTAACTGAGCTATTGTGCTCATAATATAATTAATTGGTCTTAGTTCCAAACTGGGCTACAGATCATTTAATCCACCTTGGTTCAAGGGTACATCTCTTCACTCCTTTGATATTTGTCGTAATTCCTCAACGTCTTCAAAGAGGTGACGGGTCCCGACAACCATACATTTCACGGACTGTGGGGTCCTTAAATCCACGGACTATGATGTCTTTAACCTCGACCGTGATGTCTTTAAACTAACATTGGACTGTGGAGTCCTTAAATCCACAGACTATGATGTCCTTAACCTTGACCGTGATGTCTTTAAACTAACAATGGACCGAGATGTCTTTAAACTAACAATGGACCGTAATGTCCTTAAACTAATCATCGACCGCAACGTCATTAAACTAAACAATAGAGCACAATTGTTCTTTTGTTGGATCTAAACGATCCCGTTAAGTTAATTTTAGTCTAAAATTAGACTAACGTATCCTTAACAAACGTTTAAGTTGATTTTAGTCTCAAATGAGACTAACGTATCCTTAAACCCAAACCCCCCAAACCCAAATCTAAGAAAGGTACGGATTTGGACTAGTCCACGCCCTACGAGCGACAACATAACTTAGTCTCCGTATACAATCCATGGGCAACCAAATACAAAACAAACACCCACGACACGAAGTGACCATATGGAGAAGGAGAAAGTTAATACCGCGATGCGGTAGCGTAATTAACTGCAGAGGCTTGCGCCTGCAAGGAAGAGCGTCCCCACAATCAAAAACCCCTCAAACGAGGGGAAATCTGACGAAATCTGCTACATTGGCCGCATCCGTTTAAACCTTCGATACATGGTGCCATAAATCAACTTGGCATCTTCGGAGATGTGGACAGATAGCACCAATTTGTATCTGCCCCGAAATTCAGGCAAGACGTCCGCCCCGTCTTTCGGAGGGGAACACCAGCGTACTGTCGAGTCTTTAGAGTCCCACACAGAGGATTTCCCTGGTTCAAGCGAAACGATGTAGAGGCCATAAGGTGTTACGGCAGAGTTTCGATCATATACGTGTACTAGCTACACGAATGATGTTTGGAAGGATAATACTGGTAGGCTTTGGTTTAAGCCGGATACCGGTATTATATTATTGGATTATTGGTATCTCATTGTATTCGTATTTTTCAGATTATGAATACGAGTATATTTATACGGTATACGGTGAGGGGCAATTTTGTAATTGTACAAGAAAAGGCTTCTAGAAGGAGACACCTCATATATGAATTTTATTTTGTGAAAATAAAATAAATGAGATGGAATTTGGAGACTTTTCCAAACATGGATGAAAGCATAGCAAAGGATTATTATATTCATTTGGATTTACTATTGAGGCATGGTTGATTATTTTTGAGAAAAATAATCTATGCTTCAATAATTCAAGATCCTTAGCTATTCTTTTATTCAACACATAGTTCATTTTTCTCATTCTTACTCTCACATTCTCTCTCCAAATTATCTTCTCCCTCAAGCTCAACCCTAATCCTTTACATGAGTTGTGAAACATGGGTTTTAAGATCAAATAATCCACTTGATTATCTCTACATTATCTAAGTAGTCTCTCTTAGCAAGCTTGACTTCTTAGTTACCTCTTTAGTGGAGGTTGAAGCTTGATCCAAAGCTCTCGGGTGGATCATCTATGGCTTAGCGGTGACCGGAGATCGAGATCATTTCAAGCACCCAAGGAGCTCAGAAACGCAGCGGGAAGAAGACCTGAAGGACCGGTTTCAAGAAGGTATAATCCCTATCATAATAGCTAAAACTCCTAGATAGGGTACTAGTTATGGTTTAGGATACGATCAGGGTTCAAAAGTCGATGTTTCATACTTCAAAATTATTGTTTGCTACTTCCGCCTCCCCACAGTGTTGTGAGGATGTGCAACATCTACTAATAGTGTCCCCTTCTAGAAGCATCTCTTGTGGAATTACAAGAATGCCCTCACCGTATATATACCCGTATTCGTATTCTGAAAAATATGAATACAATGAGATAATAATAATCCAATAATATAATACTAGAATCCGGTTTAAACCAAAACCCACTAGTATTATCCGTCCGAACAACATCCGTGTAGCCGGTACATGTATATGATCGGAACCCTGCCATAAAACCATACGGCCTCTACATTGTTTTGCCCAAAGCAAGGAAACTCTCTGTGTGGGACTCTAAAGACTCGATAGTACGCTGGCAGTAGGTTTAACCATAAGTCTGTCAGCGGCACTAGAAGTGCGTAACGGCTATCCAGGTAACAGTCGATAAGAAGGCCGATGAGCAAACTCATCCGAACTCCTACTTAGCCTATCTGTGACAATCTCCGTACAGTCCGATCTGTTTGTCTAAGATACTCGCATATCGGTCCTAGGGGATGGTAACCGTCAGACTCCTAATAGCGCAATAAGTCATGCCGGGGTAAAGCCCAATACACCCTGAGAAACTACTGGAGTACCTACCAGTAAATCTCACTTGCCCTGACCAGGGACTTTGTGTAATGGCTTTCCTAACACAGCGCGATATCAATCCCCAATACCGGAAGAGACGAATCATATATAATCGCTACTGCCTCCCAGTGCTTCGGGACTGCACCCAATTAATACCTGTTTGCACGATTCTTTTGAGCCGTGGTAGGGTAGTAATCTAAATATAGTGAGAACATACTCGAGACGAATAGTGATGTCAAGTCAACGGACTAACCTGTACTCATGCCATCCGGGAACCACTACCTGACAATAGGTATAATACCAACCATCAGTTCACAACGAGTCCGTCCAGTGTAACGCATAACCCAATGAGCATATGTATACTATCTCCGGTACAACATACCAATGGCTGTGGGACGGACCATCTCCACTGCTGTGATGAGAAGCGTATACACTAGTCTACTCTGGAGTATCGATACTCCGTCAATAATCCTACGACTAGGGACCTGTATAAGGATATGCTTATAGACTATCCAGCCTCCACTAGTGTGACTACCATCACAACGCTGGTAGTCAAGCAAAGATCCTAAGGGCTCTACCAATATATATTAGCGATATGTTAAAAGAAATATATACATATATTGAGGTAGAATCAAACCAAGTAGTATACTACTATTTTGAGCAAGACCGTTATTATATCTGTGTATATCTCAAGCTTCCAAAATGTAATATACAAACCGGTACTATACAATAATGGCCTCTAGAGCATATATCACTAACATTGCGATGAAAGAGGGATGGAGATGGCGGTCGTCGTTGCTGCTGCTGTTGATGTTAACAACGGGATGAGGTGGTTGATCGTCCAAGGGGATTGCACGATTTGATGTAGATGGAGGAGGCTCATATTGGTTTGGTGGTGCTGTTGAAGCGGATGAGTGATGAGAGAGAGAGATTGGATGTTGAAGCAAATAAAAAGAGCTTGCGGTAAATGCAAAGGAAAATAGTAATATAGGTAGAATTTCAAATAGATGGGTAAAGCATGTAAGTCTCCAAACATAAATAATCATACAGTCATGGAGAATCTGGAGCTCGGCCGTGGGGAGAAGGAGAGGTTGGATATCGGGTTGCAAGGAGGAGTAGGTGGAGTTGATGGAGATAAGGTTGGTGGTGATGGGGAGTTGGGTTCGGCCATAGTAGATGATGGGTCCTCTGTTGGATTCGAGGAGAGATGGGAAAAGAGAACGAGGGTGTGATTGTGTATCTGTGTGAATGAGAGAGACAGAGAGTGATATATAGAAAGACAGAGAGTGGAAGAGAGAGGGTGAGGGGGTTATAGGGAGGTGAAGAGGTAGAGAGAGGGGTCGGTTTTGTATGGGAAGGGAATTGAAGCGGGGTGTTATTAGGAGGTGGGGTATAAAGGGAAACGTGGGGGTTCTAAAGAATAAGAAAAGAAAGGTGAAAGATGCAAAAAAAGAGAAAGAAGGGAAAAGGAGATGTGGGCTTAGGTAATGGGTTGAGTTTGGGATTTGTTGTTTGTTTGAGTTTAAATACAAATATAAATGGGTCTGGGGGTTGTGTTTGGGTTTTATATAAAATACAATGAAAGATTTAGATATGAGTGAATAGAAGGCTAAGTGATAAACGGGCCTTTGTGCTTAAGGAAAATAATAGAATAATATAGATGGTGGGATTAAATAGAAATAAATAATATATTTAATAGAAAAAATATATGGAAAATTCCAAAAACAATAAATATAGTATTTTATTGAAAAAAAAATAATACGAAGGTATAGGAAATTTAGGGTCGTTACAATACAGCTAGGTTTTTAACTGAGGCCTTTTGGTTAATTCATATGTTTCTGTTGAATATCATATGTTTGCTTGTTATGTGATGTTAAGCTCTCCAGGGTCTCACCTTTATAGTTCACAATAGAGTATGCATTTTAGCACTTTTATTGAGCCCTGTTTTTTTATTGTGATTGTAGGTACATAAGCTGTTGTGCTCACAGTCATTGATCTCAAACTAAAAAGCTTCTGCAAGTTTCATTTATGGGAAAAACATTACTACATGGTGGTTGATGTTTGAAAGGGATTGCTCTTTGAAAAAGCTTATACAGTCAACCATGACCTTAAAAAGACAAATTTATAGATTGCTCGTCTGATGTCCTCTTTTCCCTTCTTGGGCATCCCCCCCCCACGCCCCCCCCCCCCCGCCCCACCCTTCTGTAAATCTCCTGTTGTTTTTTCTGCTCTTCTTTTTCCTTTTCTTTTGTGAGGTGCCTGCGTGCACACATGAAAAAGGTGTATAGCCTCTCTGTTTTTTTCTCTGCAGAACTGCTGCTTTTCCTTGTTTTTAATTTTATATCAATATTCATGATGCTCTATATTGGCAACGCCTCAGATCAGGACACGTGGCAGATGAAATGTCCCAGAACTCAGAAGAAAGGGCCCACATGGGCCGACCAGGCCATCCCTGTGCCCAACCTGCAAGCGCAAGCTGACTCTCCTTAGAGCCCCTGGAAATTGGCCTCCTCGGCCTTTCAGCTCGCCCCGAGCTGCCACAGGACCAAGACTCCTCGGCCCTATCGCTCGTTCCCGAGCTCCTCAGCCGAGGCCATCTTCCTCGGTCCTCCGACCGACCAACAGTACCGCTCACAGACGCGACCGCCGCTCCGCAAATCTCGCCATGCGCAGATTCTCCGCCAGCAACATCCCACGTTCCACGCCATTACGATCTCCATTAATGGGCGATCCGCTCTTTACGCGGGCGTGACGTCTGTAGCGTAACTGCCGGCGAGATTCTCACGCCTGCTGCTGCATGCTGCCGCCGCTATATAAACCCCCATCACAGAGGAGCCAAGCAAGCCATCTTTTACACTTTTATACCGTTACTATGCTCGGATCTCATCACTAACTTGGACGTCGGAGGGTCCTTGGTGGTACCAAACCACCCTCGGCCATCCTTCGCAGGCCTCTCATGGACCCTCCAGCGTCAAGGATCAAGACCCTCGCCAAGAGGCACCGAGCAGCTATCCTGCTCGGCCATCCTTCGCAGGCCTCTCAGGGCCCCTCCAGCGTCAAGGACCAATGCCCTCGCCAAGAGGCACCGAGCAGCTACCATGCTCGGCCATCCTTCGCAGACCTCTCACGGCCCCTCCAGCGTCAAGGATCAAAGCCCTCATCGTGAGGCCGCCGAGTTCCTTCCTGCTCGGCGCATCCCCAGCGGGCATCCTCCCGCCCATCAGATGCTGAGAATCTCAAGCCCTCATCGTGAGGCTACCGAGTTTCTTTCTGCTCGGCGCATCCCCAGCGGGCATCCTCCTGCCCATCAGATGCTGAGGATCTTAAGCTCTCATCGTGAGGCCGCCGAGTTCCTTCCTGCTCGGCGCATCCCCAGCGGGTATCCTCCTGCCCATCAGACGCTGATGGTCTGAAGCCCTCATCGCGAGGCTGCCGAGTTCCTTTCTGCTCGGCGCATCCCCAGCGGGCATCATCCTGCCCATCAGACGCTGATGGTCTGAAGCCCTCATCGCGAGGCCGCCGGGTTCCTTCCTGCTCGACGCATCCCCAACGGACATCCTCCTGCTCATCAGATGCTGAAGATCTCAAGCCCTCATCGTGAGGCCGCCGAGTTCCATCCTGCTCGGCGCATCCCCAGCGGGCATCCTCCTGCCCATCAGACGCTGATGGTCTGAAGCCCTCATCGCGAGGCCGCCGAGTTCCTTCCTGCTAGGCGCATCCCCGGCGGGCATCCTCCTGCCCATCAGACGCTGATGGTCTGAAGCCTTCATCGTGAGGCCGCCGAGTTCCTTCCTGCTCGGCGCATCCCCAGCGGGCATCCTCCTGCCCAACAGACGCCGCAGGTCTGCACACGTTGCGTCGGCCAACCGACACTTGACATGCTGACCGTCGCTTCAGTGACGGGATGCACGAATCGGCGCACCTTCCTTAAATGCAGAGATTTCGCCCTGATTTGCTGGCAGAAAAGCCAGCCGACAGCCCGGGGACGCGTCCCGACGAAATCTTAGGAGGGAGCTCTCCCCGGACGGCCCGGCAGTCCACTCTTGACCCGACCCGCCAGCTGGTCAGGACAAGAGTGGGGGGCTAATGATGATGCTCTATATTAGCAACGCCTCAGATCAGGACACGTGGCAGATGAAGTGTCACGTCCCGAAAGTACGGAACAAGATCGGCACTTAAACTACGAATGTCTGGAGGCGTACGTAATCTAAGTAAACCGAAACCCCAGAAATCCAAACCAAGAAAAGTAGTAGAGTGAAGGAAAACCAATTTAAAACAAGTAGTTTCAATAGCATAAGCCGAATTATGCGGGTTTCTAAAAACATCAAAAATTTCCTGAAAATTTCGGCAGAGTTTCCTTTGTAAATACTGGCCCCCAAACGGGATACAACATGAATAGTATACGAAATCAAAAAAAGGCATCCCCAAGCGGGAGCTAGCTCTTCGTCAATCGACGGTCACAACCACACAAGCAATATAATATACAACGCCAACGGCGAGGATCAAAACTCAAAAGGAAACTCAAACCACAAGAAAACCACAGAAAAATAACGCGTGACTCTAAGGTCGGAGGAATAACATCACTGGTCTCTATCTCAAAGTAAATAAATGTTTGGTTGATGGAACTTTTAGATACAACTGAATAATAATATACAATGTATAATGATGGGTACGATACAAATAAACCCACCTACTAGCAAGTCACCCGAACGAAACTGTACCCGCAAAGCCGCAAAGAAACCTGTACGGCGAAACCTGCAAGAAACTGGGGCACAACGGGGGTGAGTTGCCAACTCGTGAATAGAAAAACATCTACGAAGAGATATCGCATGTATAACGCAATCCTAGGTCATACGATCAATATATATAATTCTCAAATAAAACCAGCAGTCTATAACAATGACTAGGGTAAATATCTAATCCAAGTGTAATTCCATGTGCCCGTGCCAGTGCCTCAGGTAGCAATGTATCATATGGATGATGTGTGAATGCATGGAACAGAATGCATGTAATGACGAAAACTGCTTTTATAATTCAGTGAGATTTCTGTATTTTAAAAGTGAGGTACCATAAATGAAATCAGCATAAAACAGTGCCCAGTATCGACACAAAACAAGTGTCCAAATATCTCGATATCTCTGTATCACAATCTCTGTACCTCAATATCTCAAAATCTCAATATCTCAATCACAATATCTAGGGCGCCGTCAATCCAGACCGGCCCCTACCATCTATCTCAAAACCACGACGGTATCCTTCGGATATTCGACGCGTCGGGTAATATCTGTTAGGTCCACGTTACCTCTCCCGGTACTTACGGGGTTGCGGAAACGGTAAATCAAAATTTTTTCTAAACTTTGTAACATGGACCGTAAAAGCCGGATCTTTGCTAAACTAAAACTAGTATTCTAGCTAAAGAGAGTTAGCTACTATGGAAGATGGTTATACCTAAACTTGAACTCCTTCTTCTTCAAACCTTGTAGAGGTTGATGGTTCTCTTTTCGTCGCCTTCTCCCGTCGAAGATGGATCCACCTCGAAGGTTCGACTTTGGGCTCTTCCTCGATCTTTGAGTGAACTAGGGTTTCCGGCTTGCTAAACCTTCATCCTAGAATGAGTAGAGAGTGACTAGGGTTTGCTTTTCCTTCTAAAGAGAATGATTCTCAACACATGAGAAGGTTTCTCTTTTCAAGAGGAAGAAGAAGATGAAATGAGGAGAGAGAGAGGTTATGATAGAATGAGCTCTCTTTTTCTTTTTGCAACCATAATGCAAAAGAAAAGTATTATCTAAATGATAATAATTGAAATAAGAATAGTTGATGGTAATTTTGGAATGACCACTATCATGCTTCTTTAAATGAAGTGTAAGCATGAATCAAGGAAGACTTTCAAGGCATGAAAGTGGTCAATGGTCAACAAGTCAACCAAGGTCAACAAGTCAACAAAAAAATCAACCATAACATAATTCTCATTTAATTACTATTATTAATAGATAATATATAAATCCATTAGGGTTTGGAAAATGAAGACTGTCAACTGTGCATACGCACCCGTTCCGAAACCCTAATGAAAAACCTCATTCTCCGCCTCAAGCAACTGTGCATACACACCTGCATTCTCGTTCCGAGGAACAAGAATACCAAGATATAAAAGCAACCCCCAAAAACTATACCAGTATCTGGCTCAAACCAGAGCCTGCCAGTATAATCCGTCCGGACTCCAAACGTGCACAAGTGCGCGGATGAGAACGAACCCTGTCGCAAAACCATGCGACCTCTACTCTGTTTTGCCCAGAGGCGAATACCCTCTGTGTGGGACTCTAAAGACTCGACACTACGCTGGCAGTGGGTTTAACCACAGACCGCAAGCGGCACTAGCTGTGCGTAACGGTCCCCAGGTAGATGCCGACAAGAAGGCTGACGAGGTGAAACCCCATCTGAACTCCTACTGAGTCTGAATGTGACATTCTCCGTACAGTCCGGTCTGTTCGTCTAATACATCGCATGGCGGGCCTAGGGGGCGGTAAAACGTCAGTCCCCCAATAGCGGTACAAGTCGTGTCGGAGTGAAGCCCAAAACACCCTGAGATAACACTGGAAACCTACCAGTATATCTCGCTTGCCCTGGCCAGGGACTACTTGTGTAATGGCTCTCCTAGACACAGCGCGATGTCAACCCCCAATACCGGGAGAGACGAATCCTGTTTAACCGTCACTGCCTCCAAGTGTTTCGGGACTGCTCCCAACTACTACCTGTTTGCACGACTCAGTAGAGCCGTGGTAGGGTAGTAATCAAAGAACAGTGGGAACACACTCGAGGCGAAGTGACAGTGTCAAGTCAGCGGACTAAGCTGTACTCATGTCACCTGGGAACTGATAACTGACGATAGGTATAATACCAACCATCAGTTCCCGACGAGTCCTGTCCAGTGTACTCGTAACCCAACGAGCACCCGCATACTATCTCAAGTACGACGTACTGACGGCTGTGGGACATACCGTCTCCCGTGCTGGGATGAGAAGCGCATACGCTAGTCTACTCCGGAGTATCGATGCCCTATCTCGGTACTCCCACGACTAGGGACGCGTATAAGGATGTGCTTGTAGATTACCCAGCCCCCACGAGTGTGATCGCCATCACAACGCCGGTAATCAAGCAAAGATCCTAAGGGCTCTACTAATGCGTATAGGTGATATAATAAATAAACACACATGTACACATTAAAGCAGAGGCAAACCAAGTAGCATACTACTATATTGAGCAAGATTGTCTGTACAACTGTGAATATCCCAAGCTTCCATCAAGTAATATACATACTAGTATGATACAGTAATGGCCTCTAGGGCATATACACTAACAATCTCCCACTTGCACTAAGGCCATGTACTGGCGTATCGAAGACCTATCATCTCGATCAGCCGCTCGAACTGAGTCTGGGGTAAAGCCTTTGTGAATGGGTCCGCAGTGTTGTCCTTTGTGTCCACTCTCCGCACCTCGATCTCCTGTCGATCAATGATCTCCCTGATCAGGTGATACCGCCTTAAGATGTGCCTGGATTTCTGATGGGACCTTGGTTCCTTCGCTAAAGCTATAGCCCCATTGTTATCGCAATACAAAGGTATTGGGTCAACAATGGACGGAACCACCTGAAGTTCACTAATGAACTTCTTAATCCAGACCGCCTCTTTTGCGGCATCGCTTGCAGCAATGTATTCAGCCTCCATCGTCGAGTCTGCGACGGTATCCTGCTTGGAACTCCTCCAACATACCGCCCCTCCGTTGAGGGTAAACACAAAACCCGAGACAGACTTGCTGTCATCTTTGTCACTCTGGAAGCTTGAATCGGTAAAGGACCCGACCCTGAGGTCTCCATTACCGTAAACCAGGAACATCTCCTTAGTCCTCCTCAGGTACTTGAGAATGTTCTTCACTGCTGTCCAGTGGTCCTCCCCTGGGTCTGACTGATACCGGCTTACCGCGCTCAACGCGTAAGCTACATCTGGTCTTGTACATAGCATCGCATACATTATAGATCCTACCGCCGAAGCGTAGGGTATAGTGCTCATGCGAACCCTCTCCTCGTCAGTCTTAGGAGACATCTTCTTGGAGAGAGTAATTCCGTGCAATGCGGGTATGTTACCGCGCTTGGAATCCTCCATACTAAATCTCTTTAGTACGGTCTCTATGTACCTGGACTGCGAAAGTCCCAATAGTCTCTTGGATCTATCTCTATAGATCTTGATCCCCAGAATGTACGAGGCATCACCCAGGTCCTTCATGGAGAACCTTTGTGACAAAAATAGCTTGATTAGGGCGTGAAAAGGTTGCTGCCTGGAGAGAGAGAAAAGAAACACTCAGCGTATGCTCGTGCAAGATTAGATTGGTTTATTAATTTATCTAACCAGGGTGTCTCCCACTGTTTCCTCAAATCCTTCTTAAAACCTTTTTAAAAGAAGAACTAGCCGGGTTTTAATTCACGTTACAATACTTGCTTAACCTTTCAGCCAGGCTAGTGTCGGTACTTCGAGGGAGGTTTTCCAACGCTTTCGCGAAGTTCCTTAATTAAAGAACCTCTTTTCCCTGTGGGTGTAACCCCGCTAACACCTTTCTAGACACCTACTAGGTTTATAGCATTGATCGTTAAGTGAAATAATCTCCCGAGAGTAAACCAACTCATCAGTGGGATCGGGATCCAACTGTCATTATGTGATAACCTAGATGGAATCCACTCTAGTCACCACACTCCAGAAGGTATGCTAAACCTGCAAGTTTCAGTTCTTTTGGAACTCCCGATGTGGTTTTTGCCCCTAGGATCCAAATGACCTTGACTGAGCCAAAATGTCAAAAGATCCTAGTCAAGTTCAACCCGTCATTATCTTGACTGCATTAGACCCACCCGTACGAGTCCTTGACTGAGCCAAAATGACCGCACGACTGTCCTAACCAATCACTTTGTATCCTACGGAAAAATATTACATAGCTACCGTTCACTACGCCTCGGCTGAGCACGAAATACGTAGCACGAATACTAAGTAATATTAATCCGAAACGACGGAGGGCTACGACTGGGTTTTTGGCGAAAAACCCGTTAACGTAATGAACTTGATTTCGTTGAAGGAACGTGATACACCCTTTTGAAAATATAGTGGCGAAAAACTTTTGCTAAAGAGGTCACTCCCGGTGAAGGGATCTCGGCTCTTTCCTCGTCGAGTGAGGTGCTGGGCATTCGTAAGATGAATACCTCGATGCAAAGCAAGAATAATCGACTATAGTGAAGTTATTACCCTGACGCAAATTTTTTGTCCAAGGGGTCACTCCCGGTGAAGGGATCTCGGCCCTTGCCTCGTCGACTGAGGTGCTGGGTATTCATAACCGAATACCGCGATGCAAAACAAAAATGAACGTCCTTGCAATAACAGCTTTTTGAAAAAATTTGTTCCAACAACGTCTTTTAGCTTTATTTTCTTGCATTAGTTCTTTTAATGCGTGATATTCTTGCATTAGTTCTTTTAATGCGTCCCATCATTTAATCCTACCATTGCAGAAAACAACCAAAATATGACGTACGCTTATGCCATTCGCATTCGCCACGGGGTCCCGTCATCACTCGTTAGGTTACTTAACTAACGACAGAGCGGGGGCTGGGCTAGCGCGGCTGTAAAACATAAGCAACGCCTAAATAGTAAAGCAATGATAGACATTACAGATCACAGATCAATACATTGGATATACTAGCAATCCGCAATCCTTTCGAGCCTGGAACGAAAAGCGGATAACACGGTCGCGGTGAATAGCCAAAACCCCACCCAAGACCCCTACGGGTGCGGCAAACCACCCGCCAAGTACCCGAAGCGAAGCAACCTCCCTCAATGCCATGAGTAGGCCACTCGGCACTTCGAGCTACCCGGTAGTTTGTGCACCCCTCCATGGGTCTATCCTAGGAGCAAAAACAGTAAAAAGAATTATACAATGACGGCTACAACCCCGACCCGGTTGTGCGGCCAAACAAAAATATTATTACATCAATTTACATTTACAATGAATGAAAGAAAAACAAAAGCTCATCTCACATCCAACCCGGCTATTCACCCGCGACAGTCCAACATATTCATATACACATTCCAGCACATTACAGATCATGTATAACCCCGACTAATCGACTTATAGCGATTAGCCGACGTTCAATACATGCAAACATCACAGATATAACCATCATAGCCAAAGTGCAGCGAAGTTCGAAAAAAAAATACGGAATTATAGGACCCCAAAAGTGAATTTCAGTTCTGGAAAATCTGGGTACATATAATACATCTGAAAAATCCCAAAATCCCACCAGAAGAACACTGCACGAAAATAGATGAAGAGAGAGAAAATAACTGCGGCGCTTCCGCGGCACATGCCTACCTCGTGCCGCGGAAGCGCGGCGGTTTAAAAGAATTAGGCCATCGTATTTCTTCTGTGTTCAAACAAAACCCTGAGACGATTTTACAAGTATAAAGTTTTTCATTTAGAGCAGAAAAAATTTCAACAGAAACTTAGGGTTTTGTTTTTCCGGTTTTGCGATTTTTCGGTTTCGAACTTCCATACACTTCGCTACCAAGCTAGTTTAAGTTTAGTTAGGCTCTGATACCACTGTTAGGTCCACGTTACCTCTCCCGGTACTTACGGGGTTGCGGAAACGGTAAATCAAAATTTTTTCTAAACTTTGTAACATGGACCGTAAAAGCCGGATCTTTGCTAAACTAAAACTAGTATTCTAGCTAAAGAGAGTTAGCTACTATGGAAGATGGTTATACCTAAACTTGAACTCCTTCTTCTTCAAACCTTGTAGAGGTTGATGGTTCTCTTTTCGTCGCCTTCTCCCGTCGAAGATGGATCCACCTCGAAGGTTCGACTTTGGGCTCTTCCTCGATCTTTGAGTGAACTAGGGTTTCCGGCTTGCTAAACCTTCATCCTAGAATGAGTAGAGAGTGACTAGGGTTTGCTTTTCCTTCTAAAGAGAATGATTCTCAACACATGAGAAGGTTTCTCTTTTCAAGAGGAAGAAGAAGATGAAATGAGGAGAGAGAGAGGTTATGATAGAATGAGCTCTCTTTTTCTTTTTGCAACCATAATGCAAAAGAAAAGTATTATCTAAATGATAATAATTGAAATAAGAATAGTTGATGGTAATTTTGGAATGACCACTATCATGCTTCTTTAAATGAAGTGTAAGCATGAATCAAGGAAGACTTTCAAGGCATGAAAGTGGTCAATGGTCAACAAGTCAACCAAGGTCAACAAGTCAACAAAAAAATCAACCATAACAATATCACCGGTCGGTAGTGCTCCCCTGCCAGGCTCAACGTCAACAACACGATCCTCTTGCCCCGGGGTTTCGCACCGGGCCCACCATGTACCCGAAACGGTTCCCCCACTCCTCGAATCGGGTCTCGAAATCCATCAGCAAACTCATGGTGGACGACTCATACATCATGGGAAAACCGCACTTTTTATTTTAAAAGAGAGAAAAGGTTTATTTATGTTTTTGCGGTTTTCCTCCAAATCCAGAAAATCTCATGGAAATCCGAATCCAAAACCTCAATAACACGTAAAATAGTGAATATATGCATGAGAATCCATGAATGCGGCATAACAATGAATAACAATATGCATGAAGTAGCAGGTAATAACTACAATGTCTAAACTAACATATAAGGCAAGTACGCTAATATCATGTCTAAACTATTAGCTAACAGGCTATGTCAAGCAATAATAGATTCTAAGGTGTACGTGACATGGCAATTACCGATGAAGATGTATGTGAGCCGGCAAGTAAGTGTACGTGGTACATACGCATCATCGATAATGGTGCTGGTGTCCTAACAACATGATATCAATAATGGAGTATGAAATATAATATAAGCATGCGATGCGAAGCGAACCACAATAATGAGCGGGAGCTGAATACTAGACGCAACTATAACTAATCTGCATTAATCTAATATAAGTCCTATAAATGGTGCCTTTTGAAATAACACGAATAATGGGGTTTTGAAAATAGGGGCTACGGTGTTTTTATGAAAAGATACGTCTTTTGAAATATCCGTAGGATCTCTTGGGCTATCTTTTAAAATACCCACGATTCGTTAGTTTTTGAAATAGGTAAGAATCGAATCTAATCTAACAACTAAACTAAACTAAATGGCTAAGCTAACAAGCTGGACTACAGGTAAGGAAACCGCCTAACATCTGAGTCGATACATATACATACCTGTATATATATTAGTCGGTGATCCCGCCTCAATAATATCATATCCGATACCATATTTATAAGCAGGCATCCCAAGTCAAGAGTGCGGATCAATCATCAAAATATAGCTCGTACATAAATCCGTCGTACGGTATCCCTAAATCTGGGTACGGGTTAATATCACAATCATCATACTATTCACCTGGTATCCTCTTTATCAAATATCATGATCGGGGTACTGATCTACGTCTAGTACAATACTGATACCGCCTAAGTATGCATGCACGTATGTGAAACACTACGTCAAGGACCCGCTACAACGTCATGTCGTATCTCAAATACGAACACTGCTATATTACCGATCTCACGTCCTCAAATCAAATCTCATCGACTCATCATAAATCCCAAGTACTATCCTCATTATCCATGCATGCGTATATGAATGTACATATGCATAGTCCCATACCCACGCATATATACATGTATACACATCCCAATCTGCACACAAGAAAGTAAAGTATGCATGTCTGTGTGTGCGTATGTGGGTATAACAACTACTCTAGGGTTTCGCAACTAACCCAAAGCTAATCCATGAACACATAATCATAACATGAATAACATTCTCGTATCATAAAACACCTATATAAACATATATATATATATGAGCTACACTACGGACCGCGGGGGTGCTATACGCCATCCACCCGACTTCTCCCCGTAAATATAAATCTACTCAGCTGGTCCTCGCTAGCCGGTGCCGACGTCGCCACGCGCTTACTTGTCGTCTCGAAGTCCACATAGGTTACCTACATATCATAACGTACCGTATCGTATTAAAATCCGACTCATGACCCAAAACGACACGTGAATCCCACATAGGTCAAAACCTATGGTTGCTTTCACAAACCAACCCAAAACCCTCGAAGTCGGCGTACAAACGCCAAACCATCGAGAACAACCCAAACACACTCATTTGTACAATTACAAGCACTAATTATAATATAAAATAGCTTAAAACTCACAAAAACCTCAAACTCGCCTTAAAAGCTATTTTTTCCGAAAATCTAGCAAGCAAAATTAACCGTTTTAGTACAAAACTCGATGTATAAACGAATCTAGCGGCCACAATATTCACTAAATATCTTAATTAAGTCATAAAAACAATTCTCATAATTTAATCTCATTAATTTCCATAAACCTTAAAATTCTAGTTCACAAAATACCTAAATTTTAACAATTTTATAGCAAAAATACACAAACTACAATCTAGCTTGGATTTTCATGAACTAAAAGCATTAAATCACTCAATATAATTTTTATAATAACATGAAACCTAAATTTGAATTTTATCTCACAAGAATATAATTATTTTCAAAATCTAGCTTACCATTTATATAATTATCACTTTTAAATCAACAAATATGCAACTAGCAACTTAAATTGGATTTAGCATAACATTAATACGTCAATTATATCACATAAACTAAATCTCACAACACAAAATTCCAATTTGAAATCAAACCCCTCTCTTGAATTTTAAATCATGCACCTAGAACTAATTAAAAACCTAATTAAACAATTAATTAAGTTAACCTAAGCAATTAACAACACATTAAGCAAAAAGATTAGAATTTATACCAAAATAATTTGAAGATCCCACAAGCACACTTAGCCTCCCAAATTGAAATCTAAATCCCTAAATCCATGCCATGGTAGCCAAGGGAAAATGGGTAGGAGGTGGATTTTGATTTTGATTTTTGCTTGATTTTTTGTGGATTTTTCAAGCATTTTTGATGAACTTTTTTAAAGAGAAAGAGATGAATAATGAAGGGGCTGAAATGCAGGGGGGGCTCAGCCATTGCAGGTGGGGGAGAGGAGAGAGGGAGTGTGGTGTGAGGTATGGTGAGGGAAAAAGTCAAAGTCAACCAAATACCAACTCTTTTATCCATTCTCATTTCTTTTCTTTTCTTTTCTTTCTTTCTTTTCTTTTCTTTGAAATTCAAGTGGGGAAAATGGGTGGGGCTGCTGAATTCAGCCAAGGGAAGAAATAAATGGGGGTGTGTGAGTGTGGGTATGGGTGTGGGGGTGATGGAAAATGATAATTACAATACCCCAAATATCCATTTACACTAAAAAAAAAGCATTTTTCTTCGATATTTTCTAAACCGTTTTGGCAAACGATTTCATTTCAAAAACCACATGATAAAATTTTATTTAATGTTTTATGATGCACAAAATTTGTTTCAACTCATTTCAATTTGTAATTTTCCCTAATTAAATGTATTAGTGACGGCTTAAAATAATATTAATAATTAATTTCGGAAAATTTTTCAGAAAATTTGAAATTTCACCAGTGGCTCAATAAACACCAAATACTAGCAATTACATAGCTAGAATATGTATATTTAATTTTATAATAAAAATATTTGCATTTTGACTTTTTACAGAAAACCCCCTTATTTTACCGTTTTTTCGAAATTTCACCGAAACGATTTTCAAAACGTTACATGAAGTGTCCCAGAACTCATAAGAAAGGACCCACAGGGGCCGACCAGGCCACCCCTGTGCCCAACCTGCAAGCGCAAACTAACTCTCCTCAGAGCCCCTGGAAATTGGCCTCCTCGGCCTTTCAGCTCGTCCCGAGCTGCCACAGGACCAAGAATCCTTGGCCCTCTCGCTCGTTCCCGAGCTCCCCAGCCGAGACCATCTTTCTCGATCCTCCGACCGACCAACAGTACCGCTCACAGACGCAACCGCCGCTCTACAAATCTCGCCATGCGCAGATTCTTCGCCAGCCACATCCCACGTTCCACGCCATCACGATCCCCATTAATGGGCGATCCGCTTTTTACGCGGGCGTGATGTCGGCAGCGTAACTGCCGGCGAGATTCTCGCGCCTGCTGCTGCGTGCTGCTGCCGCTATATAAACCCTCATCACAGAGGGGCCAAGTAAGCCATCTTTTACACTTTTATGCCGTTACTCTGCTCGGATCGCATCACTAACTTGAGCGTCGGAGGGTTCGTGGTGGTATCAGACCACCCCGGGACTTCTTTGCAGGTACTCGGCAGCCGCTCCCTCACCTCACCTCTTCCTCCAAAAACCCATTGAGACCCACACGCGAAGGAAGATAATCAACTAAGTCCACCGGGAGATCGACGGAAGACAACAACGGAGGCCCGAAAAGAAGCTCCATCAAATATAGTTTATGGGACGGACTCTACTAAAGAGTTCTGCTCTTACCTTCAAAAAAAAAAGATAGAGCTTAATAAGGTTGTGATCTCCCGCAACGCCATTTATCATGCATAAGGGTCTAAAAGAGTGGTGCAGCTCTTGTTTAGTGGTCTCTTAATGAATAAAATATTATTGGGCTTTTACTAAATGGCCCCCAAAACTATGTTGTTTACTAAAGCATCCTTCCTAAACTTAATAATTACTAAAACACTCCCTATAAGGCCGTAACTATAAAAATTCAGTAAAAGTATCCCTACGAACGGTTTCCATCTGCAGAATTAACTTTTTTATTATCCTTATCAGAAAAGTAAATACAGTAAAACCTCTATACAGTAATATCCTTGGGACCGGGGAAAAATATTACTATAGGGGGGTTATTCTTAAGTAGAGTTTTATATATAAAAGAAATCATGGCGGCAATAAGGCAAGAAGCGCAAGGTGATAATCCGGAAGACGATAGTGTGGAAATAGAAAAGGTGTCATGTCGAGAAGCTTCAAACATGTTGGATAAGTTAGAAATGTTTTGGATTCAACAAGAAGGTGATTGTGGTGACGAGTTACTACGAACTCGCAAGTTAAAGGATATGGTAGTAACTCAAAAAATTAAGTCATTGTCCCAAACAACTTTGAATAAGTACTTTATGTCATCTTAAGTTCAATTGTGTAGTTAAGTAATTTATGTCATCTTAAGTTCAATTGTAATAGCCAAGTAATTTTATGTATTTTTTATATATATAAAAAATTATTTAAAATTTAATGCCAATTTATTACTATATAGAGGTAAATTAGTACAGGCGGGACTTGGAAAAAGTATGGAATATCACACTGTGGAGGTTATTCTTATTTATAACTGGTCCCGAGTCGGGACCGGGACTTTTTATCACTATAGGGAGGTTATTCCTATATAGAGTATTCCTATACGGAGGTTTTACTGTAATTAAAATCCTTAAGTAACTAAACCCTAACCCAAGCTCCAACCCTAACCTCTTCTCCCTCACCCACTCCGCCGTCGGAGATGCCACCATCGCCTTCCCCCGTATTCCCTAGCAAACCCAACACTAAAACCCTAATCTTTACCCTAAACCAAAATCTCCACTTCCTCCTCTTCCCTCTTCATCCTCTTCCCTATCTCTACTCACCTCCTTTCACCCTCCAAAACCCCAATCGTGCTCTCATCTTCATCCTTTACCCTCCTCCATCCAAATCGAGTCCCGTCCTTCCACCTCCATCCAAATCACCATCTTCATTATCATCGTCATCTTTCCATGTTTAATCAAAACTAACAGAAAGAAGAAGAAAAGAACAACGAAGAAGAAGGAGAGAAATAGGAGAAAGAAGAAGAAGAAGAAACTTTTTAATTTTTATTTTAAATTTTTCTTAATTATGAAAGAGACCAAGCTTATGAAAAACTAATTAATTAATAATTATTAAATAGTTATTGCTATTAAATATTAATGAAGTTAGAGGAATATTCTAAAATGATGTTTTTTTGGAGTATGTAGATGCTTTTAAAGAACTTTTAAGGTTTTTGAGAGTGTTTTAGTAATTAGCTAATTTTTTGGGTGTCGTTTAGTAAAAAAAAAGCAATACAGTAAAACCTCCGTATAGGAATACTCTATATAGGAATAACCTCCCTATAGTGATAAAAAGTCCCGGTCCCGACTCGGGACCAGTTATAAATAAGAATAACCTCCACAGTGTGATATTCCATACTTTTTCCAAGTCCCGCCTGTACTAATTTACCTCTATATAGTAATAAATTGGCATTAAATTTTAAATAATTTTTTATATATATAAAAAATACATAAAATTACTTGGCTATTACAATTGAACTTAAGATGACATAAATTACTTAACTACACAATTGAACTTAAGATGACATAAAGTACTTATTCAAAGTTGTTTGGGACAATGACTTAATTTTTTGAGTTACTACCATATCCTTTAACTTGCGAGTTCGTAGTAACTCGTCACCACAATCACCTTCTTGTTGAATCCAAAACATTTCTAACTTATCCAACATGTTTGAAGCTTCTCGACATGACACCTTTTCTATTTCCACACTATCGTCTTCCGGATTATCACCTTGCGCTTCTTGCCTTATTGCCGCCATGATTTCTTTTATATATAAAACTCTACTTAAGAATAACCCCCCTATAGTAATATTTTTCCCCGGTCCCAAGGATATTACTGTATAGAGGTTTTACTGTACTATGTTAAAACATCACCCGAAAATAAAATCAACATCAAGTTTTCCTAACCATGGGTACGTGTGTATGTTGTGTGCTTGTGTGTAACACTTATCCTATCTATTAAAATTCTTAGGGGAAAAAACTCAAATTAAACTCTAAGACCCTATTTGGGTATTGAGTTAGGAAAGCTATGTTTATTTTTAAGTGGAGGTAAAGCATATGCAAACTCTAGTTTGCAGGTTCTACCTCCATTTTACAAAATTAACGTTGATGAATGTTTGGTTTTTAGTTTTTTTAAACTCAGATTGTTTTTCTTTGGAGTTATCTAAACTACAAAATAGATATTTTTTCATAAATTTTTGAGTTCAGAAAGCTTTGGTTGGATTATAGTTAAAACTAACCGTAGTTTTCTAAACTCCACAATCATGCTATTCATGCCAAAGACGACACACTTAGGATTTTGGAGTTAGGTTTGGATAACTTTATGAAACACCGGTTCTATAAACTTAAACAGGGCCTAAGCTACTCTACTCAAACGGTAGTACCTAAGATTAAATTTGCCTGGGTGCTTTCTATCTATATAAAATGGGTTTTTTTTATATTGCCCCGTCGAAAATGGACTATTTTCAAATGCCCAACCCACATATGGCTGTTTTCCCCAAACCCATTCGAAAATATTAACTTAACTAAAAAAACCATTCCGGTTCAGTTTCAGTTGGTCAACGTTTTTTAACCGTCTATAACCGCCGTTAGTAGTGTAAAATGACTAAAATGTCCCTCCAACGGCTATAACTTAGCTGATGACAACTCCTCCTCTATCTCCTTCGATTTATCTCCTCTCTCTATCAAAATATCTCTTCTCTCTCTCTCCGTCGATTCTGTCATCTCTCTCTTCAAATCTTTCGTTCATCTCTTCTCTCTCCTTCGTAATTTCTCAATTCTCTGTGGTATCTTTGGTTCCTTTCTTCACTCTTCTTTAATTCTAGTTGCTAATTAGTGTTTTCTATCTTCTTGTTTAGAATTGCAGCAAGATGATCAACAGTCAAGATTCAGTTTCAAGCCACCAAGTGTTATACTATTGTGGTGTTCCTACAAAGTTGAATCTTTGCAAAAAAGAGTGTCAATATAAAGGCAAATGGTTTTATGAATGCCACAAATATCCTCATGGTTGTCGTTATCTAGTTCAGAAGAAAGATGATAAAGAATTAGGTTCTAAAGTCGAAGAAAGAGAGTTTTTTAATAGATGCTCGACTGAAGAAGGTAAAAGAGAAGATTGAACTATAATTGAACTGGAGAAGAAGACACATCTGAAATTGCAGAAACAAATGTATGTGCTTAAAGTGATTCTTGGTGTTGTAATTTTGCAGTTGGTCACTACAATTTTTAAATCCTGATCGAGACTTACTGTAAGAATGTCATCAATGTGTATCTTGAATGAAATGTTTTGTTAAAGAATGTTTTAATACAATGTCCAGAACTTAATCATCTTGGTTTGGTAGTATCATACATTATTCAATGAAGGTACAGAAAGTCGATATCCTAGCTTGTGGATTTGCAAACACCCAGACTTGATACACATTTAAGATAATAAAAAAGTTTGAAAATTTGAGGGGCATGCAATGAAGTTTGAGTGTCTGGCCAAAATGAAGTTGGGCCAAAAATCTGAATTATTATGCCAAATTTGAGTGTCATAAATATCAGCACATCATCAAAAATTTCACCTAACCTCATTCCAGTCACCTAATAACAAAAAGTTTAAAAATTTGCCCTTGTAGTATCAGGGCCTCGCACTGAAACTTGATGGTCTTGAGGGGCTTGCACTTAAAATAACAAAAAGTTTGAAAATTTGGCAACAACCAGCTTCATACATCACCCAAATTCATATATTAGGGCCTTGCACTTAAGATAACAAAAGGTTTGAAAATTTGGCATTACAGTATCATGGCCTTGCACTTAAGATAACAAAAGATAACAAAAGGTTTGAAAACATATAACAAGCATAAGTATAAGTATTTAGTAGTTAAGTTACAATAGATAACACAAACTGCAAAACTGAATTATAAAATAAGACATTTCAGTTCATTCTCAAGTTCAAAATCTGCTCAAACTCCATAATGCATTACAGTCCCCATCTCTATCTCCAAGCCTTCTTAGACAATGACAAGCATTTTCCTGTGGTTGTTGCTAATTTACCTTTATCTCTTGCAGTTGAAATAGTTTTTTTGGACTTAAGCTGATTTGAACGCTTTTTATGTTCCAAGCATCAATAGGTTGATCATTAGAAGGTTCTGTAGCAACAATAGTTTCATGAGTTGTAAATTTCTGTTTGTTGTAGCAAGAATTGTTGAGTCAATATATAATCATTTTGATTTTCTCATTCTAAATCATCAAACTGTTGTGAGTACTCTGCATTTGAATTTGCCCCCACACCCTTATGCACAAGCTGCTCTGAATTCATTGCATGTGCACTAGTTCCTCCCTGATACACTTAGTGTTGTGAGTTCACATCACTTGCATTTGATCCCTCTCCATTATGCAGTTGCTATGGGTGCACTCTATCCACTTGAGTATTCTGTTTCTTTCTACCTCTTCCAGGTGTCTTGACAGCCCTATATCAAAAGAAGAATAAAATATAGAGTTAAGTTGATTATGCTACTGAGTGTTGATCATTAATGAGGCACTGAGTATTGATAAAACTGCATATAATACTGATATGTGTAAGTGAACCAAACATCACATTGAACACTATATTTCTATCTGAACCCTATCAATGATCATTTTGACATCTTGTGCATGTCAGACAATAGTGATATGAGCATGTGAACCAAACATCATATTGAACACTTTGTGCATGTGAACCCTATATGGACATGTGAACCCTCCATGGATCCTTGTGGTTTTTGTTTCTAGTGATAGACTTAGATTATTGAATAAATTTCCTATATAAACTGAACCAAGACGAGCAAGAGCATCATGCCAGCAACCTTGTTTGTGACCCTCCATCTAAAGAGTTTCAGTCCAAGTCATCCCTTCCAAGTTGTATTCCATAAGTGAAGGATGAGTGTGGCAACTTCAGTTAAGTTCCTTCTAGTTATTCCACGGATTAATTCTATGTATGCATCTTAAAAAAGATATAAGGGACTACTAAATAGGGACCACCTAAGGAAAAGTCTAACCAATTTGTGGAAAATTGCAGGTAAAATATATAGGGGACTACTAACGTGGTCCTTAATTCTAGACCAACTCGAGTCCCCAAAACTTCTAGGAGCTCTTTATCTTCTAGGAGATATGCACTAGAGCTTGGACTGTGTGTGCGTTTTCACAGCCCATGAATTAAATTTAACACAACACCCAAGAGCTCACTGCAATCCATTGCTAATATGACTATTGCAAATTGTAAACTTTGTTATATTATATTAAGTAAAATGATGTACTTAGTTTATTGTTTAACATAATATGTATATGAGAACCCTTGATTAAAATAATCAAGGCATGCTATGCAAGTTAGTCCTTTGCTGCATTAGTAAATAGGCTATGATGCATGTGACAGTACCTTGCAGTTTGTGGGGGTCCTCTCTTCCCTGTTCTCCTACCTCTTTTTGATGCCATGAACCTTAATAAATAAGAAAAAGAAGTATGAGTTGAAAAATTTTACTTTATGAAAATTCAGAATTCAAAAATGTTGGAAGTAGATGGAACCGATAAAGTCACAACCTTGTTTGTGACTCTATATGATTGCCTTCTGCTGCTTGAGTCGGTGAAGGGTTGGTATGCTCTTCAGTATTGATAGGGTTTTTCCAAGCTCTTTTTTTAGAGAATTTTTCGTCATTTTATTGAGATAGGAATGCGCGTCGCTTGTCTGGCGTATTACAGATTCCCGCTGTCTGGAGTAGGCAGGGGTTTATTGATTAGGAGGATCCAAATCGCCGGCAACCGCGGAGTAAGATATCGTTAATTAACCTCGCTTTTGGAGCGAGAGAACCTCTGATTAACTGGTCGAACAGATCATGCGAACTCAATGTGCAGTATGCGTATGCGTGTGTCTTGATGGTGTTTTGAGCATATCGGGGGCCGCAGAGAGTTTACGGGAGTCCCGCTATCCGGATAGCGGGCTAGGGGTCAAGGGGGCTAGCAGCCCCCTTGTGGGGTGCGGGGCAGCGTCCCGTTAGAAAATTTTCTAAGGAGAGAAGGCTTTTGAGTGTGGGGCGTGTTTATTTTATTCATTTTTTATTTGGTAAAATATTTACAAGAAATACATAAGTGAGGGATTGTCACGACCTGTAATTTAGCATGTGACCGGCACTTAAATTACGCAACGTTTAAAGACGTGACGTAAATCAAGTAAGCCGAAACCCAGAAAATCTAAACCTTTTTGCGGAAATTAATGTGGGTGCAGTTTTGAAATAAAGGTATAATAAATCATGTTTTCTTTAAATGCATAGCTAATGAAACATGAAAATACAAGTGGATTATACTACAGTTCAAAACATATTTCGTTTTTAAAAATTTGGGCAGCACCTCCCTTGTATATTTTGATCAAAAAATATATACACAATATATAGACATCCCCAAGCGGGAGCTAGCTCTTCGCCAACCGGCGGAATCACAACCACGCAATAACAAATATATGATACACAACGGCGAAGATCAACCCAGAAAGAACAAATAAAGAAGCAAGACATCAAAACTCAAGAAAGCAATCTTAAACCCATCGCTCTAAGTCTCGCACAATACCTAAATCTGACTAGATCTACCAATATACAATTCTAGTTCTCGGATTTGATCTGATCTGATGGAGTTTATCTAGATACAACGGAATATAAAATACGAGAGTCGGCACGATCCAATGTGTGTCCCATCTACCAAAGCAAAACACCCTAAAAGAAGCTGTGTGCCAGCGATACCGCAACTGATCCCAAACGGTCAAATCTGCAAGAACTGTGGCACAACGGTGGTGAGTTGCCAATCATAAGTAGAAAACATCAGCAGGTAGAAATCGAATAAAAACAACGATTTCCTAGGTCACTAAATTCTAAAGGTAATACTATGATATCTAGGGTGACCAAGTACGCATATATGTCAACAATCGAGTCAATGCAATGACATATATAAATAAACATCCGACATCATATGCATGTACGCATGTGGTATCATCCACGTGTCCATCAACGACATAAACAATATCATGGAACCTGAGTGTCCCACACCGACACTCGAACATCATGAAAACATATGCCTGTATATATATATATATATATATATATATATATATATATATATATATATATATATATGAGGATATCAACCACGTATGTCCATCAACGACACATCAAAATTATGGAACGTGAGTGTCCAACACCGACACTCGAAATATCATGAAAATCCGTATAGAGCATCGACACGTAAATCCTCATATCTCACGCGCCGCATAGTCAGATCGGCCCTCATATCTTCTCATCCCAGGCACCGCATCCTCATATCGGTCCTCATATCTATCTCATATCATAACTCCAAAACGGTATCCTCCGGATATCTGCCGAGTTCTATACAATCACCAGTAGGTAGTGTTCCCTCTTCCAGGATCATCGTCTACACCACAAAAATCATTTCTTGCCCCAGGGTAGCATACCGGGTCCACCATGTACCCACAAACGGTATCCGCCAACTCCTCAAATCGAGTCTCGAAAACAAGCTCAGAACCGAGAAAACCCATGGTGGACATCTCGAAATATCATATCAAGAGAAACCGTGTTTTTAAAGCAATACGCAATTTCCTTTGAAATATAACCACGGTTCTCAAATCCAGAGATCTCATGAAAACAGTATCTCAATGCATATAACCATAAAGTACGATGTATGCAATATAGAGTAGTAATATAAGCATATCGAGTATATCATGCAAGAATATAATCGTAAAGTAAGATGTATGCAACATAGAGTAGTAATATGAGCATATTGAGTATATCATGCAAGCATGTCAAGTGATAATACTGAACAATGAATGTACTTTTACATTTAAGATTTATCTCATGATATGGCAGTTCTACTGTGTAAGTGGCATGGCAATTACCGATGAAGAATGTGTGTGAGCCGGCAAATCTGTGTATGTATAACATGCGCATCGACGGTAATTATGCAGGTGTACGAGAAAATGATATCATATAGCATTAAATACCGGCACGTGATATGTACATCACGAAGGGTACTATCCTACACAACTTAGACAATCAATGAGTATATCTATGTACACATGAACCATACGGTCATTTTTTAAAAGATACGAATCGTCGCTTTGAAATTAGGTGTGGTTCAGGTAGCAATCATTATATGGGCGATCCCACCTCATAACATCTGATATGACAATCATCCTCAATCATCATCCTCAAATCACTAGCGCGGATCATTCATCCGGTATATCTCATCACGTACGATAATCTATCGTATGGTGACAACAAACAGAATAGGGATTCTATCGTCCTATTCATCAATAAGGGTACGGATCTAAAATCTCGTACAGCATATCACTCTTTATCCGCATAAATAAATATATATACATATATATCTCAAATCACATTTGTATCAATCTCATATAATGATATCTTGCATATAAGTCATATCTTATTAATCTCAAGTCGTATCGATCTTGATCTCATATCCTACCATTATCAACTCATACTTGTCCACTTTCAATTCATACTTATCATGATTCACTTTCTCATTTCATATTCTCATATATCAGTCCGAGTCATCTATATCTATCATCACAATATCCCACATCGTGTAATCTTATATACCTATATCACATTCTCATATATCAATCCGAGTCATCTATATCTATCATCACAATATCCCACATCGTGTTATCTTATATACCTATATCATATTCTCAAGCAAATATATCCATTAGTGTCAACTTTTATCATATCATCTCATACTAACTCTTACTAAATCCTATAATCAGGTTATCTTAAGCTTGTAGCATATCCTTTATCAAAATATAATTTATAAAACGATCTTCCATATCAATGGTTGCGGGGTTCTATACGTCATCCACCCGACTTCCCTCGCAGATATAAATCTACTCACCTGCTAAACTCCTCGCTTAGCTGAAGTCGATGTGCTTCATCGTCTCGGAAGTCCACGCGAAGGTACCTACAATCAATACAAAATCGCAATGCAATTCTATTAAAATCAATATCCGAAAATCGATACGGCACATGAATTGCTCATAGGTTAGAATCTATACCCTACGCATGCAAAAACAACCAAACAATTCTCGTCGTTGACGTACAAATGTCCAACGACCAAATCACATCAAGAAATCCATAAATACAAGTTTCAAATATAAGAAAACATAGCCACAACCAACTCAAAATGCTTCCAGATTTTAGCTCAGGTAGACTAGGACAAAATAACCAATACAGTAGCTAGGTTATAAGGAGTATGAGCTATAGGCAAAAACCCAACACCAAACTCCAAAATTTGGCCGGCGAGAAATGCTACAGTAACGGGTGTCGCCAGCCCAATTTTGGTATTTTGGCTCGTTCTTCAGTGGTGGTCTCCTAGTGGTCCTATTAGGTCAATGTACTTGTTTGATTTTCTCAAAAATGACCCAAGTTGCTCAAGATAGCCTGTAGTCCTCTAGGTTTTACAAAACCGACACGAAAAATTCTAAGTTCATGTATCGGGTTCTATTCTCTGTTTTGGTCCAGAAAAGAAATCTCTAAGCTCTTGCTACACTCACTACACCTATATTGCATCTTTACAAGTTCACAAATCACTAAACCTCAACTTGCAAATTTCCAAGATCACAATACTCACTAAATCAAATTCTAAACTAAACCAGGATACATAAAACACAATAACTTGATTAAAGGAAAGGAAATATACCTCATTTGGCAACTTAAGAAAATTCTTGAGATACCCAAAGTCTTCAAAATCTAAACTTGAATGGTTCAAAGGGTTTAGGATGAGCTTGTGTATCTTTATTGTGAAGGTAGCATGGGGTTTTGGAAAGGGATTTGAGATGATACATGGAGGTAGTGAGATGAAGGAGATGAAGAAGAATTATGAAGAAGAGAAGAAGAATGAAGAGAGAAGAAGAATGGAGAAGAAGTCAAAGATATCTCTCTCTCTCTCTCTCTCACTCTCTTAAGCTCACTCTCTCTCTCTGTCTCTCTAAAATATCTCTTTTGTTTTACTCTCTCTCTCTCATTAACCATGGTATCTAGTTTCATTTCTTTTCTCTTTTTCTTTCACAAAACTCACAAGTCACAAACATAAATGAATAACATGCACATGATATGGGGCACTAGCCATGGAAAAATATAAAAATACGGATTTAGCTTAATCACGATTAGTAGTGCACTAATCAAGTTTAATTTAAATTTGCATATGATTATTTATAAAAATGTCAAAATCCGATAAATATCTTTTAAATGAATAAATCATTTTAATCTCCAATTATTTTACAAATATTATTATATGCTTATACTATTTTATGAAAAAGCCCCTATTTGCAAATCGAATAGTTTTCGCGAAATATATTATTTTAATATTTAATTCCCAAAAATAATATTTATATTTCTGAAATATTACAGTCTTCCCCCGTTAAATAAATTCGGTCCCCGAATTTAAATTTAAATGCCCAAATACTAAAATATTTCAATAATCAGCTCAAATCAACGGGGTTCCGAAATCACGGAAGACATAGAAATACCACAGCGCATCGTGTGCGCATGAAAACGAGTGCGAAACTCAAAATCGAACTCCGTCAAGCGTCACGCAATCATCGGAGCTATAAGAGAAATACGAATATCGAATTCCACTACTGGAATCCAAATGCACTATAGTCAAATCATAATTCGAATATAGCACGCATCTTGTTAAACCATTTTAAAAGCTGAATAACTAATACCAAATCTTTCCCAAATCACCGTGCTATGCGTAGCTCACGGCACAAGTGGCGGATGATCATTTGTAAGTAGTAAATATATACTTATATATATTTTGCTCAAATTATACGTCCCACCTTTTGAAATATCCGAGAAGGTTCTCCTTGTAAAATTTCGTGTCACTCACGGAAACATAGGAAATAACGAAACTATAGCTCTTTTTTGAAAACCTTTTGGTAAACTTTTCATGCATGCAAAAGTACTCTGACGCTGTCCTCAGATCAGTCCTGCTCGACTACTATATAACATAGTATCCATCATCAAAACGCGATACTCATAAATAAAAACAGCCTCAAAAGGCGTATCCAACATCATATGTGTCTGGTGCGTACGGAAATCAAATCCAATACAAGTGCCACGAATATGCACAAAAGCAAAAGTAAGTGCAACTGGTGTGCACGAATGTATTTGTCCAGTACAACGAATGTGCACGACAACAATATCAAGTGCATCTATAGTGCATGAAAATCTCAACCCAGTGTAACTAACATACACGAATGAAAATCCCAATCAAGTGCATCCAACATGCACGAATAAAAATCTCAATCGAGTGCACCCGGTGTGCACAAAATCTAATATCATGCGTCCAACATGCACGAAAATCCAAATCAAATGCGTCAGGTCCACACAAAACATTTAGTGCAGTAGCGTGCACGATAACGAACGCCAAGTGCATACACTCAAGAAAGCATAAATCTGGTGCAACAAATGCACGAAATACAAATCTGGTGCAACCAATGCACGAAATACAATCTAGTGCAACTAATGCACGAAATACCAATCTGGTGCAACTAATGCACGAAATAGAAATCCGGTGCAACCAATGCATGAAATACAAATCCGGTGCAACCAACGCACGAAATACAAATCTGGTGCAACCAATGTACGAAAACTCATCAGTATCTCAAATGCTCACAAAAACGACACCGAGTATACCAAGATGTATAGAATCATAAACGTGTGCAACTGCATGCACAAAATCCATCCCAATGCACTGCAAGCACATATAAGCTATACCGAGTGCATAAGTAAAGGCAAGTGCATACAACATGCACGAAACCAAATTAACAGTATCGAATCCACGAAACCAAATTAACAGTATCGAATCCACGAAACCATAAATACGTGCTACGAAGGCACTAATCGATACCAAGTGCAATAGATATGCACAAATCATAAACTAATGTAGCGGTGTATAAAACATAAATCAAGTGCAATAACTGTGCACAAAATATAAATCTCCAGTGTGTACAGTCATGGTGGACAAAAACATAAATCACGAAACCCAATCATAGAAACTCATGTCCAAGCGATAAAAGTGTGATACTCGGATCACAAAACACAATTCGCAATAACTGACATTGAGATACACCTCCTACAATGTCGAAAAATATGTCGGTGCGCCCAAAGCTGGCATAGCAAGATCATCTACTTGCCTCCTGCTCACGATATGGCGTCCTCGATCTCAGGGTCCTCGTTTCTCCATGGATTACCAATCTCACGATCCTTCTACTCGTAGACCTGGTCAGGTGTACTAACGGAATAGTTCTGCTCTGGAACTCCTCTGATCATCGTTTGGCCAATCAACATGACCACTCTCAATGGCATATTACTGACGGCGGCATCTGGCCCTCTGAATACGCATGATATAACTGATTTTGGGTGCAAGTCTTTATCGCTGCGGTGTCCTGAAAAGAACCTTCTCATGGCTTCTTCCGATCTCACCTATGCCGAACTATACGAAGGTTGGCACTCTTGCTTAACTATTTTCTCATACCGGACAGCTGCGTCCTCAGCACGATCTGTGATACTATTCGTTCCTAAATTGGGTCGTGACAGGGATGCACGTGTGCCACAAGCACATTTAGCAAAATGAGCACGTGACAAGGTGCGCATCTGTTGAAGTGCGCCCCTGACGAGGTGTGCACCTAAAGAGGTGCGACCTGACAAGGTGTGCATCTAGCCCAGGATGCACTTGGCGAGGTGCGAGAGAGTGAGGGGGCCAAAGGGTCGGAATGAGACAAAAGGTCCGGTAAGGTGCGCACTTAACGAGGTGTGAGAGTGAGGGGCCAAAGGGTATCAAATGGACCAAAAGGTCCACCGAGAGAGGTGCGCACCTGGGCCGGTGCACACCTGTCATAATGCGTATCCAACAGGGTGTGCATCTAACCAAATGGGCACCTAACAAGGTGCGCACCTAACACGATGCAAGTAAGAGTCAAAACCCAATGGAACAACAGCCCCAAACACAAAAGTTATGATGTGAGAAGATCAAAAGTATCTCTTTTCCCCTTCTATAAGGCCTCGGGACGTGCGCAGATGGTTCTTGACGTGGGTTTTTCGCCTTTCTCATCTCCTTTATTGGATCGTGAGGAGAGAGATGGAAAGAAAAAAGTACTCCTTTGTTGATTTTGATGGGAGATATGTATTCTTTTCAATAAATTAATGGCCAAAATCAATTTTGTTTTGAAAAAATGAGAAAATTTGCCTTGGATTTAATTGAAAAGGAGAGGAGAAGGAAGGAGTCCTCCAGAGAGAGGCGCAAAAAGCCTGGATTTATTTGGGAATCGAAAGTTCTTTTCTTTTTATCATGTTTGCCTTTTATAGGCTACACCTTTTACATATAGCCCATTGGGCTTTTCCAAATGGCACTTGTGTCTTCCCATGCCTCATGTGCTTACTTCTTTTTGCACATAAGTCATGGGGTTTATATAATTTGGTTTTTTGTCCATTTTTCATACATTTATATCTAAAAATTATATTGAATTTATTTATTGCCTCCTTCTTGGCATGGGGCTGGCCATTTCCATGCTTGGGCTTAACTTGGGCTCGGGTCCACTTGACTTGTGGTTGACTTTTGATTTTGATTTTGAATTTTTGGACAATGGGGTGTAAATTTTGACCCCAACAAAGTGCCCCATCAATGAATGCACACTGCGTATATGGGCCGTGTGCATGAAATTGATGGATTTTCTTTTGTGATGAGCTTAATTCCGAGATGCGGAGCATAATTTTGTGATGGAGCATAGTTCCGAGGCGTGGGGCAAAGTTTCGAAGCGGTGCTTGATTTCGAGATCTGAGCATAATTCCGAGGAGGAGCAAAATTCCAGGAGCATAATTGCAGGGTCGGAGCATTATTCCATGATGTGGAACATAATTCAACAAGCATAATTCCAGGATCGGAACATCATTCTGAGGAGCGGAGAATAATTCTAGAAGCATTATTGCAAGGGTGGAGCAGCATTCTGAGGAGTGCTGCATAATTCCACGGTCGGAGCATCATTCTGAGGAGCAGAGCATAATTCCAGAGGCATAATTGCAGGGTCGGAGCATCATTCTAAGGAGCGGAGCATAGATCCAAAGGCATAATTCCAAGGTCGAAGTATCATTCCGAGGAACAGAGTATAATTCCAGGAGGAGGATATGTTCTAAGACAAAGCATAGTTTTAACGCGGGGTTCCAGGGCGAAGCATAATTTCGATGCAGGGGCTGACAGTTGGTTGACTTGATTGATTTGATTTGATTTGGGAGTTTCCTGTCCATCCAGCGGGACCTTCGAGCATGGAAGCACCATTGGGTATGACTTTGATTTGATTTGTTTGATTCTTGCCATGTTTGGCGGGACTTTTGAATTTGAGTTGAAATTCGAATTGTAATTGGATATAAATCTGGGTTTTGGTTTGGCCTCAGCATCGCTACACTGGAATATGGTAACAAGAGCGAATAATCATTTGCCTTGAGAGAACTTGGAATTTGGGTTTTTGGTCGGTATCAGCAACGCTGATACTGGAATTGTAAGTCCATGTCACGCACCCCACGAACTTGCGGGGAGGAGGAATATATGAAAAACGATTATCAAAGCTTTGTAACACGGACTTGAGCGCATGAATCGTATCTAAACCGTTACTAACTAACTACTTGAGGTTTAAATACTCGGATTCGAAGTTATACCTCACATTACATGTCCTACGGGTCTTCATCGCTGCATCCACTTCTCGTAGGCTCCTTGGAACATCGGCACCTCAACGGCCTCCTCGAGTCAAAGACGATCCACCCGAAAGCTCCTTCTCCAAGCTTGATCTCTAAATTGAGATAACTAGCTTACTTAAAGTGCTAATCTAAGCTACCTAGGGGATATAGTGTGAGGTTATGGATGTATTAGTCTAGCTAACCCTTGATCTCAACTCATGAGAGGTTAGGGTTAGGGTTTCAAGAATGAGAGAGCTTAAGGAGAGAGAAGGTGATGATAAGAATGAAATATGATATTGTTTCTCACTTGATATATAAAGCATAATGAATAAATGAATAAATGAATAAAAAGAGATTATTCATCATGCTACATAAATGCATTATGAGTGATTCACTATGTGAGTCATTAAGCATTTAATAATGCATTAATGACATGATGAATCACACATAATGAGTCATAATATCATTTAATGCTAATGCCACCTTACCCCCCAAGTCACCATACTTCTAGAAGCTTCCCGACAAATTACGAGAACGCCCCTACAATTCGTGAAAACACGGAAAAACTTTAGACTGTATAAATCCAATAACCCGATACTAGAATCTGGCTTAAACCAAAGCCGGCTAGTAAAAACTGTCCGAACGTCGTACGTGTGTAAACACACGTACGCGTCCGAACCCTTGTCGTAAAACCATACGACCTCTATATAGTTTCGCCTGGAGCAGGGAAACCCTCTGTGTGGGACTCTAAAGACTCGACACTACGATGGCAGTGGGTTTAACCACAGACCGCAAGCGGCACTAGCTGTACGTAACAGTCCCCAGGTAGATGTCGATAAGAAGGCTGATGAGGAAACTCACCCGAACTCCCACTGAGCCTGATGTGACAATCTCCGTACAGTCCAGTCTGTTCGTCTAAGACTATCGCATATCGAGCCTAGGGGGCGGCAAGCGTCAGTCCCCTAATAGCGGTATAAGTCGTGTCGGAGCGTAGCCCATTACACCCTGAGAAACTACTGGAACCTACCAGTAAATCTCGCTTGCCCTAGCCAGGGACTTTGCGTAATGGCTCTCTGACACAGCGCGATATCATCTCCCAATACCGGGAGAGACGAATCCTGTCTAACCACTACTGCCTCCAAGTGCTCAGGACTGCACCCAACTGCTACCTGTTTGCACGACTCCTTTGAGCCGTGGTAGGGTAGCAATCTAAGAATAGTGGGACACACTCGAGGCGAAGTAGCAGTGTCAAGTCTGCGGACTATACTGTACTCATATCACCTGGGAACTGTTAACTGACGACGGGTATAATACCAACTAACAGTTCCCCTGCGAGTCCTGTCCGGTGTACCCGTAACCTAACGAGCACCTGTATGCTATCTCCAGTATGACGTACTGATGGCTGTGGGACAGACCATCTCCCCAACTGGGATGAGAAGCGTACACACTAGTCTACTCTGGAGTATCGATGCCCTGTCTCGATAATCCTACGACTAGGGATATGTATAGGATGTTGCTTATAGACTACCCAGCCCCCACTAGTGTAACTGCCATCACAACGCTGGTAATCAAGCAAAGAACCTATGGGCTCTACTAATATGTATAAGTGATACGTTATAAGAAACATATGCACATATTAAAATAGACACAAACCAAGTAGCATACTACCATTTTTAGCAAGACTGTATATACAACTGTGAATATCCCAAGCTTCCATTAAGTAATATACAACCTAGTATGATACAATAATGGCCCCTAGGGCATATACACTAACAATCTCCCACTTGCACTAGGGCCATGAGCTGGCATATCGTAGACCTATCATCTCGAATAGCCTCTCGAACTGCGTCTGAGGAATAGCCTTTGTGAATGGATCAGCAATGTTATTTTCCGTCTCTACTCTCTTTACCTCGATCTCCAGGCGATCTACGATCTCCCTGATCAAGTGATATCGCCTTAAGATGTGTCTGGACTTCTGATGGGACCTGGGTTCCTTCGCTAAAGCTATAGTGCCGTTGTTGTCACAATACAGAGGTATTGGACCAACACTGGTAGGAACCACCTGAAGTTCTGTGAGGAACTTCTTCATCCAGACAGCTTCTTTTGCGGCATCGCAAGCAGCTATGTACTTCGCTTCCATCGTTGAGTCAGCAAGGATCTCCTGCTTGGAACTCTTCCAACAGACCGCCCCTCCATTGAGGGTAAAGACATAACCCGACATGGACTTGGAGTCAACTTTGTCACTCTGGAAGCCTGAGTCGGCAAAAGCCTCAATCTGGAGGTCTTTTCCGCCATACACCAAGAACATATCTTTAGTCCTCCTCAGGTACTTGAGAATGTTCTTTACTACTATCCAGTGATTCTCCCCTGGGTTTGCCTGATACCGGCTTACAACGCTCAATGCGTATGCTACATCTAGTCTGGTACATAACATCGCATACATTTTAGAGCCTACCGCTGAAGCATAGGGTATAATCGACATGCGATCCCTTTCTAAATCAGTCTTGGGAGACATCTCTTTGGAGATGGTGATTCCGTGACAAGCCGGTAGGTTACCGCGCTTAGAATCTTCCATACTGAATCTTTTCAATATGGTGTCTATGTACCTGGACTGCGAAAGTCCCAACATCCTTTTTGATCTATCACGATAGATCTGGATCTGCAGAATGTAAGTGGCATCATCTAGGTCTTTCATGGAGAACTTCTGTGACAAAAAACTTTTGACTGACTGTTACATAGGAATATCATTTCCTATTAGGAGAATATCATCCACGTACAAGACGAGGAATACTACAGCTCTCCCTACAATCTTTCTGTATATGCATAGTTCACCTGGATTTTTGATAAAGTCAAACTCTTTGACAGCATCATCAAAACAGATGTTCCAACTCCGAGATGCTTGCTTTAGTCCATAAATGGACTTAAGCAACTTGCATACTTTACCGCTGCTCCAACTCTGAATGAATCCCTCTGGCTGATCCATATAGACGATTTCTTCCAAATTTCCATTTAGAAAGGCCGTCTTTACGTCCATCTGCCAGATTTCATAATCATGGAAAGCAGCAATAGCAAGAAGGACCCGAATGGATTTGAGCATAGCCACTGGAGAAAAGGTTTCGTCATAGTCCAAACCAGGTCTTTGACGGAAACCCTTTGCAACAAGTCTAGCCTTAAAGGTTTCAACCTGTCCATCTACACTAATCTTCTTTCTGAAGATCCATTTGCATCCTACGAGTTTTACCCCATCTGGAGCAATGTCCAAAGTCCATACTTTGTTAGTGTACATGGACTCCATTTTGGTCCGCATTGCTTCCAACCATTTTACCGAGTCGCCGCTCTGAATGGCTTGCTGGAAGCTAGTAGGGTCATCATTATCAATGACACAATCTTCTCGATCAACGTCTATGAGAAAACCGTAGTATCTCTCGGGCGGATGAGACTGCCTACTACTTCTGCGGATAGGCGCTGGTATGTCCCTTTCTTCTGAAACCTCTGGTTCTACCATACTTTCAGTAATAGCTTGTGGTTCTGGAATTTCTTCCAGTTCTACTGCGCTCCCACTCTTCTGATGTTCTAAATATTCAGTTTCTAAGAAGTGGGCATGACGAGAAACAAAAACCTTTTGTTCCTCTACGTAATAGAAACAATATCCCATGGAGTTCTTTGGATATCCCACAAACTTACACTGTACTGAGCGTGCCTCGAGCTTGTCCGGATGCTGCTTTTTTACAAAAGCTGGACATCCCATGTCTTCAAGTACCGAAGACAGGGTTTCTTCCCACTCCACATCTGATATGGTGTGGTAGGCACAGTTTTGGTTGGAACCTTGTTCAAAAGATATGCAGCTGATTCTAGTGCATAACCCCAGAAAGATCGCGGTAACTCAGCCTTACTCATCATGGATCGAACCATATCCAATAGGGTTCGATTTCTCCTTTCCGATACACCGTTGTGTTGTGGTGTGTATGGAGGAGTAAGCTGAGAGAGAATTCCATTCTCTTTTAAGTAACCCAAGAACTCGGCACTTAAGTATTCACCACCTCGATCAAATCTCAGTGTCTTGATACTTTTGCCTGTTTAGTTTTCCACTTCATTCTTGTATTCCTAGAATTTCTCAAAGGCCTCGGATTTATGCTTCATTAAGAAGATATGTCCATACCTAGAGAAATCATCCGTAAAAGTAATGAAGTAGGAATAACCACCTCGCGCATGTGTAGACATTGGACCGCACACGTCACTGTGTACGAGTCCCAAGAGCTCGCTCGCTCTTACTCCGTGTCCAGTAAACAGAGTCTTTGTCATCTTTCCCATGAGACAAGATTCATAAGTAGCATAAGATTGATATTCGAACGGATTCAAATATCCTTCTCTATGTAACTTAGTTAATCGTGTTTCATTGATGTGACCTAGTTTACAATGCCATAAGAAAACCTGATTTATTTCTAGAGATTTTCTTTTAAGTGTGTTCTGGACATTGAAAACCTGAGCTTGACCCAATACGTATATACCGTCATCTAATGTACCGGACCCAATCAGAACTTGATTTAGGTGGATGTGAACTACATCGCTTACGAATGTAAAATCATATCCCTCTTTCGAAAGTAAGGACACGGATATGATATTACAAGTCAAACTAGGTACATACAAACAGTTACGTAGAAACAATATCTGCCCACTTGTCAAACCTAGGTGATATTCTCCCACGGATTCAGCGTCCACGCTCATTCCGTTTGCAACTCTGAGAGACAAATCACCTACCTTTATAACTCTACGATTTCTCAAAACATGTAATGAATTACAGATATGAGATCCTGCTCCGGTATATAGTACCCAGGAAGTAGAATTAATTGACAAACAGTTCTTAATTATAAACACACTTGAGGCCGAAGCCACAACATGCTTCGTATCCTGGCTACTGGCTTCCAAAGCCCTGCAATTCTTCTGCCAATGCCCGTTCCCATAACAATAGGAACATCCTTCCTTAGCTATACCAAGTCCCGAAACTTTTGCTCTTCCCTTTCCTCCTACTTTACTGACACCGTATATCGGCTTTGTAGAGGTCTTCTTCTTTTCACCCTTTGCTTTCACCCTGGATGTAGAAGAAGAAGATCCCCCATTAAGCAGAGCTTGTGTCTCCCTGGTTTCTTTCAGGGTGTAAGTAGAGGGTAGGGACTGTGGAAATAAGTCAGCGTATAACCTGTTTCCCAATGTGGTCTCCAGGTCCTTGAGCTCATCAATATAGCTAGTCATTGTAAGGACGTCGTCCCCTACAGATGACCCGACAGCCAACCTCGCTTGAATTAATTCATTCGAGGTCTCATATCTTACGATACGAAATTGCTCTCCATATAAATCTTTTTTATGGAGAAAGATGGAAACTGAGTCCATCTTCTCGCGCTGCTTCTGGTATACACCATCAACTGAAACCAACACGAGGCACTTGGCTTTCGCTTTATCCTTTTCCCTTGTCTGACGGATATCCATATCCGCGACGGTGGAAACTGGACCTGGGACGGCGGGATTTTGAGTAGTAATAGGGTGTTCCAGCTTGTCATAGGCAATGGACATCTGGATAGACCTTTGCCAGTCATATAAGTCAGATTCAGTCAAATTATTATCTAGATGTAACCTAGTCATGGTCACAAGGTCGCTGCAATGAGAGAAAGAGAAGAAAATATTTTAGCATGATGCTCTTGCAAGTTTAGATTAGTTTTTAATTTATCTAAATAGGATGGCTCCCACTGTTTCTCGAATCCTTCCTCAAACTATAAAAGAAGAATATCCAGGACTATTCTCACTGTACAATACTTGCTTAACCGTTCAGCCAGGCCAGTATCGGTACTTCGAGTGAGGTTTTCCAACGCTTTCGCGAAGTTCTTTAATTAAATAACCTCTTTTCTCTGGGGGCGTAGCTCCGCTGACACCTTTCTTGGCACCTACTTGGTTTATAGCATTGATCGTTAAGTGACGAATCTCCTGATAAGTAGTATATACTCACAGTAGGATCGGGATCCAAAATATCATCGTATGATAATGTTGAAGGAATCCTACCAACATTCATCAAACTCCAAAATGGTATACAACTCTAGCAAGTTTCAGTTTCTTTAGAAACTCCCGATGTGGATTTTTACCCCATACTCTTATGACCTTGACTTTGGCCAACAAACCATAAGTCGCATGTCAAGTTCTACCCATCAATATCCAGGTTAATTTGAACCCATCCGTACATACCCTTGACTTTGGCCAACAAAGCAGTACGACTGTCCCAAACCAACGTATCTATCTATGCTGCATATGAATATTCAATAGCTACCAAACACTGTGCCTTGACTTTGGCCAACAAACACAGCTTGAATACTATTGGCTATCCATATGAAATGACAGACGGCTACGACTGGTTTTGGCAAAACCGTGAACGTAGTGAACTTGATATAATCGAAGGAACCTGATACTTTTTAAAAGGAGTGGTTAAAGCTCCGCAATTAAAAATTCTGCTCTTTTAAAATAACCGAGTGGTTTCTTTTAAATTTGTTCCAACGATTTAACTTTGGTTTATTTTCTTTGCATTATAATAATGTGTCCCATCATTTATCTTATCATTGCAGAAAACAACGAAAATATCACGTCCTCTTATGCCATCCGCATTCGCCACTGGGTCCCGTCATCACCCGTTAGGTTACTTAACTAACGACAGAGCGGGGGCTGGGCTAGCGTGGGTGTAAAACATAAGTGACGTCTAATAGCTATCATATATAGATATTGTACATTCGTCAGACGCAATAATAAGCATTCCAGATCACTGATGAACTTTATTGGATATACTAGCAATCCGCATTTGCTTTGAGCCTGCAATAAAAGACGGATTACACAGTTGTGATGAATAGCCATTACCCCACCCTAGACCCCTACGGGTACGGCAAACTACCCGTCAAGTACCCGAAGTGAAACGGTCTCCCTCGGCAACGTGAGTAGGCCACTAAACACTTCAACGTACCCGGTAGTTTGTGCACCCCACCTTGGGTCTATACTAGGAGCAAAAACAGTAAAAATGAAATAATACAACGGTGGCTACAGCCGCAAACTGGATGCGCCCCGCAAAAGAATATTACATCATATTACATTTACATCGAATGAATGAATATAAAACACATCTCAAAACCCCGGCTAATCATCACAACAGTCCAATACAGTTCATATACACAAACAGTAAACATTTCAGAAATGTGCAACCCCCTACCAACCGACATACTAGCAGTTAGGGGAGGTTTACGAACACATTAAACATTACAGATAAAAACCCAATTAGCAAATATCTTAGAACATCGATCGATCACCATTTTCCGTGTCTACCCCAAAAGCAAGCATGTACTGAAGTAACCTGGGTAGAAACAGAACATTCTGGAAAACAGAAAATCATAAAATATGAATTACAGAGGAAATCCGAGTCAACTCAGAGTTGACTCGGCGGCGGATCCGCGGCCAAAAGCACCATTTTGCCACGGATCCGCGGCCATCTTGCCGAGTTAGGGTCTCGTATTTTCTCAGAATTCTTATATTTCCCTGCTGTGAATTTTATAGCATATCAAATAATTTTTTAGACATGTTTAAAATTAACAGAACTGTTAGGGTAAGGTTTTTCGTTTTCCGCATTTTTCCGTCGATCGAACTTCTAATTAGTTGCTAACAAACTAGTAATGGTTTAGTTGGCTCTGATATTACTGTAAGTCCATGTCACGCACCCCACGAACTTGCGGGGAGGCGGAATATATGAAAAACGATTATCAAAGCTTCGTAATACGGACTTGAGCGCATGAATCGTATCTAAACCGTTACTAACAACTACTTGAGGTTTAACTACTCGGATTCGAAGTTATACCTTACGTTACATGTCCTTCGGGTCTTCATCGCTGTTCTCCACTCCTCGTAGGCTCCTTGGAACATCGGCACCTCAACGGCCTCCTCGAGTCAAAGACGATCCACCTGAAAGCTCCTTCTCCAAGCTTGATCTCTAAATTGAGATAACTAGGTTGCTTAAAGTGCTAATCTAAGCTACCTAGGGGATATAGAGTGAGGTTATGGATGTATTAGTCTAGCTAACCCTTGATCTCAACTCATGAGAGGTTAGGGTTAGGGTTTCAAGAATGAGAGAGCTTGAGGAGAGGGAAGGTGATGATAAGAATGAAATATGATATTGTTTCTCACTTGATATATAAAGCATAATGAATAAATGAATAAAAAGAGATTATTCATCATGCTACATAAATGCATTATGAGTGATTCACTATGTGAGTCATTAAGCATTTAATAATGCATTAATGACATGATGAATCACACATAATGAGTCACAATATCATTTAATGCTAATGCCACCTTACCCCCCAAGTCACCATGCTTCTAGAAGCTTCCCAACAAATTACGAGAACGCCCCTACAATCCGTGAAAACACGGAAAAACTTTAGACTGTATAAATCCAATAACCCGATACTAGAATCTGGCTTAAACTAAAGCCGGCTAGTAAAAACTGTCCGAACGTTGTACGTGCGTAAACACACGTACGCGTCCGAACCCTTGTCGTAAAACCATACGACCTCTATATCGTTTCACCTGGAGCAGGGAAACCCTCTGTGTGGGACTCTAAAGACTCGACACTACGCTGGCAGTGGGTTTAACCACAGACCGTAAGCGGCACTAGCTGTACGTAACGGTCCACAGGTAGATGTCGATAAGAAGGCCGATGAGAAAACTCATCCGAACTCCCACTGAGCCTGATGTGAAAATCTCCGTACAGTTCGGTCTGTTCGTCTAAGACTATCGCATATCGAGCTTAGGGGGCGGCAAGCGTCAGTCCCCTAATAGCGGAATAAATCGTGTCGGAGCGTAGCCCATACACCCTGAGAAACTACTGGAACCTACCAGTAAATCTCGCTTGCCCTAGCCAGGGACTTTGCGTAATGGCTCTCTGACACAGCGCGATATCATCTCCCAATACCGGAAGAGACGAATCCTGTCTAACCACTACTGCCTCCAAGTGCTCGGGACTGCACCCAACTGCTACCTGTTTGCACGACTCCTTTGAGCCGTGGTAGGGTAGCAATCTAAGAACAGTAGGACACACTCGAGGCGAAGTAGCAGTGTCAAGTCTGCGGACTATGCTGTACTCATGTCACCTGGGAACTGTTAACTGACGACGGGTATAATACCAACCAACAGTTCCCCTGCGAGTCCTGTCCGGTGTACCCGTAACCTAACGAGCACCTGTATACTATCTCCAGTATGACGTACTGATGGCTGTGGGACAGAACATCTCCCCAACTGGGATGAGAAGCGTACGCACTAGTCTACTCTGGAGTATCGATGTTCTGTCTCGATAATCCTATGACTAGGGACATGTATAGGATGTTGCTTATAGACTACCCAGCCCCCACTAATGTGACTACCATCACAACGCTGGTAATCAAGCAAAGAACCTATGGGCTCTACTAATATGTATAAGTGATAGGTTACAAGAAACATATGCACATATTAAAATAGACACAAACCAAGTAGCATACTACCATTTTTAGCAAGACTGTATATACAACTGTGAATATCCCAAGCTTCCATTAAGTAATATACAACCTAGTATGATACAATAATGGCCCCTAGGGCATATACACTAACAGGAATACGGTACCAAGAGCGAATCATCATTTTTCTGTTCCCGTTGGAAAGTGATGACTTAGAAGACAGGTTTAGGTCTCTATCACCTAAAGCTTTTCAATTTTATAAGCCGTAAAGGTCTTATAAGAGTATTTTCTCTCTACGAGTCGAGAGGGTCTCATAGGTGTATCTTCTCCTCAGGAGTCATGAGGACCCCTAAGTATGCTTTCATCTTATGAGTCGTAAGGATCTCACGAAGGTGTGTTTTTCTTATGAGTCAAGAGAATCTCGCAAGTGTTGTTCTCCTCATGTATCGTGTGGATACATGAATGGGTCTTCTCGAATGGATCATAATTCCAAGAGCCGAGACTGGCCGCAGGGCTAGTGATCGCGGTGAGACATGGGTATGATTAGCTCGTTTATGCTCGTGGATTGTATATGGCGCACGCAAAGCGTCAAACTCGCAGGGCTTGGAGAATTTAGGGAAATTGAATTTTAGTTTTGGGTTGGTGTCTGCATCGTTACACTGGAATAGTGCCAGGAGCGACTCATCGTTCGCTGTTGGGGCATTTGGGAATTTGAAATTTTGTCGGTGTATGCATCGCTACACTGGAATATAGTATCAGGAGCAAGTTATCATTCGCCATTGAAGGGGTTGAGATATTTATTTATATATACATATATATTCCCAGTTTAACAGCTTAGAGGTCATCTTTTTACCGCGATTGCTCTATCATTTCGGCTTTTCTTATCATAAAGGTTGCGATTGCCCTATCATTTCGGTCATTCATTCGCAGTTGCCCCATCATTTCGGCTTTTTATTTATTTATTTATACACACATTTTTTCTCCTCCCAGATTAACGACTTAGGGGTCGAAGTTGTGCGCTTATTCATGTTAGTTCGTCAAGGCTAGGGTTGAAACAATTATGACCACGGCCAAATCATAGAATCAAAATTTTATGAGAGCTTAGCATCGATCAACCACAACAAGATCATTTCATGCACTACAATTGCTAAACAAGAAAACAAGAAAGCAAATTGGGAGCTTCAACCTTTGTAGCGTGTCCGGATAATCCCTGAAGACCCTACCATCGCTCCTACGCTATACGGATCGAGCCTGATTGATAATCTCATTGTCGAAAATGATCCACCTTGAGATTCCTCCAATCCAAGCTCCAACTCCAAATGATCATATAAAATGAAGTAACTTGCTAATTAAAGTTGTTGATTCTAATTAGCAAGAGATGTAAGAAAATTAGCTCACCATTTTTCATCCCATTTCTTTTCTTCTCATTCAAAAAGAAAACTCAAGAGAGGGAGGAAGAAGATAAGAATGGCTAAGGTTCAAAGATGAGAACCAAAGATATGAATATTTTTCTTAAAAAATAAAACAAGAATGAGTCATTAGTTTTGAAACATATCCAAAGAATGACTCATTTTCTTTTATTCAAAAAAATAAATAAATATTTTTGTTCTCATCTTTAATCCTTTGTAATTCTTATACATACAGCTTGTATGTGTAAACACACATGACAAAGTGATATAATAACATTTATATCAAATATAAATATTATTAAAGAGATGAAATTATATTGTGAGCATGATATTAGTTTAATATATATATATATATATATATATATATATATATATATATATATAATTATTAAATCAACACTTGATTTAATAATCCGGTTATATTATATATAAACCGGCTAATATCATTGAACACTCGATTAAATTACGTGTATCACATATATGTGTTTAATCAAACTCCTGCACGTATCCCTATACATGCCCTACATAGTTTCGCCTGTACTGGAAAACCTCTGTGTAGGACTCTAAAGACTTGACAATACATTGGAAGTAGGTTTAGATCATATCCATTACCTACAAGCACATCAGTGGTACTAGCTGGACCTAACGGCTACCCACCTAAGTTCCATGTCTCGTAGACCCGCGCACAATTCCTACATCCAACAACAACATTTCTTCCCTTAAGCCTAAGCGTAAAACGGAAGATTGTGAGGCGTTTCCACAACATAATAAGAAAGAAGAATTAAATGCCAGGACGCTGGCTCTCGCAGAAGGAAGCCCGATTCTGAAAACTTCTGTGCTTAACCGCCCAAATTATCTTTTCCCTTGCGAAGTTCATAGTTGTTTCCAAAAGAAACAACTTTAGGTATACTTTTCCATTGTGTGCACGTATTGATCGAAAGGAGCTCAACGAGCAAGCTCATCAGAACCAACTAAGCCTGTCAGTGACAATCACCATACAGTCCGGTCTCTTCATCTAAGAGTGTCACATAACAGGTCTGGTAGGCGGAAACCATCAGACTCCCAATAACTCGATAAGTCATGTCGATCATGAACTCATAACCGCCCGAGAAACTGCTGATAACATTTATCAGTAAATCTTAACTGCCTTGGCCAAGGATTTATGGTTATAGTTGATCTGGCATAGCATGACCTCGACTCCCTATATCGGGAAAGACGAAATCCCTTCGATTGCTCACTGCCTCCATGTGCTTCAGGACTGTACCCAACTAAAATCTGTTTGCACAACTCCTTAAAACTGTGGTAGGGTAGTAATCAAAGTACAGTAGGAACACACAAAAGACACTATGACGGTCTTAGGTCTACAGACTACCCTTTACTCATGTCACATGAGAACTACTATCTGATGGTAGGTATAATACCATCTAGGAGTTCTCTGGTGAGTCCATCCAGTGCAACTCATTCATCTAATGAGCACCTGTATATAATATTCGATGGCAAACACCAATGGTTATGGGATCTACCATCGCCTCGATCGGGGTCAAGAAACGTATACACTAGTCTAATCTGGAGTATCGATACCCAGTCTCGATACTCTCTCGACTAGGGACTTTCAAGGATGTGCTTATAGACTACCCAGTCCCTACTAGTATGATCCCTATCATAATCATGATAGTCAAGCAAAGATCTTACGGGCTTTATCATTATGTATTAGTGATACGTGATAACGAGTAAAACATATTCACATGAATGATAAAGACAAACCAGATAGCATACTATCATCTCGAGTACGATATTCTTTCATATAGGTCATCCTTCAATTGCAATAATTGTCTTAAGGGCACCTATATCCAACAATTCAAGATTCTCACGCTTTGATTTTGGCGAAGCTGAATCGATGATCGTAACTTGGTGGATTTCCAGCGCATCAGAGGACAGTGAGGCTTTCTCAACCTTGTATTGGTTCTCCACCTAGTCTTGAAACACATAACAGTTCTCGATAGTATGACTCACCACCCTATGATATAGGCAGTACATAAGATTGTCAGCCATATTTGCCTCATATGGTCTCTTTGGAATAGGAAATTGCAAACCGTGACTTAAGGCGTTCTCGAATATTTTGCAAACTTCATCCCTCCTGAACGAGTAGATTTTCTTCCCTCTCTCTATCAGAGTTGGTGCTTTTCACAGTATCGGTCTTTGGTCCACTTGTTGTCTGCTTCCCCTAGTCAGTATACGCCTCGAAAGGGTTGAAGGCTGATCGCGGTCGACTTTCGCGAAGATGCTCCACTTTGGGGCTGGAGGGATTATTTGTTGGCTGTTTCGGGATGTCAGTTCCTGTTTTGTGAACCAAATTTTGATTTTGTTGCAATTGCATTCGCGTGACTTGGGTCATAAGATTTGCCACGACATTCTCCAGATCGTCGACTTTGGAACGGACCTTAGCCAACTTCTCGTTCCTATCTTGAAGCTGTTTCTGAAGCCATTGGAATAATACTTGTTCTATAGTCCCGGGTACGATAACTGCTTTATCCTTACTGCTTGAGCTAGATTCATCAGGGACCACAGCCTCCTTTTGCTTAATACCCTGAGCAGGCTCTTCATCATCTAGACTGAGCCAGTATTGGATAGCAACAACCTCGTTATTGTCATGGACATGAAGCGTAGGAGGACTTGTTCTTCCGGGCCCCACCATATAGACCGTATGGATTATGTATCCGTCTACTGCCTCCTCATTGCTAATATTTCTCATTGGACTTTTGGCTCGCTAGCTTGATCCGCTCCTTTCAGGGAAGGGCAGACAATTGAGAGCAGTAGATTCCCAAAGGGCTTCGGTCTCTATTTGTATAAAATTAGCAGTCGCTGCTTGATTGTTCGCTAATACGCATTTGGACAGTTCTATTTCTCCTGCCTGTATTGTTTCTCGACCCAATCTTTAAAAACAAAGCAGTCCTCAATAGCATACCATACCACTCTGTGATAGGGGCAGGGTCGTCAGTCATATTTGCTTCTTGCGGTCTTTTCAATTCTGGCAATTGTGGACCGTTTCTTAGGGCGTCCTTAAATATCTTATGGACTTTGTCCTTTCTAAAGGAATAGAACTTATCCAGCTTCTTTTTTAGGGGCGATTCTCCTCCCCCTCCCAACACTGACTTTCGAGGTTGGTTAACATTGGGCCAACACGTCCCTCGCTTATTTCGGTCAGCTGAAGTGTTAAAAGATTCAGTATTGTCAGAATTTCCGTCTTTGCGATTATCGTCCTTTCAGTTCCTCCAGAATCTATTGTTAACTTGGGGGGTCCAAGGTGGACTCTTACCTTGAGCATTCCAACGTTTGGACCTTCCTAGTCAGCTCTTGGAGCGTTTTGAGACCCGCTGTGCATAAAAACGGAGCCATCCAATTGTTGAAATTCCTGACAAGGAGGCAGATCCTGCTTTATTAGCGGTTCGCATTTAACGGTGAGGTTGCGCCATCAGGCTATGAAGTTTGTGTTACTTACGTTTTTCTCTAGCCTGGTCCTCACAAGGTCAGCAATGGTGATTTTATCGCGAACTCTCATGAACTTTTGCAGGAACAGAGATTCCATTTGGGCGAAAGTAGTGACGAAACCGTCTGGTATACTCGCGTACCATTCGAAAGCGACACCGGTTAAGCTGTTCACAAACCAATGGAGAAGAAACGCATCATTTCCCCCTATATTTCCACATGATGCTTTAAAGTGGGCAACGTGCTGATTTGCATTTCCCATCCCATCAAATCTTCCGAATTTAGGAATGACGTAACCGCTGTTTTAACTTTGCTGATGACTAAATCCATGATCTGATCTTGTGTTAGCAGAATACTGCCATCACGGGCCAAAGCGTCCCTAGAAGCGGAATGTGGTCGGCTTTCATGTAGCTCGCCCATATTTTGACCTAAAGGGACATGCATTGGCTGCTTCAGGTCATTGTCACATGGCTCATGAGTAGAGACTTGTGCTTGAATGAAGGGTGCCTGAGTAACTTGAGCCGTGAGCTGCATCACGACGTTCGTCAAGTAGTCAATTTTAGAGTAAAGCTTGGCCATCTCCTTGTCTTTGCTTCGAAGCTGTTTTCGGAGCTCTTGAAGCAGCTCCTGCTCTGCGATCCTGGGGTGGAAAGTTGGCTCTTCTTCGCTGTCCGAGCTTGATTCCACATGGAATGAGGAGTTGTTCTGCCTATCGGCCTCATCGAGAGGGTTTTCATTATTCTGCGGAGGAGGCTGATCTTGGGAAGGGGCAACAACATTCAAGACAGATTGGGCTTGGGATGAGGTGGCCCTATCTTTGCTTTTGCTACAAAGGTTCTCACTGGGACACGTGCCCGCCATGTAAACCATGTGGATAACATATTCGGCCAATTTTTTTATCACCGGCAGCTAATTCCGCGGACCGTTGTCGTAGCTCCTCCACCTCGGGAAAAGACAATTGACTAAAGATGGTCTGCTTGGCCGGGTTCTCGAGTGGCGCTGGCACTTCTTTCTTGATTTTCCCCCGTTGCTTCCGAGCATCACGGAGTGCTTGGAAGACTCCTGACGAGAGGGCGTCATGCTTTCTATTTTGGGGCTTGAATATGTCATTTCGCAGTATCGTCTGGATCGCAGTCTTCTTGACTCTTGCGATCATAAATTCTTTTGAACTAATTTCAGCGGTTCAAAAGAGTTGGCTAGTTTTATAGCCGATTCAGTTGTTGTCGCGGGGTAACTTTGTTCTTGAAACCTCATGAAGTTCAGCCAAGTAGGAGTCTTAGCCCTTTTGTTGGCTCTGTGTCTGAGCCTTTTTAGTCTTAGCTTCTCGATTTTTAGGGATTGGCGGGCATCCGCTTTCTGGGAAGCCGCCATAGGCCGATTGACGGAGAGTCCAGAGAAGACATCCGATCTTGCAATAGTCGAGGGCATCGCTTGAGCTTGCCCGGTACACTTTGTCGCAACCTTGGTATTGACGACCCTGCCTCCAGATGGAGCGATGGAGAGCCGTTGGAAGACAGACCTGTGCTTAGGCTTGGGTGCTCTTACGATTACGACATTAGACCTCCTCCCTTTGGAGATTGGCCTATCCATTACTAAAGCTTGAAGAGCTGGAATGATTTTAACCGAAACGAATGAAATGAAGCCGAATTGTAGCAGCGGTTCCTCTCACTACCGCCAGAGACTTGCCAGGAAAACTGTTCGAGCGTCCATCTTCATTGTGTACGAAACGGGAGTTGCATCAGAAGCTGAGTTCATCTTTAGAGACGTTGTTGAGAATTGATTGCTTGAAAGCTGATTGTTGATTGTTGCGTAGAAGAGCATGATTTTAGTACAGATATTGATATATATATTGAATGAGTTCATTTAAGCATTTGACCCGAAATATGGGAGAATAGATAAGTCCTACAGAGCGTGCCAGAACCTGCAGAACGTTTTTCGCCACCCTATTGAAATAAGAATGCGCGTCGCTTGTCAGGCGTATTACAGATTCCCCATGCCTGATGTAAGCAAGGGTTGTAACAACCGCAAATTTCATATTCATTACTTTTATAATACTTTTCGTAATAAAATCTTTTCTTTGAATCAAGTAGATATTTGTTGATATTCTTGTGATTTATATGCAAGATTACAAATAGTCTCTACTGGTTACCTCCTTACAGCGCCATCTCATAAGTTGTGAGTTCGATTCATTATGTTTTCAATATTTTGTTTAATTTTTTGTTTTTGTCTTTAAATGGACAAAAAACCATGCAATTCTTGGATTTTTGAATGGTTGGCATAATTTTTAAATGAACAAAGGGATTTAAAAAGAAATAATTTTCTAAAATTTATTTGAAAAAGGAATATTTATAAAATGAATTATTTTTGAGAAATATTGTTACAAAGTGAGGAAATAAATAAATTAGAATTTTCTATGATTTTTCAATAATTTCTATCTTTAAATATTTTTAAATAATTTTTATAAAAAGAAAAATATATTTAAATAAATTCCGAATTTAAAATAAAATAAAATTTTATGTTTTTCTAGAATTTGTTTAAATATAAATTTTTATTAATGTTTGAAAAAAAAGATTTTATTAGATCTTATAAACTTGTTTATACTACTCTTAAAATATATTTTAGTTGTTTTTACTTTATTTGTTTTTATTGGGTTTTTTCCCTAACAAATAAAGTAATAGATTTTATTTGTCTTTAATTGAAATTTTTATTTATTTATCTCCTTATAAACCGTTAGATCTACTCTTGTGCTATCTTAGCCGTTGATCCTAGAATCTCTAATCTATATTTCTACATATATACCCTAGCTATCCTAATCTTTTTCTCCTCCATTGCCTCTTCATTAATTTCCTCCTACTCTCTGTAGAAAATCTAAATCTACGAAGAAGAAGAATCTCCATGCGTCCTCTACATCGTCTCGATTAGATCGAGATATCGTCGACCTCTATCATGAGGGAAGATCATTAACCTTTCCTAATTGTAAGTTTCTCTCTCACTTTTATTTCTTTTACATGTTAAAAGTTGATATTTAAATAAAAGTAATGTTTTTTCTATCAAACCCTAAATTGTTTTACATAAAAGAAGTGTTTTTACTCATTAAGATTTATAGATCTAGATAAAATATTATTTGACGTTGATTTTCTAGAAATAAGTTTCTCTCTCCTCTTTTATTTTAAAATCAAATCATGATATTTACATAAATTATAGACGTTAAATTTCATCTATATTTTCATATTATTTTGTTTCTTTTAGATCTATTCTATTTCTTAAGTTTAACTATGATATGGAATATAAAAATAAATTATTAAGTAAGTTCTTCTTCTCTTTCGTCTATCTTATTGGTTAGTTCTTATTGGATAGAAAAAAATAGTTAATAAATAGTTTTAAATATAAAGATCATAATTTTATTTACATCTAGTTGAATTTATTTATTATGGTTGAATTGATAGTCCATCATAATGTTTTACGTGATGGAATTTATTTTTCTATATGTTTTATGGTGATTTTGACTAAAGGGTAAACCTACAATTATCTTAACTAATGATATCTGTTTGGTTGTTTAAACTTTAGATTAAATTTTAAATTGTAAATTCATCCAATCTTTTTATCCATGGTATATCATGTCGGATATCTATTCAACATATATGCGGATTGATTTTCCTTTTTTGAAAACTGGAACAAATCATAATTGTATAATTAAGCATGCGACAAATTATAGTGTGGTGTTTTCATAAGCATCATATATGCCTAACACTCTTTTTCTAGATTCACTTTTTGTTGAAATTCTATTTTTCATACCCATTATGTGTGTGTGTGTGTGTGTGTGTGTGTGTGTGTGTGTTTTGATTAACAAACAAATTATTTTAAATCTTCATGTTACTAGGTTTTACATTAAAATCTTTTTACGGAAACTTTTTTAAGCCGTTGGATATAATGTTTCTTGAAATATCATCATAATTCTTATAAAGCATTTTTCTTTATTTTTGTTCATGCATTATCTAGAATTTCCCTCGTTAGATTTACATAGTAATAAATCTTTTGATGATTAAAATATATATTGATTGTTATTAAAATAAGTAGTGTGTTTGAAATATGTGATTGTGTTATCCACAATATATAACAACTTATTATTTTAAACATTAATATTTTAAGTATTCAAATTTATCTATAAGTTATTTGTGCTTAGTTACATCACAACTAGATATGTAAATCAATGGTTGTTGTCATGTTAGTTATACATAATCTAGTATATTAATATTTTAATTACACACATAATCCTTATCAATCTTTGTTGTTCGTTTGAAAGTTTATATGCATTCTTAATCAATAATTTTCCTATTTGTTATTTTATTTGGGTGAATATTCCATCCACCTCATGTCACGGGTGCGATTGTATGCATGTAGTTTCACTTGAGTTGCAAAATCAGTTTTTATTCATTCACTGAAACTGTTTTAATCCGAGATTCAAATGATCATAACTATTAACTCTGGAGTCCAAATTGAGCAAACTTAAGTTTCTGGAATATCTACAGAGAGTTAGCTATATTTTATTTCTTGGTTAATTTACCTGAAATGTTTCCTAAGTCTACGAAAACATGACCTGAACAAAATATGACGAGTCTAGACTGCAGCAGAAACCATCTGCGCGGCTGTAATAAAATAGGCATATCTCCTCGCCAGTTTATTGTAATTTAGATTTATTTATTGAAAATCGTTCACAACACCCCGAACTTTAATTCTTGTTTTAATTTGAAAACCATAAACTGAACGTAAGATTCTCAAAAATGCAAAATACCGTAGTGTACGAATTCTGAAATCTGCACTAACCTGCTCTGCATAGCGTTATGGAAACTTCCGTAACTCTCTCATTAGGAACCTGATCGAGGCAAAATCAGTCTCATTACTTACATGATTCTATGAACTATAATTTATCTATTGTGTAAGATTCCCTAATTCTAAACCAGAAACATAGATTTCTGCATGCCAACTTATGCTTATTTCTGACCTGAAACTATTATTACATGCTTGTTATATATGCATGGAGACTTAAATTGTTTCTAGGACTTGACCTAAATTCTCAGGAGTCTCATGACCAACTCTATGAGTGGGCTCGTGTTTCCTTACCTCTGGGGTTGTATCTTGGACCTTTGGGTTTGTGAATACTCCTGTAGTTGACCTGACTTCACATATTCATGTATTCATGTATTCCTGTATTCTTATACATCCTGTATTCATATATTATTCTATCCTGTATTTAAGCTTATAATTAAATTATAAACCGCTTGACTAATATTTGCCGGGAGTGTTGGGGTAGTTAAGAATGAGTAGTTCAGCTCCTTCGGACCCATCATGTATGTACCGCCCCAGGTACTCTAGTATTATGTACCGTCCTAGGTACTCTATTACTATGTACCGCCCTAGGTACTCTAGTATTATGTACCGCCTCAGGTACTTTATTATTTTCCTATGCTCAATACACTCTTAAAGGGATTGAACACCTATCTTAACTTACCTTTTAAATGGTCATGACTGAGATATATACCTGAGGGGGTTGGGAGTTAAGGATGTGCCGTCCAGTTGATTTACGACTTGGTTGGATATCACTTTAACTTGCGTTAAAATGGAAAACTTTCATACTGTTGATACTGTCATCTCTATTTATTCATGGCATGCACCACATTCTAGTATATATATTTCTGGATTCATATTGTACTTGTTTACATATGCCATTCTGCTATATGATCATCATGTCTTGCTATTTATTAATAACCTGCTTGTTTCCATGATTATTATTTAAATCCCTGAACCATACCATCATGTATATATTAACATTATATTCTTCGTTATTAAGCATTTCTAAGAACATGTTTATTTTATGATGTTTCTCTTCTATGTATTGCATATTTTTATGTCATTTATAACCAAGATCATACCTTTCCAATTTATAAACGTCTTTTAAATACTTTGTATTTTATTCTTTATTTTCCAAGCTTAAACATTTTTTATAATGAGAAACTTACCGAACTTTAGTTCACTGATGGCAATCCTATTTTTTTGTTTTCTTATTGGGTAATGTTGTCAGACAACTGTAGGGCAGGTGAAGAGATGATGTGCGTGACAGACTGACAGAAGAGCAATTCAACTATCCATCTTCATAAGACGATCATTAGTCATGTGGTGTGCCTTTTTATTCAAGGCTATAATCCTTTATTCCTAATTAGTTGTTGTTCTTGAAAATTGTAATGAATGTTGATGAAATATTATTTATCTATAAATTCTTGGTGGTTTAAATTTATTTTGCTTACTCCAAATGCTTAGCGTATTCATTAGGGAAGAGGGGCTTCTCAGTATGAATACGTTCACGGGATTGTCGCTCTCGCTCCTTAAGGGAAGCAGAGCGTGACATGGGTTTATTGATCGTGGGGATCCAAATCTCCGGCAACCGTAGGCTAACCTGCCATTAATTACCCCTCGCTTTTGGAGCGAGAGAAGCTCCGATTAACTAGTCAAACAGATCATGCGAACTCAATATACAGTATGTGTATGTGTGTGTCTTGAGGGTGTTTTGAGCAGATCGGGCGCCTCACTGAGTTTACAGGGGTCCCGCTACCTTGATAGAGGGTTGGGGGTCAAGGGGTTAGCAATCCCCTTGCGGGGTGTGGGGCAGCGTCCCGTTAGAAATTTTTCTAAGGGGAGAAGGCTTTTGAGTGTGAGGCGTGTTTATTTTATTCATTTTTTTATTTTGTAAAATATTTACAAAAAAGACAAAAGTGAAGGATGCACGTGTGCCAAAAGCACATTTAGCAAAGTGAGCACGTGACAATGTGCGCACTTGTCGAGGTGCGCACCTGACGAGGTGCGACCCTGACAAGGTTCGCACTTGGAGAGGTGCGACCTAACAGGGTGTGCATCTAGCCCAGTGTGCACTTGGTGAGGTGCGAGAGAGTGAGGAGGGCAAAGGGTCCTAAATGAGCCAAAAGGTCCAGTAGGGTGTGCACCTAATGTGGTGCAAGAGTGGGGGGTCAAAGGGTCCCGAATGGACCAAAAGATCCGGCACTTAAGGAGGTGCGCACCTGGTCCGGTGCGCAACTAGCCAAATGGGCACCTAGCAAGATGCGCACCTAGCACGATGCAAGCAAGGGTAAGAATCCAATGGAGCAACTGCCCCAAACACAAAAATTATGACGCGAGAAGATCAAAGGGGGCTCTTTTCCCCTTCTATGAGGTCTCGGGACGTGCGCAGATAGGTCTTGACATGGGTTTCCCCCTTTCTCCTCTTCTCTATTGGATAGTGAGAAAAGAGATGGAGAGAGAGAAAATTACTCTTTTGTTGATTTTGACGGGAGATCTGTGTTCTTCTCAATGGATTAATAGCCAAAATCAATTTTGTTTTAGAAAATTGAGAAAATTTGCCTTATATTTAATTGAAAAAGAAAGGAGGAAGAAGAAGGAGACCTTGAGAGAGAGGCGCAAAATCCCTAGATTTAATTTTAGGGAATCGAAAGTTCTTTTCTTTTCATTATATTTGTCTTTTATAGGCTGCACCTTTTACATATAGCCCCTTGGGGTTTTCCAAATGGCACTTGTGCCTCTCCATACCTCATGTGCTTATTTATTTTTCCACAAGCCATAGGATTTTACATAATTCGGTTTTTTGCCTATTTTTCATACATTTATTTCTAAAAATTATATTAAATTTATTTATTCCTTCTTCTTGGCATGGGGTCAGCCACTTCCATGCTTGGGCTTAACTTGGGCTTGGGCCCACTTGGCTTAGACTTGGGTCCGCTTGCTTGGACTTGGGTCCGCTTTACTTGTGGTTTACTTTTGACTTTGACTTTGAATTTTTGGACAATAGGGTGTAAATTTTGACCCCAACACTTTTGTTATGATCCCAACCCATAAATCTTTTGCACTGATATGCTTTTCCAGACTTCTTCACTATATGCTCATCTTCGCCCCTTATTCTCTGATTCTTTGGTCTTTCCTTAGGCCTCTTAATATAGAGAGGACCTACTTCTTTTGGCAAGTCCACTTTCATCCATTTCTTCTTAGAAGGCAGCATCTTCACAGGTTCAATGTATGCCTCCATGCAGCTGTGAAGCGATTTGAAGAGAAGATAGGATAAGCCATCAAAACTAAGTGAATAAAAGGCTGCAATATAATATAAGTGAATATAGTATAATTAGTTGCTTTTTCAAAAGATTTTACCTTAATGTATGATAATATTTATCCACAGAATCTGGCCAATGAATATTCCTGATCTCACATAACACAGACATATGCAAACAAGGCAAACCAGTCATTTGCCATCTTCTAATGAGCACTCCTTAAGTTGAATGTTTACAAGTTTTCTCACATTGCCATCATTCACTTTATACTCATGCTCATCTACTCTGTGAACTTGATGATTTGTTTGTGTTCTGCTCTGTACTTTAATCCATCTATCTGCATTTGGAACCAAATCTTGTTTCCATTTTCCTGCTTGAGATTTTCTTAACACACATCTTCCTTATAATTTTAAACCTTATATTATCTACCAAATCACATATTGGTAGGCTTCTTGCATCTAGAATCCATGCATTAAATTTCTCACTCAAGTTGTTAGTTATGTGATGATTATTTGATGTTATTGAAAGTGTATGTTAGCACCACCACTTGGTTTTACTAGCATCAAGCATGCCATTTAAAAAAAAATTTGGGGTGCTAATCAACACTAACCAAGATCTTAAATTAGATGATTATGGTTTAATTATGATATTAAGAAAACTACACTAAGAGAACAAAACTACAACCTTTGTAAATCGTGTCCTTCTCTTCTCAAGCTCCGGGTTGTAGTCCCTACGACTCCTCGTAGCTCCACTTGAAGATGGTACAAGCTCCCTTCGTGATTTTCGTGCCAAAGACGATCCACCCGAAGCTTCTCTAATGAAGCTACCTTTTCACTAAAATCTCATTAGTGAAGGAAACACACTAGTTTAGAGTGCTAATCTAAACTAGGATGATGAAGTGGGATTTCTAAGCTCACTAGGATTTATTCTAAGCCATATGGTTCACATCACATGTGAAGGTTAGGGCTTAGCATGAAGAGGAAGAAGAAGATGGAAGATGGAGAGAGCAAGAATGGCTAAGGCAAAAAAACCCAAATCAAGAAGGAATGAGTGTGGAATGGCTACTCTCTTGACCCCACTCATTCAAGTATGGAATAAATTGCAATAACAAATTGCAACCATACTTGAATAGTGAGTCAAGACAAATAAATAAATGATAAAATGACATGCCTTTCCCATGCTCTCAAAAGTCTCCCCATTTTTCTTTTCATTTTCTATTTTCTAAAAATAGAAAATCCATGCCATGCTTCATATATATATATATATATATATATATATATATATATATTATGAAGAATAATTAGTGAGCTAATAATATAGTTAATATATAATTATATCAAATATAATATATATCAAATTATTAAATCAACACTTGATTTAATAATCCGGTTATATCACATATAACCGACTAATATTTTTTATCTGTTTATCACATTATCAAATCAACACTTGATTCAATAATCCGGTTATATCACATAAAACCTAACCGATAACAAATAACAGCCAGATTAGAATACGGTATCACATACTCGTATTTAATCTGGACCCCGCACATATCAGCATATGTGGCCTACTTCGTTTCGCTTCTGTGTGGGACTATAAAGACTCATCAATACGCCAGCAGTAGGTGATGATCATATCAATCACCCACAAGCCGTCAACGGTACTAGCTGGATGTAACGGCTACTCAGGTATTAAGCGATTAGAAGATCAACAAGCAAGCTTGTCCAAAATCTCATGAAGCCTATAGGTAACACTTACTGTACAGTCCGGTCTCTTCGTCTGATATATCGCATATCGATTCTGGGGGTGGAATCATCAGAACCCAATAACTTGATAAGCCATGCCGATGTAAGGCCTATAATAGTACGAGAAACTACTGATAACACTTACCAGTAAATCTCATCAACAGCCCTGGCCAGGGACTTCCTGTTATAGCCAATCGAGCATTGCACAACATCAACTTCCTATACTGGGAGAGACTAAACCCCTCCTATCTCTCATTGCCTCCATGTGACTCTGGACTGTACTTAAAATCCACCTGTTTGTATGGCTCCTTTGAGCCATGGTAGGAAGGAAATCAAAGCACAGTGGGAATCACACAAGACTCTATAACGATCTCGGGTCTACAGACTAACCTGTACTAGTGTCACCAGAGAACTGCTATCTGACAATAGGTATATTACCATGTAGGAGTTCTCAGCGAGTCCTGTTCGGTGTACCCACCCATTCTCTAATGAGCACATGTGTACAATCTTCAATGTCAAACACCAATGGATATGGAATCAACCATCGCCCCCATACAGGATCAAGAAACATACACACTAGTTTACTCTAGAATATCGATGCCCTGTCTCGATATTCTCTCGACTAGGAACAATTGAAGAATGTGCTTGTGGACTATCCAGGTCCCAGTAGTATGATCTGCATCATAGTCCTGCTAATCAAGCCAACACCCTAAGGGCTTTATCAACATGTATCTGAGAGACAGTATAATAATACTAAGTGTACATGTTAAGATAAAGAGTAACCAGATAGCATACTATCATGTCGGGTAAGAAAGTCCTCTATATATGTCCAAGCATCCACTATAATATACATCAATGTACAATAATGGTCTCTAAGACATACATATTTCTAACAATCCCCTACTTGCACTAAGGCCAGTTATTGTAGTATCTTATACCCAGCGTCCTAAATAGTCTCTCGAATTGCGTCTGGGGGAGGGGCCTTCGTGAGTGGATCCGCTACGTTGTCCTTCATGTCAACTCTCCTGACCTCGATCTCCCGGCGATCAACTATTTCCCGGATCAGGTGATACCACCTAAGAATATGTCTGGATCTCTGATGGGACCGGGGTTCCTTGGCCAAAGACACGGTTCCATTGTTATCACAATACACTGGTATTGGATGCTCAATAGATGGAACCACACCAAGTGCAGCTATGAACTTCTTCATCCAGACAGCCTCTTTGGCAGCATCGTTGGGAGCGATGTATTCAGCCTCCATCGTCGAGTCTGCTATGGTATCTTGCTTGGAACTCTTCCAATATACCGCCCCTCCATTAAGCGTAAAAACAAAACTCGAGACCGACTTACTATCGTCCTTATCACTCTAGAAGCTCGAATCGGTAAAAGACTTCACCTAGGGTTCACCGTTACCATACACCAAGAACATTTCTTTAGTCCTTCTCAAGTACTTAAGAATGTTCTTCACACCTGTCCAGTGGTTTTTCCTAGGATCTGATTGATACCTACTCACTACACCTAGCGAGTAAGCTACATCTGGTCTAGTACACAACATCGCATATATGATTGACCCTACTGCCGAAGCATAGGGTATCCCTTACATGCGAGCCCTCTCCAAATCAGTCTTGGGAGACATCTCTTTGGAGAGAGTGATTCCTGAACAAGCGGGTAAATTACCACGTTTAGAATCTTCCATACTAAACCTTTTTAGTATGGTGTCTATGTACCTGGATTGGGACAATCCCAACATCCATTTAGATCTATCTCTATAGATCTTAATTCTCAGGATGTAGGAGTCATCACCAAGATCTTTCATGGAGAACTTGTGTGATAAGAAGAGCTTGACCGAGTGTAGCATAGGAACATCATTTCCTACTAAGAGTATGTCATCCACGTACAATAGGAGGAAGACAACCTTACTCTCTACAATCTTCTTGTATATACAAGGTTCATCTACGTTTTTGATGAAGTCAAACTCTTTGATAGCTTCAGCAAAACAGATGTTCCAGCTCTGTGATGCCTGCTTTAATCCGTAAATTGATTTAACCAGCTTGCACACGCTTCCGCTGCTCCCACTATCTATGAAGCTCTCTGGCTGTGTCATGTACACGCTCACTTCTAAATCACCATTTAGAAAAGCGGTCTTGACGTCTATCTACCAGATTTCGTAGTCATGGTATGCAGCAATGGCAAGTAAGACCTTAATGGACTTAAGCATAGCCACTGGAGAAAAGGTTTCATCAAAATCGACACCAGGTCGTTGACGAAAACCTTTTGCAACAAGTCTAGCTTTGAAAGTCTCAACTTTTCCATCTACACCAATTTTCTTCTTAAAGATCCACTTGCCCCCAATGGGTTTTACCCCTTCAGGAGTAACTTCCAAAGTCCATACTTTTTTGGTGTACATGGATTCCATCTCAGATCGCATAGCATCCAGCCATTTCACAGAGTCCCCACTTGTTATGGCCTGCTCGAAACTAGTTGGGTCATCATCTTCCATGATGCTAACCTCGCTCCCACTGTTTATGAGAAAACTGTAGTATCTCTCAGGTGGATGAGGAACCCTACTAGATCTACGGAGTGGCTGGGGTTCGTCGGGGGCTATTGAATCCTCTGGTTCAACCAAATTGTCAGTTATAGTTTATGTAGCTGGAACTTCTTCCAGTTCTACCTCATTACCACTAATTTTTTTCACAAGAAATTTCTTTTCTAAAAAGGTAGCATGTTGAGTAACAAACACTTTTTGTTCCTTAGTGTGGTAGAAGATATGCCCTCACGAATGTTTGGGATATCCTACAAATTTACACAGAACTGACCTTGCCTCGAGCTTGTCCAGATTTTGCTTTTTGACATAAGCCGGACAACCCCATATCTTAATGTAATTAAAACAGGGTCTCTTCCCCTCCCATATCTAATGTGGAGTGGTAGGTACTAATTTGGTTGGAACCCTATTCAATAGGTATGCAGCTGTCTCAAGTGCATAATCCCAAAAAGAAATAGGTAGCTCAGCAGTACTCATCATAGAGCGCACCATATCTAATAGAGTGCGATTCCTCCGCTTCGATACACCATTGTGCTGTGGTGTATACGGAGGAGTAAGCTGAGAGAGAATCACATTCTCTTTTAAATAATCCAGGAACTCCGTGTTTAAATATTCTCCTCCTCGATCAGATCGAAGGATTTTAATACTTTTACCCATTTGGTTCTCTACTTTGTTCTTATATTCCTTGAATTTCTCAAAAGTTTCAGACTTGTGTTTCAACAGGAACACATGTCCGAATCTTGAGAGATCATCGATGAATGTAATAAAGTATGAGGAACCATTCCTGGTATGTGTAGACATAAGACCGTATACATCACTATGTATCAGTCCCAAGAGTTCAGTAGCTCTTTCTCCGTGTCCAGTAAATGAAGTTTTGGTCATTTTACCTTTGAGACATGACTTGCAAGTTTCATAAGATGCAAGTTCGAACGGATTCAAATATCCATCTTTATGTAACTTAGTTAGTCTTGTCGCACTGATCTGACCTAGTCTACAATGCCACAAGTAAGTTTCGTTCATTTCTGAACTCTTCCTCTTGTGTGTGTTCTATATGTTTAGAACTATCATTTGATTTAGAACGTATATACCATTACATAACGTACCAAACCCAATCAACACTTGATTTAGAAAAATGTTCATAACAGTATCCTCTAATATGAAATTATATCCTTCTTTAGTTAGCAAAGAAACCGATATAATATTGCACATCATCTTTGGTACGCAGTAACAGTCGTTCAGAATCAATGTATTACCAGTTGGTAACACTAGGTGATATTCGTCAACTGCTTTGGCTCCAACAATTGCTCCATTCCCTACTGTTAAAGACTTATCATCCTTTCCCAGTTCTCTACCTCTCTTCAGTCCATGTAACAAATTACATACGTGGGCTCCTGATCAGTTATCCAATACCCAGGACGTAGAGTAAACTGAGAAACAGTTCTCGGTTACGAACACACCCGAAGACGATGCATCAACATGCTTATTCTTTGTTCGGGTGGCGTGGGAATCCGGGTATTCCCCTATTCCTTGCTCAGACTTATAACAGTCATAAGATAGAGAAGAACCTAGCCCAGTATAATAAGTGGGTTCGGTCAATACATCCATATTATTATCTTGATTAAGGTGTGTCATTGTTCGCTACCTGGAGAGAGAGAGAGAGAAGGAAACACATTATCGTGCGCTCTTTGCAAGATTAGATTGGTTATTATCTTATCTAATCAGAATGGCTCCCACTGTTTTTATCAAATCTTCCTTCAAACCCTAAAAGGTAAGATTAGCCGGAATTAATTACACCCTACAAGTTCACCAATCCTTTGGACAGGTAGATATTGATACCCCAAGAGAGTCTCCCCATGCTTTCGCATGGAACTAATTAAATAATCTCATTTCTGCAAGGGCATAACCCCGTTAACACCTTTCTTAGACACCTACTTGATCAGCTAATTGTAAAGTGGAAAACTTTCTTAAGAGTAACTCTTACTCGCAATGGGTATCGGGATCCAACTATTATATACAAGGTATACAATCTCATTGCAAATTTCAACACTTGAAATTCCCGATAATTGTTTTTACCCCTAGCATCCTATGACCTTGACGGAGGTTAACAAAGCATAGGCCACTAATCAAGTTCAATCCGTTCATTTCGTGATTGAATTAAACCCATCCACATGACCTTTGACGGAGGTCAACAAGGCCGTACGACTACCCTAATCCAATCGCATCACATGCGGCAGATAAGCACTAATCAGCTACCGCACACTACGCCTTAACGGAGGTCAACAAACGCAGCACGAATACTAAATAATACTTATCTAAAATGACAGAGGGCTACGGCTGGTTTTTAAGAAAACCTTTAATGTAATGAACTTGATATCGTCGTAGCATCTAGTGATTTGAAAATGAGTGTTTTTTTGTAGCTTTTGCTAGTTTCACTAAAGAGGTCACTCCCGGTGAAGGGATCTCGGCTCTTTCCTCATCGAATGAGGTGTTAGATATTCATCAAGGAATACCAATATGCAAAACAAGAACTAGAGAAGCTATTAAAACAAAACCGAGTGGGTTGTAGCATTTGCTAGTTTTGCTAAAGAAGTCACTCCCGGTGAAGGGATCTCGGCTCTTTCCTTATCGAATGAGATGCTGAATATTCATTAAGGAATACTACTATGCAAAGTAAAAACTAGAGCTACCTTTTTAAAAAAATTGATTCTACAACTTCTTTAGGTTTCTTTTATTTTCATTAATCTCATTAATGAAGTCCCGTCATTTAATATTTCCTAAACATCACAGAAAATGAAACGAAAATAGAACGTACGCTTATGCTATCCGCATTCGCCACGGGGCCCCGTCATGCACCATTAGGTTACTTAACTAACAGCAGAGCGGGGGCTGGACTAGCGCGGGTGCAAAACATAAGTAACGTTTATTATATATATCATATATATAGCATTCTTCTCACCCAGTTATACGATCACATCACAGAACCAAGCAGCAGAAGTCGACATATGAAATATTGGATATAGTAGGAGGTCCGTGTTTTAAATTCAGCCAGTAATGAAAAACATGGATTCCACAGTCGTGATGAATAGCCAAACCCACATCCTTAGACCCGTACGAGAGCGGCAAGTAACTCTGCCAATTCTAGAGTTAGGAGACCCAGTCTCGACTCCTCAAGATGGTCTCCTACTGGATTCCAGAACCAGGTTACTTGTGCTCTCCACCTTGGGTCTATCCTAATGCGGAAAAGTAAATAAGATACATCAATGGTGGCATCATCCTCAACCCGGAAGTGTCCCAATAAAAGAATATTACATACAAATTTTACATGAATGAAAATTGAAAAAACTCTCATCTCACATAAAAAAAAACCCGGCTATTCATTCACGACGATCCAATATAACATATCATAGCAACACATAACATCACATGTCATCAACGTAAGTAAATACGCGTATCCAAATTCCATTGACATATAGCAACGAGATTTGGGATACCCCACATATTACACTTATGGTCTTAGAAAAAAATTGAAAAAACTACAATAATTAGAATCCGCATTTCCTTGACAACATAAACCCAGAATATCCCATATTCCGAATTTCATGCCTAACCATATAAACCTTGCATTTTAGTCTCAAAACGAAAACACTTTTCAATGACTTAGTCGGGTAACTCAACAAGATTCCCGACTACTCGATCGAATGCTCGTCGGGAACTTTAGTAAATGGCCGCACCCTCGATGTCATTGACCAAGTGCACCTAGGCTGAACACCGTGGCCGCGAGCATCCGAGTGGATGCTTTTGGCAACGGGGTTCTCCTACAGTCACTTGGTCGGAGCTATGAGGAGTGGCTACCTAGTAAAGTTATCCAGCGAGTATTTTCGTACGATACGCAATTGCGACGGAATTTTGATCTGAATCAAAACTTCGTGACAATCGATCAATAGAGACTAACATGCTAGATTTATACATACCAACTAGTTTTCACAAAACTAATTAACTGTGGATTCCAAGTATTGTATGTATATATTAAACTTAAATCCGAAACGACGTTAAAATTACGACTACAAAACCCTCCGTATTAGCCCCTAAAAAAATTAACATCACATGTAATTTTGGGCTAATCAAACATAACCATGAAACCCAAAAACCAATACAGAATACCATAAAACAAACTCGAGCCCAACAAATTGTAACAGGACTGGCGAGGCCGGCCATTTTGGCTCTGTCGCTGGCCAAAGAAAGGAGTTTGGGTCTCGATTTTGTTTGGTGTTCTAGTTACATCAAATATAAGATTCTGAACTTGTTTAAAAAAATTCAGAGGAAGTTTTGAAATCGACAGAAACTTGGTGATTAGGGTTTCGGTTTCGGAGTTTGTTTTGTTTCATGATTTAACTAACATCGTATAATCTTCTAGCTTTGGTTCTAATACCATGAAAGTGTATGTTAGCACCACCACTTAGTTTTACTAGCATTAAGCATGCCATTTTTAAAAATTTGGGGTGCTAATCAACACTAACCAAGATCTTAAACTGGATGATTAGGGTTTAATTATGATATTAAGAAAACTACACTAAGAGAACGAAACTACAACCTTTGTAGATCGTGTCCTTCTCTTCTCAAGTTACGGGTTGTAGTCCCTATGACTCCGCGTAGCTCCACTTGAAGATGGTACAAGCTCCCTTCGTGATCTTCGTGCCAAAGACGATCCACCCAAAGCTTCTTCAATGAAGCTACCTCTTCACTAAAATCTCATTAGTTAAGGAAACACACTAGTTTAGAGTGCTAATCTAAACTAGGATGATAAAGTGGGGTTTCTAAGCTCACTAGGATTTATTCTAAGCCCTATGGTTCACATCACATGTGAGGATTAAGGCTTAGCATGAAGAGGAAAAAGAAGATGGAAGATGGAGAGAGCTAGAATGGCTAAGGCAAAAAACCCAAGTCAAGAAGGAATAAGTGTGGAATGGCTACTCTCTTGACCTCACTCATTCAAGCATGGAATAAATTGTTATAACAAATTCCAATAACAAATAGCAACTATGCTTGAATAGTGAGTCAAGACAAACAAATAAATGATAAAATGCCATGCCTTTCCCATGCTCTCAAAAGTCTCCCCATTTTTCTTGACATTTTCTATTTTCTAAAAATAGAAAATCCAAGCCATGCTTCATTTTAATATATATATATATATATATATATATATATGATGAAGAATAATTAGTGAACTAATAATATTAGTTAATATATAATATATATCAAATTATTAAATCAATACTTGATTTAATAATCCGATTATATCACATATAACCGACTAATATCATTTATCTGTTTATCACATTATCAAATCAACACTTGATTCAATAATGTGGTTATATCATATATAACCTAACCGATAACAAATAACCGCCAGATTAGAATATGGTATCACGTACTCGTATTTAATCTGGCCCTCGCACATATCAGCATATGTAGCCTACTTCGTTTCGCTTCTGTGTGAGACTCTAAAGACTCGTCAATACGCCAGCAGTAGGTGATGATCACATCAATCACCCACAAGCCGTCAGCGGTATTAGCTGGACGTAACGGCTATCCAGGTATTGAGCGATTAGAAGATCAACAAGCAAGCTTGTTCAAAATCTCATGAAACCTATAAGTAACACTTACCGTATAGTCCGGTCGCTTCGTCTGATATGTCGCATATCGAGTATGGGGGTGAAATCGTCAGACCCCAATAACTTGATAAGTCATGCCGATGTAAGGCCTATAATGGTACGAGAAACTACTGATAACACTTACCAGTAAATCTCATCAACAACTCTGGCCAGGGATTTCCTGTTATAGCCAATCGAGCATAGCGCAACATCAACTACCTATACGGGAGAGACGAAACCCCTCCTATCGTTCATTGCCTCCATGTGACTCGGGACTGTACCCAAAATCCACCTGTTTGCACGACTCCTTTGAGCCATGGTAGGGAGGAAATCAAAGCACAATGGGAACCACACAAAATTCTATGACGATCTCGGGTCTACAGACTAACCTGTACCAGTGTCACCAGAGAACTGCTATCTGACGTTAGATATAGTACCATCTAGGAGTTCTCGGCGAGTCATGTTCGGTGTACCCATTCTCTAATGAGAACAAGTGTACAATCTTTGATGTCAAACACCAATGGATATGGGATCAACCATCGTCCCCATACAAGGTCAAGAAACGTACACACCAGTCTACTTTAGAATATCGATGCCTTGTCTCGATATTCTCTCGACTAGGAACAATTGAAGGATGTGCTTGTGGACAACCCAGGTCCCAGTAGTATGATCTGCATCATAATCCTGGCAGTCAAGCCAACACCCTAAGGGCTTTATCAACATGTATCTGAGAGACGGAAGAATAATACTAAGTGTACATCTTAAGATAAAGAGTAACCATATAGAATACTATCATGTCGAGCAAGAAAGTTCTCTATATATATCTCCAAGCATCCATTATAATATACATCGATGTACAATAATGGCCTCTAGGGAATACATATTCTTAACAGTTATTCTGAATTTTGATCTGCTCCACTCCCACCGTTGAAAGTATGTCTTAGCACCACTACTAGGTTTCTAGAGGCATCAAGTATGCAATTTTAAAAAATCTAGTGGGTTAAGCTAGACTAACCGAGAATCGAACTAGAGAATTAGGGTTTATAAAGCAAGTAAACAAGTTTTATACTAAGTGAAGAGGTTCACAACCGTTGTAGACCAAGTTCTTCACTTCTAAAGCTCAAAATAGTAGTCCCTACGCTCCAAGTAGTGGTCCCTAGAACTCTTCTTGGCTTTACTTGAAGAAAGAAATGAGCTTGCTCATGGATCTTCGAGCCCGAAGATGATCCACCTTGAAGTTTCTATAACTCAAGCTAATGCATCACTAATCAAGTATTAGTGAAGCTAATAACCTAAACTAATCGGCTAGATGAGTGTAAGTTGATGAAGTAGGAATTTTGCTCACTTCAGAAGTTTATTTCTCCTTTTCTTTTTCTCACTTTAGAAAACCTAGAGAAGAAGAAGAAGAACTTGGGTGAGAAAATTGTCTAGTGATCAAGGGAGAGAGTGAACCATGGTTTAAAGATAAGAGTTGGGTGAGAAAATATCTAGAGTAAAAACAAAATTAGTGGGATGAGTCATGGCTTCTACATGCTTCTACAAGCATCTAAGCCATGCTCATTTCCAACTAATTTTGATTTTTCTCTTAATAAATAATCACCCATTTATCTTTAGGTCATGGTGTGAGTCTCATACACCCATGTTCTATGTATCATCTACCATGACACAATAATGTTTTGTATATAAATATATATATATATATATATATATATATATTTTTTTTTATATACAAAACATTATTGTGTCATGGTAGATGATACATAGAACATGGGTGTATATATATATATATATATATATAACAAGAGAAGAAATTCATTAGTGAGCTTATATTAGTTAATATATATTAATATATCAAATATAAATATATATCAAATTATTAAATCAACACTTGATTTAATAATCCGGTTATATCATATATAACTGACCAATATCATATGAATATGTATATCAAATTATCAAACCAACACTTGATTCAATAGCCCGGTTATATCATATATAACCTAACCGATATCAAATATCACGAGATTAGAATACGGTATCACATACTCGTATTTAATCAAGCTCCCGCACATTTCACCATATGTGCCCTACTTCGTTTCGGTTGAGCTTGGAAACCTCTGTGTGGGACTCTAAAGACTCGTCAATACGCCAGCAGCAGGTAATGATCACATCAGTCACCCACAAGCCGTCAGCGGTACTAGCTGGACGTAACGGCTACCCAGGTATTGAGCAAATAGAAGATCAACAAGCAACCTTGTCCAAACTCCCGCAAAGCCTATAAGCAACACTTACCGTACAGTCCAGTCTCTTCATCTGATATATCGCATATCAAGTCTAGGGGTGGAATCGTCAGACCCCAGTAACTTGATAAGTCATGCCGATGTGTGGCCTATAACCGTTCGAGAAACTACCGATAATACATATCAGTAAATCTCATCAGCTCTGGCCAGGGACTTGCTGTTATAGCCAATCGAGCATAGCGCAACATCAACTCCTAATACCGGGAAAGACAAAACCCCTTCTATCGCTCACTGCCTCCATATGACTCGGGACTGTACCCAAAATCCACCTGTTTGCACGACTCCTTTGAGCCATGGTAGGGAGGAAATAAAAGCATAGTGGGAACCACACAAGACTCTATGACGACCTCGGGTCTACAAACTAACATGTACAAGTGTCACCTGCTATCTGACGATAGGTATCGTACCATCTAGGAGTTCTCGGCGAGTCCTGTTTGGTGTACCCATTCTTTAATGAGCACCTGTGTACAATCTTTGATGTCAAACACCAATAGTTGTGGGATCAACCATTGCCCCATACAGGTTCAAGAAACGTGCACACTAGTCTACTCTAAAATATCGATGCCCTATCTCGATACTCCCTCGACTAGGAACGATTAAAGTATTTGCTTGTGGACTACATAAGCCCCACTAGTATGATCTGTATCATGGTCCTGGTAGTCAAGCTAATATCCTAAGGGTTTTATCAACATGTACCAGGGAGACAGTATAATAATACAAAGGTACATGTTTAGATAAAGTGCAACCAGATAGTATACTATCATGTCGAGCAAGAAAGTCCTTTCTCTCTCTCTCTATACATACATACATACATATATATATATATGTGTGTGTGTGTGTGTCTAAGCATCTACAATAATATACAATAATGGCCTCTAAGACATACATATTACTAACAATCTCCCACTTGCACTAAGGCCAGTTGTTGTGGTATCGCATACCCAACATCCCAAAAAGTCTCTCAAATTGCGTCTGGGGGAGGGCCTTTGTGAGCGGATCCGCCGTGTTGTCCTTCGTGTCAAATCTCCTGACCTCGATCTCCCGGCGATCTACTATCTCCCGAATCAGGTGATACCGCCTAAGAATATGTCTGGATCGCTGACGGGACGGGGTTCCTTGGCCAAAGCCACAGCTTCACTGTTATCACAATACAAAGGTATTGTACTCAATGGATGGAACTACACCAAGTTCAGCTATGAACTTCTTTATCCAGAAAGCTTCTTTGGCAGCATTATTGGCAGCGATGTATTCAGCCTCCATCGTCGAGTCTGCCATGGTATCTTGCTTGGAACTCTTCCAACACATCGCCCCTCTATTGAGGGTGAAAACAAAAACCAAGACCGACTTACTGTCGTCCTTATCACTCTGGAAGCTTGAATCAGTAAAGGACTTCACCTGGAGTTCTCCGTTACCATACATCAAGAACATTTCTTTAGTCCTTCTCAAGTACTTAAGAATGTTCTTCACAGCTGTCCAATGCTTCTCCCCGGGATCTGATTGATACCTACTTACCACACCAAGTGCATAAGCTACATCTGGTCTGGTACATAACATCGCGTACATGATTGACCCAACTGCAGAAGCATAAGGTATCCCTTGCATGTGAGCCATCTTCAAACCAGTCTTGGGGGACATTTCTTTGGAGAGAGTGATTCCTGAGCAAGCGGGTAAATTACCACGCTTAGAATCTTCCATACTAAACCTCTTTAGTATGGTGTCAATATACCTGGATTGGGACAATCCCAACATCCGCTTAGATCTATCTCCACAGATCTTAATCACCGGGATGTAAGAGGCATCACCTAGATCTTTCATAGAGAACTTTAGTGATAAGAAGAGCTTGACCGAGTGTAGCATAGAAACATCATTTCCTATCAAGAGTATGTCATCCACGTACAATACGAGAAAGACAACCTTACTCTTTACTACCTTCTTGTATATACAAGATTCATCTACATTTTTTATGAAGTCAAACTCTTTGACTACCATATCAAAACAAATGTTCAAACTCCGCGATACCTGCTTTAATTCGTAGATTGATTTAAGCTGCTTGCACACCTTTCCGCTGCTCCCACTATCCACGAAACCCTCTGGCTGTGTCATGTACACGCTCTCTTCTAAATCACCATTTAGAAAAGCGGTCTTGATGTCCATCTGCCAGATTTCGTAGTCATGGTATACAGCAACGGCAAGTGGGATCCTGGTGGACTTAAGCATAGCCACTGGAGAAAAGGTTTCATCATAATCGACACCTGGTCGTTGACGAAAAACTTTTGCTACAAGTCTTGCTTTGAAGGTCTTAACCTTTCCATCTACACCAAGTTTCTTCTTAAAGATCCACTTGCTCCCGATGGGTTTTACCCCTTCAGGAGCAACTTCCAAAGTCCATACTTTGTTGGGGTACATGGATTCCATCTCTGATCGCATATCATCCATCTATTTCACAGAGTCCCCACTTGTGATGGCCTATTTGAAACTAGTTGGGTCATCATCTTCCATGATGCAATCCTCCCTTCCACCGTTTATGAGAAAACCGTAGTATCTCTTAGGTGGATGAGGAACTTTACTAGACCTGCGGAGTGGCTGAGGTTCTTCGGGTCTATCGAATCCTCCGGTTCTACCAAATCATCAGTTGTAGTTTGTGTAGCTGGAACTTCTTCCAGTTCTACTTCATTGCCACTAATTTCTTTTATAAGAAATTTCTTTTCTAAAAAGGTGGTATGTTGAGCAACAAACACCTTTTGTTCCTTATTGTGGTAGAAGATATATCCATGTGAATTCTTTGGATATCCCACAAACATGCAAAGAACTGATCGTGCCTCGAGTTTGTACGGATTCTGCTTTTTAACATAGGCCAGACAATCCCATATCTTAACTCGTTTAAGATATGGTCTCTTTCCACTCCATATCTCATATGGTGTTTTAGGCACTGATTTAGATGAAACTTGATTCAATAGGTATGCGGCTTTCTCAAGTGCATAACCCCAAAAGGAAATAGGTAACTCAGCATTACTCATCATAGAGGGCACCATATCTAATAGGGTGCGATTCCTCCGCTCCGAAACTCCATTGTGCTGTGGTGTATATGGAGGAGTAAGATGAGAGAGAATCCCATTCTCTTTTAAATAGTCACAGAATTATGTGCTCAAGTATTCTCCTCCCCGATCAGATCGAAGGGTTTTAATACTTTTACCCATCTAGTTCTCAACTTCGTACTTGTATTCCTTGAATTTCTCAAAACCTTCAGATTTGTGTTTCAACAAGAACACATATCTGAATCTTGAGAGATCATCGGTGAATGTGATAAATGTTAGTGTATATGCCCTAGAGGCCATTATTGTTTCATACTGGTTTGTATATATTACGTAATGGAAGCTTGGGATATTCACAGTTGTATTGACAGTCTTGCTCAAAATGGTAGTATGCCACTTGGTTTGTTTCTACTTCAATATGTGCATTTAGCATATCGCTTATACATATTAGTAGAGCCCTTAGGATCTTTGCTTGATTACTAGCGTTGTGATGGAAGTCACACTAGTGGGGGATGCGTAATCTACAAGCACATCCTTATACAGGTCCCTAATTGTAGGACTATCGAGACGGTGCATCGATACTCCGGAGGAGACTAGTGTATACGCTTCTCATCCCAGCAGGGGAGATGGTCTGTCCCACAGCCATTAGTAAGTCGTACTGGAGATAGTATGCAGGTGCTCGTTAGGTTACGAGTACACTGGACAGGACTCATCGGGAACTGTTGGTTGGTATTATACCTATCGTCGAGTAGCAGTTCTCAGGTGACATGAGTACAGCTTAGTCCGTCGACTTGACACTGCTACTACGCCTCGAGTGTGTTCCTACTGTACTTTGATTACTATCCTACCACTGTATGGTTACTGGGCACTAGAACAGGGTTCTACAAGGCATCAACCATGCCGAAATCAAATTTTTCATGTGCCAAACAACCCTAACCAAGATCTTAGACTAAAGATTAGGCGAAACATACAAGTAAACAACTTTACTTCTAAGAGTTAGGGATTACAACCTTTGTAGTCCATTCCTTCACTTCTAAAGCTCCGTGTTGAGGTCCCTTCACTGCGATCATCGAGTACCCAGGCTCTAGAGAGGCTCCATGAAGAGAAAGATGCAAGCTTGCTTCCGATCTTCAATAACTAAGATGATCTACCTTGAAGAAACTCAAACCCAAGATTTTGCTTCACTAATCAAGTATTAGCAAAGCAAACACCCTAATCTAAGTGGTTAGAATAGATGAGGATGATGAAGTAGGAATGTAGCTCTCATTTGTTTTCTTTATCTCACTCATTTTCTTCACTTATGAAAAAGCTAGAAAGCTTTTTCATCAAAAAAGAAGAAGAACAAGATGATCAAATCCTTTTGTGATGAATAATGAAATCAAGTGTGTGGTTAGAATTGCAACCATGGGTTAAGAATATCAACTTAACCCTTGTAGAGAAATAACCATGGTAAAGGGTTGGGTTGGGTTGGGTTAAAGAAATATCTATGCAAAATATCACAAGTCAAAGTCAAAGCTTCAAGAAGCTTCTTGAAAGCTTCATGCAAGCTTAACCCTAATCCAAACCCTAACCATATTTAAACTCAACAAAACATGTTGCAATTATTGTAGGGTTCCTAGGCACGCTAATGAGGTTCCACAAGGCATCAACCATGCCAAATTCTAAATTTTCCGGTGCCGAGAAACCCTATTGCGATCGTTAACTAGAGTTTAGGCGAAACTACAAGCTAGTAAACAACTTTACTGCTAAGTGAAAGAGACTACAATCTTTGTAGATCCGGTCCTCCACTTCCTTAGCTTCATGATGATGTCCCTCCACTGCGATCATCGGATCCTGGACTCTAGCGATGGTTTCGTCGGAGAAATGATCGGGCTAGGTCGTCGACTTCGATGCCGAAGATGATCTACATCGAGGCAACTCAAGATCAAGTTCCAACTGCACCAAGTCATGAAACTTGTGAAGAAAACACCCTATACTACATGGCAAGTGGTAGAGGATGAAGAAATAGGAAGTGGGTTCACTTTAGAATTGGATTTCTCACTCTTTTTCTCAAGGCACCATTAAAGCTAGAATGGTTTCTTCTTCTTCAAGAAGAAGAAGAAGAAGAAAAGAATATGATAAGATAAATCAAAAAGAAAATAAAGTGATTCTTATCATTTTAGCAACCATGATTTAGTGTAGAGAATAAACTATAGTTTAGTTGAATGGTTAGGTTAAGGGATAAAGACAAAATGGTAGACTTTCAAAGATGCTTTGAAGCTTCAAGAAGCTTCAAGCAAAGAAAACCACCATTTTATCCTTTCCAAAAATGAATAAATAAATAAATAAAACAAACCCTAACCATTAACCTAATCATAGTTTAAAGCGCACACACACACCCAAGTTTGCATGTATCATCAAACATGATACAAACTAGTGCACAAAACTATATCATATACACAATGTGCACATCAAGTGAGAAAATCCATCTTAAGTGAACAAATACTAGTTAATGCAAAGTAATATATCAAATATATAATTATACATTAAATCATTAAATCAACACTTGATTTAATGATCCGGTCATATCGCATATGACCGACTAATATCCGATGTATCGACTTATCGAATCAATCCTCGATTCGATAACTAGGTTATATCGCATACAACCAATCGATACATTCATCGCGAGAACAGAATACGGTATCACATACACGCATTATTCTCGGTCCCGCACATATCTCATATGCGCTCCTATTTCGTTTCGCTTGAGCCAGGAAACCTCTGTGTAGGACTCTAAAGACTCGTCAATACGCCGGCAGCAGGTGATGATCATATCAAACACCCACAACCCGCAAGCGGTCTTCTAAACGTAACGGCCACTCGGGTATTGAGCGATCAGAAGATCGACGAGCAAGCCCGCTCACACTCCTGTAAATCCAACCAGTAACACTTACCGTACAGTCCGGTCTCGTCGTCTGATATGTCGCATATCTTGCCTAGGGGTGGTAAACGTCAGACCCCAATAGCTCGATAAGTCATGTCGATATGAGGTCTATAACAGTTCGAGAAACTACTGGTAACACTTACCAGTAAATTTCAGCAATCCTGGCTAGGGATTTCCGGTTATAGCCAATCGAACACAGCGCAACATCAACTCCCTATACCGGGAGAGACGAATCCCCTCCTATCGCTCATTGCCTCCATGTGAATCGGGACTGTACCCAAAAACCACCGTTTTGCACGCCCTCTTGGACGTGGTAAGGTGGAAATCAAAGCACAGTGGGAATCACACAAGACTCTATGACGATCTCGGGTCTACAGACTAACCTGTACCAGTGTCACCAGAGAACTGCCATCTGACGTAAGGTATAATACCATCTGGGAGTTCTCGGCGAGTCCGTCCAGTGTACCCAGTCTCCACTGAGCACCCGTATATCATCTCTGATGTCAAACACCAATGGATATGGGATCATCCATCGCCCATCTGTATGGGTCGAGAAGGTATACGCTAGTCTACTCTGGTATATCGATGCCCCGTCTCGATACACCCACGATTAGGGACCTTGAAGGATGTACTTATGGACTACCATGTCCCCACTAGTATGATCTGCATCATAGTCCAGGTAGTCAAGTACACATCCTAAGGGCTTTACCAACATGTAACAGAGAGACAATCAGTGTACACGTTAAGGTAAAGTGCAACCAGATAGCATACTATCATGTCGAGCAAGAAAGTCCTCCCTATATATGTCCAAGCATCCACTACAATATACATCCTATATATAGTAATGGCCTCTAGGGCATACATATAACTAACAATTATAACCCTAACTTGTTACAATATTATATATTACATATACAATATTTATTGTAACAAAATAAAATAATACAATTAACATATATATATATATATATATATCAATGTATTACCCGAGTGAGAAAAGGAATCTTTAAGTGAGAATATATTAGTTAATGTAATTTAATATATCAAATATATAATTATACATTAAATTATCGAATCAACACTTGATCCGATAATCCGGCTATTTCACAAATAACCGACTAATATAATCAATATCAGTTCATCGAATCAACACTTGATCCGATGACCCGGCTATATCACATATACCCGGCTGATATCTCATATCGCAAGAATCTAATACGGTATCACATACTCGTATTATTCTCAGTCCCGCACATATCACATATGTGCTCCTACTCCGTTTTGCCTGAGCCAAGAAACTTCTGTGTAGGACTCTAAAGAATCGTCAATACGCCGGCAGTAGGTGATGATCATATCAAACACCCACAAGCTGCAAGCGGTCAGCTAAACATAACAGCCACCCAGGTATTGAGCAATCAGAAGATCAACAAGCAAGCCTGTAGTTTCTCCCATGAATCCAACCTGTAACACTCCCGTACAGTCCGGTCTCTTCGTCTGATATGTCGCATATCTCGCCAGGGGTGGTAAACGTCAGACCCCAGTAGCTTGATAAGTCGTGTCGATATGAGGTCCATAACAGTTCAAGAAACTACTGATAACACTTATCAGTAAATCTCAGCAAGCCTGGCCAGGGATTTCCAGTTATAGCGAATCGAACACAGCGCAACATCAACTCCCTATACCAGGAGAGACGAAACCCCTCCTATTGCTCATTGCCTCCATGTGATTCGGGAATGTACCCAAAAGCCACCTTTTTGCACGCCCTCTTGGATGTGGTATGATGGAAATCAAAGCACAGTGGGAATCACACACGACTCTATGACGATCTCGGGTCTACAGACTAACCTGTACCAGTGTCACCTGAGAACTGCCATCTGACATGAGGTATAATACCATTTGGGAGTTCTCGGCGAGTCCGTCCAGTGTACCCAGTCTCTACTGAGCACCCGTATACCTTCTCTGATGTCAAACACCAATGGATATGAGATCATCCATCGCCCATCATATGGGTCAAGAAGCGCATACGCTAGTCTAATCTGGAGTATCAATGCCCTGTCTCGGCACTCCCATGACTAAGAACATTTGAAGGATGTACTTGGCGACTACACTATCCCCACTAGTATGATCTGCATCATAGTCCTGATAGTCAAGTACTCATCCTAAGGGCTTTATCAACATGTGACATAGAGACAATCAGAGTTCATGTTAGGATAATGGGTAACCAGATAACATACTATCATGTCGAGCAAGAAAGTCCTCCTTATATATGTCCAAGCATCCACTACAATAGACAACGTATATACAGTAATGGCCTCTAGGGCATACATATAACTAACAATCTCCCACTTGCACTAGGGCCATCTGTTGTCGTATCTCATACCCAACAATAAGCTGTGGTTGAAGTATCTCATACTCAACCATCCCATAAAAGTCTCTTCTGGGAAATAGGCCTCTGTGAGTGGATCCGCGCTGTTGTCCTCTGTGTCTACTCTCCTAACCTCGATCTCCGTGGAGATCAACCATCTCCATGATTAGGTGATACTGCCTTAGAATATGTCTGGATCTCTGATGGGACGGGGGTTCCTTGGCATAAGCCACAACTCCATTGTCACACAATGGCAGGAACGAAGTTCATCTCATGAACTTATATATATATCCAGACTGCATCTTTGGTAGCATCCTCGGTAACGATGTATCTTACCTTTAATCGTCTAGTAAGTCACGGTATCTAGCTTGGAACTCTTCCAACATACCGTCCCTCCACTGAGTGTAAAAGACAATGCCTGCGACTGACATTCAGTCGTCCTTATCACCCTGGAACTTTCCAGTGATTCTCCCAAGGATCGATTGATACCATCTCACTACAACTAGTGAGAATCCTAACATTCAATTAGATCTATCTTATAGATCCATAACTCAGGATTTAGGAGGTATCACCTTGATCCTATATAGAGAATCTTTGTGATAAGAGGAGATTGACCGAGCGTAGCATAGGAAACTTCTTCCCTATCAAGAGTATGTTATCGATACTATACGAGGATCACCACCATACTCCCTACTACCTTTTTGTATATACTTGGTTCATCTACCATTTTGATGAAGTCAAACTCTTTGACCACTACATCAAAACAGACGTTCCAACTCCGTGATGCCTGATTTATCACATAAAACATCTTGCACACGTTTCCGCTGCTCCCACTGTCTACAAAGCCCTCTGGTTGTATACTTATAGACGCTCTCTTCTAAATCATCATTTTAGAAAAGCAGTCATGACACCCAACTGCCAGATATCGTAGTCATGTATGTAGCAGTGGCAAGTAGGATCTGGATGGACTTAAGCATAGCTTTGAAAGTCTCAACTTTTCCATGTACACCAAGTAATCTTCTCAAGATATACTTGCTCCTGATGGGGATTTAACCCTTCAGATAAAGCAACCAAAGTCTATACTTTTTTTGTGTATAAGGATTCCATCTCAGATCGCTAAGCATCCAGCCATTCTCACAGAGTCCCAACTCCTGATGGCCTGCTCGAAACTAGTTGGGTCATCATCTCATGATGCAATCCTCTCTCCCACTGTCATAGAGAAACCGAAGTATCTCTCAGGTGGATGAGGAACCCTACCAGATCGGCGGAGAGGCTGAGCTTCGTTGGAAACTATTGAATCCTCCGGGTTTACCAAATCATCAGCTGCAGTTTGTATAGCTGGAACTCCTTCCAGTTTTACCTCATAACCACTAATTTCTTCACAAGAAAATCCCTTTTTCTCAAAAAATGGTATGTCGAGAAATAAAACATCTTTTGTTCCTCGGTTTGGTAGAAGATATTCCCTTGCGAATGCTTGGGATATCCAACAAACTTCCACAGAACTGACCTTGCCTCGAGCTTGTCCGGATTTTGCTTTTGACATAGGCCGGACAACCCCAAATCTTAACTTCCTTAAGAGATGGGCTCTTCCCATACCATATCACATATGGAGTGGTAGGCATCTGATTTGGTTGGAACCCTATTCAATAGGTATGCAACTTCTCATGTGCATAACCTCCAAAAGAAAATAGGCTACTCAGTAGTACTCATCATAGAGCACACCATATCACATAGGGTGTGATTGCTCCGCCCCGATACACCGACGTGCTGTGGTGTATTCAGAGGAGTAATGCTGAGAGATAATCTCATTCTCCTTTAGAATAGTCCCGAAATTCCGTGCTCAAGTATTCTCCTCCTTGATCACATCAAAGGACATAATACTTATACCCGGTTTTTGGTTCTCTATTTCTAACTTATATTCATTGAATTTCTTCAAAGTTTCAGACTTGTGTTTCAACAGGAACATATGTCCGGATCTTGAGAGATAATCAGTGAATGTAATGAAGTACAAAGAACCGGTCTTGGCATATGTAGACAGGGGACTTTCATACATCATCATGTATCAATCCCAAGAGTTCACTAACTCTTTCTCTGTTTCCAATAAACGGAGCTGTGGTCATCTTATCTTTGTGACATGACTGGCAAGTTTTACAAGATGTAAATCCAAACTAATTTAAATATGCATCTTATGTAACTTCAGCTAGTCGGGTCGCATTGATATGACCTAGTCTACAATGCCTCAAGAAGGATTTGTTCATTTCTGAACTCTTCCTCTTGTGTGTGTTCTGTATATTAAGAACTGTAGTTTGATTTAGAACGTCTATGCTTTTAGATAACGTGCCTGAACCAATCAACTCTTGATATAGGAAATGTTCAAAACATTATCAAACAATACAAAATTATATCCTTCTTTACTAATAAAGAGACTGATATGATGTTGTATATCAGGTTCGGTATCTAATAACATTTGTTCAGAATCAATGTATTCTGGTAATATAGGGTGATAACTGCCAACAGACTTGGCTGCAACACTTGCATCATTTCCAACTCTTGAAACTTATCACCCGCTCTCAGTTATCTACCTCTCTATAGCCCATATAACAAATTACATTTGCGGGATCCTGATCCAGTATCTCATACCCAGGACGTAAAAGATACTGAGAAATAGTTCTCGGTAATGAACATACCCGAAAATGATGCATCAACATGCACTTTGTTCGTTTGGGCGGCACGGGAATTCTGGTAATCTCCTATTTCCTGCTCTGTCTTATAACAATTACAAGTTGGAGCGGGACCTGTTAGTTATGTATATGCCCTAGAGGCCATTGTTGTACATATGATGTATATTATAATGGATGCTTGGTTATATATAGAGATGACTTTCTTGTTCGTCATGATAGTATGCTATTTGGTTTCACTTTATCTTAACATGTTGACTTGTATTGGTTTACTGTTTTACTCTCACATGTTGATAAAGCCCTTAGGATCTGTACTCGACTACTGGGACTATGATGAGATCATATTAGTGGGGCCGCGGTAGTCGATGAGTACATCCTATAACTGTTCCTAGTCGAGGGTATATCGAGACAGGGCATCGATACACCAGAGTAGACTAGCGTATACGCATCTTGACCCATATAATGGGCGATGGATGATCCCATATCCATCGGTATTAGACATCAGAGATGGTGTACGGGTGCTCAGTGGAGACTGGGTACACTGGACGGACTCGCCGAGAACTCCCAGATGGTGATATACCACACGTCAGATGGCAGTTCTCCGGTGACACAGGTACAGGGTAGTCTGAAGACCCGAGATCGTCATAGAGTCTTGTGTGATTCCCACTGTGCTTTGATTTCCACCTTACCACGTCCAAGAGGGCGTGCAAAACGGTGGCTTTTGGGTACAGTCCCGAATCACATGGAGGCAATGAGCGATAGGAGGGGATTCGTCTCTCCCGGTATAGGGAGTTGATGTTGTGCTGTGTTCGATTGGCTATAACTGGAAGTCCCTGGCCAGGGCTGATATGGAGATTTACTGGTAAGTGTTACTAGTAGTTTCTTGACCCGTTATGAGCCACACATCGACACGACTTATCGGTTACTGGGGTCTGACGTATACCACCCCTAAACTTGATATGCGACATATTAGACGAACAGACCGGACTGTACGGGAGTGTTACTGGTTGGATTCACAGGAGAACGCACAGGCTAGCTTGTTGATCTTCTGATCGCTCAATACCTGGGTGGCTGTTACGTTTAGCTGACCGCTTGCAGCTTGTGGGTGTTTGATATGATCATCACCTGCTACCGGCGTATTGACGATTCTTTAGAGTCCTACACAAAGGTTTCTTGGCTCAGGCGAAACGGAGTAGTGGCGCATATGTGATATGCGCAGGAGCGTGAATAATGCGATATGGGATACCGTATTATATTCTCGCGATATATGGATATGAACCGGGTCATCGGATCAAGTGTTGATTCGATGAATCGGTACATTAGTCGGTAATATTCGATATAGCCGGATCGTCGAATCAAGTGTTGATTCGATGATTTAATGTATTATAATATATATGATATATTGTATTACATTATCTAATATTGGCTCGCTTTATTATTTCATTTTCTCAGTGGATGATACATTGATATATATGCGATATATATTAATTGTATTATTTTCTTTTGTTGCAAATATATAATATATATGTGATATATATTATTGTGACATGATATGATTAATTGTTAAACATGTTTAAGGATGATTAATTGAGGTTAAGGTTTGATTAGGGTTGGATGCTTCAAGTTCCTTCTAGAAGCTTTCTTCTTTTGTCATTCTTAAGATATTTAGAATGACACATTCTTTTAACCTAACCAAACCCTAACCCTAATTGTTTCTCTACACATTCTTATCCATTCATCCTTGACCATGGTTTACATATCAATCATATACTTTATTTTCTATTCATCACAAAAGGATTAATTCATATTATCATTATCCATTATCTTCTTCTTCTTCTCTCTTGAAGAAGCTCTCTTGAAAATCCTAAAGTGATGATAAAATATGAGAGAATGATATAAAAAGAAAGCAAAATTACTACTCTCTCATCCTCATCTCATTTAGCCCTTGAGATTAGTGTGTTCATCTCATAAGAGTGAGAAAGCTTGAGTCGTAGCAACTTCAAGGTAGATCATCAGAGATTTGGAATACGACAAGCTAGAATGGATCGTTCGAGTCGTGGAGCCTCTCATGAGTTCGGGAGATCGTGGATCGCGGCAAAGGGACTTCTACTCGGAGCTTGTGAAGTGAAGGAGCGGACTACAAAGGTTGTAATCCCTCACACTTAGATAAAAGTTATCATATTGCATGTTAAACCCTAATAATCTAGCAAAGATCCCGGCTTTGGGTTGTTCGGCACGTCTAAAATTTTATCCGGGCATGTTTGATGCCTTTTGAACCTTCACAAGAGTGCCTAGGAACCCTACAGTGGTATTAGAGCCTAGCTAATTAGGCGATGTGTTTACGAAGTTAAAACTCCAATCGAACCCGAAACGACGAAACTTGACGCCTCTCTGGAAATTTTTTAAATTTTGGGATTTTTCTGAATTAAAAATATGTAAAAAAATCAACAGGGAATTCTAAGAATTACCATAAAACCCGAGCCCCTAATTCAACTAAACGGCGGCGGATCCGCGGCGCAAGGCATTGCTTGCGCCGCGGTTCCGCGGCGGAACAGTGCATTCATGACACGTGGCTTTTATGGTAATGTCCGTAGGTGCTTGCTGATGCTTCTGGGTATTTTTAATCTGTTTCAAGTGTTTAAAATTCTGGGGTTTGTTTTGTAATAGTAGACTCGATCGGAAATTTTAAATTCGTATTTCTTTCCGGATATTTAGAAACTGTTAAACTATTTGAACGGATATCATTAACTTACTGTTTCCCGGTACGGCAAACTTTCAAGTGTTGAAATTTATTAGGGTTTAAATCTTTCGGAAAATTGTACAAGTTAAGAGGTGGACCCTCTAGAAGACAACAAACCTTAACTCGATTATGTGACCGTCTTGAACTGCCTTTTAAACCTTCGGGTTTGGGGCAGTACGGCGTGCCACATGTGAGGCGTTGGCTTGACCTTTCTACGGCTGGATCACCGGTACTGTGACATATTTCTGGGATTATTTGAACTCCGCTCAAGTGTTGAGCAGTTTAGGAAATTTTGGGTGTTTGATTATCTGTTCAGAAAGTTTAATACTGTCTATTTATCTGGAATGTGATACAATATGTGGAATTCATAGAGTTAGGCATGAAATACGAAGTATGTGATATTTCGCATTTACGATGTCTTAAGTGATTGTGGATTCCAAATATTGTAGTTTTACACTTTCTTTTCTGTGACCGTAAGTGTAATATGTGATATCGCCGGTTTCGTTGCTATATGTCAACGACAATTGGGATGCGCATATTTACTTACGTTGATGATATGAGATATTATGTGTTGCTGTGATATGTTATATTGGATCGTCGCGTTCTGAATAGCCGGGGGTTTTATGTGAGATGAGGTTTTTTATTTTCATTCATGTAAAATTCATTTGTAATGTAATATTCTTTTATTTGGGGCACTTCCAGGTTGCGGTTGATGTCACCAGTGTATATTATTTACTTTTCCGCATTAGGTAGACCCAAGGAGGGGAGCACAAGTAACCGGGTTCTAGGGTCCAGTGGGAGGCCATCTCGAGGAGTCGAGACCGGGTCTCCTAACCCTAGAATTGGCAGTGTTACTTGCCGCTCTCGTAGGGGTCTTGGGATGTGGGTTTGGCTATTCGTCGCGACCGTGGAATCCGTGTTTTATACAGGCTCGTATTGAAAACACGGACGTCCTAGTATATCCAATATTTCATATATGTTCTTCTGCTGCAATGTTCTGTGATGAGATCATATTACTGCCTGAGACGAATGCTTATACTATATATATGTGCTGATATATAAATATTACTGCTTTCGTTTCTTCTGTGATGCTTAGGAAGCATAAGCTGATGGGATTTTTATTAATGAGATTAATAAAAGAAAAGAAACCTAAAGATGTTGTAGAATCAAAACTTTATAAAAGGGGTAGCTACAGTTTTGCTTTGCACAGTGATATATACGATATATCCTGCACCTTATTCGATGAGGAAAGGACCGAGATCCCTTCACCGGGAGTGACTCCTTTAGCAAAACTGGCAGATGCTACAAAACTCGGTTTGTCTTTTTGATTGCTTTTAGTGTTTTGCTTTGCACAGCGGTATATATGATATATCCTGCACCTTATTCGATGAGGAAAGGGTCGACGATCCCTTCACCGGGAGTGACCCCTTTAGCGAAACTAAGAAAAGCCTCAAAAACACTCCTTTTCAAAACTTCACTCGATTCTACAACGATATCAAGTTCATTACGCTCAGGGTTTTTCTAAAAACCTGCGTAGCCCTCCGTCATTTCAGATAAATACTACTTAGTATTCGTGCTACGGTAGTTTGGCCTTCGTCAAGGCGTAGTGTACGGTAGCTAACTAGTACTTATCTGTTAGCATACGATGCGATTGGATTAGGGTATTCGTACGGCGTAGTTTGGCCTTCGTCAAGGGTCGTACGGGTGGGTTTAATTCAATCAAGAAATGAACGGGTTGAACTTGACTAGCGCCCTGTGGGTAGTTTGGCCTTCGTCAAGGTCATAGGACGCTAGGGGCAAAAGTATTATTGGGAATTTCAAGTGTTGAAATTTGCAATGAGATTGCATACCTTCTATGAGATAGTTGGATCCCGATACCCACTGCGAGTAAGAGTTACTCCTGGGAGAGTTTTACACAGGACAATTAGCCGATCAAGTAGGTGTCTAGAAAAGTGTTAACGGGGTTACGCCTCTGGGAAAACGAGGTTTACATTAATTAGGTCCGTGCGAGAGCACGGGGAACCTCCCTCAAAGTACCGACACTGATCTGGCTGAAAGATTGACGAAATTGTAAGGTGTAATTAATCCCGGCTAATCTTACCTTTTAGGGTTTTAAGGTAGATTTGATAAAAACAGTGGGAGACATCCTGATTAGATAAGATAATAACCAATCTAATCTTGCAAGAGCATACGCTAAAGTGTTTTCTTCTCTCTCTCTCCAGGTAGCGACCATGTCAGGCCATAATCAAGATAATAATATGGATGTATTGACTGAACCCAATTATTGTACTGAGCTAGGCAATGTTAGACCCGTTCTTTCTTATAAGAGTTATAAGACTGAACAGGAAACAGGAGAATATCTAGATTCTCACGCCGCCCAAAAGAACATGCATGTTGATGCATCTTCTTCGGGTGTGTTAGTTATTGAGAACTGTTTCTCAGTTCACCCTACGTCCTGGGTATTAGATACCGGATCAGAATCCCACATATGTAAATTGTTACATGGGCTACGAAAAGGTAGAGAACTAGGAAAAGGTGATCATTCCGTTCAAGTAGGGAACGGTGCAAGTATTGTAGCCAAAGCAGTTGGCGAATATCACCTTGTATTGCCAAGTCGTAATACACTGATTCTAAATGAGTGCTATTATATACCGAACATGATGTGCAACATTATATCAGTTTCTTTATTGAGTAAAGAGGGATATAATTTTGTAGTACAGGATAATGTTATGAACATATTCCTAGATCAAAAGTTGATTGCATCAGGCTCGTTACATAATGGCATATTCATTCTAAATCAGAATACAGTCCTGAATATACAAAACACACACAAGAGGAAAAGTTCAGATATGAACGAATCCTACTTGTGGCATTATAGACTTGGTCATACCAATGCGACACGACTGGCTAAGTTGCATAAAGATGGTTATTTGAATCCGTTCGAATTATCATCTTATGATACTTGCCATTCATGTCTCAAAGGAAAAATGACCAAAGCTCCGTTTAGTGGACACGGAGAAAGAGTTACCGAACTCTTAGGACTAATACATAGTGATGTATGCGGTCCCATGTCTACGCATGCCAGGAACGGTTTTTCCTACTTCATTACATTCACTGACGATCTCTCTAGATACGGACATGTGTTTCTGATGAAACAAGTCTGAAGCTTTTGAGAAATTCAGAGAATATAAGCACGAAGTAGAAAACCAAAAGGGCAAAAGTATTAAGATTCTTCGATCTGATCGAGGAGGTGAATACTTAAGCGGTGAGTTTTTAGATTATCTAAAAGAGAATAGGATTCTCTCTCAGCTTACTCCTCCTTATACACCACAGCACAACGACGTATCTGAGCGGAGGAATCGCACCCTATTAGATATGGTGCGCTCTATGATGAGCGAGGCTGAGTTACCTATTTCCTTCTGGGGGTATGCGCTTGAGACAGCCATACATCTATTGAATATGGTTCCTACCAAATCAGTGCCTACCACTCTATATGAGTTATGGAAAGGGAAGAGACCATCTCTTATGTATATTAAGATATGGGGTTGTCCAGCCTATGTCAAAAGACAAAATCCGGACAAACTCGAGGCAAGGTCTATCTTATGTAAGTTTATTGGATATCCCAAACATTCGCGAGGGTATATCTTCTACCACTCTGAGGAACAGAAAGTGTTTGTTTCTCGACATGCCACCTTTTTAGAAAAGGGTTTTCTTATGAAAGACATTGATGGCAATGAGGTAGAACTGGAAGAGGTTCCAGCAACACAAACTACGGCAGGTGATTTATTGGAACCAGAGGATTCAGTAGTACCCGACGAACCCCAGCCTCTCCGCCGATCTAGCAGGGTTTCTCGTCCACCTGAGAGATACTACGGTTTTCTCATTGATGGTGGAAGCGAGGACTGCATCATGGATGATGATGAACCGACTAGTTTCGAGCAGGCCATCACGAGTGGTGACTCTGTGAAATGGCTGGATGCAATGCGATCTGAGATGGAATCCATGTACACCAACAAAGTATGGACTTTGGAAAATGCTCCTGAAGGGGTAAAACCCATTGGGAGCAAGTGGATCTTTAAAAAGAAATTTGGTGTAGATGGAAAGGTTGAGACTTTCAAAGCTAGACTTGTAGCAAAGGGATTTCGTCAACGAACAGGTGTGGATTATGACGAAACCTTTTCTCCAGTAGCTATGCTTAAGTCCATCCGGATCTTACTTGCCATTGCTGCATACCATGACTACGAAATCTGGCAAATGGATGTTAAGACCGCCTTTCTAAACGGTGATTTAGAAGAGTGCGTGTACATGACTCAGCCAGAGGGCTTCGTAGATAGTGGGAGCAGCGGAAAGGTGTGCAAGCTGCTTAAATCCATTTATGGGTTAAAGCAAGCATCGCGGAGTTGGAACATCTGTTTTGATGTTGTAGTCAAAGAGTTTGACTTCATCAAAAATATAGATGAACCTTGTATCTATAAGAAGGTAGCAGAGGGTAAGGTTGTCTTCCTCGTATTGTACGTGGATGACATACTCTTGATAGGAAATGATATTCCTATGCTGCAATCAGTCAAGCTCTTCTTATCACAGAGATTCTCAATGAAAGATCTAGGTGATGCCTCCTGCATATTGGGAATCATGATCTATAGAGATAGATCTAAATGGATACTGGGATTGTCCCAATCCAGATACATTGACACCATACTAAAGAGGTTTAGTATGGAAGAATCCAAGCGTGGGAACCAACCCACGATCTCTGGACTCACTCTCTCCAAAGAGATGTCTCCCAAGACTGATTTGGAGAGAGCTCGCATGCAAGGGATACCCTATGCTTCGGCAGTAGGCTCTATCATGTATGCGATGCTATGTACCAGACCCGATGTAGCATACTCACTAAGTGTAGTGAGTCGGTATCAAGCAGATCCTGGAGAGAGTCATTGGACAGCCGTGAAGAACATTCTTAAGTACTTACGAAGGATTAAGGAGATGTTCTTGGTGTATGGTAACGGAGAACTCCAGGTGGAGTCCTTTACCGATTCCAGCTTCCAAAGTGATAAGGACGACTCTAAGTCGCATTCGGGTTTTGTCTTTACCCTCAATGGAGGGGCGGAATGTTGGAAGAGTTCCAAACAGGATACCGTTGCAGACTCAACGATGGAGGCTGAATACATCGCTGCCAACGATGCTGCCAAAGAAGCTGTCTGGATCAAGAAGTTCATTAGTGAACTTGGTGTGGTTCCATCCATTGAGTATCCAATACCTCTGTATTGCGATAACAATGGAGCTGTGGTTTTAGCCAAGGAACCCAGGTCCCATCAAAAGTCCAGACATATTCTGAGGCGGTATCACCTGATCAGGGAGATAGTTGATCGCCGGGAGATCGAGGTCAGGAGTGTAGATACGAAGGACAACACTGCGGATCCATTCACGAAGGCTATTCCCCAGATACAGTTTGAGAGATTATTCGGGATGCTAGGTATGAGATACTACAGCAGCTGGCCTTAGTGCAAGTGGGAGATTGTTAGTTATGTATATGCCCTAGAGGCCATTGTTGTACATATGATGTATATTATAATGGATGCTTGGTTATATATAGAGATGACTTTCTTGCTCGTCATGATAGTATGCTATTTGGTTTCACTTTATCTTAACATGTTGACTTGTATTGGTTTACTGTTTTACTCTCACATGTTGATAAAGCCCTTAGGATCTGTACTCGACTACTGGGACTATGATGAGATCATACTAGTGGGGCCGCGGTAGTCGATGAGTACATCCTATAACTGTTCCTAGTCGAGGGTATATCGAGACAGGGCATCGATACACCAGAGTAGACTAGCGTATACGCATCTTGACCCATATGATGGGCGATGGATGATCCCATATCCATCGGTGTTAGACATCAGAGATGGTGTACGGGTGCTCAGTAGAGACTGGGTACACTGGACGGACTCGCCGAGAACTCCCAGATGGTGATATACCACACGTCAGATGGCAGTTCTCCGGTGACACAGGTACAGGGTAGTCTGAAGACCCGAGATCGTCATAGAGTCTTGTGTGATTCCCACTGTGCTTTGATTTCCACCTTACCACGTCCAAGAGGGCATGCAAAACGGTGGCTTTTGGGTACAGTCCCAAATCACATGGAGGCAATGAGCGATAGGAGGGGATTCGTCTCTCCCGGTATAGGGAGTTGATGTTGTGCTGTGTTCGATTGGCTATAACTGGAAGTCCCTGGCCAGGGCTGATATGGAGATTTACTGGTAAGTGTTACTAGTAGTTTCTCGACCCGTTATGAGCCACACATCGACACGACTTATCGGTTACTGGGGTCTGACGTATACCACCCCTAGACTTGATATGCGACATATCAGACGAACAGACCGGACTGTACGGGAGTGTTACTGGTTGGATTCACAGGAGAACGCACAGGCTAGCTTGTTGATCTTCTGATCGCTCAATACCTGGGTTGCTGTTACGTTTAGCTGACCGCTTGCAGCTTGTGGGTGTTTGATATGATCATCACCTGCTACCGGCGTATTGACGATTCTTTAGAGTCCTACACAGAGGTTTCTTGGCTCAAGCGAAACGGAGTAGTGGCGCATATGTGATATGCGCAGGAGCGTGAATAATGCGATATGGGATACCGTATTATATTCTCGCGATATATGGATATTAACCGGGTCATCGGATCAAGTGTTGATTCGATGAATCGGTACATTAGTCGGTAATATTCGATATAGCCGGATCGTCGAATCAAGTGTTGATTCGATGATTTAATGTATTATAATATATATGATATATTGTATTACATTATCTAATATTGGCTCGCTTTATTATTTCATTTTCTCAGTGGATGATACATTGATATATATGCGATATATGTTAATTGTATTATTTTCTTTTGTTGCAAATATATAATATATATATGTGATATATATTATTGTGACATGATATGATTAATTGTTAAACATGTTTAAGGATGATTAATTGAGGTTAAGGTTTGATTAGGGTTGGATGCTTCAAGTTCCTTCTAGAAGCTTTCTTCTTTTGTCATTCTTAAGATATTTAGAATGACACATTCTTTTAACCTAACCAAACCCTAACCCTAGTTGTTTCTCTACACATTCTTATCCATTCATCTTTGACCATGGTTTACATATCAATCATATACTTTATTTTCTATTCATCACAAAAGGATTAATTCATATTATCATTATCCATTATCTTCTTCTTCTTCTCTCTTGAAGAAGCTCTCTTGAAAATCCTAAAGTGATGATAAAATATGAGAAAATGATATAAAAAGAAAGCAAAATTACTACTCTCTCATCCTCATCTCATCTAGCCCTTGAGATTAGTGTGTTCATCTCATAAGAGTGAGAAAGCTTGAGTCGTAGCAACTTCAAGGTAGATCATCGGAGATTTGGAATACGACAAGCTAGAATGGATCGTTCGAGTCGTGGAGCCTCTCATGAGTCCGGGAGATCGTGGATCGCGGCAAAGGGACTTCTACTCGGAGCTTGTGAAGTGAAGGAGCGGACTACAAAGGTTGTAATCCCTCACACTTAGATAAAAGTTATCATATTGCATGTTAAACCCTAATAATCTAGCAAAGATCCCGGCTTTGGGTTGTTCGGCACGTCTAAAATTTTATCCGGGCATGTTTGATGCCTTTTGAACCTTCACAAGAGTGCCTAGGAACCCTACAGGTCCAACGTTCCCTAGCGCGGTATAACAAGCGGGTTCGGTCAATACATCCGTATTATTATCTTGATTAAGGCGTGATATGGTCGCTACCTGGAGAGAGATAGAAGAAAACACTCAGCGTATGCTCTTGCAAGATTAGATTGGTTATTAATATATCTAATCAGGATGTCTCCCACTGTTTTAGTCAAATCTTCTTTCAAACCCTAAATGGAAAGACTAGCCGGGATTAATTACATCCTACAAGTTCGCCAATCTTTCAACCAGGCCAGTGCCGATACTTTGAGGGAGGTTCCCCGTGCTTTCACACGGACCTAATTAAAGTAAATCTCGTTTTCCCAGAGGCATAACCCCGTTGACACCTTTCTAGACACCTACTTGATCGGCTAATTGTAATGTGTAAAACTCTACCAAGAGTAACTCTTACTCGTAGTGGGTATCGGGATCCAACTATCTCATAGAAGGTATGCAATCTCATTGCAAATTTCAACACTTGAAATTTCCGATAATATTTTACCCCTAGCGTCCTATAACCTTGACGCAGGCCAACAAACCATAGTCCGCTAGTCAAGTTCAACCCGTACATTTCCTAATTGAATTAAACCCACCCGCACGACCCTTGACGCAGGCCAACAAAGTCGCACGACTACCCTAATCCAATCGCATCGTATGCTACAAATAAGCACTAGTTAGCTACCGCACACTACGCCTTGACGCAGGCCAACAAACATAGCACGAATACTAAATACCACTTATCTGAAATGACGGAGGGCTACGACAGGTTTTTAAGAAAACTCTTTGCGTAATGAACTTGATATCGTTGTAGAATCGAGTTATTTTAAATGGAATGTTTTTTAGGCTTTTTCTAGTTTTGCTAAAGAGGTCACTCCCGGTGAAGGGATCTCGGCTCTTTCCTCATCGAATAAGGTGCAAGATATTACACAAATATCACTATGCAAAGCAGAAACTATAAAAACAATCAAAAGACAAACCGAGTTTGTAGCATCTGCTAGTTTCACTAAAGAGGTCACTCCCGGTGAAGGGATCTCGGCTCTTTCCTTATCGAATAAGGTGCTGGATATTCTACAAGGAATACCGCTATGCAAAGCAAGAACTAGAGCTACCTGTTTGTAAGACAAGTTTCTACAACATCTTTAGGTTTCTTTTAGTTTCAATAATCTCATTAATGAAGTCCCATTTTATTATGCTTCACAAGTATCACATTTCAAACGAAATCGGCAATATAACATATATCTCATATATATAATATTAAACATTCGTCTCAGGCAGTAATATGATCTCATCACAGAACATTGCAGCAGAAGATAACATATGAAATATTGGATATACTAGGATTTCCGTGTTTTATGCGAGCATGTATAAAACGCGGATTCCACGGTCGCGATGAATAGCCAATCCCACACCCCTAGACCCCTACGAGAGCGGCAAGCAATCCTACCAATTCAAGAGTTAGGACACCCAGTTTCGACTCCTCGAGATGGTCTCCCACTGGACCCTAGAACCCGGTTACTTGTGCTTCCCGCCTTGGGTCTATCCTAATGCGGAAAATAAAATAATATACAATAGTGACATCATCCTCAACCCGGAAGTGCCCCAATAAAAGAATATTACATACAATGAATTTTACATGAATGAAAATGAAAAACTCCCATCTCACATAAAACCCCCGGCTATTCAAAACACAACGATCCAATATAACATATCACAGCAACACATAACATCACATGTCATCAACATAAGTAAATATGCGTATCCCAATTGTCGTTGATGTATAGCAACGAAACCAGCGATACACCACATATTACACTTACGGTCGCAGAAAAGAAAGTGTAAAACTACAACAGCTGGAATCCGCAACCTCCTTAGACATCTCATGCCTAACCAAATGAATTTCTTAGACATCGTATGCCTAATAATTATGAACCCCGCATTTTAGTCTCAATATCGAAAACTCTTTTCAATATCAAGTCAGGAGTTCAACAAGATTCCCGACATCCTGATCGAATGCTCATCGCAAACTTTAGTAGACGGCCGCACCCCCGGATACCGTCGACGAAGTGCACTAAGGCGGAGCACCGCTGCTGCGAGCACCCGAACAGATGCTTTTGGCGACGGGGTTCTCCTACAGTCACTTGGTCAGGGCTATGGGGCGTGGCTATCTATTAAGTTTACCCGGCGAGTATCTGCATACGCTACGTGATTGCGACGGACTTTTGATCACATCAAAATCCCGTGGCAATCGATCAAAAGAGACTAAATTGCTAGATTTATAACATTCAAATTAGTTATCTCATAACTACTTGAGAATTCCAAAAATTGTATCACATTCCAGATAAATAGACAATGTTAAACTTTCCGATTGAATAAAAAAACACCCAAGATTTCCCAAATAGTTCTCAACACTTGAAATTAGTTTAAAAACAACCATCACATGCCACAGTACCAATGGTCCAGCCGTAGAAGGGTCAAACCAACGCCTCACATGTGGCAACGCCGTACTGCCCCAAACCCTAAGGTTTAGAGGCGGTTCAGACGGTCACATAATCGAGTTAAGGTTTGTGTTCTTCTAGAGGGTCCACCGCGTTACTTGCACGACTATGAATGTTCTTTAATTAAGGAAAAAATCCAACACTTGGAAATTTTCAGGCAGGGGAAAAAATGAGTTATTGATATCCGTTCGAACTTTTTAACACGTTCTAAATTACCCGGAAAAACTTAAACGAAGTTAAACTTTCCGATCGAATCAATGAATACAAAAGATCTCCAGAAAACTCAATACTTGAGAAGAATTAAAAATTCCCAGAAGCACTTGGTAACACCTACGGGTCAACTGATGAAAACACGATCCCTCAATACTCAAGAATTGCCGCGGAACCGCCGCCGATACCTTGGTTTAGCCGCGGTTCCGCTGCGCTTTGATGGATTCAGGGGTTCGTTTTTCACCAATATCCATAAAATTACTTGCTTAATTTTCTGAGTATTTTTAATACAGAAAAAATCAACATTTTAAAAAAATTCCAGAGAGGGTGTGTATATCGACGTTTCGGGGTTCGATCGGACTTTAAACTTCGTCTAGACTTCGCCTAAAACTCTAGCTTGGCTCTGATACCACTGTAGGGTTATTAGGCACTAGAACAAGGATCTACAAGGCATCAACCAAGCCAAAATCAAATTTTTCATGTGCCGAACAACCCTAACCAAGATCTTAGACTAAAGATTAGGCGAAACATAGCAAGTAAACAACTTTACTTCTAAGAGTTAGGGATTATAACCTTTGTAGTCCGTTCCTTCACTTCTAAAGCTCTGTGTTGAGGTCCCTTCGCTGTGATCATCGAGTACCCAGGCTCTAGAGAGTCTCCATGAAGAGAAAGATGCAAGCTTGCTTCTGATCTTCAATAACTAAGATGATCTACCTTGAAGAAACTCAAACCCAAGCTTTTGCTTCACTAATCAAGTATTAGCAAAGCAAACACCCTAATCTAAGTGGCTAGAATAGATGAGGATGATGAAGTAGGAATTTAGCTCTCATTTGTTTTCTTTATCTCACTCATTTTCATCACTTATGAAAAAAATAGAAAGCTTTTTTATCAAAGAAAAAAGAAGAAGAAGATGATCAAATCCTTTTGTGATGAATAATGAAATCAAGTGTGTGGTTAGAATTGTAACCATGGGTTAAGAATATCAACTTAACCCTTGTAGAGAAATAACCATGGTAAAGGGTTGGGTTGGGTTAAAGAAATATTTATGTAAAATATCACAAGTCAAAGTCAAAGCTTCTTGAAAGCTTAACCCTAATCCAAACCCTAACCAAATTTAAACTCCACAAAACATGTTGCAATTATAACCCTAACTTGTTACAATATTATATATCACATATACAATATTTAATGTAACAAAATAAAATAATACAATTAAGATTTACCACATATATATCAATGTATTACCCGAGTGAGAAAAAGAATCTTTAAGTGAGCTTATATTAGTTAATGTAATTTAATATATCAAATATATAATTATACTTTAAATTATCGAATCAACACTTGATCCGATAATCCGGCTATTTCACAAATAACCGACTAATATAATCTGTATCAGCTTATCGAATCAACACTTGATCCGATGACCCGGCTATATCACATATACCCGGCCGATATCTCATATCGCGAGAATCTAATACGGTATCACATACTCATATTATTCTCGGTCCCGCACATATCACATATGTGCTCCTACTCCATTTTGCCTGAGCCAGAAAACCTCTGTGTAGGACTCTAAAGAATCGTCAATACGCCGGCAGTAGGTGATGATCATATCAAACACCCACAAGCTGCAAGCGGTCAGCTAAACGTAACAGCCACCCAGGTATTGAGCAATCGGAAGATCAACAAGCAAGCCTGTACTTTCTCCCGTGAATCCAACCAGTAACACTCCCGTACAGTCCGGTCTCTTCATCTGATATGTCGTATATCTCGCCTAGGGGTGGTATACGTCAAACCCCAGTAGCTTGATAAGTCGTGTCGATATGAGGTCCATAACAGTTCGAGAAACTACTGATAACACTTACCCATAAATCTTAGCAACCCTGGCCAGGGATTTCCAGTTATAGCCAATCGAACACAGTGCAACATCAACTCCCTATACCGGGAGAGACGAAACCCCTCCTATCGCTCATTGCCTCCATGTGATTCGGGACTGTACCCAAAAGCCACCTTTTTGCATGCCCTCTTAGATGTGGTATGATGAAAATCAAAGCACAGTGGGAATCACACAAGACTCTATGACGATCTCGGGTCTACAGACTAACCTGTACCAGTGTCACCTGAGAACTGCCATCTGACGTGAGGTATAATACCATCTGGAAGTTCTCGGTGAGTTCGTCCAGTGTGCCCAGTCTCCACTGAGCACCTGTATACCTTCTCTGATGTCAAACACCAATGGATATGGGATCATCCATCGCCCATCATATGGGTCAAGAAGCGCATATGCTAGTCTACTCTGGAGTATCGATGCCCTGTCTCGGCACTCCCACGACTAGGAACATTTGAAGGATGTACTTGGCGACTACACTGTCCCCACTAGTATGATCTGCATCATAGTCCTGGTAGTCAAGTACTCATCCTAAGGGCTTTATCAACATGTGACATAAAGACAATCAGAGTACATGTTAAGATAATGGGTAACCAGATAGCATACTATCATGTCGAGCAAGAAAGTCCTCCCTATATATGTCCAAGCATCCGCTACAATATACAACGTATGTACAGTAATGGCCTCTAGGGCATACATATAACTAACAACCACGGCTCAAAGGAGTCATGCAAACAGGTAGTAGTTGGGTGCAGTCCCGAAGCACTTGGAGGCAGTAGCGGTTAGAAAGGATTCGTCTCTCCCGGTATTGGGGGTTGATATCGTGCTGTGTTCGGAGAGCCATTACACAAAGTCCCTGGCCAGGGTATGCAAGATTTACTGGTAGGTATTCCAATATTTTCTCAGGGTGTTTTGGGCTACATTCCGGCATGATTTAATGCGCTATTAGGGGTGTGACGATTACCACCCCCGTAGGCCCGATATGCGATACTCTAAGACGAACAGACCGGACTGTACGGAGATTGTCACATCCAGGCTCAGTAGTGTTGGAGTAAAAATTTACACCCCGGTTGACCAAGTCAAAATCAAAGTCAACCCCAAACCAGGTGGGCCCAAGCCCAGGTCAAGTGGGCCAATGCCCAGAGCGAGCCCGAACATGAAGCGGCCGGCCTCCCCCAATGCCAAAATAAAAATTTTGTAATAAATAATTTTATTAAATTTCTTTTATTTTATTTTATGAATAAATGTAAGAAAATGGGCATAAAGCCAAATTTTTGTAAAGCCCATGGCTTATGTGCAAAAAGAAATGGCACATGAGCCATGGAATAGGCAAAATGCCATTTTGAAAAGCCCAAGGGGCTATATGTAAAGTGTATAGCATATAAAGGTAAGGATAATGAAAATATCCCAACAACTTTTTTCTCTCTCCAAAAACAAATCTAGATCTGAGATCTTTCTCCTTTCTCAAGGTTCTAAAACCTTCTTGTTTCTTTTGAATTAAATCAAGAGTTTTACTCTTCCTTTTATAAAACTAAATAGTTTTTCACCACAAAACCCACAAAGGGGAACTCAGATCTTCATCAGATCTCAAAAAGAAGAGATCTTGATCTTCAAGATCTAGCCAACAGGGGAGGAAGAAGGAGACCCATCGCCAGAAACCCTATTTTGGGGAAGAACTAGGGTTCAAGGGGAGAAGCCCTTCATCGGCTTCAAAACATCCTAGGAGTTTAACTCCTCATATATATATATATATATATATATATATATATATATATATATATACACACACACACAAAATAATAAGCGCTCCTTTATGGGAGTACAACTCCTATTGCAGGGACAAAATCCCTTTTAGCGCCCACGTGCTGACACGTGGAGCGCTAGCGCCCGAGCGCCCACGTGCTGACACGTGGGGCGCTAGCGCTCAAAGCGCTAGCATTCTTGCGCTCAGAGCGCTAGCGCCCACGTGCTGACACGTGGAGTGCTCTTGCACTCAGAGCGCTAGCGCCCAAAGCGCTAGCGCCAGAGCGCCCACGTGCTGACACGTGGGGCGCTAGCGCTCTTGCGCTCGGAGCGCTAGCGCCCGAGCGTCCACGTTCCTGGCACGTGGGGTGCTAGCGCTCTTGCGCTCAAAGCGCTAGTACCCAAAGCGCTGGCGTTTTTCTCCACGCATCCTCTGGATGCCCTTTCCCTTTCTTTTATATATATATATATATATATATATATACACACACACACATACTTCACGACACTGTCCTGTTAGGAAAAAAAATTCTAACGGAGCGCTGCCCCATACCCCGCAAGGGGGCTGCTAGCCTCCTTGGCCCCCAGTCCGCTATCCGGGTAGCGGGACCCCCGTAAAAACTCTGCGGGGCCCCCGATATATCCAAAACCCCTCCAAAACACAACACTGCACATTGAGTTCGCATGACCAGTTTAACTCGTTAATCAGAGGTTCCCTCGCCCCAAAGGCGAGGGGTAATTAACGGTAGCTTAGTCCGCGGCTGCCGGAGATTCGGATCCCCACAATCAATAAACCCTCGCCTACCCTAGGCAGGGGGAATCTGTAGTATGCCTGACAAGCGCGCGCGTATTTCCATCTCAATGGGGTGACGAAAAACACCCTACAGATTCTGGCACACCCGGTGGGACCATTATCTCCTTCCATATTTTGGGTTAAACGTTCATGCGAACTCAATCAATATACATATCGATTGCCTATACCAAAATGATGTTTTCTTTCCGTGCAGCAATCAACTTTCGACGACAATGTCTCCCAAGACGAATTCAGCTTCCAACGCGACCCCGATCCCATACGTGGTCAAGGTCAATGCTCGTGTGGTTCTCCCCGCAAGCCTCGGTCGACAGTGGGAGGAACTGCCCCGCCAGTTTGGCTCCGTCATCATCTACACTGCCGGAAGCGCTCATCTGGCAGAAATCCCGGAAAAACAGGTGGCCAAGCCGATCTCAAGGGGTAAGAGGTCAAACGTTGTGGTCGCTAAGGCACCATAACCGAAACTTAAGACGGTGTCTGAACGACTCTCGGGCGCTCCAGCTAAAAGCAAGACTTCCGATACAAAGGGCGACATCAAACGTTGTGGACGAACCCAGGCAATGACTCCAACAAATGCACAATCAGGCGCATCTCTAATGCCCTCCATCGCCCTGTCTACGGTGGCTTCCCGAAGAGCCAGAACCTGCCAAGCGCTCAAATCAGAAAAGTTAAGGCAGAAGCGGCTCAAGTATCGAGCCAACAAGAGGGCCAGGACTTCGGCCAGGTGGAGTCGTGTGAGATTCCAAGAGCAGAGTCATCCTGCGATGACGACTGAATCGGCCCTAAAAACCAGCAATTCCTTCGAACCTCTGAAGTGGTTCAGAAAAATGCCATGACCGCCAGAATCAAGAAGACGGCGGTCCGAACGTCGCACAAAGAGACGTGTTCCGGCCCCAACAAAAAGGATATGACACTGTCTCTTCAAGAGTCTATCAGGCGCTCTGTGCCGCACGAAAGCAGTGGGGCAAACCCAGAAAAGAAGCACCATCACCATTCAAGAACCTGGTCAGGCCAGCCGCCTTCAATCGACTGTCCGCTACCGAAACAGGGGGGTCAAGACAGCGATCTGTAAAATCAGCCGCCGATGATAAAAAGACGGCTGGATATATTATCCATACGGTCTATATGGCGGGAGGGCGCCCCAGCGACAACCTTCACAGCAAAAGCAAGGATGGGGCCATCACATCCCAAGCCCAATCTGGCTTGAATGTGGTTGCCCCTTCCCAAGAACAGCCGCCTCCGTTGGATGATGAAAACCCTCTCAATGAGGACGATAGGCAGAAGGACCCTTCGGTCCAGGCAGAGTCAAGCTCGGACAGCGAGGAAGAGCCGACTTTCCGCCCCAGGACCGCGGAGCAAGACCTGCTTCAAGAGCTTCGAAAATAGCTCAAGAGCAAAGATAAAGAGATGGCCAAGCTCTATTTGAAAATTGACGACCTAACGAATGTTGTGATGCAGCTCACGGCTCAAATTGCTCGAGCGCCTCCCAATCAAGCACAAGTCGCTACTCATCAGCCGGGTGATGACAATCCGAAGTAGCCAATGCCTGTTCCTTTGGGTCCAAGACTGGTCGAGCTGCACGAAAGCCGGCCACATTCCGCATCTGGGGATGCCTTGGCCCCAGATAGCACTATCCCGCTAACATAAGATCGGATAATGGATTTGGTCACCAGCAAAGTTAAAACATTGGTGGCTAAAGATGAAGCTCAGAAAGAAATTGGTAGTAGTGGGCGGCCATATCCCGCACAGTACGATCTGATCGAGTTCCCGAGCAGCTATGTCATTCCTAAGTTCAGAAGATTTGACTGGACGGGAAATGCAAATCAGCACGTCGCCCACTTTAAAGCATCATGCGGAAATACAGGGGGCAATGATGCGCTCCTTCTTCGTCAGTTTGTTAACAGCCTGACTGTTGTGGCTTTCGACTGGTACGCGAGTATACCAGACGGGTCCGTTATTACCTTTGCCCAAATGGAATCTTTGTTTCGGAAAAGGTTCATGAGTGTCAGTGATAAATCTCCATTGCTGACCTTGTGAGGACCAAGCCGAGGAAAAATGAAAGCAACACCGACTTTATCGCCCAATGGCGTAATCTCACGGTCAAGTGTGAACCGCCGCTGGAGCAGGACCAGTCCGTCAGCCTTCTCATTAGGAACCTCAGCAATTGGATGGTCCCATTCTTGTGTACAGCAAGCCTCAAGACATTTCAAGAGCTAACCAAGAAAGTCCAAATGCTGGAACGCTCGAAACAAGAGTCCCCGCCGGACTCTCAGAGAGACAAGACTTGGAAAAGCAAGCGGGACGACAACCGTAGAAGCGGGAGTTCCAGCAGTACCAATGTCTTCAATGCATCCGACAATGAAGAAAAGCGAAGGGCGGGCAAATCCAAAACCAACCGGTCTCGAAAGCCATTGCTGGGAGGAGATGGGCCTTCCCTAGAGGAGAAGAAGAATAAGGTTTACTCTTTCAGAAGGGACAAGGTCCGCAAGATATTTAAAGATGCCTTGAACAACGGCCTACAATTACCGGAGTCGAAAAGACCCTAAGAAGCAAAAATGACCGACAATCCCCTGCATTGCCCGTACCACCGAGTAGTGAGCCATGCGATCGAGGATTGCTATATCTTCAAGGACTGGGTCGAGAAGCAGTACAAGACCGGAGAGATCAAGCTGTCCAAAAGTGTGTTGGTGAACAATCAAGTTGCAACCACCAACTTTATACAGACAGTAGCTATAGCCGTCTGGGAGCAGACAGCCGAACCCGCTGCCCTGAGAAATGAAATGGACTCATCGCGGCCTCCGTGGAGTACGCACATATCTAATAAGACGAAGAAGATGATAAAGCTACTTCGGAAAGAGCCCAGGACAGAATGGGAAGGGCAGAAGAAGCCTACCTTTCCAGCTGCCAATGCGGCTCCATCAAGCTCAAAATCCAAAAAGCTCAAGAAGAAGAAAAGTACAGCTCGGCGCGAAAAGGAGTCTGCAGGGAGATCGACCATCCAAAAATATATCGATTCGCTCGAAGAATATGAACAGAAGGAAAGAATTCTGATTCAATTGAAGGAATTCTTCCCTGTACGAGCGGCTGAAATTCTGGAGGAGTTAGAAGAAGACTCCAATGAAGAGATCCCAGTAGTGACCTGCTACGCCTTCTATTTTGGCAGCGACTCTAAGGAGGATCTTTGTTTTCCCGAAGAGGATGAAGAGCTCGCCACTAAGGCCAACCAAATCCAGCTCAGAAGCGGCATGGCTCTACCGCCAAATCAGGGCAACGCCCCAAAAGGGAAGGAAAAACAAGTCTCTAATGAAGAAGATGGCAGAGAACTTGTCCATGAAGATTCGAGTCCTTCCTTAGTAGACTATAATGTCTTGGCTCACCTCCGAAAGCTTCCGTCTCCCCTTAGCATCTACGATGCCTTGGTTCTATCTCAAGAGCTTAGAGATGTTCTCATTCATGCTCTACAAAACCCTGAGCGGTATCAGGCTCGCTTTGCAGAAATTAATATGAAAGAAGCTCAGTGCACTTTGCAAGCCGCCGCAGTCACGTTTAAGGATGAAAACTTGCTACTGGGAACGGCTGAGCATAATCGGCCGCTTTACGTGACCGGGTACAGCGACGGAGATCGGATTAATCGTATATTGATTGATCCGGGGTCCTCAGTGAACATCATGAACTTGCGGACACTGAAGAGTTTGCCAATGGATGTCCGACACCTGTCAAGGGAAAGGATTGTCATTCAAGCCTTCAATCAAAACTGCCAGCAAGTTCTGGGGTCCATAGCTTTGCCAATCAAATTCGGAGATCTGCAAACTGAAGCTAAGATATACGTGATCGATGCAGACACGTCTTATAAGATTCTTTTAGGACGGTCGTGGCTCCACGATTACGGCATCGTTCCGTCAACTCTCCATCAATGCATGAAGTATACTAAAAATGGCGAAGAAAGACGCATTGACGGAGACATCCAGCCGTTCGTTGTGCATGAAGTCCGATATGAAGATTCTCGGTACTTTATGAACCACCAAAATGCTAAGCCATAACTGACTGAGGATAGAGCGGCCCCAAGACTCAAAAGCAAATCTGAGCCGTCTGTCACTTTCAAAAGCAAAAACGCCCAAGTGCGCCCGCGTTTCGGTAGCGACACTGATGAGTCCGACGCTGGAAGTCCGTCCTTCCGTAAAACTCGCCCTCGTTTTGGTAGCGATACGGATGAATCTGTTACTGAAACCCCATCTAGCAGCAAAGTCCGCCCTCATATTGGCAGCGACACTGAAGAGTCAGAATAAGAGGACCTGCCGTGCAACAGCTGTGCAGATTGGACCTCTATGCAACAAACAAAACTACGAGAGACCTTCGAAATTGCAGAAGGGCCCCTAGCTGTCACAAGGATGCCGGAGCAGATGTACAAAGAGCTCGATGCATTGTCAGTCTCCACCGTAGACCAGCTGAAAACTTTCTATGTGCCCAGAAGGAAAAATGGACAGAGGGGCATCCTGTTTTATGGGTCAAATCCTGTTGTGCACCCGGACGATTTGTCTGTCGCGTGCCTTCCCTATGAGAGAGGCATAAGAGCCGTCCTCAATCCCAGATACTATGCACCCGAGATGCGGGAATATTTCAAAAGGTGCGGATGCCGGCTATATCAAACGGAGTCCGAAGCAAAGTTTTATGAAGGGTTATGGCATCCGCCCCAGGTCCGAGCACTCATCGATGGACGAATTCCAGATAAACGGGGCATAGGCTTCATTCAACCTGATTCCAAAGCATGCTACATGATCCATGTTGGGGAAGCCAGCGAAAAATCAAATGATGATGACGAGATAGCCGAGCCAGAAGAACCTCCTCAGGAGCTCTAAGATGGCGGACAAGCAACCTTCGATGAACTAGACGAGATTGACTTAGGGACGCCCGATAATCCAAGGCCAACCTACATCAGCTCACTCTTATCAGAAGAAATGAAAGCGCAGATAATCGCCCTGCTACACGAGTTCATCGATTGCTTCGTGTGGACGTATAAAGAAATGCCTGGACTTTCCCCTGAAGCGGCCGTGCATAAACTGGCTATATCTCCTGATGCTGAGCCAGTCAAACAAGCTCCTCGAAGAATGAGAAGGGAACTAGAAGAAAAGTTCATCGAGGAAACCGAGAAGCTCATCGATGCTGGCTTCATCAGGGAAGAGAAATATGCGGGCTGGATCGCATGCATAGTCCCCGTGAAGAAGAAAAATGGGCAGATCCGAGTTTGTGTCGATTTCAGGGACCTCAACAAGGCATGTCCTAAAGACAACTTCCCGCTACCGGTCATGGAAATGATGGTCGATGACACCTCAAATTACGAGCTGTTCACCTTTATGGATGGCTCGTCTGGGTATAATCAGATCAAGATGTTGCCTGAGGATGAGAAGCACACAGCATTTCGAACCCCGATCGGATAATACTGCTACAAAGTGATGTCGTTTGGACTGAAGAACGCGGGCGCTACATATCAAAGGGCAATGACCAATATCATTGATGACCTAATTCATAAAGTCGCCGAATGTTATGTTGATGATCTGGTCGTCAAGACTAAAGCCAAGGCCGATCACATCCAAGATCTTAGGACCGTTCTCACCAGACTGAGAGAGTACGATCTGAAAATGAATCCTCTGAAGTGCGCTTTTGGCATGTCATCGGGAAAATTTCTGGACTTCATAGTCCGACATCGAGGGATTGAAGTTGACCCGTCCAAGATAAAGGCCATTATGGAGATGCCCCCTCCGAAGAGTCTGACACAGCTAAGATCTTTTCAAGGCAAGCTTACTTATATACGGAGGTTTATCTCAAATTTATCGGGGAGATGTAGGCCCTTCTCAAAGCTCATGAGGAAAGGAGCTCCTTTTGTCTGGGATGCCGAATATCAAGAAGCATTCGAAAGCATCAAACAGTACTTGTTGCACCCTCCAGTGCTGGCCGCTCCCATTCCAAATAAACCGCTGATTCTCTACACTGCCGCACTGGATGAGTCACTCTGTGCGCTCCTTGCTCAGAACGAGGAGGGAAAAGAGAATGCCCTCTACTACCTCAGTCGAACTTTAGTCGGGGCGGAACACAACTATTCCCCGATCAAAAAGCAATGCCTAGCTCTGATGTTCACTGTGAAGAAGCTGAGGCACTATCTGCTCGCTAATCGGGTTATGCTGATCTCTAGGGTCGACCCGCTCAAACACTTAATGACCAAAGCAAGCCTGGCCGGTAGAATGTCAAGATAGGCTGTCATGTTACTTGAGTTTGACATAGTTTATACTCCTCAGAAAGCAGCGAAAGGGCAAGCTCTTGCAAACTTCCTCGCCGCTCATTCTATACCAGAAGGGTCGCCGCTAAATTGTGAGTTACCCGACGAACAAGTGCTGCACCTCGAGAAAGATGAGCCATGTTGGGAGCTCTACTTCGATGGAGCCTCATCAATAAGGACCTCCAGTAAATCAAGCATCCCGGAGATAAAAGCAGGGATAGGATTGGTGTTCATCACGCCATCAATGGGAACCCTACGACGTTCTTTTGCTCTCACTGAGCCTCGATCAAACAATGAAGCTGAGTATGAAGCTCTGATAGCTGGTCTGGAGCTCGCCATAGAAATGGAAATCCTTCAGATACGGGTTTACGGTGATTCTCAGCTTATCGTCAACCAAGTAAGCGACGACTATAAGATATACAAACCTGAGTTAGCTCAATATAGAAGCCGAGTGATGGAACTCATGAAACGGTTCACTCACATTGAACTAATGAGAGTCCCTAGAGCGTTGAATGGAAAGGCTGACGTACTCACTCGTTTAGCTAAGGAGCTGGCTGATCCTAATATGGAAGAAATTCTGATCACAGTCAGGAGCCGGCAAATTCTACCCCCAGTCTCTCTACGAGAAGAGGAAAGCATGGAACAGAAGAGCAGTCCTGCCGAAGAAGCTTCGATCATCCAAGATGAACCCGATTGGAGAGAACCCTTCATAGAGTACATCCGATACGACAAGCTGCCCGAAGGAAAATCTGCAAGGATTCAGCTGAAGAAGAGAGCTCTCCGATTCGTGTTTGTGAATGACACGCTATACCACAGGTCATATGACCAACTTTAGCTCAGATGCCTGTCATCGGCCGAAGCCCAAAAAGTTATGAAAGAAGTTCACTCAGGCGTCTGCGGGGCTCACCAGTCCGGCCCCAAGATGCGACTTCAAATTAAACGGCTTGGGTATTACTGGCCCACCATGATACGGGATTACGGAAAGCATGCAAAGAAATGTTATATCTGCCAAATTCACGGTGATTTCATTCACAAGCACCCCAATCCGTTGCATCCTACGGTGGCGTCATGGCCATTCGAAGTCTGGAGAACCGACATAGTTGGTCCAATTGATCCTCCGTCATTCAAAGGCCACCGGTTCATACTGGCTGTAACAGACTACTTCTCTAGATGGGCTGAAGCTGTCCTGCTAAAAGAAGTCAAGAGGGAAGATATTCTGACATTCTTCCAGCATAATATTCTACACCGTTTCGGTACACCAAGAAGAATCATTTCTGACAACGGGCCTTCTTTCAAGAGCTTCAAAATCTCAAGATTCGCTACTCAACACAAGATAGACTGTAGATATTCCTCCATCTATAATCCAAGGGCCAATTGGCTAGCCGAAGCCTTCAATAAGACTTTATGCAAACTCCTAAGGAAAAATGCCTCAGCCAACAAGAGAGACTGGAATCTCAAGCTTCACGAGGCGTTGTGGGCATATCGTACCACGCACCGTACTCCAACTCAGTCCACTCCATACTCATTGCTCTTCGGAGTGGAGGCGGTCCTCCCCCTCGAAATCGAAGTTCCAAGCTTAAGAATGGTCGTTCAGCACAAATTGACGGAGGAGGAAAACGTCATCCTTCGGCTGGAGGAGCTTGACGCCCTCGAAGAAAAGAGGCTTGCAGTACAGCAAAATCTGGAGCTGTACCGAGCCCAAATGTCACGGTCCTATGATACGATGACTCGTCTCCACGCTTTCAAGAAAGGCGAATTGGTGTTGGTCCTCAAAAGAACGAACATCCCCAATCGACATGCCAAGGGAAAATTCGAGCAAAACTGGGAAGGACGATACGTCATCGAGAAAGTGTTCGACGGAGGATCCTACCAACTAATAAGTGCCAAGGGAGAAAGGCCCATGCCACCCATCAATGACCGATATCTCAAGAAGTACTATGCGTGAATGCTCCAAGTCGCTGGCGAATTGAGCACACTGGCCCTACGGTCTGGATCATACATCCTGCAAAACCGTATACAATGCACGGGCATAAACGACCCCTATCTCCCCCAAGTCCCGCCGGTGAGATTACTTTTAAGAGTCCCACCAGCGACCACAAAAAAAAATAATACAGTATGTCCACAAGCAAAATGGGCACGGATGAAAACCCGAGAGGGCTTCGTGAGTTAAAACAACAGGACTGCCGGCGAGTTTGTGAAAACCCGAAAGGGCGCAAACTCATGAAAAAGAAAAGATAAAAAACACTCGCAAAGTCCTCTCGACCTTGTGAGGAGAAAATACCTGCGTGAGATCCTTACGACTCACAAAGGAGCAACACACTTAGGAATCCTCACGATTCCTAAGGAGAACATACACCTGCAAGATCCTCTCGACTCGTAGGGAGAAAATACTTTTGTGAGACCCTTACAGCTCATAAAATTGAAAAGTCTTAGGTGACAGGGACCTAAACCTGTCTCCTAAGCCATCGCTCCCCAACGGGAAATGGAAAATGATGAGTCGCTCCTGGCGTTACACTTCAGTGTTAGCGGTGCTGATGCCGACCCAAAAACCAAATCCTAAGTCCTCCCGGGGCAAATGATGAGTTGCTCCTGGCATTATTCCAGTGCAGCAATGCTAATGCCAAACAAGATCCAAATTCCAAGTCCCCAAACGGCAAATGATGAGTCGCTCCTGGTATCATATGCCAGTGCAGCGATGCAGACGCCAACCAAAACCCAATTTCTCAAAATTCTCCCGGCCCTACGGTTAGTCCCCAAATCGACTACTGTATACAATCCACGGGCTCAAATAATTCTCATCATACCCATACCCCACCGCAATCACCAGTCCGACGGCCGGTCTTCGCCCTTGGACTTATGCTCCATTTTGGAAGACCCACTCATGTGTCCTCACGATACATGAGGAGAACCAACTTACGGGATCCTCACGACTCGTAAGAAAACACCTTCGTGGGATCCTTACGACTCACAAAGGAAAAACACACTTGGGAGTCTCCACGACTCCTATGGAGAAAGTGCACCTACTAGATCCTTTCGACTCGTAGGGAGAAAATGCTTTTATGGGACCCTTACGGCTCATAAAGTTGAAAAACCTTAGGTGATAGGGACCTAAACCTGTCTTCTAAGCCACCGCTTCCCAACAGGAAAAGGTAAATGATGAATTGCCCCTGGCACATATGCTTCAGTGTTAGTAACGCTGATGCCTACCCTATCCCCAAAATTCCAAACTCCAATCCAATAGACCCCTAAGTCTTTAAATTAGGAACAGATGACCTCTAAGTCGTTAAACTGGGAACAGATGATCTCTGAGTCGTTAAACTGGGAACGGGGGAAATTCCCTCACTGCAAATGATGATTCGCTCCTGGTACCATATTCCAGTGTAGCGATGCTGATGCCAAACCAAAACCAAAATCCCCAAATCCTGTCATGACGGATGATGATTCGCTCTTGGTACCATATTCCAGTGTAGCGGTGCTGATGTCAATCCAAATCGCATCAAAACAGCAAAACAACCAATGACCTCCCTGGCAGAATCAAATTCCACCTCGGAAACAAGTCGACTTCATCCCTGACACCGCAAGAAGCGGTGCAAGTCAAATCCAGAACCGACCGTCCAAGTCGCAAAAAGGGCAGAATCGACCGTCCATGTTGCAAAAAGGGCAGCACCGACCGTCCACGTCGCTAAAAGGGCAGCATCGACCGTCCAAGTCGCAAAAAGGGCAGCACCGACCGTCCAAGTTGCTAAAAGGGCAGTACCGACCGTCCAAGTCGCTAAAAGGGCAGAACCGACCGTCCAAGTCGCAAAAAGGCCAGCACCGACCGTCCACATCGCAAAAAAGGCAGCACCGACCGTCCACGTCGCAAAAAGGGCAGCACCGACCGTCCAAGTAGCAAAAAGGACAGCATCGACCGTCCACGTCGCAAAAAGGGCAGCACCGACCGTCCAAGTCGCAAAAAGGGCAAAATCGACCGTCCACGTCGCAAAAAGGGTAGCACCGACCATCCACGTCGCTAAAAGGGCAGCATCGACTGTCCAAGTCGCCAAAAGGGCAGAACCGACCGTCCAAGTCGCTAAAAGGGCAGCCTCGACCGTCCAAGTCGCTAAAAGGGCAGAATCGACCGTCCAAGTCGTAAAAAGGGCAGCACCGACCGTCCAAGTCGCAAAAAGGGCAGAACCGACCGTCCACGTCGCTAAAAGGGCAGCAACGACCTCCTCGTCGGAATTATGCTCCGCCTCGGAATCAAGTCAACCAGACACTCCATCTCGGAGACACGTCAAGCATCGACCGTCCATGTCGTAAAAAAGGCAATGCCAGCTTCCCAAAAGGTGGGAACCGAATCAAGTCGCATCCACGTGAAAGAAGATCCATCAATTTCATGCACACGACCCATATATGCTATGTGCATTTATTGATGGGGGGCAATTTGTTGGGGTAAAAATTTACATCCCGGTTGACCAATTCAAAATCAAAGTCAACCCCAAATCAGGTGAGCCCAAGCCCAGGTCAAGTAGGCCAATGCCCGGAGCGAGCTCGAACATGAAGCGGCCGGCCTCCCCCCATGCCAAAATAAAAATTTTGTAATAAATAATTTTATTGTATTTCTTTTATTTTATTTTATGAATAAATGTAAGAAAATATGCATAAAGCCAAATTTTTGTAAAGCCCATGGCTTATGTGCAAAAAGAAATGGCACATGAGCCATGGGATAGGCAAAATGCCATTTTGAAAAGCCCAAGGGGCTATATGTAAAGTGTATAGCCTATAAAGGCAAGGATAATGAAAATATCCCAACAGCTTTTTTCTCTCTCCAAAAACAAATCTAGATCTGAGATTTTTCTCCTTTCTCAAGGTTCTAAAACCTTCTTCTTTCTTTTGAATTAAATCAAGAGTTTTACTCTTCCTTTTATAAAACTAAATAGTTTTTCACCACAAAACCCACAAAGGGAAACTCAGATCTTCATCAGATCTCAAAAAGAAGAGATTTTTAAAATCTCACCTCTCTTGATCTTCAAGATCCTGCCAACAGAGGAGGAAGAAGGAGACCCATCTCCAGAAACCCCACTTTGGGGAAGAACTAGGGCTCAAGGGGAGAAGCCCTTCATCAGCTTCAAAACATCCTAAGAGTTTAACTCCTCATATACATATATACACACAAAATAATAAGCGCTCCTTTCTGGGAGTAAAACTCCCATTGCAGGGACCAAGTCCCTTTTAGCGCCCGAGCGCCCACGTGCTGACACGTGGAGCGCTAGCGCTCTTGCGCTCAGAGCGCTAGCGCCCAAAGCGCTAGAGCCCGAGCGCCCACGTGCTGACACGTGGGGACACTAGCGCTCAAAGCGCTAGCGTTCTTGCGCTCAGAACGCTAGCGCCCAAAGCGCTAGCGCCCAAGCGCCTACGTGCTGACACGGGGAGCGCTCTTGCGCTCGGAGCGCTAGCGTCCAAAGCGCTAGTGCCCGAGCGCCCACGTGCCTGGCACGTGGGGCGCTAGCGCTCAAAGCGTTAGCGCTCTTGCGCTCAAAGCGCTAGCACCCAAAGTGCTAGTGCCCGAGCGCCCACGTGCCTGGTACGTGGGGCGCTAGCGCTCTTGCGCTCAAAGCACTAACACCCAAAGCGCTAGCGCTTTTCCCCACGCATCCTCTGGATGCCCTTTCCCTTTCTTTTATATATATATGGATATACACACACACATACTTCACGACACTGTCCTGTTAGGAAAAAAATTTCTAACGGGACGCTGCCCCGCACCCCGCAAGAGGGCTGCTAGCCTTCTTGACCCCCAGCGCGCTATCCGGGTAGCGGGACCCCCGTAAAAACTCTGCGGGGTCCCCGATATATCCAAAACCCCTCCAAAACACAACACTGCACATTGAGTTCGCATGACCAGTTTAACCCGTTAATCGGAGGTTCTCTCACCCCAAAGGCGAGGGGTAATTAACGGCAGCTTAGTCCGCGGCTACCGGAGATTCGGATCCCCACAATCAATAAATCCCCGCCTACCCTAGGCAGGGGAGATCTGTAGTACGCCTGACAAGCGCGCGCGTATTCCCATCTCAATGGGGTGACAAAAAACACCCTACAAGTAGGAGTTCGAATGGGTTTCCTCATCGGCCTTCTTATCGACAGATACCTGGATAGCCGTTACGTACAGCTAGTACCACTTACGACTTGTGGTTAAACCCACTGCCAGCGTACTGTCGAGTCTTTAGAGTCATACACAGAGAGTTTCCCTGCATCGGGCGAAAAATGTAGAGACCGTATAGTTTTACGGCAGGGCTTCGATCATATATATGCACTTGTGCGCGTATGATGTTCGGGCGGATAATACTAGTGGGCTTTGGTTTAAGCCGGATCCTAGTATTATATTGATGGATCAGTTTCGTCTTTTTGTATTCGTGTTTCTCGGAACACGAATTTGGGTATGTATATACGGATGAGAGGGGCATAGAAGGAGACACCTCGTTAGAGTTTTGACCATTGATTTGATTAAAACAATTATGAGGTGGAGAAAAGTATTTGTTATTTTTGTAAATGATAATTGAGGCATGGCTGCTTGTTTTGACTACTTGACTTTGTTTGACCGTTTGACTTGGTTTGACCACTTGACTTGGTTTGACTCTTTGACTAGATATTTCTTATGAGATATTTTATGGCACTAGATATTTTGGATGAGATATTTTTCATGCCATGCATGTAGTCAAGTCAAGGTAGCCATCTCATTTTATCTTTATCATTATCAAAAATCATTTCTCTTTCCTCAAGCTAGCTCTCTTCTTCTTCCTCACATCAAAAACCCTGAAAGCACTCATGTGTTAAGAATCCTAGGATTTCAAGAGACAAATAAATCCATCTTCATACTCTACATCACCTAGGCCATCAAGTTTGGCAAGCTTGTTGCTCTAGTTACCTCGGTTTTGAGGTGGAGCTCGGACTATAGACTCTCGGGTGAATCGTCTTTAACTCGTGGAGGCCGTCGAAGAAGCTACGATCCGGATCGATCCTTGGAGCCTACGATGAAGAGGAGGACAGTGGAGAAGACCCGAAGTACTTGTATCATGAAGTATAACATTCTTTCCGAGTAGTTAAATCTCATGTTGTTTTCTAGCCAGGGTTTATGGACGATCCTTGGTTCTAGTCGGTGTTGCGAAGCCCGTAAAAATCACTTTTTGCAAATTACGCCTCCCCTCAAACACGTGGGGTGTGCAATATCGACTTACAGTGGTATCAAAGCCTCTCATAAACCTTAGATAGCTTGTAGCGATGTTAGAATTCCTCCGTTTTTGTCGCGCAAAAACTGTCGACAAAAACAGTTTTCAAAAGTGAGGTTTTGAGTTGTATGCACACCCCGCGGGCTCACGGTTTGAACCGTGAAGCCGCGGGGTGAAGTGTGCGCACCTCAGGGACACCTCGGGGGGGACCAACGGCCGAGACCACCCTCCAAGACCACCACTTGGTGGCCTTGGGGGCTAGTGACCCGAGAGCACCAGGAATTGGTGCTCTCAGGTCTGCCTCCCTTTCGGGGCCACCTCGTGGTGGCCCCCAGAGGTGGGTACACCCCTGAAGCTCCCCTATTCAATAATAATTCATGTGTCTTCACCTCCATGAAGATTCGGACGGGTTTCGAGTTCGTTTCGACTCCCGGATTGGCTCAAAACTATCAGTTTTGGAACTTTAGCTCAGTGGATTTTCAAGTCTTGGAAAATTGTTTAAGTTTGCTAATTGCGTGCGGAATTCTAATGTCGTAGTTACTTTACAAGTTTTGTGATGTTTATATGTGTTTGGAAATGTCGACTAATTGCTATACGTCGATTAGTCGGGGTTGCACATATATGTGATGTTGTTATGATGGTTTGTGTATATGAACTTGTTGGATCGTCATGGATGAATAGCTGGGGATGTGAGATAAGGGTTTTCATTCTTTCATTCGATGTAAATTTGTAAAGTGATATAATATTATTTTTGCGGGGCACATCCGGGTTGAGATTGTATCCACTGTTGTATTATTTCTTTTACTATTTTTGCTCCTAGGATAGACCCAAAGTGGGGTACACAAACTACCGGGAACTTTGAAGTCCGAGTGGCCTACTCATTTTGCTGAGGTAGGTTGCTTCACTTTGGGTATTTGGCGGGTAGTTTGCCGCATCCGTAGGGGTCTAGGGTGGGGTTTGGTTATTCATCACGGCTGTTGAATCTGTCTTTCGTTACAGGCTAAAACGAAACATGTAATTCCTAGTATATCCAATGTGTTCATCTGTAATCTGGAATGCCTATCATTGCGTCTGACGAATGGTTATTATTATATATGTGTTATATAATTGACATTGCTTATGTTTTGCATCCGCGCTAGTCCAGCCCCCGCTCTGTCGTTAATTAAGGAACCTAACGGGTGATGACGGGGCCCCGTGGCGAATACGAATAGCATAAGCGTACGTTGTATTTTCGTTGTTTTCTGCAATGGTAGGTTAATTGATGGGACTGCATTACATTAATGCAAAGCAAGCAAACCAAAGCTGAATCGTTGGAACAAATTTTAAAACCACTCGGTTATTTTAAAACATGAGACTTTTAAATGCGGAGCTTAAACCACTCCTTTTAAAAGCTATCAGGTTTCTTTGATTATATCAAGTTCACTACGTTCATGGTTTCGCCAAAACAATTCATAGCCCTCCGTCATTTCATATGAATATTCAATAGTATTCAAGCTGTGTTTGTTGGCCTTAGTCAAGGCATAGTGTTTGGTAGCTGCTGGGTATTCATATGTTACATATATAGATGCATTGGTTTAGGACAGTCGTACTACTTTGTTGGCCTTAGTCAAGGGTATGTACAGGTGGGTTCAAATTAACCTGGACAATGACGGGTAGAACTTGACGTGTGACTTATGATTTGTTGGCCTCAGTCAAGGTCATAAGAGCATGGGGCAAAAATCTACATCAGGAGTTTCTAAGGAAATTGAAACTTGCTAGTGCTGCTTACCATTTGGAGTGTGATAATATTAGTAGGATTTCTTCAGCATTATCACACAATGATATTTGGGTCCCAATCCTACTGTGAGTATCCGCTACTCCTCGGGAGAATTTTCACTTAACGATTAATGCTATAAACCAAGTAGGTGTCTAGAACAGTGTTAGCGGGGCTACGCCTCCAGGAAAAAGAGGTTATTTAATTAAGAAACTTCACGAAAGCGACGTAAAACCTCCCTCGAAGTACCGACACTAGCCTGGCCGAACGGTTAAGCAAGAATTGTACGGTGAGATCAATCCTGACTGATTCTTCTTTTATGATTTGAGGAAGGATTCGAGAGACGGTGGGAGCCATCCTATTTAGACAAATTAAAAAGCAATCTAAACTTACAAGAGCATCATGCTAAGTGTTTTCTTCTCTCTCTCTCTCTTAATTGCAGCAACCCAGTGACCAAGACTAGATTACATCTAGATAACAAAATAACTGAATCTGACTATAATGACTGGCAAAGGTTTATCCAGATGTCCATTACCTATGACAAGCTAGCATACCTCTTTACTACTCAACCCCCACCGTCTCAGGTCCAGTTTCCACCGTCGTGGATATTGATATCCGTAAGACATCGAAAAAGAACAGTGCGAATGCTAAGTGCCTTGTGTTGGCCTCAATAGATGGTGTAAACCAGATGCAGCACGAGAAGATGGACTTAGCTTCCATCTTCCTCCATAACAAAGATTTATATGGAGAGCAATCTCGTATCGCAAGATATAAGACCTCGAAGGAATTGCTTCAAGCGAGGTTGGCTGTCGGGTCATCTGTAGGGACAACGTCCTTATGATGACTAGCTATATTGATAAGCTCACGGACCTGGAGACCATGTTGGAGAATGAGTCATATACTGACTTGATTCTATAGACCCTACCTTCTACTCAAGCCCAGGGGAAGAAAGTTATACTTCCAGTTGAGGGCACCCTGAAGGAAACCAGGGAGACACCCGCTCTGCTTATTGGGAAATCTTCCTCTTCTGGATCTAAGGCGGATGCCAAGGGTGAGAAGAAGAAGACCTCCATAAAGATGACATGCGGTGTCAGTAAGGTAGAAGGACAGGGAAGGGCAAAAGTTTTGGGGCTAACGGTAGGGAAGGAGGGATGTTACTATTGTTGCGGGAAAAGACATTGGCAGAGAGATTGCAGGGCTTGTAAAGCCAGTAGCCAGGATTCGAAGCACGTTGTGGTTTCGGCTTCGAGTGTGTTTGTAATTGAAAACTGTCTATCAATTAACTCTACTTCCTGGATACTAGATACCGGATCAGGATTCATATCTATAATTCATTACAGGTTTTGAGAAACCGTAGAGTTATCAGGGTAGGTGATATGACTCTCAGGGTGGCTAACGAAATGAGCATGGACGCTAAATCCGTAGGGGAATATCACCTAGGATTGACGAGTGGGCAGATATTGATTCTACGTAACTGTTTGTATGTACCTAGTCTAGCTTGTAATATCATATCTGTATCATTACTTTCTAAGGAAGGATATGATTTTACATTTGTAAGCGATGTGGTCCACATCCACCTAAATCGAACTCTGATTGGGTCAAGTATATTAGACAACGGTATATACGTATTAAATTAAGCTCAGGTTTTCAGTGTTCAGAACACACTTAAAAGAAAGTCTCCGGAATTAAATCAGGCTTTCTTATAGTATTGTAGACTAGGTCACATCAATGAAACACGGTTGACGAAGCTACATAGAGAAGAATATTTGGATCCGTTCGAATATCAGTCTTATGCAACTTGTCAATCTTGTCTTATGGGAAAGATGACAAAGACTCCGTTCACTAGACACGGAGTAAGAGCGAGCGAGCTCTTGGGACTCATACATAGCGATGTGTGTGGTCCAATGTCTACACATGCGCGAAGTGGTTATTCTTATTTCATTACTTTTACGGATAATTTCTCTGGGTATGGACATGTCTTCTTGATGAAGCATAAATCCGAGGCCTTTGAAAAATTCCAGGAATACAAGAATGAAATGGAAAAACAAATAGGCAAAAGTATCAAGACATTGAGATCTGATCGAGATGGTGAATACTTAAGTGCCGAGTTCTTGGACTACTTAAAAGAAAATGTAATTCTCTCTCAGCTTACTCCTCCATACACACCACAACACAATGGTGTATCGGAAAGGCGGAATCGAACCCTATTGAATATGGTTCGTTCCATGATGAGTAAGGCTGAGTTACCGCGATCCTTCTAGGGTTATGCACTAGAATCAACTGCATATCTTTTGAACCAGATTCTTACTAATTCAGTGCCTACCACACCATATCGGATGTGGAGTGGGAAGAAACCCTACCTTAAACACTTTAAGACATGGGGATGTCCAGCTTTTGTCAAAATGCAGCAAGCAGACTAGCTCGAGACACGCTCAGTACAGTGTAAGTTTGTGGGATACCCAAAGAACTCCAAGGGATATCTTTTCTATTACGCAGAGGAGCAAAAGGTCTTTGTTTCTCATCATGCCTGCTTCTTGGAAACTAAATTTTTAGAAAATCAGATAAGTGGGAGCGCAATAGAACTGGAAGAAATTCTAGAACCACAAGCGATTACTGAAAGCATGGTAGAACCAGAGGTTTCAAAAGAACCGGACGTCGCCGCGCCACTCTGCAGAACTAGCAGGCATTCTCATCCGCCCGAGAGATACAACGGACGGGGATTGAGAGGATTGCATCATTGACAATGATGAGCCTACTAGCTTCCAGCAAGCCATTCAGAGCGGCGACTCGGTAAAATGGCTGGATGCAATGCGGACCGAGATGGAGTCCATGTACACCAACAAAGTATGGACTTTGGACATTGCTCTAGAAAAGGTAAAACCCGTAGGCTGCTAATGGATCTTCAGAAAGAAGATTGGTGTAGATAGACAGGTTGAAACCTATAAGGCTAGACTTGTTGCAAAAGGTTTTCATCAAAGACCTGGTTTGGACTATGATGAAATCTTTTCTCCAGTGGCTATACTCAAATTCATTCGGATCCTTCTTGCCATTGCTGCCTTCCATGATTATAAGATCTGGTAGATGGACGCAAAGACAGCTTTTTTAAATGGAAATGTAACGTTTTAAAAATCGTTATGCGAATTTTTCCGTTTTAGGGTAAAATAGTCAGAGTTTTCCGTTTTAACCCGATTGTGATCAAACCTCTGTACAGACTTGACTGCGCTTTGTTTAACTAGAATAGTGCTAATGCGGGGGCTTTGGGGGTCAATGGAAAGTTTTGGTTCACATAGAATTTTTCCCTAATTAAATATTATTTTAATGTGTTGTTTACGCACTTAATTAGTGGTAATTACATTTTTGGTTTAATTACTTCTAATTTGAGTCTTTGCTAATCTAATTACTAGATATTTTGTTAATCAAAACCATCCATCAAATATCTAGATATTTGTGGCAAAAGGATTTAATTTTTTAAATAAAAGAAAAGAAAAGAAAAAGTGGCAATTTGCATTCAACGAAGCATTAATGGTTTTGTGCTAGAATTTTCCTCACTTTTTGCACAAAACCCCCTCCCCCACTATTTGGCCCGAGCCCCCCCCCCCCCAAGTCTGCCCTATTCTTTTCCTTGCTCATTTCTTCATCTTCTAGCCTTCAAAATTCTTCAAAAATCCAAAAATAAATCCACAAATTCATAAATAAAACTTAACCCATCATTTCCTTTCACTAAACTAGCATGGATCTTCAAGAAAATCTTGATCTTTGGAGGCAAAAGTTGATGAAACTAGTTGCTAGATTTTTTTCTTGAGAGGTATAATTTCAAACCCTAATCCTTATTTGTTATGCTAAAATCATTAAGTTAGCTAATTTATTGGTTAATATAGCTTTAAACTCTTGTTTAATTCATTCATTATAATTTTAAAGAAGTTCAAGTTAGTGTTTAAACTTGATGAATGGGTTAAAGATTAATTGAAGATTAGAAAAACTTAACCTAGTGGGAATATGATAATTGTTGTTAATTCCTAATTTAACTAATGAAGTTTTAGCTTACTAGGTTTTACTAAAACTTATTTGGGCGAGTTTAAAAATACGGAGGTGGTTTCGATAACTTAGTTAAGCTATTTTATGATGTTTGAAATCGCTAGAATTGTGTTAGCTTTAGACTTGCGCAAATTATGCGATAAGTTGCTTACTAGGTTTCGGTATATTTTCGACGTGGGTTCATATGGTCGTTGCGAGCTTATATCTATTATATTCCTCGTATTTTATTGTGTTGTGTTTACGCGATCGGGACAATCGGAGTCTAGACTTGGTGTTACGTAAATTAGCGACCTTAGTTAGGGTTTTTGCCGATGTCGTGCGCGTTTAGTGCGCTAGGTGCGCAGTGTAATTTTCTAGGTGTTATCCTTGCGTTTCGTTATCTTTGCGTCGGCGTAGGATATTTAGCTTATGTGATGTGTTTATGAAATTTTAGAATCGCAAGCGAGAACTTCGGACGCTGCGAATAAAGGGAAGCAGGTGGTCGGATTTTAGTAGCTCGAGATCATCGGTGAGTAGATTTGACATCTACGGGGAAATCGCCCGTATAGCGTTATGCGTCAGGGCTGGATTATGATATGATAGCTGTATGTTATTCGCATATGAGTTGATTGCATATGAACGTCATTGCATAGTATTACCTGTTGTACCTTGATTTATACCTTTTGTACACAACACCCTACTGACGGTTCAAGTTGCACGAGCACTAATTTGTATGCTACACCCACACCGTCGGTATTTGCCATGACACGCACAACCCACATACATACGTGATATTGTATTGAATAGGGATAATTGAGATAGTGACTCTTATTCCATTGTGCATATGAGATACAGCTGACACTTTTACATACGTGATATTGTATTGGATAGGGATAATGGAGGTAGTGACTCTTATTCCATTTCACGTATACCTTGCTATAGCTACTTGTACATCATGCATACATACTGATATGTACACCCACATACCTGCTATAGCTACTTGTACATCATGCATACATATTGACAGGTACATCCACATATTTTGCTATAGCTGCATATACCCATAAGTGGTATTATTTTGACATGTGATATTGAGACGTTGATTATTGTACTATTTCGCTTATGGAATGCATCATACATACTTACTTACATGTAGATACTTATACCTTGCTACGGTTACATGTACACCTCATATGATGCTGCACTTGATTTCGGAGGATTTAGGAACCGCATGATATATTTTAAAGATGGATTTATTTAAAAGAGCGGTTTTCCCTTGATATGCCCATATTGCTGTTTTATGTTGCATATATCAGTTTTCATGGATTTACGCATTGAGATATGGATTTCATGTGATTTATGGATTTGAGAACCTTGGGGGTATTTCAAGAAACTATGTATTGTTTGAAAACCCGGTTTCTCTAGATATGATATTTCAGTGCGTCCACCATGAGATTTCTCGATTCTGAGATTGTGATATTTACCCGATGCGAGGAGTGAGTAGGCCGTGTGCGGGTACATGGTGGAGCCCGGTATGGTTCCCCTCAGCAAGAAGTTCGCAGATGATAGGAGATGAGCCTGGAAGGCTGGGCAAGTACCTACCGGTGATAGTATTTGGACTCTGCGGTTATCGTGGGGATACCGACCGGAGTGATGTACGACATGTCATCGGGGCCAGTCATGGGGACGGCGCTTGAGATATGAGGATTTACGTGTCGATGCTAGACACGGTTTTCATGATTTTTCGTATCGTCAGTGGACATACGTGGTTGATATCCTCATATATTTACATGCATATGTTTTCATGATGTTTTCGGGTGTCGATGTTTGACACTCAGGTTCCATGAGACTTAGAGGATATGAGGGCCGATCTGAGGATGCGGTGCCTGAGGATTTTGGGATTTGATGTGTCAGTGAGGGACACTGAGCTTTTTCCATGCTGATGATTTTTGCATGAGGTTTTATTATATCATCCCATACTCAGGATTATTTTGATATGCATTGCTTCGTATAGTTGTAGTACCCTGATGATGTACCGTTACATGATTGTTGCATATTCATATTGCCATACTTATGCTATCAGATTACATGTGATAGATCTATCGTTGTTCGTGCATACTTGCGATTACAGTATGATGTTATTTTCTATTCATGAGTTGGCAACTCACCCCCGTTGTGCCACAGTGTTTTGCAGGGTTTACCCTCAGAGTAGTCGCGGCAGGGCGTCTTATCATCTCTACTTTTGCGGATACCGCTACGGTTGGCTTTGAGGCCTTTGCTTTTAGGTGGGTTGCGGTTATCCGTTTATGTACATTGGATATCTTTTTGTTCGATCTAGTATTCTCCATCTACCACTTCTTGTATATTGACTTAGAGACGAGTTGTGAGGATTCGGTGTTGTATATATTTTGGTGACTTTGGGTGCCGTGCTCGTAGGAGCTGGTCTTGTTGTAAAGTTTTACTTCTTTATGCAGCTTTCCTTTATATTTCTTTGCTTCGGCGTCGTATATATGTTTGTAGTGGTTGTCTCCGCCGTTGGGCGTGAGTTGCTCCCGTTTGGGATGCTTTATTTATATTCTATATTGTACCCGTTTTCGGGGCTAGTTTTTACAAAGGAGGTGCTGCCGAAATTTTCAAGAAAGAAAACTAAAGTTAAAGATTTTACTTGAGATTTCTGAATGTTTTAAACTATGATTTTCTCCGCTTATCCAGTTTTAGGTGGTTTAGATTTCTGGGTTTCGGCTTACTTAAGTTGCGTACGCCTGTAAACGTTACGTAGTTTAAGTGCCGGTTACGGGCCTAATTTTTGGGTCGTGACAGGAAATTTGGAAGAGTGTGTCTATATGGATCAGCCAGAGGGTTTCATTCAGAGAGGGAGCAGCGGGAAAGTGTGCAAGTTGCTTAACTCCATTTATGGACTAAAGCAAGCAAAACGGAGTTGGAACTTCTGTTTTGATGATACTGTCAAAGAATTCGATTTTATCAAAAATCTAGATGAACCATGCATTTATAGTAAGATTGTAGGGAGAACTGTGGTATTCCTCGTCTTGTACGTGGATGACATTCTCTTGATAGAAAATGACATTCCTATGCTACAATCAGTCAAAGGATTCTTGTCACAGAAATTCTCCATGAAGGACCTGGGTGATGCCTCCTACATTCTGGGGATCCAGATCTATCATGATAGATCTAAACGGATAGTGGGACTTTCACAGTCATGGTACATCGACACCATACTGAAAAGATTCAGTATGGAAGATTCTAAGCGCGGCAATCTACCAGCTTGTCACGAAATCACTCTCTCCAAAGAGATGTCTCCAAAGACTGATTTGGAAAGGGCTCGCATGTCAACTATACCCTACGCATCTGCGTTAGGCTCTATAATGTATGCGATGTTGTGTACCAGACCAGATATAGCATACGCATTGAGCGTTGTAAGCCGGTATCAGTCAAACCCAGGGGAGAAGCACTGATAGCAGTAAAGAACATTCTCAAGTATTTGAGAAGGACTAAAGAGATGTTCTTGGTGTATGGCGAAAAAGACCTTCAGATCGAGGCCTTTGCTGACTTCAGCTTCCAGAGTGATAACGATGACTCTAAGTCCATGTTGGGTTATGTCTTTACCCTCAATGGAGGTGCAGTCTGTTAGAAGAGCTCCAAGCAGGACACCGTTGCTGACTCGACAATGGAAGCGGAGTATATAGCTGCTTACGATGCCGCAAAAGAAGTTGTCTGGATGAAGAAGTTCCTTACGGAACTTCAGGTGGTTCCGACCATTGTTGATCCAATACCTCTGTATTGTGACAACAACGGCGCTATAGCTTTAGCGAAGGAACCCATGTCCCATCAAAAGTCCAGACATATTTTGAGGCGGTACCACCTGATCAGGGAGATCGTAGATCGCCGGAAGATCGAGGTGAGGAGAGTAGATATGGAGAATAACACTACAGATCCACTCACGAAGGCCATCCCTCAGACACAGTTCGAGCGGCTGATCGAGATGATAAGTCTGCAATATGCCAATACATGGCCCTAGTGCAAGTGGGAGATTGTTAGTGTATATGCCCTAGAGGTCACTATTGTATCATACCAGTTTGTATATTACTTAATGGAAGCTTGGGATATTCACAGTTGTATTGACAGTCTTGCTCGAAATGGTAGTATGCTACTTGGTTTGTTTCTACTTCAATATGTGCATGTGTTTCTTTTAGCATATCGCTTATACATATTAGTAGAGCCCTTAGGATCTTTGCTTGATTACCAGCGTTGTGATGGCAGTCACACTAGTGGGGGCTGGGTAATCTACAAGCATATCCTTATACAGGTCTCTAGTCGTAGGATTATCGAGACGGGGCATCGATACTCCGAAGTAGACTAGTGTATACGCTTCGCATCCCTGCAAGGGATATGGTCTATCCCACAGCCATTAGTACGTCATACTGGAGATAGTATGCAGGTGCTCGTTAGGTTATGAGTACATTAAACAGGACTCATCGGGAACTATTGGTTGGTATTATACCTATCGTCGGATAGCAGTTCCCAGGTGACATGAGGACAGCTTAGTCCGTCGACTTGACACTGCTACTACGCCTCGAGTGTGTTCCTACTGTACTTTGATTACTACCCTACCACGGCTCAAAAGAGTCATGCAAACAGGTAGTAGTTGGGTGCAGTCTCGAAACACTTGGAGGCAGTGGCGGTTAGAAAGGATTCGTCTCTCCCGGTATTAGGGGTTGATATCGTGCTGTGTTCGCAGAGCCATTAGGCCAGGGCAAGCGAGATTTACTGGTAGGTATTCCAGTAGTTTCTCGGGGTATTTTGGGCTACACTCCGGCATGACTTATTACGTTATTAGGGGTCTGACAATTACCGGCCCCTAGGCCCAATATGCGATACTCTTAGACGAACAGACCGGACTGTACGGAGATTGTCACATCCAGGCTCAGTAGGAGTTCGGATGGGTTTCCTCATCGGCCTTCTTATCGACAGATACCTGGGTAGCCATTACGTGCAGCTAGTACCGCTTGCGGCTTGTAGTTAAACCTACTGCCAGAGAACTGTGGAGTCTTTAGAGTCCTACACAGAGAGTTTCCCTGCATCAGGCGAAAGATGTAGAGGCTATATGGTTTTACGGCTGGGATTCGATCACATACGTGCACTTGTGCGCGTATGATGTCCGGGCGGATAATACTAGTGGGCTTTGGTTTAAGTGGATCCTAGTATTATATTGATGGATCGGTTTCGTCTCTTTGCATTCGTGTTTCTCGGAACACGAATGCGGGTATGTATATACGGATGAGAGGGGCATAGAAGGAGACACCTCATTAGGGTTTTGACCATTGACTTGGTTAAAACAATTATGAGGTGGAGGAAAGTATTTTTTATTTTTGTAAATGATAATTGAGGCATGGCTACTCGTTTCGATTGCTTGACTTCGTTTGACCATTTGACTTGGTTTGACCACTTGACTTGGTTTGACTCTTTGACTAGATATTTCTTGTGAGATATTTTATGGCACTAGATATTTTGGATGAGATATTTTTCATGCCATGCTTGTAGTCAAGTCAAGGTAGCCATCTCATTTTATCTTTATCATTATCAAAAATCATTTCTCTTTTCTCAAGCTAGCTCTCTTCTTCTTCCTCACATCAAAAACCCTAAAAGCTCTCATGTGTTGCGAATCCTGGGGTTTCAAGAGACAAATAAATCCATCTTCATACTCTACATCACCAAGGCCATCAAGTTTAGCAAGCTTGTTGCCCTAGTTACTTCGGTTTTGAGGTGGAGCTCGGACTATAGACTCTCAGGTGGATCGTCTTTGACTCGAGGAGGCCGTCGAAGAAGCTACGATCCGGATCGATCTTTGGAACCTACGATGATGAGGAGGACAGTAGAGAAGACCCGAAAGACTTGTATCATGAGGTATAACATTCTTTCCGAGTAGTTAAATCTCATGTTGTTTCCTAGCTAGGGTTTATGGACGATCCTTGGTTCTAGTCGGTGTTGCGAAGCCTGTAAAAATCATTTGTTGCAAATTCTGCCTCCCCGCGAACACGTGGGGTGCACGACATCGACATACAATAATGTACGAGGAACCTATAACACCCTAGTTCGTTATACCACGCTTGATTTGATTAATTTATATATCGAATGGCTATTTCTTGATTTATTGCTGTATTGGGTGCGAATAGTATGATTGGTAACTGTGCTTGCATCCAACCCGACCCGCATGCTGGAAATCCGTCTTGATTCCTGTGTATGATTTATCCCTGCTAGTGTGGAGGATCCGTGCACTTTCATGTTCTCTATCCTGCATACCTGCATTATATCTGACATCTGCATTTTTTCATAATACAAATACAATCAAATAATATATTTTAAAAATATCTAGTGCGGTCTGCATCATACCCCTAACCCTGTGGTTGCATCTGTACATCGTGTTCTCATTCCGTTTAGCGAGACGGACCCGTTTGGATCGCTACGTGCACGCTACATATATCCATTCTAGGGGGTATGCATTTTCGTTACCCGGATATCCTATTTTGGTTTTGGTTAACATGTATATCATCCGTATTTTCAAACCATAATTTTAGACCCGACCCGGGCGTGTTTTGAAGTAATTTTGTATTAACCAAAAACTCAAATTTACTTAATAAAATATTCTTTTAAAATTAACTGTTTAGTATATTTATATATACGTTTGAAACAAAATATATTTCCAAATATATTTTAAATATCTAAATCTTAGTCACCTGTCTCTCTCTCTCTCTTTTACTATATATATATATATTCTCTCTCTCTATTTTACTATATATATATATATATATATATATATATATATATATATATATATTTTACCCATTTTCTTTTCCCCAGGTACACATCTCTCTTTCCCTCATCTTCTAAAAACTTTCACGCCGCATCTCGAAACCCTAACTCGAACCCACGCCCACGCTCGAGACCGTCACCGTCTCCTTGACCACCTCCTTGCCGTCCTCCCTCTTCCACCTCACCTCCTCTCCACGCTCAACACTCTCTCCTCTTTCCCCGTCGCAAACCCTGTCGCAACGAACCCAACAACCCATCACCCGACGCCTGCACCCATCTCGCCGGCTCTCCTGCACCTTCGCCAACACCCTCGTCACCGCCTTCATCTCCTCCTTCTCCTTTCCTCCTCACCCTCATCCCCGATGACAAGAACCCGACCCACTGCAACCCTCGCCTGCAACCATCCCTTGCACCCTCACCGGAGCTCTGACCCCCGTCGGCCTCACCCCTCACCACCACCTTCTCCCTCTCCCTATTCTCACCTTCTCTCCAACATCAGAGCCCCTTCCCTGCACCAAAAACCTCACACACCCGATCCCTGACTTCAAGAAACCCCACTGCCCATTACTGGAAACCCTCGCCTGCATCCTCACCGTCGACGGCCCATCGTCGACTTCACCCCCTCGCCTTCCTCTCTGATCCCAGTGCATCCAAACCCAGAGATCCTATCCTCTTCTCCTTCGTCTTCTTCTTTCTTCTTCTCACTTCTTCTCTTTCTTTTTCTTGATCGTGCATTTTCCGGTTACCGCTGGAGCCGTGTCCATCGCCGACGATCCGGGCGACCCAGTAGACGTCCCCAGACAACATGGTCACCTTCTTGCTTTGCCTGGTGCTGTTCTGTACGTGCGCGTGTGCATTGCGACGTTTACCGACACCGGACGTGGCGTACGCACCCGTTGTGAGATCCGATCAGGCAAGTTTATCTTGCTACATGCTATATTATTATATTTGCATCCATATGAATAAAAATATCGCATGTTTATTGCATTGGACATCCTATGTTACCGTTTTCCGATATCCGTTCGCATCCGTACAGTTTATTATATATCTAGTCGCATGCAAGTTTATCTTGCTACATGCTATGATATATATTTTACATCCATATGAATAGAAATATTACATGTTTATCACATTGTGCATCCATATTACAGTTTTACTGTTTTTCCGATATCCGTTCGTATCCGTATCATTTATTATACATCTAGTTGCATGCCAGATCATATTATTTCATATTACTGTTACATTGGCATCCTATGTTTGATAATATGCATCCTACATAGTCATGGAGTTGTAGATGTAATCCCTGATAAACACTTGTGCATCCATGTTTTACCGTGTTTCGATACTAGCTACATTTTACTGTTGGGCATCCATTTGATACACTGTACACTACCTAACATGATCTGATGCACCACTGCTTGACTTGATACGTAATCCTGTTCCTAATGCCAACATTCCTGACTTGACGTCCCGATGGACGTATCCTGTTGTCTATTTCAGACAAAACATGTACCTGCTTGATCCTATGTTGGCATTAGCTCCAGGTTTATCAATACCTGACTTGAACACATAACCTTGGGGGTAAGGGGAAATCAATGATAAAACCTGACTTGTAACTCGACAGTTTGATACTTATACTGATCAATTTTACGGGCTAGGCCAGCCCCGGGAATGTACTGCTGATATCATTCGTCTGTACATGTTGAAAGGTTCCTTGGCACCCTAATGAGGTCTCACAAGGCATCAACCATGCCAATTTCAAAAAATCTAGGTGCCGAGAGACCCGACTACGGATCGTTGGCTAGATATTTAGGCGAAACAATAAACTAGTTAACAACTTAACAAAAAGATAACGGAAATACAACCTTTGTAGATCCGGTGCTCCACCTCCATAGCTCCGCAATGAAGTCCTCTCCGCTGTCCAAATCAAAATCCGGGCTCTAGCATCGGCTTCGTCGGAGAAATGGCGAGCTAGGTCGTCGATGTCCATGCCGAAGATGATCTACGTCGAGGCATCGCTAGATCAAGCTCCACCTTCACCAAGCCATGAAAACTTGTGAAGGAAACACACTCTACTACTTGGCAAGAGGTAGAGGATGAAGAAATAGGAAGTGGGTAGACTTTAGTTTTGGATTTCTCACTAGTTTTCATCACTTGCCATTGGAGTAGCAAGCTTTCTTCATGAAGTGAAGAAGAAGAAGAAGATGAAGAAGATGATATGTATTATTATGATAAGATTATTAAAAAAGAAAAGAAAATGAATTCTTATCATAATATTAACCATGGTAAAGTGTAGAGAATTAACTTAGGTTAAATGAATGGTTAGGGTTTAGGAGATAAAGACAAAAGAGTCACTTTGGTCAAACCTTCATGAAGCTTCAACAAGCTTCATGTTGAAAGCAACCCTTTTGTTTTTCTTTCCTCATTTCTTTTAATCCAAATTAAAAGATAAATGAAAGAATAAATATGTAAAAACCCTAACCATTTACTTAACTAAGATTTAACTCTTTACACAATCATGTATCATCAAACATGATGCAATCAAGTGCACAAAAAATATATCACATATACAATGTGCACAAGCGAGTGAGAAAATCCATTTAAAGTGAACCAATACTAGTTAATGCAAAGCAATATATCAAATATATAATTATGCATTAAATCATTAAATCAACACTTGATTTAACGATCCGGTCATATCGCATATTACCGACTAATATACAATGTATCGATTTATCGAATCAATCCTTGATTCGATAACTAGGTTATATCGCATACAACCATTCGACACATTGTTCGCGAGAATGAAATACGGTATCACATACACGTATTATTCTCGGTCCCGCACATATCTCATATGCGCTCCTATTTCGTTTCGCTTGAGCCAGGAAACCTCTGTGTAGGACTCTAAAGACTCGTCAATACGCCGGCAGCAGGTGATGATCATATCAAACACCCACAAGCCGTAAGCGGTCTGCTAAACGTAACGGCCACCCGGGTATTGAGTGATCAGAAGATCGACGAGCAAGCCCGCTCACACTCCAGTGAATCCAACCAGTAACACTACCGTACAGTCCGGTCTGATCGTCTGATATGTCGCATATCTCGCCTAGGGGTGGTAAACGTCAGACCCCAATAGCTCGATAAGTCGTGTTGATATGAGGTCTATAACAATTCGAGAAACTACTGGTAACACTTACCAGTAAATCTTAGCAACCCTGGCCAGGGATTTCCTGTTATAGCCAATCGAACACAGCGCAACATCAACCCCCTATACCGGAAGAGACGAATCCCCTCCTATCGCTCATTGCCTCCATGTGACTCGGGACTGTACCCAAAAACCACCGTTTTGCACGCCCTCTTGGACGTGGTAAGATGGAAATCAAAGCACAGTGGGAACCACACAAGACTCTATGACGATCTCGGGTCAACAGACTACTCTGTACTAGTGTCACCAGAGAACTGCCATCTGACGTGAGGTATAATACCATCTGGGAGTTCTCGGCGAGTCCGTCCAGTGTACCCAGTCTCTACTGAGCACCTGTATACCATCTCTGATGTCAAACACCGATGGATATGGGATCATCCATCGCCCATCTGTATGGGTCGAGAAGGTACACGCTAGTCTACTCTGGTATATCGATGCCCCGTCTCGATACACCCTCGACTAGGGACTTTGAAGGATGTACTTATGGACTACCATGTCCCCACTAGTATGATCCGCATCATAGTCCAGGTAGTTAAGTACACATCCTAAGGACTTTACCAACATGTAACAGAGAGATAATCAGTGTACACGTTAAGGTAAAGTTCAACCAGATAGCATACTATCATGTCGAGCAAGAAAGTCCTCACTATATATATCCCAGCATCCACTACAATATACATCCTATGTATAGTAATGGCCTCTAGGGCATACATATAACTAACACATGTTACCTGTTTACTGCCAAGCGGCACGTCTCGGATTCAGCCTGAGAGTCTTGACCTTGGTCCCGGGCATGCACGGGATACTATTGAGTTATATCGACGATTCCATTAAAATGATTTCACAAACTGTAGAATAAATAACCCAGTAGTTTAGTTCAGATTACTCCCCGCATGTCACATACTTATACACTTCACTGTTCCATATCCATGTTACTTGTTATACACATGTTATTGTTTATACTCACGCCTGCATATCTTGTTACATCCTGTTAACTTATTATTGTTGATATTATGACACACTGACGTCTGGGTTTTGCATGGCACAGATCCTTTATCTCTTTCACAGGCCGACCAGGAGTACTTCAGCCGACAGGCCGAACAGTGAGAAGTATGTTGGTGTTTAGTTTAGTTTAGTTTTCTTTCCGCACTTTCATTTCCTGATGTGAGCCCATAGTTGGGACGTACTTTCCAGATGTTATTGTTTATTGGATTTATTGCTTTCGCATATTTATATTTCTTGACTCGTTTATTCTGGCAGATGGACATGTATTAGATAGTTTTATATTATTTTACTGTTCTTGATATCTTATAGACAGACGTAATATGACTGTGGAGGGATGTTTCCTAGCCACAGGTTACATAGTTGGCTCTGTCACGTACCAATCGTAGCACACTCTGGGAAGCGGGGCGTGACAGGGTTTGTTTGGTATCAGAGCATAGGATTTAGGTTAATCGGGTTTGATTCTTTTGTAGTTGGGTATTGGACCCAATACACGAATCAGAATACTCGTAACTAGGAACATGTCCTGCCTTATTGCTATCTTGCCATCCTTGAATCCATAACTATCTTGCTTCTTGTATCCTGTTTATTGAATCTTGTTTATCATGCTGATCCTCTTCGGTATCTTGGCATCAGAATCATGACGGACAGAAATCTGCGATCGTACCAGAGGCGCGTGGATGACGCCGCATTGCTTGGAGTAATTCGTGGGATGCTGGAGAACCAGAAACGGCAAACCGAGCTGAATCAGCGGCAAGCCGAATCTTTTCAAGAGGATTTGCGGACAGTCCAGCAGTCCGTAGACGTAGCTGCAGCCAAACCAGAACAGTGTATAGGTACCGTGGCGGATTTCAGGAGACTTGGTCTGTCCACTTCCACTGGTTTGGAAGAGCCGTTGCCAGTGGAGCAGTGGCTAGTCGATACGGAGAATCTGCTCATCGCCGCGCAGATTCCGAAAGACAAGAGAGTGGATGCTGTACGCATCCAATTGGTGGACTATGCCCGCGAGTGGTGGCTCATGGAAGAGACCCATTTGCCTAAGCCGATCAGTTGGGCAACTTTCTCGCAAAGTTTCTTGGAGAATTCTTTCCGCAGGCTGCATGGGAAGAAATGGAAGAAAAGTTTATCAGTTTGAAGCAGAATGGCGGATCTTTGGATGCGCATGCGGCTGAGTAGACATGGCTCAGTCGATTCGCAGGACCTTTGGTTGCTAACGAGGCTGATAGGGCATGAAGGTTCATGCTCGGTTTGGACATGGAAATCCAGAGGTGCATTATATTTCTGGGACTAACCACTTTCTTGCAAGTTCTTAAAGCAGCCAGAGAGCAGCAGAGCTTATTTATGAGGACAAAGGGTACGCAACAGCAGGCAATTGTGGTACGGAAGCCGGCGTTTACGCCGAACTGAGCTCCTATGCGCAGAGGTATTCTGGTGAACCGACGTGGCATTGTACCGATGAAGAAGCCCATCGTGCCCAAGCAGAAAGGAAGGATGTTTTATGACTTCTGTCGTCTACCTGGACACCTGCAGAGGGAGTGTCGAAAGAGGCTTGGACTCTGTTTGGTTTGTGGATCAGCTGATCATGCTATCAATGCTTGTCCGTCGAAGCTACGTTTAAAGGAAGATGCTCAAAGACCACCGCAGAAGCCAATTCAGGGACAGAAGTAGATAACTCAAGGGCCTAATCAAGGTTGAGCCTTTACTCTAACGGCCGAAGAGGCTAAGGCTTCAGAAGAAGTCATTTCAGGTATCCTACTTGTTCATGATTTTCCCGCATTAGCATTATTCGATTCTGGTGCATCCCATTGTTTTATGTTGTCCAAGTTTATTGTTGCACATTCGATTTATTACACGACCCTGTCTTGTTGTTGGGACATACACACTGGGAATGGGAAAATCATACCTAGTAGTGAGTGCAAGGATTGTTAAGTTGTTATCTGCGGATGAGAGTTATTCGCGGATTTCTTGGTGATTAATACTGGCAGCTACGATGTTGTCTTGGGAATGGATTTTCTCGGCACTTTCCATGCTCATATTGATTGTAGGGCAAAGAAAGTGATTTTCCAGATTCCCGGACATCCGGTGTTTGTTTTTGCTAGAGGTAGTCTGTCGGGCCAGTCGAGTTTAAAGCTAGGCCGACAAGCACCGTTCTTTCATCGATGGAAGTTGATAAGGAGAAAGCGCCAGCTGTAATTCGAGAGTTCATGACGTGTTCGAGTACATCTCGGGTTTACCGCCAAAACGAGATGTAGAGTTCGCGATCGATCTCATTCCTGGTGCAGCGCCAATTTCAAAGGCGTGTTATCCGATAGCACCAGTGGGGTTGGAAGAAGTAAAGAACCGGGTTACTGAATTGCTAGAGAAGGGTTGGATTCGCAGCAGCAATTCACCCTGGTGAGCTCAGTTCTTCTAGTCAAGAAGAAAGATGGCACACGGAGGATGTGTATTGATTATCGAGAATTAAACCGGGTGACTATTAAGAACAAGTACCCGATCCCTCGTATTGGCGAATTATTCGAGCAACTTAGTGGCGTGAGGGTATTCTTGAAGCTGGATTTGCGATCCGGATATCATCAAGTTTGAGTTAAATCAGAAGATATTTGCAAGACTGCGTTCCGAACTCGATATGGACATTACGAGTATTTAGCGATGCCATTCGGAGTCATGAACGCACCGGCGATATTTATAGACTTGATAAACCGAATCTTTTCACCGTTCTTGGACCAGTTTATAGTGGTGTTCATTGATGACATTCTGGTCTATTCGAGGAGCCTGGAAGAGCATGCAGAACACTTGAAGATCGCACTGCAAACGTTAAGGCAAGAAAGATTATATGCAAAGATTATCAAGTGCGAGTTTTGGCTTGAAGAAGTGAAGTTTTGGGGGCATGTCGTATCCGGAGATGGAATCGCTGTTGATCCTAAAAAGATTGCAGCAGTTCAAGACTGGCCGATTCTAAGGAACGTAGCGGAGATTCGAAGTTTTCTTGGACTTGCCAGATATTACGGAAGATTCATGGAGAATTTTGCTCGTCTAGCTGAGCCATTGACCAAGCTTACACGAAAGGAGATATCGTTGGTATGGACGGATAGATGTGCGTCAGCTTTTGAGGCGTTAAACTAAAGATTGACAACCTCTCCTATTTTGATCGTACTAGACGGTTCCGGAGGATTGGTTATTCACAGTGACGCATCTAGGAAAGGCTTGGGATGTGTTCTTATGCAGCATGGGAAGGTATATAGCCTATGCATCGAGACAATTGAAGACTCATGAGAAGAATTACCCAACTCACGATTTGGAGCTAGCAGCAGTGATTTTCACTTTGAATATTTGGAGACACTACTTATTGGGCGAAAGGGTCGAAATATTCACCGATTACAAAAGCCTAAAATATGTGTTCACGCAGAAAGAGCTCAACATGAGGCAACGTAGATGGTTAGAGCTGATGGCTGACTATAATCTTGATCTCAAATACCATCGGGGAAAGTTAATATAGTGCTAGATGCGCTAAGTCGGTTGCCAGCAATACGGATATTGACTGCACAAAAGGAGCTTATCGATGATTTTCGGAGATTCGAGTTGGAGATCGTGTTACCACATTCTTCAGGACAGTTGATGCAGCTGAAAGTACAGTCGTCCTTGATCACTAATATTAAAGCAGCGCAGTCGCACGATCCAAGGTTACGGAAGTTTTGAGAATAGGTAGAAGCGAGACTTCGAACAGACTTGTTGATTCATGAAAATGGTTCGTTACGATATGGTAGCCGTTTGTGTGTGCCGAAAGGAGATATTTGTGAAGAAGTTATGAAGGAGGCGCACAGTTCTGCATATTCCGTACATCCAAGAGGCACGAAGATGTACCATGATTTACGACAGCATTTCTGGTGGGAAGGCTTGAAAAAGGAGATTGCTCGCTTTGTAGCGAAGTGCTTGGTGTGTCATCAAGTCAAGGCTGAACATCAAAGAGTAGCTGGTTTATTGCAACCACTTTCGATTCCTCAGTGGAAGTGGGAACATATAACCATGGATTTCGTGACAGCTTTACCGCGGAGTCTAAAGGGCAACAATGCAGTTTGGGTGATTGTTGATCGATTGACCAAGGCAGCTCATTTCATACCATATAAAGTTGGTCAGTCGGTGGAAGCGTTTGCAGAATAGTACATGCAGGAGATTGTGAGATTGCACGAAGTACCTGTGAGCATCGTTTCCGATCGTGATACTCGATTCTTATCGCACTTCTAGAGGAGTTTGCAGGAAAGTTTGGGGACGCGATTGAAGTTTAGCACTGCTTATCATCCCCAGACAGATGGCCAGTCTGAGAGAATGATCCAAACTCTTGAAGATATGTTGAGAGCTTGCATGTTAGACTTCAAAGGTTCTTGGGAGGATCATCTACACCTGGTGGAGTTTTCATACTATAACAGCTTTCAGGCGACTATTCAGATGGCTCCATTCGAAGCGTTGTATGGTAGCAAGTGTTGCTCACCCGTTTGTTGGGACGATGTTGGAGAACGAAGATTGTTGGGACCAGATCTTGTCGTGCAAACAGTAGAGAAGGTTAATACCATCCGGAATCACATGAAGGCTGCACAAGATCGGCAAAAGAGTTGGGCCGATACATCGAGAAGACCTCTATAGTTCGTTGTTGCTGATCTTGTATTCTTGAAGATATCACCGACTCGAAGAGTGATTCGTTTTGGGAGTCAAGGCAAACTTAGTCCTCGATTCGTGGGGCCTTTCGATATTATTGAGCGTGTTGGAGAAGTGGCCTATCGATTGACTTTACCACCATCTTTGGCGAGTGTTCATGACGTGTTTCATGTATCTCAACTCCGTAAGTATGTTCGAGATGAGACGCACGTGCTGGATCATTCGGAGCTTACTGTAAAGGAGGATTTGACCTATGAATAACGACCGATGTCGATTGTTGATCGAAGAGAAAAGAACCTTAAGAACAAAGTTATCCCTCTAGTACTTGTTTAATGGGGCAATCGCTCGCACACAGAATCGACTTGGGAACGAGAAGACGAGATTCGACAGAAGTTTCCACACCTCTTCTCCTAGATTCATGCTTGTTTTCTTTACTTGTTCCGAGAATTTCGATGACAAAATTCTCTTTGTAGTTGGGTATAATGTAACACCCTAGTTCGTTATACCACGCTTAATTTGATTAATTTATATATCGAATGGCTATTTCTTGATTTATTGATGTATTGGGTGTGAATAGTATAATTGGTATCTGTGTTTACATCCGACCCGACCCGCATGCTAGAAACCCGTCTTGATTCCTGTGTATGATTTATCCCTGCTAGTGTGGAGGATCCGTGCACTTTCATGTTCTCTATCTACCTGCATTATATCTGGCATCTGCATTTTTTCATAATACAAATATAATCAAATAATATATTTTAAAAATATCTAGCATGGTCTGCATCATGCTCCTGACCCTGTGGTTGCATTCGTACATCGTGTTCTCATTCCGTTTAGCGAGACGGACCCATTTGGATCGCTACGTGCACGCTACGTGTATCCTTTCTTGGGGGTATGCATTTTCGTTACCCGGATATCCTATTTTGGTTTTGGTTAACACATAAATCATCCGTATTTTCAAACCATAAATTTAGACCCGAGCCGGGCGTGCTTTAGAGTAATTTTGTATTAACCAAAGACTCAAATTTACTTAATAAAATATTCTTTTAAAATTAACTGTTTAGTATATTTATATATACGTTTAAAATAAAATATATTTCCAAATATATTTTAAATATCTAAATCTTACTCACCCACCTCTCTCTCTCTTACTATATATATATTATATTTATATTTTACCCATTTTCTTTTCCCTAGGTACACATCTCTCTTTCCCTCATCTTCTAAAAACTTTCATGCCGCATCTCGAAACCCTAACTCGAACCCTCGCCCATGCTCGCGATCGTCGCTGTCTCCTTGACCACCTCCTCGCCGTCATCCCTCTTCCACCTCACTTCCTCTCCACGCTCAACTCTCTCTCCTCTTTCCTCGTCGCAAACCCCGTCGCGACGAACCCAACGACCCATCACCCAACGCCTGCACCCATCTCGCCGGCTCTCCTGCACCTTCGCCGACACCCTCGTCACCGCCTTCATCTCCTCCTTCTCCTCTCCTCTTCGCCCTCATCCCCGACGACAAGAACCCGACCCACTGCAACCCTTGCCTGCAACCTTCCGTTGCACCCTCACCGGAGCTCCGACCCCTGTCGGCCTAACCCCTCGCCACTACGTTCTCCATCTCCCTATTCTCTCCTTCTCCCCAACACCAGAGCCCCTTCCCTGCACCAAAAACCCCGCACACCCGATCCCTGACTTCAAGAAACCCCACTACCCATCTCTGGAAACCCTCGCCTGTATCCTCACCGTCGACGGCCCATCGTCGACTTCACCCCCTCGCCTTCCTCTCCGATCCCAGTGCATCCAAACCCAGAGATCCTATCTTCTTCTCCTTCTTCTTCTTTCTTCTTCTCACTTCTTCTCTTTCTTTTTCTTGATCGTGCATTTTCCGGTCACCGCCGGAGCCGTGCCCATCACCGACGATCCGGGCGACCCAGTAGACGTCCCCAGACAGCATGGTCACCTTCTTGCTTTGCCTGGTGCTGTTCTGTACGTGTGCATGTGCATTGCGACGTTTACCGATGCCGGACGTGGCGTACGCACCCCGTTGTGAGATCCGATCAGGCAAGTTTATCTTGCTACATGCTATGTTATTATATTTGCATCCATATGAATAAAAATATCGCATGTTTATTGCATTGGGCATCCTATGTTACCGTTTTCCGATATCCGTTCGCATCCATACAGTTTATTATATATCTAGCCGCATGCAAGTTTATCTTGCTACATGCTATGATATATATTTTACATCCATATGAATAGAAACATCACATGTTTATCACATTATGCATCCATGTTACAGTTTTACTGTTTTTCCGATATCCGTTCGTATCCGTATCATTTATTATACATCTAGTTGCATGCCAGATCATATTATTTCATATTACTGTTACATTGGCATCCTATGCTTGATAATATGCATCCTACGTAGTCATGGAGTTGTAGATGTGATCCCTGATAAACACTTGTGCATCCGTCTTTTACCGTGTTTCGATGCTAGCTACATTTTACTGTTGGGCATCCATTTGATACACTGTGCACCACCTGACATAATCTGATGCACCACTGCTTGAATTGATACCTGATCATGTTCCTAATGCCAACATTCCTGACTTGACGTCCCGATGGACGTATCCTGCTGTCTATTTCAGACAAAACCTGTACCTGCTTGATCCTATATTGGCATTAGCTCTAGATTTATCAATACCTAACTTGAACACATAACCTTGGGGATAAGGAGAAATCAATGATGGAATCTGATTTGTAACTCGACAGTTCAATACTTATACTGATCAGTTTTACGGGATAGGCCAGCCCCGGGATGATATTCGTCTGTACATGTTACCTGTTTATTGCCTAGCGACATATCTCGGATTCAGCCCGAGAGTCTTGACCGTGGTCCCGGGCAAGCACGGGATACTATTGAGTTATATTGACGATTCCATTAAATTGATTTCACAAACTGTAGAATAGATAACTTGGTAGTTTAGTTCAGATTACTCTCCGCACGTCACATACTTATACACTTCACTGTTCCATATCCATGTTACTTATTATACACATGTTATTGTTTATACGCACGCCTGCATATCTCGTTACATCCAGTTTACTTATTATTGTTGATATTATGTCGCACTGACGTCTGGGGTTTACACGGCCCAGATCCTTTATCTCTTTCACAAGCTGACCAGGAGTACTTCAGCCGACAGGCCGAACAGTGAGGAGCATGTTGTTGTTTAGTTTAGTTTAATTTTCTTTCCGCACTTTCATTTCCTGATGTGAGCCCGTATTTGGGACGTACTTTCCAGATGTTATTGCTTATTGGATTTATTGTTTCCGCATATTTATAATTCTTGACTCGTTTATTCTGGCAGATGGACATATATTAGATAGTTTTATTTTATTTTATTGATCTTGATATCTTATAGACAGCCGTAATGTGAATGTTGAGGGATGTTTCCTACTGATTGGTCTTTTTTAAAGTTGTGTTTGTAGAATAACCGCAATCAATAACGGTGTCGCGTGTAGCTAGACCGAGATGAGTACGGGTCGTCCTCATGGAAACGTTGAATCTTTCAATCTTTCTTTAGACGTGTTGAAAAAGAGAGAGGAAGAAAAAAGAATGGTGAAGAATGATTGTAGGTTCTAGATCTATGTTAAACACGGATGCAAAATATAGATCTAGATTAACTACGGATGTAGGTTTTATAGTAGAAGAGGGCTTGTAGGGTTCGTTAAGATTTAGTAGTCATGGATGATTAATTAATGATTACTCTTTTTATCCTTTAATAGATTTAAAACTAGATCGACAGTGATGCATGTAGATTAGGGTTTCTGGAGGGAAAATGTTTCCCACTCTTAACCCCTATCTTGACACGGATCTCCGTTCATGTCTAGCCTTTACCAAAATAATTGTTAATCTAATCTCTAATCGTGGTCGTGACATCAATGAATTGATAGCGCATCCGATTAGGATGTTAACTATTCTTTTGATAAAGTTTATAAATTTTATAGGACGTAAAAAGAGTTTAAAGATCTTCATCATCCATTAATCTACCTTAATCTTATGAACCTTAACAAGTAAAGAATTACTCGTGCATGTTGGGATAAGAAAAGATAGAGAGGGAAAACATAATGAAAAACTACAAAGAAATAAAATAAGAAAACTACCTTTATTAATCAACAAGATCAATTACACTTTGTTCCCTTAGAAAATGATTACAAAATGCTAATTTGCTTCTCGATCTCTTGTAAAGAGGTAGATGAGCTGTTGATGATCAACCAGGATTCTTGAGCCGTCGTGGATTTCGTGATCGCGTCGATTTGATGATTTTTCCAAGAGACTCTCGGTCCTTATTTATAGTCACAGAGGCAGAACCCTAGTTTCCTAATATGAAAACTAGTTGTTAGAATCCTAACCACCAAAATCCCATATCTCAACTCCTCAAATCTGCGGCGGAACCGCGGCCATTGGATAGGTTTGGCCGCAGATCCGCTCCCTTTTGGTGAGATCATAGTCTCTAATTTTTGTAGCTTCATATCTGTAACACTTGGTAATCTTTTGAGTATCTAGACTTTGAAAATCTTTTCTACATTTCTGCCAGAATTAGTTTCTTCAGTTTACTTGAATATCTTTGGAAGATTAGATCTTGCCAACTCGGATTTCCTTGATTTTAGTTATGATATAATTCCTGCACAATTATCTCAATAAATGATGTTAGTAGAATTTGTTTTTATTGAGATATTATCTTTAACCATTTGTCATGATATTTTAGTTTTAAAAATTGGTCAAAGGTATTTAATAAGGTAAGCATATTTAAATGGGCCAAATGTTACATGGATATTATATGCTTACTTTTTCCTACATAATGTTAATTATAATATATAAACACATGAAAATAGTATTTTAGCAGATAAACCTTCATATGTGTCATATTTATAATAAACACCTTTTTATATAGAAACAGTAGGAAAAATGTAATATTAAAAGTGCAGTTTTATCAACTGAACAAATACCCAAAACTTAACTTTGATTGTCCCGAGCAAACTAGTTATTCAAGAGAAGAAAAAAAGAAAGGAGAAAGCTAAGCACACTTTCGTAGGCAACACGATTTCACTGAGCGCGTGCAACAAGCCGTTAAACCCCTACGTGTCCCTAGTAGGAGGAGTGTTGTCTCCTGAGGGTTTTCAGCAGATTACACCCACAAAATCCTATAATAAAAGAGAGATGGTGAAAGTTACATATAAAGATAAGAACTATAAAAGAAAGAACTTGAAAATAAGAGTTTTCAACTACACCAGTTTTTCAGTTGCTATGAGCCCTATCTTAATGGTCGTGAAAAAATGTTAGAAATCACATCATCTCTCAATAAAACATCGTCTTTATTCTTCATTCCTATGTTTTTCCTCAAACATCGATCATATACCCCTACGTGTGTGTAAAAGACATCCCTACACTCAGAGAATTCAATTCAAGCTATCATACTCTTGTCCATCTACCTCACTACTTTTTAATTGATGAATATTTAGATGGAATTTGCTCACACATTTTTCATGGGACCGTTAATACTTCTTGAGGTATTAACTGACCAATTACTCATGTGCTTGCTTATTAGATGTATTAGTATTTTCCTCGTCTTGCAACACCTAAGGCTTAGCAGTGACTCCCAAACCAGTTGGTCTAAGGCACTAGGTGATGAAGCACCCTCGCTATTTTTTTTATTACTGCCTTGGTGATTACAAAACCAGTGTTCATTTTTCTTCACCATTTTATCTTTTTATTCATTTATTATTTCCTTCATACTTTGGCTTTTAGACAAGAGCATTTCAAGGTATCCTCTACTATCCCGAGTTTCAAGACGTATGTAAGTGCGTAAAGTAGGGTATCAACGTTCAAATGTTTGGCTTCCGGAATAGGAACTATTTTTCAGACTTATTTTTATCCTCAGATTAGTGATTTCCTTCATCTTACTAACCCTTGGGACAATGGCTCATAACTACTTATTACTAGTTTCGTTTAAGAAAACTTCTCACTTTCTTGGTTTTCTTAAATTTTTCTAATCTTTTATATGTAAATTTTCACTTTCAAACTTTCATCATTAAAAATTTTTTGTGTGCTTATATATAGTATAATGCAAAGTAATGCGTAAATAAGCACAAACCTCCCCCAAGCCTGTTTGCAGCAGTGTCCTCACTGTTGTTTTCTGCTAGATCACAAAAACCTGTAAGGTTGGGAGGAAATTTATTAACGGGGGCAATAAATATGATCGTGAAAATCCTCCCCCAAACTTATTTTTGGCTCACAATTTTAAGTAAAAATTTTATTTTTAAGAGCCAGATTATACCCCCTTCAAACTTGAGTTAAACAATGTTAAGCTTTGAAAATCACAAGAGGGGGTCAAAGTTATTGGTCAATACCAAGTTTTGCAAAGACTGAAAGTCAACACCAACCATTCAAAGATTTTATCAGTGTAGTGTATCAATTGGTGGAAGAACATGTTGTAGAGAGGCAAGAAGAAGTGGGGAAAAGATAAGTGGCGGGATAGAATGTGTTTGTATCTCGTTTTAGAGAGACGACACAGTGATTGTGATGGATTACTCGCATTCTCTTTATAGTCCAGAAGAAGGGGTGGCAGTTCAATTTCTTTGTTTTGTAGATGATTCATCTCAACACCCATGTTTGCTAAAAATGCGAGTTCATCAGCGAAGATTTCCTCAAAGCTTTCATCGATACCCCGAAAAATAATGTCATCAGAAAAAATGGGGTGATCATCAGACTCTATAAAAAGTTCCTCATCAACGTTAGATGTTGATCCGGACAACTCGGTGGAAGAGTCCGTGTATGTATAATACATAGTTGGGTCAAACAACAACATATGAAAAGAGTCAGTATCATGAGGCTGATCAAATTCGCTGCTGTCGGCATCCATTAATTCGACAGAACGTGCTTGAGCAGTAGGTTTGGAGGGTACACTTCCTAACTTGTAAATGTTCAGCTCAATTGATATCTTCCTGAAGGATAGGGTCATAGAGCCATTACGACAGTTGATTATAGCATTGGAAGTGGCCAAAAAGGGTCGACCGAGAATCACCGGAATTTGATTCCGTGGGTTCACTACAGGCTGTGTATTTAGAACAATAAAATTCACAGGGAATACAAATTCCCCGACTTTTATTAACACATCCTCAAGCTCACCCTTAGGTTTAGTGATTGATTGGTCGGCCATCTGGAGAGTTGTGTTCGAGGGCTTTAACTCTCTGATCCCTAACTGCTCATAAACTGAGTAAGGAAGCAGGTTAACACTTGTACCAAGGTCAAGTAGAGCACGGTTAATGTGTTTACCCCCAATAGAAATAGAAATTGTAGGACAGCCAGGATCCTTACGTTTTCTAGGTAATTGTTGGGGGAAAGCTGTGTCTACAGTACTCGACATGAACATCTTTTTTGGCACTTGAGTCTTCCTCTTCCTAGAGCATAAGTCCTTGAGAATTTTCGCATAAGCCGGGACTTGTTGTATAGCATCTAGGAGAGGGATATTGATGTTAACCTGTTTAAAAATTTCAGTGATCTTCTCCATTTGCGGACTTGGTCTGTTTCCCCTTAACCGATTCGGATAAGGAGCTTTAGCAATAATAGCTGGGTCCAACATTGGAGAAGATCGTGTGGGTAGGAAAGATCCAAGAATAGGAGTGGGGATCATCTTTGGTGGACTAGAAGAAGTGTGCTGAGGGTTCGAGCCTTGGGGAAAACGGAGAATAGGCTTGGAAGAAAATGGTGGGGTAGACGAATTGGGGTCAGAAGGAGAAGTAGAAGTGGAAGGAAAAGTCTCAGCCGGGGTATCATTGATTGATTCTTCATTATTATTAATCTCTTCACCAACATGGTTGTCAAGCACTCTTTCAGATCTCAACGTGGTGATAGCGTTCACATGATGTGAATGGCCAGGATTGGTAAAGGTTGAGCTGAAAGTTTCCCTTTCTCTCTAGCACTCAATTCGGTATTTATTCGGGAAATTTGTGCTTCCATCGATTTAATACTCTCACTTTGGGAGTCAGAGTTTTTCTGGATTTTATCGACGGAAGACTTCATCTCAGCCGAAACTTGCATGAAATTTGTCAGAAGCAAATTCATGGTTTGTTCGAGTGAAGAGGAGTTATCAGTACCGGTCAATTGCAAAGAATTGTTGTGCGGTGCAGATGTGTTGACCGGATTTTGAAAATTTTATGATTGGTAGGGGTGCTGACTTATTTGAAGTGGTTGCTGTTATAGTGGAGGACCCCTTTGGAAATTGTTTTGATTTTGAACCGTGTTTTGAATTTATGATTGGTTCCAAGCAAAGTTAGGGTCATTCCTCCAACCCTGATTATAAGTGGAAGAATAAGGATCGTTTCTAGGTCTTTGTTAGAAAGCAGCATTGGTATGCTCTTGACCTTGAAACGGAGAATTTAAAGGACATTCTTCCCTAAGATGAGATGGATCAGAACAGCATCCACAGACAATTTTGGAGAGTGACATCTGATTTAGGGAGGCTGCTAAAAATTTATGTTCCATAACTTCGAGTTTCTTTTGTATTGCTGCCATTTCAGCTCTAACTCCTATGGAAACATCAGATTAGTAGTTACCACCCCTAGACGATGATTGACTAATACTCTCCCACTGTAAAGATTTTTCAGTGAAATCTTCTAAAAATCTCCAGGCTTCACCATCATCTTTATTCATGAAGGTGCCTTAACACATGGATTCAAGGGTCTGTTTTGTTGTAGGATTAATGCCCTCATATATGATTCTGCACAGATCCTATCTAAGAATTCCGTGATGAGGACATTGAACTAACAGATCCTTGAAGCGTTCAAAACACTTCGAGAATGGTTCATTAGGAAGCTGGGTAAATTGATTTATTTTGCTATGGACTCGAGCTGTCTTATGATTAGGGTAGAATTTGTTTAGGAAAGCTGTTACGAATTCTCCCCAGTTTGAAATAGAATGTGCGGCTGTGTTATAAAGCCACTTCTCGGCTATATCGCACAAAGTGAATGGAAGAAGACGTAGACGCATAGCATTCACAGAAAGCTGTAAAGTACCCATCATAGCGCATACATTTTCAAATTTGGTAATAAAGACGTATGCGTCTTCAGACTCGAGACAGTGATATTTTGGTAAAAGATTGATATATTGTGGTTTGATTTCAAAATTGTCCCCATTGGCTGGTGGAATAGATAAGCAAGTGGGAAGTGGACCATGGATAGGATAGCATCTTTCTTGGAGAGAGATGCGCGGTGGATTATGCTCACCTACGGGTGGTGGCAGCGTGGTATTATAATTTGATGGAGTACCGTCCATCTCGGTCGATGTGGTAGGTGGTGGGGAAAAAGAAAATGAAGAAGCACCGACTTCGAAGTCGATAGCTGGAACGCGGACAAGACGGGCACTAGAATCCCGTGTTCAGCCGAGCATGCACTAAGAGGGTTTAGCGCAAGTGGCAGCGTGTGTGATTTAAAATTGGTTTGTTTTTGAAAAGTGTGTCGGACTTAGACAAATCACACAAAAATGCACAACAACCCTGAAACTAAGGTTATCTAGGTCAAGTCTCTAGACCGCTCCTAGACTTCCAAAGGGCAAGCCGTAGGATCAATCCTCTACCACCTCTTTACTACTCTTGTGGCCAGGTAAGTGCCAGGTAAGTGGAAAGTATCCGCTATACGAATCACCGAAAATAGCGGGCCTAATTAAGTAACCACTTGCCTTAAACACACTTGCCTAGGCACCACAAAAGTAATACGGATAAACGATAGATTACCCATGACCTTCCTCTGTCCTTATTGAGCGCAACAATCCTTAGAGACTTGTCTAGATATTTTTTAAATTAATGTAGGGTTGATGCAAATGCTCGGTTTGTGATTTGTGGGGCTTAGGAAGGGTGATAAAATCCCTACCTAATCTGAATTTTGGTCTTGCCCCTTAAAAATCCGTATTAAAATATGAATTAATAAACCAATTATAAAACTTTGCAAAAAGATTTTTGAGCGCCAAAATTTTGCAAAGAATCCTGCAGAAAAGATATTTTATTAGATTTTAGAGGAGAGAGAAAGATATAGAAAAAATACCGGAGAAGTTTGCAACCCTAAATCCCCCAATAAGCCGTGGTTCTGCCGCCAATAGGCTCTTTGTGCCGCAGTTCCGCCAACGACTAGGAAGATCTGATGAAGATTTTTGCTACGTGGCCTCCTTTGCTCCTCTGGATCTTGATGAATGTCTCTGAATCTCTATTTCCTCAAATCTGTGACTTTAGATTCTCTCGCAAAATTCACACAATAATCGTTAAATATACAATTTGCAGTTTTGTTTATTTTTATGATATAGATCGAATAAAAATTCAACACGAATAGTAAGAAAAAAATAATACGCACGTATCCCCAGCAACGGCGCCATTTGATTGATCTGTTTTAAAGTTTTGTTTATGGAATAACCGCAATCAATAACGGTGTCGCGTGTAGCTAGACCGAGATGAATACGGGTCGTCCTCAAGGAAACATTGAATCTTTCAATCTTACTTTAGACGTGTTGAAAAAGAGAGAGGAAGAAAAAAGAATGGTGAAGAATGATTGTAGGTTCTAGATCTATGTTAAACACGGATGCAAAATATAGATCTAGATTAACTACGGATGTAGGTTTTATAGTATAAGGGGGCTTGTAGGGTTCGTTAAGATTTAGTAGTCATGAATGATTAATTAAAGATTACTCTTTTTATCTTTTAATAGATTTAAAACTAGATCGACAGTGATGCGTGTATATTAGGGTTTCTGGAGAGAAAAGGTTTCCCACTCTTAACCCCTATCTTGACACGGATCTCCATTCATGTCTAGCCTTTACCAAAACAATTGTTAATCTAATCTCTAATCGTGGTCGTGATTATCAATGAATTGATAGCACGCCCGATTAGGATGTTAACTATTCTTTTGATAAAGTTTATAAATTTTATAGGACGTAAAAAAAGTTTAAAGATCTTCATTATCTATTAATCTACCCTAATCTTACGAACCTTAACAAGTAAAGAATTACTCGTGCATGTTGGGATAAGAAAAGATAGAGAGGGAAAACATAATGAAAAACTACAAAGAAATAAAATAAGAAAACAACTACCTTTATTAATCAACAAGATCAATTACACTTTGTTCCCTTAGAAAATGATTACAAAATGCTAATTTGCTTCTCGATCTCTTCTAAGGAGGTAGATGAGCTGTTGATGATCAACCAGGATTCTTGAGCCGTCGTGGACTTTGTGATCGTGTCGGTTTGATGATTTTTCCAAGAGGCTCTCGGTCCTTATTTATAGTCACAGAGGCAGAACCCTAGTTTCCTAATATGGAAACTAGTTGTTAGGATCCTAACCACCAAATTCCCATATCTCAATTCCTCAAATCCACGGCAGAACCGCGGCCATTGGATAGGTTTGGCCGCGGATCCGCCTCCTTTTGGTAAGATCATAGCCTCTAATTTTTGTAGCTTCATATCTGTAACACTTAGTAATCTTTTGAGTATTTAGACTTTGAAAATCTTTTCTACATTTCTGTCAGAATTAGTTTCTTCAATTTACTTGAATATCTTTGGAAGATTTGATCTTGCCAACTCGAATTTCCTTGATTTTAGTCATGATATAATTCCTGCACAATTATCTCAATAAATGATGTTAGTAGAATTTGTTTTTATTGAGATATTATCTATAACCATTTGTCATGATATTTTAGTTTTAAGAATTGGTCAAAGGTATTTAATAAGGTAAGTATATTTAAATGGGCCAAATGTTACATGGATATTATATGCTTACTTTTTCCTACATAATGTTAATTATAATATATAAACACATGAAAATAGTATTTTAGTAGATAAACCTTCATGTGTGTCATATTTATAATAAACACCATTTTATATAGAAACAGTAGGAAAAATGTCATATTAAAAGTGCAGTTTTATCAACTGAACACCTACCCACAGGTAGTATGGTTGGCTCTGTCACGTGCTGATCGTAGTGCACTCTGGGAAGCGGGGCGTGACAGAACCGTTCCTGGAATGGGTAGATATATGACCGCATGTATCACTATGTATCAGTCCAAAGAGTTCAGTAGCTCTTTCTCCGTGTCCAGTTTTGATCATATTACCTTTAAGACATGACTCGCAGGTTTCATAAAATGTAAATTCAAACTGATTTAAATATCCATTTTTATGCAACTTAGCTAGTCTTGTCGTATTGATATGACCAAATCTACAATGCCAAAAGAAAGATCCGTTCATTTCTGAACTTTTCCTCTTGTGTGTGTTCTGTATATTTAGAACTGTGGTTTGATTTAGAACGTATATACCATTATACAGCGTACCAAACCCAATCAACACTTGATTTAAGAAAATGTTCATAACATTATTCTCAAGTACAAAATTATATTCTTCTTTATCTAATAAAAAATTGATATTATATTGCACATCATTTTTGGAACGAAATAACAGTCGTTCAGAATCAATGTATTATCATTTGGTAATACAAGGTGATATTCGCTAACTGCTTTGGCTGCAACAATTGCACCATTACATACCACTAGTGTTTTATCACCCTTTCTCAGTTCTCTACTTTTTCTTAACCCATGTGACATATTATATACGTAGGATCTTCATCCGGTATCCAATACCCAGTACGTAGAGCATACTGAGAAACAGTTCTCAGTTATGAACACACACGAAAAAGATGCATCATCATACTCTTTCTTCGTTCAGGTTGCATGGGAATCCTGATATTCCCTTATTCCTTGCTCAGACTTATGATAATCATAAGATAGAGCGGAACCAACGTTCCCCAGCTAAGTATAATAAACGGGTTCGGTCAATACATTCATATTATTATCTTGATTAAGGCGTGTCATGGTCGCTACCTGGAGAGAGAGAAGAAAAACGCTTTTGTTGGGATTTCCTCAGCACCTAGCCTAGGGTTAGCAAGTATCAAGCATGCCACAACAAAATTTTAGAGGGGTGCTAAGCAAACATCCTAGGGATCATACTAGAAAACTTGGGTAACAAAACAAAGTAATCAACCGTTACAAAGAGAAGTGAACAAGAATACAACCTTTGTAGACCCGGTCTTTCACTTCTAAAGCACCGTGTTGATGTCCCTTCGCTGTGATCATCGATCTCCCGAACTCTAGTATGGGTTCTCTTGGATAAATGAACAAGCTTGCTCATAGTCTTCGAGACCGAAGATGATCTACGTCGAGAAGACTTAAACTCAAACTAACCCTTCACTAGGTCATAAACTTTGTGAAGAGAACATCCTATAATACCCAAGCAAGTGTATAGGATGATGAAATAGGAAGTGGGCTCACTTTAGATTTTATTTTCTCACAATATTTCTTCATTGATCCAAAACCTAGAAACCTTTGGAGTTGTGAAGAAGATGAAGATGAGAATGAACAAGAGAAAGAATGAGGTAAGATTGCAACCATGGTGGGTTTTGTGTCATACACTTAACTATTGTAGAGACTTAACCATGGGTTATGATAAGTGATTGGGTTTATAAATATCTTCAATAAAACAAAAGAGTGGACTAAGTCAATGAAGCTTACAAGCTTCAAGCCATGACTTAATTCTCACCATTTTGAATTACTAAATATAAATAAAACCCTAATTCTTGCCATAGTCATGGTATGAGTCCTACACACACATGTTGCATATATAACCTTGCATGATACATAATATATATCACATATATAAAATGCATACATAAGTGTGAAAAAGAAAAAGTCAAGTGAGCTATATTAGTCAATGTAAATTTATATATCAAATATACAAATATACATTAAATCATTAAATCAGCATTTGATTTAATGATCCGGCAATATCATATATAACCGACTAATATCAGTAATATCAATTTACCGAATCAACACTTGATTCGATAACCCGGCTATATCACATATACACGGCCGATATCACAAATTGCAAGAATATAATACGGTATCACATACTCGTATCAATCTCGGTCCCGCACATATCACACATGTGCTCCTACTTCGTTTCGCCTGAGCCAAGAAATCTCTGTGTAGGACTCTAAAGACTCGTCAATACGCCGGCAGTAGGTGATGATCATATCAAATACCCACAAGCCGCAAGAGGCGTGCTAAGCGTAACGGCCACCCGGGTATTGAGCGATCAGAAGATCAACAAGCAAGCCTGCGAATCCAACCAGTAACACTACCGTACAGTTCGGACTGTTCGCCTGATATGTCGCATATCTCGTCTAGGGGTGGTAAACGTCAGACCCCAGTAGCTTGATAAGTCATGCCGATGTAAGGTCCATAACGGGTGAGAAACTACTGATAACACTTATCAGTAAATCTCATCTACCCTGGCCAGGGATTTCAGTTATGGCCAATCGAGCATAGCACAACATCAACCCCCAATACCGGGAGAGACGAACCCCCTCCTATCGCTCATTGCCTCCATATGACTCGGGACTGTACCTAAAAACCACCTGTTTGCACGACTCAGTAGAGCTGTGGTAGGGTGGAAATCAAAGCACAGTGAGAGACACACAAGACTTTATGACGATCTCGGATCGACAGACTAACTTGTACCAGTGTCACCAGAGAATTGCTATCTGACGTGAGGTATAATACCATCTAGGAGTTCTCGGCGAGTCCGTTCAGTGTACCCAGTCTCCACTGAGCACCCGTATACCATCTCTGATGTCAAATACTAATAGATATGGGATTATCCATCGCCCATCACATGGGTTGAGAAGATATACACTAGTCTGTTCTGGAATATCGATGCCCCGTCTCGATATTCCTATGAATTGAAAGATGAACTTATGGACTACCCAGGCCCCACTAGTATGATCTACATCATAATCCTAGAAGTCATACACATCCTAAGGGTTTTATCAACATGTAACAGAGAGACAGTAAGTGTACATGTTAAGATAAAGAGCAACTAGATAGCGTATTATCATATCGAGCAAGAAAGTCCTCCCTATATATGTCCCAGCATCCACTATAATATACATCTTATGTACAATAATGGCCTCTAGAGCATACATACAACTAACAATCTCCCACTTACACTAAGGCCAGTTGTTGCAGTATAGCATACCCAACGTCCTATAAAAGTCTCTCACAGGAAAGGCCTCAGTGAGTGGATCCGCCATGTTAACCTCTGAGTCTACTCTCCTAACCTCGATCTCTTGGAGATCAACCATCTCCATGATCAGGTGATATTGCCTTAGAATATGTCTGGGTCACTGATGGGACCAGGGTTCCTAGGCCAAATCCACATCTCCATTGTCACACAATGGAAGGAACCCAGTTCATCTCATGAACAAATATACACCCAAATTTCCTATTTGGTAGAATCTTTGGTAGCGATGTATCTATCCTTTATAGTCTAGTTTGTCACGGTATCTAGCTTGGAACTCTTCCAACATACCATCCCTCCACTAAGGGTAAAGACAATACCTGTGACTGACATTCAGTCGTCCTTACCACCCTGGAAGCTATCCAGTAATTCTTCCCAGGATCGATTGATACCCACTCACTACACCTAGTGAGAATCCTAACATCCACTTAGATTTATCTCATAGATCGAAAAACCAGGATTTAGGAGGTATCACCTAGATCCTATATGGAGAATCAATGTGATAAGAGGAGATTGACCGAGTGTAGCATAGGAAACTCCTTTCCTATCAAGAGTATGGAATCCACATACAATACGAGGAAAACCACATTACTCTCTACTACCTTTTTGTATATACAAGGTTCATCTACCGTTTTGATGAAGTCAAATTTTTTGACTACCACATCAAAACAGACGTTCCAACTCCGCGATACCTGCTTTAACACATAAAGCAACTTGCACATGTTTCCGCTGCTCCCACTGTCTACGAAGCCCTCTGGCTGTGTACTTATAGACGCTCTCTTCTAAATCATTATTTAGAAAAGCAGTCATGACACCCAACCGCCAGATATCTTAGTCATGGTATGTAGCAAAGGGCAAGTAGGATCTGGATGGACTTAAGCATAGGTACTAAAAGAAAAAGGTTTCATCAAAAACCATACCTAGTTAATGGCGAGAACCTTTTACAACAAGTCTAGCTTTGAAAGCATCAACTTTTCCATCTACATCAAGTAATCTTCTCAAGATATTTTTGCTCCTGATGGGAATTTAACCCTTCAGATATAGCAACCAAAGTTCATACTCTGTTGTTGTACATGGATTCCATCTTAGATCGCTTAGCATCCAGTCATTCTTACAGAGTCGCTATTCCTGATGGTCTGCTCGAAACTAGTTGGGCCATCATCTCATGATGCAATCCTCGCTCCCACTGTCATCGAGAAACTGAAGCATCTCTCAGACGGATGAGGAACCCTACCAGATCGGCGGAGAGGCTGAGGTTCGTCGGGAACTATTGAATCCTCTGGTTCTACCAAATCATCAGCTGTAGTTTGTATAGCTGGAACTCCTTCCAGTTCTATAGAACTGACCTTGCCTCGAACTTGTCCGGATTTTGGTTTTAGATATAGGCCGGACAACCCCAAATCTTAACTTACTTAAGAGATGGGCTCTTCCCATACCATATCACATATGGAGTGGTAGGCACTGATTTGGTTGGAACCCAATTCAATAGGCATGCAGCTTCCCCAAGCGCATAACCCCTAAAAGGAAATAGATAACTCAGTAGTACTCATCATGGAGCACACCATATCGAATAGGGTGTAATTGCTCCGCCACGATACACCGTTGTGCTGTGGTGTATACAGAGGAGTAATGCTGAGAGAGAATCTCATTCCCCACTAGAATAATCCAAGAATTCCATGCACAAGTATTCTCCTCCCTGATCACATCAAAGGACATAATACTTATACCCATTTTGGTTCTTGACTTCTGACTTATATTCATTGAATTTCTCAAAAGATTCAGACTTGTGTTTCAACAGGAACATGTGTCCGAATCTTTAGAGATCATCAGTGAATGTAAGGAAGTGCAAAGAACCAATCCTGACAAGTGTAGACAGGGGACCTACATACATCACTATGTATCAGTCCCAAGAGTTCACTAACCCTTTCTCTGTTTCAAGTAAACGGAGCTATGGTCATCTTATCTTTGTGACATGACTGGCAAGTTTCACAAGATGTAAATTCAAACTGATTTAAATATGCATCTAAATATAACTTAGCTAGTCGGGTTTGCATTGATATGACCTAGTCTACAATGCCTCAAGAAGGATTCGTTCATTTCTGAACTCTTCCTCTCGTGTGTGTTCAGTACATTAAGAACTGTGGTTTGATTTAGAACATATATGTTATTAGATAACGTGCCTGAATCGATCAACACTTTGATATAGGAAATGTTCAAAACAATATCCAACAATACAAAATTATATCCTTCTTTAGTAAATAAAGAGACTGATATAATGTTGCATATCAGGTTCGGTATCCAATAACATTAGTTCAGAATCAATGTATTTAGTAATACAGGGTGATAACTGCCAACACCTTGGGTGCAACAATTGCACCATTTCTAACTCTTAAAACTTATCATTCATTCTCAGTTCTCTACCTTTCTGTAGCCCATGTAACAGATTAGATATGCGGGATCCTGATTCGGTATTAAATACCCAAGATGTAGAGGATACTGAAAAACAGTTCTCTGTGACGAACACACCCGAAGAAGATGCATCTATCATGCACTTTCTTCGTTTTGGCGGCGTGGGAATCCTGGTATTCCCCTAATTCCTGCTCGGTCTTATAACAATTATAAGTTGGAGCGGGACCAACGTACCCCAGCTCAGTATAACAAGCGGGTTCGGTCAATACATCTATATTATTATCTTGATTAAGGCATGACATGATCACTACCTGGAAAGAGAGAGAGAAGAAAACACTCTGCGTGTGCTCTTGCAAGATTAGATTGGTTATATATTTTATCTAATCAGGATGGCTCCCACTGTTTTTATCAAATCTTCCTTCAAACCTTTAAAAAGAAAGACTAGCCGGGATTAATTACACCCTACAAGTTCGCCAATTTTTCATCCAGGCCAGTGCCGGTACTTTGAGGGTGGTTCCCCGTGCTTTCGCACGGACCTAATTAAAGTAAACCTCGTTTTTCCAGGGGCGTAACCCTGTTAACACCTTTCTAGACACCTACTTCATTGGCTAATTGTAAAGTGCAAAACTCTCCCAGGAGTAACAATTACTCGCAGTGGGTATCAGGATCCAACTATCTCATAGAAGGTATGCAATCTCATTACAAATTTCAACACTTGAAACTCCCGATAAAGGTTTTTACCCCTAGTACTTATGACCTTGGCTATGGTCAACAAATTATAAGCACTAGTCAAGTTCTACCCGTCATTTCATGATTAATTAGACCCACCCACATGACCCTTGGTTAAGGTCAATAAAGTCACATAAGTGTCCTAACTAATCGCATCATATGCTGTGTAGGAAGACATCACTTAGCTACCGCACACTACGCCTTGGCTAAGGTCAACAAACGTAGCACGGATACTAAGTACTCTACTTCCTAAAATGACGGAGGGTTGCAGATGGTTTTTAAGAAAACCTTTAACGCTTTGAACTTGATTTCGTTGTAGAATCAAATGGTTTTAAATGGAGTGTTTTTAAGGCTTTTGCTAGCTTCGCCAAAGAAGTCACTCCCGGTGAAGGGATCTCGGCTCTTTCCTCGTCGAATGAGGTGCAGGATATTCATAATACCACTATACAAAGCAAGAACTAGAAAAGCAATCAAAAGACAAACCGATGGTTTTAGCATCTGCCAGTTATTGCTAAAGAGGTCACTCCCGGTGAAGGGATCTCAGCTCTTTCCTTATCGAATAAGGTGCTGGATATTCTACAAGGAATACCGCTATGCAAAGCAATAACTAGAGCTACCTATTTTTTTGAAAATTCGATTCCACAACGTCATTAGGTTTATTTTCCTTCATTAATCACATTAATGAATGTCCCATCATTTAAGTTACCTGAACATCACAGATAAATACAACGTACACTTATGCCATCCGCATTCGCTTCGATGTCCCGTCATGCACCGTTAGGTTAGGTAACTAACGGCAGAGCGGGGCAGGACTAGCACGGGTATAAAACATAAGCAACGTCTATATAATATATCATATTAACTATATATAGTATCTATCTCATCATATCAAATGATCACATCATAGATATCGCAGCAGAAAACAACATATGAAATATAGGATATACTAGGATGTCCGTATTTTATTTTGAGCTTGTATAAAACATGGATTCCACGGTCATGATGAATAGCCAAACCCATATCCCTAGACCCCTACGAGAGCGGCAAGCAACCCTACCAATCCTAGAGTTAGGAGACCAGGACTCGACTCCTCGAGATGGTCTCCGACTGGACTCTGGAACCCGGTTACTTGTGCTCCCCTCCTTGGGTTTATCCTAATGCGGAAAAGTAAATAATATACAGCAACGGTGACATCTTCCTCAACCCGGAAGTGCCCCAATAAAAGAATATTACATACATTGAATTTTACATGAATGAAAATGAAAAACTCTTATCTCACATAAAACCCCCCGGCTATTCAAACACGACGATCCAATATAACATATCCAGCAACATATAACATCACATGTCATCAACGTAAGTAAATATGCGTATCCTAATTGTCGTTGACGTATAGCAACGAAACCGGCGATACCCCACATATTACACTTACGGTCACAGAAAAGAAAGTGAAAACTACAACAGTTGGAATCCGCAACCACCTTAGACATCATAAACCCGTAATATCTCATATTGTGTATTTCATGCCTAACATTATGAATTCCTTAGATATCATATGCCTAAAAATTATAAACCCCGCATTTTATTCTCGATATTGAAAACAATTTCCAATAACTAGTTGGGCAATTCAACAAGACTCCCGACATCCTGATCGAATGCTCGTTGGAAACTTTAGTAGACGGCCGCACCCCCCGATGCCGTCGACGAAATGCACTAAGGCAGAACATTGCTGCCGCGAGCACCCGAATGGATGCTTTTAGCGACGGGGTTCTCCTACAGTCACTTGATCGGGGTTATGGGGCGTGGCTATCTAATAATGTTACCTGGAGAGTATCCGTGTATGCTACGTGATTGCGACGGACTTTTGATCACATCAAAATCCCGTGGCAACCGATCAAATGAGACTAAATTGCTAGATTTATAAAATTCAGATATTGTGGATTCCAAATATTGTATCACAATATACTAGACGATGTTAAACGTTTCAACCGAATCAACCAACACCCATATCACCTGATTAGCTCAACTTTTGAGCAAAATTAAAGTATCCAAAACGTGCCACGGTACCTATGATCCAGCCGTAGAAGGTCAAACCAACGCCTCACCTATAACACTGCGGAACTACGGCAAACCCTAGGGTTCAAGTCGCGGGTCTCAGGGTATAGAATCGAGTTAAGATTTTTGTTCTTCTAGAGGGTCCATAGAGTTACTTGCACGACCATCGAATATAATTAACTTAGAAAATTTCAACTCTTAGAGAATTTCAGAGGGGGTCATGGGGTGATATTTGAAGTTCGTTCGAACTGTTAAACATAGCCTAAGTTACCATTACAATGTTAAATTATACGACTACGAAACACTCCGTTTTAGTCCTATATCAAAATTTTCATCACATGCAATTTTGGACTAAACAAACAATACCTGAAACCCCAAAACAAGCATACAAGAGCAAAGAACAAATTCGACACAAAATGGAGCCATATAGGCCGGCCTCCTCGGATTTTGGAGGAGTGTGCTCGTGTGAAATCCGAGCAAATAGTCCCAAATTTGTTCTGTGCACTACATATATCACATACATGCTTCTGCAATTGTTTGCATAATTTTTTACAGACCTTTGAAAATTCGACAAAGAGCAAAAACAGCAGGGTTTCAGAAATCGTATTTCGGAGTTGTTTCGGTTTCGTATTAATCTAATATCGTCTAAGTTTCTAGTTTGGCTCTGATACCATGTTGGGATTTCCTCAGCACCTAACCTAGGATTAGTAAGTATCAAGCATGCCACAACAAAATTTTAGGAGGGTGCTAAGCAAACATCCAAGGGATCATACTAGAAAACTAGGGTAACAAAACAAAGTAATCAACCATTACAAAGAGAAGTGAAAAAGAATACAACCTTTGTAGACCCGGTACTTCACTTCTAAAGCTCCGTGTTGACGTCCCTTCACTGCGATCATCGATCTCCCGAACTCTAGTATGGGTTCCCTCGGAGAAATGAACAAGCTTGCTCGTAGTCTTCGAGGCCGAAGATGATCTACGTCGAGGAGATTCAAACTCAAACTAACCCTTCACTAGGTCATAAACTTTGTGAAGAGAACACCCTATAATACCCAAGCAAGTGTATAGGATGATGAAATAGGAAGTGAGCTCACTTTAGATTTTATTTTCTCACAATATTTCTTCATTGATCCAAAACCTAGAAACCTTTGGAGTTGTGAAGAAGAAGATGAAGATAAGAATGAACAAGAGAAAGAATGAGGTTAGATTTGCAACCATGGTGGGTTTTGTGTCATACACTTAACCATTGTAGAGACTTAACCATGGGTTATGATAAGTGATTGGGTTTATAAATATCTTCAATAAAACAAAAGAGTGGACTAAGTCAATGAAGCTTACAAGCTTCTACAAGCTTCAAGCCATGACTTAATTCTCACCATTTTGAATTACTAAATATAAATAAAACCCTAATTCTTACCATGGTCATGGTATGAGTCCTACACACACAAGTTGCATATATAACCTTGCATGTGTTAGGTTCACGTTACCCACCCCGGCCATTTCGGGGAGGAGGAATAGGTAAAACGAAAAATATTCCTAACTAGGAAACATGGACCGTCCAAAGAGGATCGTTTGCTAAACAAGAACTAACAAATATACTACAAGTTTTATCTACTATGTAGAATGGTTATACCTAGGTCTTGAACTCCTTCTCTTCTTTTGGTGGTTCACCTCCTTGCTTGCTTCTCGTAGTGGCTTGAACGGCTTCTCCTTGTCGTCTCCTCTTTGCCGTAGATGGATCCACCCGAGGGCCTCGAACTTGAGCTCCTATCTCAAACTAGAGACAAGTAAGGTGCTTGGTGTGTTAAACCTAGAACCTTAGAATGAGTAGAGAAGAGTAATGGTGGTTTTGTCTCAAAGGTTCATGATTTCCAACTCATGGAACACTTGAACCTTGAGAGAGGAAGAAGGAGAGCTTTTTTCATGAGAGAGAAAGAAGATGATGGAATGAGCTCTCATAATGCAACCATGCTCACAAAAGCAAAAACAATAATGATAATAATAATAATTAAAGTATTGTGATGGTTAGTTTCAATTACCACTATCATTTCATGCTATTATTGCATTTTGTAAAGAACAATAAGTAAACAAAAGTCATGCAATGAAATGATGATGGTCAACAAGTCAACAATGGTCAACCGGTCAACAAAGTCAACAAGTCAACAAAAGTCAAATGTTCAACTCAACCATGACACAATAATCCTTAATTAATATTATTAATCATATTATTTTGTTGGATATAGTGCCCTCAGAGTCAATTATTGGATCACAGACACGTGATTGCAATGATTGAGGGAGGACCTATGCCGGTAGGACAGTCTTACTCAAGATGATAGTATGCAATCTGGTTTATCTTTATCATCGTGTACTGCTAGGTGACATTACTGATCACTATTGCACGTTGATAGAGCCCCTAGGATTCTTGCTTGACTGCCAGCAGTATGATAGCGATCATATACGTGGGAGCCGGGGTCTATAAGCACATCCTTAAAAGGTCCCTAGTCGTGGGAGTTTCGAGACAGGGTATCGATACTCCAGAGTAGACTAGTGTATACAGTCGAGACCCCGACGAGGGGCGGTGGCCGGTCTCACAAGCCACTGGTGTCAGTTGGTTCACCTAAGATGTATACAGGTGCTCATTGGGTTATGAGTACAACGGACAGGACTCACCGGGAACATGCTAGTTGGTATTATACTTAGCGTCAGATGGCAGTTCCCTGGTGGCATGTATACAGGTTAGTTCATCGACCTGAGATCGTCATTTGTCTCGTGTGACTTCCCACTGTGCTTTGATTACTACCCTACCACGGCTTAAAGGAGTCGTGCAAATAGGTTTTAGTTGGGTACAGTCCCGAGCCACATGGGGGCAGTGAGCGGATCGGCAGGGGTTCGTCTCTCCCGGTATTGGGGGTGAGGTCGTACTGTGTCTAGGAGAGCTATTACACGAAGTCCTTGGCCAAGGCAGGAGATTTACTGGTAGGTATTTCAGTAGTATCTCAGGGTGTTCTGGGCTACACTCTGACACGACTTGTACCGCTTTTGGGGGTCTGGCTTTTACCAACTCCCTAGGCCCGACATGCGATGCTCATAGACGAACGGACCGGACTGTATGGATATTGTCACTGACAGGCTTAGTAGAGTGTCAGGATGAGTTCGCCCATCGATGTCCCTTTTGGTCAATACCTGATAGCCCGTTACGTATGGCTAATACCTCTGACGTGCTAGTGGTTAAATCCACAGCCAAAGTATTGACGAGTCTTTAGAGTCCCCCACAGACAGTTTCTCAAGTTTCGGGCGAAACGCTGTAGAGGCCGTATGGAGATATGGCAGGGTTCGATCATATATGTGCGGTATTGCACGGATCATGATCGGACGGATAATACTAGCGGGCTTTGGTTTAAGCCGGATCCTAGTATTGTACAGTGTAGATTTTTTCTCATTGCATTTATATTCGGTCGGAATACAAATGCGGGTTTGTATATACGGTCGCGGGGTTTTCCTGTAATTTATTACGGGATCAGTTTTTTGAACTTGCCAGTTTGCATTCCGTTTTGGCCAGTTTTCCTTTGTTCCTTCACGGCCGGATTTTTCTGATGGAGGGGCTAATTTGCAAATGTGCAAATTAGCAATTGTGGAGGGGTTTATTTGTAAATGGGGGGCTTCATGAGTATTCTAGCACATTTGATTCCATTTTTCTCATCATGGTTTATATTAATGAGAAAGGAATTGATTTGATTATGAAAGGATGGGATTTGAAATTGATGTGATCTTTTTCTTTGATATCACTCTCATTTTTCTCTTGCATTATCATTCCTTTTTTCCCTCCACCATGAGAGAGGCCGGCCACATTCATGGGAGAAAGGGAGAGGTTCATTTTTGTGTGGGAAATTTCTTCATCTCATTTCTCTACTTGCCACAAAAATTCCATATCTCCAAAGTTCATTATTCTCCACCTCCATCATGGCAACTTCTCAACCCCAATGGGACAAAGCTTTCTACACTTCATCTACAGTATTCTTGGACACGTCGACTCGCCAACTTCGTGCTCTTGGTCCAGAGGTGGGAGCCCGTAAAAGAACCCGGCGATGTGGTGCCCGTTCCGACGAGGAGATGAAGACCGGAGATTCCGCGAGGAGATCGGAGTGGAGGCCGAAGACCGAAAGACACGGATCGCTCGGTATAGCTTTCTTCCCATTCTCTAGTTAGCTAGCATTAGGTTAATGGCCCGATTCGGGTTTTTAGTACGCGGTAGCGCCGGTTTTCTAGTTTTGAAAAAGTTTCGTTTCCGCATTCCGGCGTCGGATTGACGGCCGGGGCGCTGCCGTGCACTTACACTGGTATCAGAGCCATGCCATTAACCTAGTCTAGCTTGCTCTAACGTGTTTACAAGTTCGATCGAACGGATTTTCCAAAAACCCCATTTTCAAGTCCAGGTTTCTGTCGAATTTTTGCTGTGCTCAAAAAATTATTTAGTACATTGCAAAAATACGTGCAGGGTTTTTTATGCATTCTGTGAAAATTTGGTCGGCTGAAATTACTGTAGCGCGGCGGATCAGCGGCCAAAACCACGTTTTGGCCACGGATCCGCCGCCGTACTGTGGCCAAACTGCACCAAATTTCTACAGTGGGTTTCTGACATGGAAATAGGGTTTCTGGTATATTCTTTTTGGGCCCAGATTTATTTTGAGTGCTACAGTTGTGCTTGGGGCCCACTTCGGGAAATTTAGTCGGTCGAAAATTTTAAACATATTAGTTCACAGTATTTACATTATATCTGCGACCGTGAATGTCATTTGATCGGTAAATACTGTCTAACTGCTATAGCCCTTTTAGACGGATTTGCGAACGTGACATTCACGTTGATGTTCTGTGTTGTGCTGTAATATTGCGGATTTTTCGCGGGGATAGCCTGGATGCAATGTTAGTACATTTTTGTATTTTATGTACATTTGATATTGCGGGGCGAGCGTCCGACATGTGGACTGCCGTCACTGCCTATTTGTATATTATTCTTTTGGGGCACGACCGGGCTGAGGTCGATGTACCCGTTATATATTTTACTTTCTGTACTAGGATTACCCCGCGGAGGGGTGCACGGGTAGCCGGGTTCTAGAGGGCAACGGGCCCGCATCTCATGGCGTTGAGACGAAGGGGGCTTCACTCTAGAATTGGCGGGCTATTCGCCGCACTCGTAGGGGGTATAGGTTGACCCAAGGAGGGGTGCCCAAGTTACCGAATTCCATGAAGTGCTGGGTGGTCCATTCACGTTGTTGAAGGGGGCTGCCTCGCTTCAGGTTTTGGCGGGTAACTTGCCGCGCCCGTAAGGGTCAAGGATTTCATTGCACAGGCTATCCACACGACCAGGGGAACGTCGGGTTTCAGTAGCGGCTCTATGAAACCCGGGGATTCCAGATATCTGTATTGTTCTGTGATGCTTATTACATTTCTGTGATGTTGCATTTTATCACGCCTTGAGCGAATATTATATATTGATATATATACTAGTAGATGTTGTATATGTTTTGCATCCGCGCTAGTCCAGTCCCCGCTCTGTCGTTAGTTAAGTAACCTAACGGGTGATGACGGGACCCAGTGGCGAATGCGGATGGCATATACGTATATCATTATTTTCATTCTTTTGTGGTGTGATAAATTGATGGGACTGCGTTGATTCGGATTAGTGCAAGCAAAACAAACCTATTCTGATGTTGTTGGAACAATTTTCAAAAAGCTGTTATTGTAAGGACGTTCTCTTTTGTTTTGCACAGTGGTATTCGGTTATGAATATCCAGCACCTCAGTCGATGAGGCAAGGGCCGAGATCCCTTCACCGGGAGTGACCCCTTGGACAGAAGTTTGCGTCAGGGTAATAACTTCACTATAGCCGATTACTTTTGCTTTGCATCGTGGTATTCAGTTAGAATATCCTGTACCTCATTCTACGGGGAAAGAGCCGAGATCCCTTCACCGGGAGTGGCCTCTTTAGCAAAGGTTTTCGCCACTATATTTTTATAAAAAGCTATCCGGTTCCTTCAACGATATCAAGTTCATTACGTTAAAGGTTTTTCGCCAAAAACCATTCGTAGCCCTCCGTCATTTCAGACGGGTAGCACGTAGTATTCATCCTATGTTTGTTGACCTTCGTCAAGACATAGTGTATGGTAGCTGCTTGTTACCTTTCTGCTGCATAGATAGATGCGTTGGTTTGGGACAGTCGTATAGCCTTGTTGACCTTCGTCAAGGGTTTGTACGGGTGGGTTCAAATTAACCTGGACAATGACGGGTAGAACTTGACATGTGACTTATGATTTGTTGACCTTCGTCAAGGTCATAAGAGCATGGGGTAAAAATCACATCGGGAATTTCTAAAGAAACTGAAACTTGTTAGATATGCGCATACCTTCTGGAGTGTGATAACGTGAGCGGATTCCGTCACGTTATTATGCGATGATAGTTGGATCCCGATTCCCACTGATGAGTTGGTTTACTTCTCGGGTGATCCCGACTAATTCTTCTTTCAGGTTTGGAGGAGAATTTGACGTTACAGTGAGAGGTTTCCTGATTAGATAAATTGATAACCATTCTGATCTAAATTAGAGTGCACGCTGAGTGTTTCTTTTCTCTCTCTCTTTGGCAGCGACCATGGCCCGACCCTTGACTGTGATTCAGTGACCAAATTAATCGAACCTTCTTAAACACTGGCTTTTGGATTGTCAGAGTTGCAAACCTCATTGCCACTCCTACTTTTACCCTTTTCTCCAGGACACCCCGTATTACTACGGACGTCCACTTCCATTGGATAAAACCATCGTATGGTTATATACGAACTCGAAGGAATTTATTCGAGGATCATTTCCGGTTTTGGAGAAAACGAATAGGACTATTCAGTTGTCTTTTCCTCTTACCTTCTCTCAGGTTGCGAGTGTTCCTTGGATTAGGATAGTACACCTATTACGCAAATTGGATAGTCTTCTTCCAAACCATAGGTAGGTGCCGAACGGTGGGGAATGAAGAAAACCAATTAGCCTAACGATGGTGTGCAGAAGGTATTAAGTTAAGACAAATAAAGGGATTAGAAGGAGGGCATAGTAAATTGCGACTGCTATTCACGATCAAACCAAGTATTTCATTACCATTCCCACTTCACCTTTGTATTTCTCCAGAACACTCCGTATCAATACGAAGATCCACAGTTTATTGGATACTCCATCGTATGGTTATATACGAACTCGAAAGGAACTTGTTCCAGTTCGGAGATGGATTCTGGTTCAGGAGAAATAGGAATAAGGTTTATTCAGGTGTCTTTTATCTTTACCTTCTCTCGGGTTGTGAGTGCTCTTAGGATTAGGACAGTACACCCATTATGCTTATTGGATAGTCTTCTTCCAAACCATAGGCTGGTGCCAAAAGGTAGGGAAGGAAAAAAACCATTTAGCCTAAGAGGGTGTACAGAAGGTAATGACTAAAGATACATGAAGGAATTTGGAGAGATGGCAAAGAAATATACGGTTACAGTTGTGAATATGGATAATAGAAGAGGCATTACTAGGAATACCCGGATACCCCTACGAAACATTTCAATATTTCAGTTTCACTGTGTATTGTTAAAAGAAAACTGATTTCCTAATTAGTCCTTACTCCAGGGTATGTATTTACCAGGTTTGATTCTCACATCGTATGGTTTTACAGATGATGAGTGGGAGTAAGTTATTGGGAATTAGGTGATTATTCTCATTATATCGGAATTCATTGTAATTGGTGATATTTGAGGAAATCACCTGGGTAGTTTGCCGGACGGCAAATATTTGGTTTTGAATATCCGTTGTTATGCACCAATCTCAAATTGATATATCTGTACGTCTATTTTTATAGAGTGAGATATACCTTTTTGAAATTATGTCTATGACATTTACCTATATCAGTGGATGGTTAGGTAAGGAGTATTAAACAGCGGTGTAATTCTTCTTAACCATAAGTACAGTTTTCAACCTACGACACACAGGGAATGAGTTATTAGACTCAAGGGACTTATACAGAGTATGGTATGTTGTCCAGTGTCCATTAGGACAGAGGGGTAGGTACTCGTACTATATTCTGTTTACTTGTGACTTCTCTAGTTCTTAGACATGTATTTCATAGAAATACAAGATCCGAATTTTGAGAAGTTATAGGTATAAAAATAAAGTAGAGAACCAGGTGTTGCAAGTATCAGGATTCTTCAAGGTGATCGAAGATGTAGATACTTGTGTATGGTATTCAGATGATAGTAATGATTAAGAGAACTTGCTTCTCTTTCACGTTATTCATAATTGGAAGCATTACTAAGTTGAGTAATACTGATCGGACTCTTTCCATTTAGTTGACATGCACTGGAGACAGCTGCATGATTTGAATCTGGTTCCAATTAAATCAGTGTCTCTGTTTCTGTATTGGATATAAAACAGTTCATATCTTGACATTGTTAAGGTACGGGGAGTTGTCCAGCTTATGCTTAAAATCAGACACTGGACAACTCAAGGCGCGTTTCTGTAATGGCTGTTTGTGGGTTGACCCGGGCTATGACGAGGGTTGATTTTGTACCATCTGGAAGATCAATAGTGATATTGTTCTTGACTCGCCACAGTTTTAATAAAAATGGATTTTTCAGAAAACGGTAGTGGGAGTATGGTAGAACTGGAAGTGATTCCAGAACCGCAAACGATTACTGAAAATTTGATAAGAACCTAAAGATTCAATCTGATTTGACATTCCATTGGCTACTTCGCAGATATGGTGGGTAACCTCAGGTACCCGAGAGGTACTCCGGTAGCCTCAAGGACGGTGATAGGGAGGTTCTTGTTTACCCAGACTTATCATTGCTGTTGCTCTAGGCTGTGAGACCCGGCAGGAGGATGAGTATAGAGTCATTCTAAACTAGTTTTAGAAGTGTACGTCTATATGACTCTGCCAGAGGGTTGTCGTAGTCAGTGGGAGCAGCGGAAGCATAGTGGACATGTGGCTTATGTCTATTTATAAACTAAAGCAGATATAGCGGAGATAGATCATCTATTTCTGATGTGACAGTCATAGGTTTGACTTCATCAGAATAGGGGATGGATCTGTTAAGAAGGTAGTAGGGTGTGATGTCCTGGTATTTGGATGACATACACAGAGTAGGAAGTGAAAGTCCTATACTACGGTCGGTTATAATTTGGTTGTCACACGGTAGTTTCTCCACATAGGAATTGGATATTATATCATACATTCTGGTTACTAGATCTATGGTTTTAGATCTTGATTTGGGAAGTGTCCCAATCAGGGTACTCAGACTGCATTCTAAAGGTATTTAGAATGGACGACTCCTGGCTTGGTAGTGTACCTACAGTTGATGGAGTCACCCTCTCTAAAGGTGTCTTACAGACTAAAGGGGAGAGGGATGTGCATGATTGGCAGATCACTTGCTTAGGCAATTGAGTCAATCATGAGATGTCAAGTACCACACCAAATTTTGTTTTTGCACGAGATGCAATAAGTTGATATTAATCCAATCCTGGAGAAACATTCGGAAGCAGTTTTAGAACATAAGTGGATGTTCTAGGGATATGATAATGTCAGCCTCATTCAGGTGACGGTTATCGTTCCAGGCTTCCAAGGTGACCTGGATGACAGAGTGACTGTCAGAGTTATAGTTTTTCCTCTGACGAGGGGTAGTATTTTGGACAGATGGTCCAGGCGGATACTGAAGGAGGCATGGCGCAGGATACTGATTAAGTTCAGTTGACGATACAGTCTAAGAAGTTTGGATTTGGAGTTCATTTATGAACTAGGTCCCATCAGACATCCAAACATATTCTAAGACAGGTATTGCTCATTTCGGAAGATGGTTTTCTCCGCGAACTTGAGATAAAGAGAGACATTGAAAGAAACATCAGAGCGGATCCACTCACTGAGACTATTTCTCGAACGCAATAGTTTCGCAAACAGGCTTTGTGAGACTGATTAGTAGAGGAGTTGGGTGTTCGGTATCACACGGGCTGTGAGTATGTGACATCGCAATAATTAGCCTTGAGTGCAAGTGGGAGATTGTTGGATATAGTGCCCTCAGAGTCAATTATTGGATCACAGGCACGTGATTGCAATGATTGAGGGAGGACCTATGCCGGTAGGACAGTCTTACTCAAGATGATAGTATGCTATCTGGTTTATCTTTATCATCGTGTAATGCTTTAGGTGACATTACTGATCACTATTGCACGTTGATAGAGCCCCTAGTATTCTTGCTTGACTGCCAGCAGTATGATGGCGATCATATACGTGGGAGCTGGGGTCTATAAACACATCCTTAAAAGGTCCCTAGTCGTGGGAGTTTCGAGACAGAGCATCGATACTCCAGAGTAGACTAGTGTATACAGTCGAGACCCCGACGAGGGGCGATGGCCGGTCTCACAAGCCACTAGTGTCAGTTGGTTCACCTAAGATGTATACAGGTGCTCATTGGGTTATGAGTACATCGGACAGGACTAGCCGGGAACATGCTAGTTGGTATTATACCTAGCGTCAGATGGCAGTTCCCTGGTGGCATGTGTACAGGTTAGTTCATCGACCTGAGATCGTCATTTGTCTCGTGTGAGTTCCCACTGTGCTTTGATTACTACCCTACCACGGCTCAAAGGAGTCGTGCAAACAGGTTTTAGTTGGGTATAGTCCCGAGCCATATGGAGGCAGTGAGCGGATCGGCAGGGGTTCGTCTCTCCCGGTATTGAGGGTGAGGTCGCGCTGTATCTAGGAGAGCCATTACACGAAATCCTTAGCCAAGGCAGGAGATTTACTGGTAAGTATTCCAGTAGTATCTCAGGGTGTTCTGGGCTACACTCCGACACGACTTGTACCGCTTTTGGGGGTCTGACTTTTACCACCCCCTAGGCCCGACATGCGATGCTCATAGACGAACGGACCGGACTGTACGAATATTGTCACTGACAGGCTCAGTAGGGTGTCAGGATGAGTTCGCTCATCGACGTCCCTTCTGGTCAATACCTGGTAGCCCGTTACGTATGGCTAATACCTCTGACGTGCTAGTGGTTAAATCCACAGCCAAAGTATTGACGAGTTTTTAGAGTCCCCCACAGACAGTTTCTCAAGTTTTGGGCGAAACGCTGTAGAGGCCGTATGGAGATATGGTAGGGTTCGATCATATACGTGCGGTATTGCACGGATCATGATCGGACGGATAATACTAGCGGGCTTTGGTTCAAGCCGGATCCTAGTATTGTAAAGTGTAGATTTTGTCTCATTGCATTTGTATTCGGTCGGAATACAAATGCGGGTATGTATATACGGTCGCGGGGTTTTCCTGTAATTTATTACGGGATCAGTTTTTTGAACTTGCCAGTTTGCATTCCGTTTCGGCCAGTTTTCCTTTGTTCCTTCACGGCCGGATTTTTCTGAAAGAGGGGCTAATTTGCAAATGTGCAAATTAGCAATTGTGGAGTGGTTTATTTGTAAATGGGGGGCTTCATGAGTATTCTAGCACATTTGATTCCATTTTTCTCATCATGGTTTATAATAATGAGAAAGGAGTTGATTTGATTATGAAAGGATGGGATTTGAAATTGATGTGATCTTTTTCTTTGATATCACTCTCATTTCTCTCTTGCATTATCATTCCTTTTTTCCTTCCACCATGAGAGAGGCCGGCCACATTCATGGGAGAAGGGGAGAGGTTCATTTTTGTGTGGGAAATTTCTTCATCTCATTTCTCTACTTGCCACAAAAATTCCATATCTCCAAAGTTCATTATTCTCCACCTCCATCATGGCAATTTCTCAACCCCAATGAGACAAAGCTTTCTGCACTTCATCTACAGTATTCATAGACATATCGACTCACCAACTTCGTGCCCGAGTTGCCTCGGTCCAGAGGTGGGAGCCAGTAAAAGAACCCGGCGATGTGGTGCCCATTCCGACGAGGAGATGAAGACCGGAGATTCCGCGACGAGATCGGAGTGGAGGCCGAAGACCGAAGGACACAGATCACTCGGTATAGCTTTCTTCCCATTCTCTAGTTAGCTAGCATTAGGTTAATGGCCCGATCAGGGTTTTTAGTACGCGGTAGCGCCGGTTTTCTAGTTTTGAAAAAGTTTCGTTTCCGCATTCCGGCGTCAGATTGACGGCCGGGGCGCTGCCGTGCACTTACATATTTCTCATTCTCATTAGGGTTTAGAAAAAGTCGACGGTCAACAACCCTAATGAGAATCCTCTGCCTCTGCCTCTGTCTCTGTCAACTGTGCATACACACCCGCATCCGTATTCCAAGGAACATGAATACACAGAGACAAAACCAATCCCAAAACAAGTACTAGGATCTGGCTTAAACCAAAGCCCGCTAGTAACAACTGTCCGGACACCAAATGTGCACAAGTGCGCGGATGTGAACGAACCCTGTCGCAAAACCATGCGACCTCTACTCAGTTTTGCCCAAGGCGAGTAACCCTCTGTGTGGGACTCTAAAGGCTCGACACTACGCTGGCAGTGGGTTTAAGCACAGGCCGCAAGCGGTACTAGCTGTACGTAACGGTCCCCAAATAGGTGCCGACAAGAAGACTGATGAGGTGAACCCATCCTAACTCCTACTGAGCCTGAATGTGACAATCTCCGTACAGTCCGGTCTGTTCGTCTGAGAATATCGTATGGCGGGCCTAGGGGGTAAACGTCAGTCCCCTAATAGCGGTACAAGTCGTGTCGGAGTGTAGCCCAAAACACCCTGAGAATCTACTGGAAAACCTACCAGCAATTCTCGCTTGCCCTGGCCAGAGACGACAATGTTTAATGGCTCTCCTAGACATAGCGCGATATCAACTCCCAATACCGGGAGAGACGAATCCTGTCTAACCGTCACTGCCTCCAAGTGCTTCGGGACTGCACCCAACTACTACCTGTTTGCACGATTCAGTAGAGCCGTGGTAGGGTAGTAATCTAAGAACAGTGGGAACATACTCGAGGCGAAGTGACAGTGTCAAGTCAGCGGACTAAGCTATACTCATGTCACCTGGGAACTGTTAACTGACGATAGGTATAATACCAACCAACAGTTCCCGACGAGTCCTGTCCAGTATACTCGTAATCTAACGAGCACCTGCATACTGTCTCCAGTACGACGTACTGATAGCTGTGGGACAGACTATCTCCCCTGCTGGGAAGAGAAGCGTATGCACCAGTCTACTCTGGAGTATCGATGCCCTGTCTCGATAATCCTATGACTAGGGACTAAAATAAGGATGTGCTTATAGACTACCCAGCCCCCACTAGTGTGATCGCCATCACAACGCCGGTAGTCAAGCAAAATTCCTAAGGGCTCTACCAATATGTTTTTAGCGATATGTTAAAAGAAACATATACACATATTAAGATAGAAACATACCAAGTAGCATACTACTATATCGAGCAAGACTGTCGTAAAACCATATATATATCCCAAGCCTCCAAAATGTATTATACAAATTAGTACTATACAATAATGGACTCTAGGGCATACATATCTAACAATCTCCCACTTGCACTAAAGGCCAGTAATTGGTGTACCGCATACCCAACGTCTGCACTATGGCCAGCTGCTGGCGTACCGCATACCCAATAGCTCAAAAAGTCGCTCGAACTGTATGTGAGGGAGGGCCTTTGTGAATGGATCCGCCGTGTTGTCTTTTGTGTCCACTCTCCCTACATCGATCTCCTGGCGATCAATGATCTCCCTGATCAGGTGATACCGCCTCAAGATGTGTCTAGATTTCTGATGGGACCTTGGTTCCTTCGCTAAAGCTATAGCCCCATTGTTATCGCAATACAAAGGTATTGGGTCAACAATGGATGGAACTACCTGAAGTTCACAAATGAACTTCTTCATCCAGACCGCCTCTTTTGCGGCATCGCTTGCAGCAATGTATTCAGCCTCCATCGTCGAGTCTGTGACGGTATCCTGTTTGGAACTCCTCCAACATACCGCCGCTCCGTTGAGGGTAAACACAAAACCCGAGACAGACTTGCTGTCATCTTTGTCACTCTGGAAGCTTGAATCGGTAAAGGACTCGACCCTGAGGTCTCCACTACCGTAAACCAAGAACATCTCCTTAGTCCTTCTCAGGTACTTGAGAATGTTCTTCACTGCTGTCCAGTGGCCCTCACCTGGGTCGACTGATACCGGCTCACCACGCTCAGCGCGTAAGCCACATCTGGTCTTGTACATAGCATCGCATACATTATAGATCCTACTGCCGAAGCGTAGGGTATAGTGCTCATGCGAACTCTCTCCTCGTCAGTCTTAGGAGACATCTTCTTGGAGAGGGTGATTCCGTGCAATGCGGGTATATTACCGCTCTTAGAATCTTCCATACTAAATCTCTTTAGTACGGTCTCTATGTACTTGGACTGCGAAAGTCCCAGCAGTCTCCTGGATCTATCTCTGTAGATCTTGATCCCCAGAATGTACGAGGCATCACCTAGGTCCTTCATGGAGAACAGTTGTGACAAGAATAGCTTGACCGATTGTATCATAGGAATGTCATTTCCTATCAAAAGAATGTCGTCCACGTACAAGACTAGGAACACGACAGTTCGTCCTACAATCTTCTTATAGACACAAGGTTCATCTTCGTTCTTGATGAAATCAAATTCCTTGATTGCCTCATCAAAACAGATGTTCCAGCTCCGCGATGCCTGCTTTAATCCATAAATGGATTTAAGCAACTTGCACACCTTCCCGCTGCTCCCACTGTCTACGAAACCTTCTGGCTGATCCATGGAAACGCACTCTTCCAAACAGCCGTTTAGAAAAGCCGTTTTAACGTCCATCTACCAGATTTCATAGTCATGGAAGGCAGCAATGGCAAGTAGGATCCGAATGGATTTGAGCATAGCCACTGGAGAAAAAGTTTCGTCATAGTCCACACCAGGTCTTTGACGAAAACCTTTTGCAACGAGTCTAGCCTTATAGGTCTCCACCTGCCCATCTACACCAAGTTTCCTTTTGTAGATCCATTTGCATCCAACGGGTTTTACCCCAGGTGGAGCAATATCCAAGGTCCACACTTTATTGGTGTACATGGACTCCATTTCGAATTTCATTGCTTCCAGCCACTTATCAGAGTCCCTACTGATAATGGCCTGCCTGAAACTGGTAGGGTCATCTTCTTCCAAGATGCAATCCTCTCGATCCCCGTCTAAGAGAAAACCGTAGTATCTCTCGGGCTGATGAGAAATCCTACCAGATCTGCGGAGTGGCTGAGGTTCGTCTGGGGTTATTGGATCCTGAGGTTCTGTCAAATCTTCAGTTTCAGTTTGTGGTCGCTGAATTTCTTCCAATTCTACCGTGCTGCCACTAATTTCTTTTGCAAGAAACTCCGTTTCTAAGAAAACGGCATGCTGAGCAACAAACACCTTCTGTTCCTCGGTGTGGTAGAATAGATATCCATAACCATTCTTTGGATATCCCACAAACTTACATAAAACTGACCGTGCCTCCAGTTTATCTGGTCTATGTCTTTTAACATAAGCCGGACAACCCCATATCTTAAATCTTTTAAGATATGGCCTCTTTCCATTCCATATCTCGAATGGAGTCTTAGGCACTGATTTAGACAGAACATCATTCAATAGATATGCTGCTGTTAAAAGCGCATGTCCCCAAAATGAAAGAGGCAAGTCAACACTACTCATCATAGAGCGAACCATATCCAAAAGGGTACGATTCCTCCGTTCCGATGCACCGTTGTGCTGTGGTATATAAGGAGGAGTAAGCTGAGAGAGAATACCATTCTCTTTTAGGTATTCTAGGAATTCTGTGCTTAAGTATTCCCCTCCTCTATCAAATCGGAGGATCTTGATACTTTTGCCAGTCTGATTCTCCACTTCGTTTCTGAATTCCTTGAATTTCTCAAAAGCTTCAGATTTGTGTTTCATAAGATACACATATCCGAATCTAGAGAGATTGTCAGTGAATGTGATGAAGTACGAGAACCCACCCCTTGCATGTATAGACATCGGACCACATACATCACTGTGTTTGAGTTCCAAGAGCTCTGTTGCTCTTTCTCCATGTCCGGTGAACGGAGATTTGGTCATCTTCCCTTTGAGACAAGACTGACAAGTTTCATAAGATGAAAACTCGAACGTATTCAAGAGTCCATCTTTATGCAACTTACTTAGTCTTTTCCTTCCGATATGACCAAGTCTACAATGCCACAAGTAGGATTCATTCGTATCTGAATCCTTCCTCTTACGTGTGTTTTGTACATTGAGAATTGAATTCTGATTTAGAACGTAGATACCATTACACAGTGTACTTTCTGCAACCAGTACCTTATGAAGGTAGATGTTCATGATATTTCTATCAAGAACAAAGTTATATCCATCTTTATCGAGTAAAGAAACTAATATGATGTTGCAAACCATGGAAGGTACATAGTAGCAATCGTTCAAAATCATAGTATTGCTGTTTGGCAACACTAGGTGATATTCACCGACGGCTGCAGCATTAACTTGTGCTCCGTTCGCTACTCTGAGCAACATATCACCAGGTACAACTTTCCTACTTTTTCTCAGTCCCTGTAATAGATTAAAAATATGAGATCCTGATCCGGTATCAAGTACCCAGGAGGTAGGACTGACCGTAAAGTAGTTCTCAATTACAAGAACACCTGAAGTAGATGCAAAACTATGCTTCTTCTTCGACTGGGTATCCTTGGAATCCATACAATCCTCTTTCCCTTGCTCATACTTATGATTGTTGTCACAAGTTAGAGCCGAACCGACGTTCCCCAGCCCCGAATAAGAATTCGGATCAGTCAAGCGATACATTTTATTATCTTGATTAAGGCGTGAAATGGTTGCTACCTGGGGAGAGAGAAAAGAAACACTCAGCGTGCACTCTTGCAAGATTAGATTGGTTTATTAGTTTATCTAACCAGGATGGCTCCCACTGTTTCCTCAAATTTTTGTTCAAACCTTTAAAAGTAGAACTAGTCAGGATTAATCGCACATCACAATACTTGCTTAACCTTTCAGCCAGGCTAGTGTTGGTACTTCGGGGGAGGTTTTCCAACGCTTTTGCGAAGTTCCTTAATTAAAGAACATCTTTTCCCTGGAGGCGTAGCCCCGCTAACACTGTTCTAGACACCTACTTGGTTTATAGCATTGATTGTTAAGTGAAATAATCTCCCGAGAGTAATCCAACTCATCAGTGGGATCGGGATCTAACTATCATTGTGTGATGACCTAGATGGAATCCACTCTAATCACCACACTCCAGAAGGTATGCTAAATCTGCAAGTTTCAGTTTCTTTAGAAACTCCCGATGTGGTTTTTGCCCCTAACGGTTTATGACCTTGACTAGGTCAATAAACCATAAACCGTTAGTCAAGTTCTACCCGTCATTATCTTGATTGCATTAGACCCACCCGTACGTGCTTTTGACTAGGTCAACAAGGCCGCACGACTGTCCTAACCAATCACATTTACAATGCACAGAAAAATATCATCTAGCTACCGTTCACTACGCCTTGACTAGGTCAACAAACGCAGCACGAATACTAAATAATACCAATCCGAAATGACGGAGGGCTACGGCTGGGGTTTTGGCGAAAAACCCGTTAACGTAATGAACTTGATATCGTTGAAGGAACATGATTGCCTTTTTGAAAATATAGTGGCGGAAACTCTTGCTAAAGAGGTCACTCCCTATGAAGGGATCTCGACTCTTTCCTCGTCGAATGAGGTGCAGGATATTCTAAGCTGAATATCTCGATGCAAAACAAGAATAATCGACTATAGTGAAGTTATTACCCTGACGCAAACTTTTGTCCAAGGGGTCACTCCCGATGAGGGGATCTCGGCCCTTGCCTCGTCGAATGAGGTGCTGGGCATTCATAACTGAATACCTCTGCGCAAAACAAAATTGAACGTCCTTGCAATAACAGCTTTTTGAAAATTTGTTCCAACAACGTTTTAATAGGTTTGTTTTCTTGCATTAATTTAATGCGTCCCATCAATTAATCCTACCATTGCAGAAAACAACGAAAATATGACGTACGCTTATGCCATCCGCATTCGCCACGGGGCCCGTCATCACCCGTTAGGTTACTTAACTAACGATAGAGCAGGGGCTGGACTAGCGCGGATGCAAAACATAAGCAACGCCTAAATAGATATCATATATAGATATTTACACATTCGTCAGATGTAATGATAGCCATTCCAGATCACAGATGAACACATTGGATATACTAGGAATCCGCGTTTCGTTTGAGCCCGCAACGAAAAGCGGATTACACGGTCGCGATGAATAGCTAAGACCCCACCCTAGACCCCTACGAGTGCGGCAAACTACCCGCCAAATATCCGAAGTGAAGCAACCTCCCTCAACAACGTGAGTAGGCCACTCGGCACTTTGAGGTACCCGGTAGTCTGTGCACCCCACCTTGGGTCTATCCTAGGAGCAAAAACAGTAAAAGAAATTATACAATAGCGGCTACAACCTCATCCCGGATGTGCGGCCATAAAAATAATATTACATCAATTACATATTGCATCAAATGAAAAGTTAACGAAAACTCTTATCTCACAACCCCCGGCTATTCATCTGCGACAATCCAACGAATTCATATACACAATCCAATAACATTACAGATCACAGATATGCACAACCCCCACTAATCGACGTATAGCGATTAGCCGACGTTCAGTGCATATATCACATTACAGATATAACCATTTAGCCAAAGTTTGTAGAATTTCGATCAAAATACAAATTTGTAACTACCCCCAAAAATAACATTTTTCTCTGGAAAATCTGGGCAGAAACAAAATATCCCAAAAATCCTAAAATAGCAAACATAGGAATCTGCAACAAATTTGAGCCGCGGCGGAACGCATGGTTCCGCCACGCTTCCGCGGCGAGTTGGCCAAGTCAGGGGCTCAAATTTCTTAACAATTCCCAGAAAACCCTGCCTGTATTTTTCATGTCATACAAAATATTTTTAGGCCCGTTTTGAAAATCGACAGAAAATACACTTTTCGGTTTGTTTTCGGGATTTTTTCCGGATCGAGATTCTAAAAACTTTGCTAACAGTTAGTTGTTGCTTAGCTTGGCTCTGATACCACTGTTAGGTCCACGTTACCCACCCCGACCATTTCGGGGAGGCAGAATAGGTAAACGAAAAATTTTCCTAACTAGGCAACATGGACCGTCCAAAGAGGATCGTTTGCTAAACAAGAACTAACAAATATACTACAAGTTTTATCTACTATGTAGAATGGTTATAACTAGGTCTTGAACTCCTTCTCTTCTTTTGGTGGTTCACCTCCTTGCTTGCTCATCGTAGTGGCTTGAACGGCTTCTCCTCGTCGTCTCCTCTTTGCCGTAGATGGATCCACCCGAGGGCCTCGAACTTGAGCTCCTATCTCAAACTAGAGACAACTAAGGTGCTTGGTGTGCTAAACCTAAAACCTTAGAATGAATAGAGAAGAGTAATGGTGGTTTTGTCTCAAAAGTTCATGATTTCCAACTCATGGAACACTTAAACCTTGAGAGAGGAAGAGGGAGAGCTTTTTTCATGAGAGAGAAAGAAGATGATGGAATGAGCTCTCATAAAGCAACCATGCTCACAAAAGCAAAACAATAATGATAATAATAATAATTAAAGTATTATAATGGTTAGTTTCAATGACCACTATCATTTCATGCTATTATTGTATTTTGTAAAGAACAACAAGTAAACAAAAGTCATAGCAATGAAATGATGATGGTCAACAAGTCAACAATGGTCAACCGGTCAACAAAGTCAACAAGTCAACAAAAGTCAAATGTTCAACTCAACCATGATACAATAATCCTTAATTAATATTATTAATCATATTATTTCTCATTCTCATTAGGGTTTAGAAAAAGTCAACGGTCACCAACCCTAATGAGAATCCTCTGCCTCTGTCTCTGTCAACTGTGCATACACACCCGCATCCGTGTTCCAAGGAACACGAATATACTGAGACAAAACCAATCCCAAAACAAGTACTAGAATCTGGCTTAAACCAAAACCCGCTAGTAACAACTGTCCGGACACCAAACGTGCACAAGTGCGCGGATGTGAACGAACCCTGTCGCAAAACCATGCGACCTCTACTCAGTTTTAGTAACCCTCTGTGTGGGACTCTAAAGGCTCGACACTACACTGGCAGTGGGTTTAAGCACAGGCCGCAAGCGGTACTAGCTGTACGTAACGGTCCCCAGGTAGGTGCCGACAAGAAGACTGATGAGGTGAACCCATCCTAACTCCTACTGAGCCTGAATGTGACAATCTCCGTACAGTCCGATCTGTTCGTCTGAGAATATTGCATGGCGGGCCTAGAGGGCGGTAAACGTCAGTCCCCTAATAGCGGTACAAGTCGTGTCGGAGTGTAGCCCAAAACACCCTGAGAATCTACTGGAAAACCTACCAGCCATTCTCGCTTGCCCTTGCCAGGGACGACAATGTGTAATGGCTCTCCTAGACACAGCGCGATATCAACTCCTAATACCGGGAGAGACGAATCCTGTCTAACCGTCACTGCCTCCAAGCGCTTCGGGACTGCACCCAACTACTACCTGTTTGCACGACTCAGTCGAGCCGTGGTAGGGTAGTAATCTAAGAACAGTGAAAACACACTCGAGGCGAAGTGACAGTGTCAAGTCAGCGGACTAAGCTGTACTCATGTCACCTGGGAACTGTTAACTGACGATAGGTATAATACCAACCAACAGTTCCCGACGAGTCCTGTCCAGTGTACTCGTAACCTAACGAGCACCTGCATACTATCTCCAGTACGACGTACTGATGGCTGTGGGACAGACCATCTCCCTTGCTGGGAAGAGAAGCGTATGCACCAGTCTACTCTGGAGTATCGATGCTCTGTCTCGATAATCCTACGACTAGAGACTAAAATAAGGATGTGCTTATAGACTACCCAGCCCCCACTAGTGTGATCGCCATCACAACGCCGGTAGTCAAGCAAAAATCCTAAGGGCTTTACCAATATATTTTTAGCGATATGTTAAAAGAAACATATACACATATTAAGATAGAAACAAACCAAGTAGTATACTACTATATCGAGCAAGACTGTCGTAAAACTATATATATATCCCAAGCCTCCAAAATGTATAATACAAACTAGTACTATACAATAATGGCCTCTAGGGCATACATATCTAACAGCATGATACATAATATATATCACATATATAAAATGCATACATAAGTGAGAAAAAGAAAAAGTCAAGTGAGCTATATTAGTCAATGTAAATTCATATATCAAATATACAAATATACATTAAATCATTAAATCACCATTGGATTTAATGATCCGGCTGTATCACATATAACCGACTAATATCGGTAATATCAATTTACCGAATCAACACTTGATTCGATAACCCGGCTATATCACATATACCCGGCCGATATCACAAATCGCAAGAATATAATACGGTATCACATACTCTATCAATCTCGGTCCCGTACATATCACATATGTTCTCCTACTTCGTTTCGCCTAAGCTAGGAAACCTCTGTGTAGGACTCTAAAGACTAGGCAATACGCCGGCAGTAGGTGATGATCATATCAAACACCCATAAGCCGCAAGAGGCGTGCTAAGCGTAACGGCCACCCGGGTATTGAGCGATCAGAAGATCAACAAGCAAGCCTGCTCATACTCCTGCGAATCCAACCAGTAACACTACCGTACAGTCCGGTCTGTTCGTCTGATATGTCGCATATCTCGCCTAGGGTTGGTAAACGTCAGACCCCAGTAGCTTGATAAGTCATGCCGATGTAAGGTCCATAACGGGCGAGAAACTACTGATAACACTTATCAGTAAATCTCATCTACCCTGGCCAAGGATTTCAGTTATGGCCAATCGAGTATAGCGCAACATCAACCCCCAGTACCGGGAGAGACGAATCCCCTCTTATCGCTCATTGCCTCCATGTGACTCGGGACTGTGCCAAAAAACCACATGTTTGCACGACTCAGTAGAGTTGTGGTAGGGTGGAAATCAAAGCACAGTGGGAGACACACAAGACTCTATGACGATCTCGGATCGACAGACTAACCTGTACCAGTGTCACCAGAGAGCTGCTATCTGACGTGAGGTATAATACCATCTAGGAGTTCTCGGCGAGTCCGTTCAGTGTACCCAATCTCCACTGAGCAGCCGTATACCATCTTTGATGTCAAACACCAATGGATATGGGATCATCTATCGCCCATCATATGAGTCGAGAAGATATACGCTAGTCTACTCTGGAATATCGATGCCCCGTCTCGATATTCCCATGACTAGGAACATTGAAGGATGAACTTATGGACTACCCAGGCCCCACTAGTATGATCTGCATCATAATCCTGGAAGTCAAGTACACATCCTAAGGGCTTTATCAACATGTAACAGAGAGACAGTAAGTGTACATGTTAAGATAAAGAGCAACCAGATAGCGTACTATCATGTCGAGTAAGATAGTTATCCCTATATATGTCCCAGCATCCACTATAATATACATCTCATGTACAATAATGGCCTCTAGAGCATACATACAACTAACAACTTTAGCGTGCGCTCTTGCAAGATTAGATTGGTTATTATCTTATCTAATCAGGATGGCTCCCACTGTTTTTATCAAATCTTCCTTCAAACCCTAAAATGTAAGATTAACCGGGATTAATTACACCCTATAAGTTCGCCAATCAGTTTGCCAGGCAGGTATTGGTACTCCGAGGGAGTCTCCTCATCCTTTCGCATGGAACTAATTAGATAACCTCATTTCCGCAGGGGCGTAACCCCGTTAACACATTTCTTAGACACCTACTTGATTAGTTAATTGTAAAGTACAAACTCTCTCAGGAGTAACTCTTACTCGCAGTGGGTATCGGGATCTAACTATCTTATGCAATCTCATCGCAAATTTCAACACTTGAAATTCCCAATATCTGTTTTTATCCCAAGCAGTTTATGACCTTGACAAGGTCAACAAATCATAAACCGCAAGTCAAATTCAACCCGTTCATTTCATGATTGAATTAAACTCACCCGCACGACCCTTGACAAGATCAACAAGGCCGCACGACTACCTTAATCCAATCGCATCATATGCGGCAAATAAGCATTAATCAGCTACCGCAAACTACGCCTTCACAAGGTCAACAAACGTAGCACGAATACTGAATATTACTTATCTGAAATGACGGAGGGCTACGACTGGTTTTGAATAAAACCTTTAGCGTAATGAATTTAATATCGTTGTAGAATCGAGTGATTTGAAAAGGAGTGGTTTAAGCTCCGCTTTTAAAATCGAGTAGTTTTCAAAACAAACCGAGTTGGTTGTAGTATTTGCTAGTTTTGCTAAAGAGGTCACTCCCGGTGAAAGGATCTAGGCTCTTTCCTCATCGAATGAGGTGATGGATATTCATAAAAGAATACCACTATGCAAAACAAAAACTAGAGCTACCTTTTTGAAAAAATTGATTCTACAACATCTTTAGATTTCTTTTCTTTCATTTAGCTCATTAATGACGTTCCATCATTTATGTTTCCTAAACATCACAGAAGAAATGAAAATAGAACGTACGCTTATGCCATCCGCATTCGCCACGGGGCCCCGTCATGCACCGTTAGGTTACTTAACTAACGGCAGAGCGATGGTAGGACTAGCGCGGGTGCAAAACATAATCAACGTTTATTATATATATATATCATATATATAGCATTCGTCTCACGCAGTTATATGATCACATCACAGAACTCGGGCAGCAGAAATCAACATATGAAATATTGGATATAATAGGAGGTCCGTGTTTTTAAATTAAGCCATTAATGAAAAACACGAATTCCACGGTCGTGATGAATAGCCAAACCCACATCCCTAGATCCCTACGAGAGCGGCAAGTGACCCTGCCAATTCTAGAGTTAGGAAACCCGGTCTCGACTCCTTGAGATTGTCTCCCATTGGACTTTAGAACCCGGTTACTTGTGCTCTCCGTCTTGAGTCTATTCTGTAGGGTTCCTAGGCACTCTCAAGAGGTCTCACAAGGCATCGAACATGCCAAATACAAATTTTAACGGTGCCGAGAGACCCTAGAACGGATCGTTGGCTAGATTTCTAGGCGAAAAAGCAACCTAGTTAACATCTTAACTAAAAGGAAACGGAAATACAACCTTTGTAGATCCGGTGCTCCACCTCCATAGCTCCGCAATGAAGTCCCCTCGCTGTCCAAATGAATTCCCGGGCTCTAGCGTCGGCTTCGTCGGAGAAATGGCGAGTTAGGTCGTCGATGTCCATGCCGAAGATGATCTACGTCGAGGCATCGCTAGATCAAGCTCCACCTTCACCAAGCCATAAAAACTTATGAAGGAAACACACTCTACTACTTGGCAAGAGGTAGAGGATGAAGAAATAGGAAGTGGGTAGACTTTAGAATTGGATTTCACACTTGTTTTCATCAATCACCATTGATGAAGTAAGCTTCTTCATGTGAAGAAGATGAAGAAGAAGAAGATAATTGTTATGATAAGTTATTTAGAAAATAGAAAATAAAGGAATACTTATCATAATCAACCATGGTCAAGTGTAGAGAATAAACTAGGGTTAGGTTAATGGTTAGGTTAGGCATGAAACAAAAATGGTGGACTTTTCAAACCTTCATGATGTTTCAATGTAAAACAAAACTAGCCACCATTTCTTTTCTTTTGCCAAAATGAAATAAATAAATAAATAAATAAATGAGTAAGTAAATAAAATCATAAGCCTAACCATCACATAACCATGGTTTAATCTTAACATACACTTAAACAATCATGTATCATCAAACATGATACAATCATATGTACAAATGTATATCACATATACAATGTGCACAAACCAAGTGAGAAAATCCATTTAAAGTGAACCAATACTAATTAATGCAAAGTAATATATCAAATATATAATTATGCATTAAATCATTAAATCAACACTTGATTCAATGATCCGGTCATGTCGCACACAACCGACTAGTATACAATGTATCGGCTTATCGAATCAATCTTTGATTCGATAACTAGGTTATATCGCATACAACCATCCGACACATTCATCGCGAGAATGAAATACGGTATCACATACACGCATTATTCTCGGTCCCGCACATATCTCATATGCGCTCCTATTTCGTTTTGCTTGAGCCAGGAAACCTCTGTGTAGGACTCTAAAGACTCGTCGATACGCCGGCAGCAGGTGATGATCATATCAAACACCCACAAGCCCCAAGCGGTCTGCTAAACGTAACGGCCACCCGGGTATTGAGCGATCAGAAGATCGACGAGCAAGCCCGCTCACACTCCAGTGAATCCAACCAGTAACACTACCGTGCAGTCCGGTCTGATCGTCTGATATGTCGCATATCTCGCCTAGGGGTGGTAAACGTCAGACCCCAATAGCTTGATAAGTCGTGTCGATATGAGGTCTATAACAATTCGAGAAACTACAGGTAACACTTACCAGTAAATCTCAGCAACCCTGACCAGGGATTTCCTGTTATAGCCAATCGAACACAGCGCAACATCAACTCCCTATACCGGGAGAGACGAATCCCCTCCTATCGCTCATTGCCTCCATGTGACTCGGGACTGTACCCAAAAACCACCGTTTTGCACGCCCTCTTGGACGTGGTAAGATGGAAATCAAAGCACAGTGGGAACCATACAAGACTCTATGACGATCTTGGGTCAACAGACTACTCTGTACCAGTGTCACCAGAGAACTGCCATCTGACGTAAGGTATAATACCATCTGGAAGTTCTCGGCGAGTCCGTCCAGTGTACCCAGTCTCTACTGAGCATCCGTATATCATCTCTGATGTCAAACACCAATGGATATGGGATCATCCATCGCCCATCTGTATGGGTCGAGAAGGTATGCGCTAGTCTACTCTGGTATATCGATGTCCCATCTCGATACACCCACGACTAGGGACTTTGAAGGATGTACTTATGGACTACCATGTCCCCACTAGTATGATCCGCATCATAGTCCAGGTAGTCAAGTACACATCCTAAGGGCTTTACCAACATGTAACAGAGAGACAAACAGTATACACGTTAAGGTAAAGATCAACCAGATAGCATACTATCATGTCGAGCAAGAAAGTCCTCCCTATATATGTCCCAGCATCCACTACAATATACATCCTATGTATAGTAATGGCCTCTAGGGCATACATATAACTAACATATTCTAATGCGGAAAAATAAATAATATACATCAATGGTGATATCATTCTCAACCCGGAAGTGTCTCGATAAAGAATATTACATATATCTTTTACATGAAAGAAAATAGAAAAACTCTCATCTCACGCAAAAAACCCCGGCTATTCAATCACGACGATCCAATATAACATATCACAGCAACACATAACATCATATGTCATGAACGTAAGTAAATATGCATATCCCGAATGTCGTTGACGTATAGCAACGAGATCGGGAATATACTACATATTACACTTACGGTCGTAGAAAATAAATGAAACATACAATAATTAGAATCCGCATATCCTCAGACCTTATAAATCCGGAATATCTCATATCTCGGATTTCATGCCTAACCCTTTAAATATTGCATTGATGTCTCGAATTGAAAACGCTTTCCAATATAAAGTCAGGTAATTCAACAGGATTCCCGAATAAATGATCGAATGCTCGTCGGGAACTTTAGTAGATTGCCGCACCCCCGATGCCGTCAACGAAATGCACTTGGGCGGAACACCGCAGCTACGAGCACCCGAGTGGATGCTTTTGGCTACAGTGTTCTCCTATAGTCACTTGGTCGATACAATGGGTGTGGCTATCTAGTAGTGTTTTCCGGCGATTATCCGCAATACAAGATTGCGACGGAGTTTTGATCCGAATCGAAACTCCGTGGCAATCAATCAAAAGAGACTAAAACGTGAGATTTACAAAACGTGAGATTTACAAAACACAAACAAGTTTTCACAAAACTAATTAATGTGGATTCCAAATATTGTATCACAAATCATATATATCTAGACGACGTTAAACTTTTCGATCAAATTATCAGACACCTACAAATCCCAGAGACCCCAACAGCTTGAGCCTCAAAAAAAATACCCAGACTGCGCCAAATATCATTATGGAGCAGCAAAAGAAACCCAAGTCCACAACTCACCAATGTTGCCGCGCAACCGCAGCTAAACCCTAGCTTATGCCGCGGTTCCACAACCAAGTGGTCGAGTTGGGCCCTCGAATTTCTTGGGGCTCCACTATATACCCTGCACAATTTGCTGCTTATTTTTAATCTTAAAAATTCCAACTTTTGAAAAAAATTTACAGAAACCATGGAAATTTAGGGTTTCGAAACTCGATCGAACACTTTAACTTCGTTTAGACTACGCCTAATACTCTACCTTGGCTCTGATACCATGAAAGTATGTCTTAGCACCACTACTAGGTTTCTAGAGGCATCAAGTATGAAATTTTAAAAAATCTAGTGGGCTAAGCTATACTAATCTAGAATCGAACTAGAGAATTAAATTTTAAAAAATCTAGTGGGCTAAGCTATACTAACCTAGAATCGAACTAGAGAATTAGGGTTTATAAAGCAAGTAAAAAGTTTTACACCAAGTGAAGAGGATCACAACTTTTATAGACCAAGTCCTTCACGTCTAAAGCTCCAAGCAGTAGTCCCTACGCTCCAAGTAGTGGTCCCTAGAACTCTTCTTGGCTCCACTTGAAGAAAGGAACGAGCTTGCTCATGGATCTTCGAGACCGAAGATGATCCACCTTGAAGTTTCTATAACTCAAGCCAATGCTTCACTAATCAAATATTAGTGAAGCTAACAACCTAAACTTATGAGCTAGATGAGTGTAGGTTGATAAAGTAGGAATTTTGCTCACTTTAGAAGTTTATTTCTCTTTTTCTTTTTCTCACTTTAGAAAACCTGGAGAAGAAGAAGAAGAAAAACTTGGGTGAGGAAATTGTCTAGTGATCGAGAGAGAGAGAGAGAGTGAACCATGGTTTAAAAATAAGAGTTGGATGAGAAAATATCTAGAGTAAAAACAAAATTAGTGGAATGAGTCATGACTTCTACATGCTTCTACAAACATCTAAGTCATGCTCATTTCCAACTAATTTTGATTTTTCTTTTAATAAATAATCACCCATTTATCTTTAGGTCATGGTGTGAGTCTCATACACTTATATTCTATGTATCATCTACCATGACACAATAATGTTTTACATATATATATATATATATAACATTATATATAACAAGAGAAGAAATTCATTAGCGAGCTTATATTAGTTAATATATATTAATATATCAAATATAAATATATATCAAATTATTAAATCAACACTTGATTCAATAATCCGGTTATATCATATATAACCGACTAATATCATATGAATATGTATATCAAATTATCAAACCAACACTTGATTCAATAACCCGGTTATATCATATATAAGCTAACCAATATCAAATATCGTGAGATTAGAATACAGTATCACATACTCGTATTTAATCAAGCTCCCGCACATATCACCATATGTGCCCTATTTCGTTTCGCTTGAGCTAGGAAACCTCTACGTGGGACTCTATACACTTGTCAATACGCCAGCAGCAGGTAATGATCACATCAGTCACCCACAAGCCGTCAGCGGTACTAGCTGGACGTAATAGATACACAGGTATTGAGCGAATAGAAGATCAACAAGCAAGCTTGTCCAAACTCCCGCAAAACCTATAAGCAACACTTACCGTACAGTCCAGTTTCTTCGTCTGATATGTCGCATGAGTCTAGGGGTGGAATCGTCAGACCCTAGTAACTTAATAAGTCATGCCGGTATGTGGCCTATAACCGTTCGAGAAACTACTGATAACACTTATCAGTAAATCTCATCAGCCCTGGTCAGGGACTTGCTGTTATAGCCAATCGAGCATAGCGCAACATCAACTCCCAATACCGGGAGAGACGAAACCCCTTCTGTCGCTCACTGCCTCCATATGACTCGGGACTATACCCAAAATCCACCTGTTTGCACGACTTCTTTGAGCCGTAGTAGGGAGGAAATCAAAACACAGTGGAAACCACACAAGACTCTATGATGATCTCGAGTTTACAGACTAACCTATACAAGTGTCACCAGAGAACTGCTATCTGACGATAGGTATCGTACTGTCTAGGAGTTCTCGGCGAGTCCTGTTCGGTGTACCCACTCTCTAATGAGCACCTGTATACAATCTTTGATGTCAAAAACCAATAGTTGTGGGATCAACCATCGCCCCCATACAGGATCAAGAAATGTATACACTAGTCTACTCTGGAATATCGATACCCTGTCTCGATACTCCCTCGACTAGGAACGATTAAAGGATGTGCTTGTGGACTACACAAGCCCCACCAGTATGATCTGCATCATAGTCCAGGTAGTCAAGCTAACATCCTAAGGGTTTTATCAACATGTATCAGGGAGATAGTATAACAATACAAAGGTACATGTTAAGATAAAGTGCAACCAGATAGCATACTATCATGTCGAGCAAGAAAGTTCTCTCTCTATGTGTGTGTGTGTGTGTGTCAAGCATCCACTATAATATACAATAATGGCTTCTAAGGCATACATATTACCAACAACCGTGACTTCCCATTTCTATCTTTCCCTTTCCTGCTAAGCTTAACAAATCCATCGTCTGTCTTCTTCCTCATTTCCATCATAGTTTGTGCATGATCTGTCTCTGAGAAGCTTCTAACTGCAATCCAAACAACTCTTTCATAGAAATCTCCAGATTATGTTTTTTTTGAATGACTTCCAAAGATGTCTCGTGCACACCTTATGCTCAGGCTTTGGCATGACAGCTGTAGAGTGTTATCTAACTCTTTATCCTTGTCACTCATTATTGTTAGATGATCAACATCTCCATCCCTTACTTATTTCAGGTTTGAAACAAACCATGTCCATGATTCACTGCATTCCTCTTCAACAACAGCAAAAGCTAAAGCATACAATCCATTATTTGCATCTAAAGCATTGGCTGAAAGCAAAATACCCAGATACTTACCCCTAAGATGGCAACTATCCAATCCAATGAAAGGCCTAGAAGCTTTTTTGAAGCCCAACACACATTGTCTAAAAGAGACAAAAATTCTAGAGAAGGCGGTATCATCACATATGCTATACATAACACGACTTTCCTCATTTTTGCTGATAAGCTCTACTTGGAGGCTTGGTAGATGTTTGTAATTCCTATCTACATTCCCAAAAACAATCTCCCTTGCCTTTTCTTTAGCTCCCCACAACCTTTAATAGGGGATCCCACCAAGCTGATATTCTTCCTTAATAAACTCTCTAATATTCTTAGGTAGAAAATCTCTGCTTTGCTTGATTTTCCCTAAAATCTGATCAGCTATTCTATCAGCACTTGCTTAAGAATTCCCTCCCCTGTTGATACCAGAACATGAATGTTTAGGATTCATTTTAGTGATTTCCATCGTCTCTTTGTCCTGTCTTCACTGATAAGCTCCTACCCTCCATGGACACTTCTTTGCAGCACAAACCACAACCCATCTTATTCCATCATTTATCTCATATTTTGCTTGAAAACTGTGTTTTAATTGCATGTTGTTTTATACTCATTCTGAACTCTGTCATGTTCTTAAATTTCCTCCCTACTTCTATTATAGGCTCATCCTCATTGACATCCCATATTATCTCTTCATAACTCTGATAGTTATCTACATTCCTAACTTCATTATCATCAATCCAATCATCATCACTGTCGAGAAGGTCATGGTGGTTATTCTCAGAATAACAATCATCTGCATCATCTTCAGCTAACTCTTCATCTTAATGTTCTTCATCTTCCATAACCACATAATGTAATTTTTTATTCAAAGCTGTTCTATACTTCTTCTCGGTTCTAGTTAAACCACCGGTTCCTCTTGAACTTGTTCTTCTTTTTCTTCTCTTGCCACTACCCTGTCGTACCGAAGCTTGAGGGTCTCTAGTGTCTTACCCTACAGTTTGAGGGGCTTGCATTGCACTTTGAAGGGCTTCCACCGAAGATTGTGCATCTAGCATTGCGCTTTGCGGGGCTTGCAATGAAGTTTGAGTGTCTGGCATTGTAGTATCAGGGCCTTGCACTGAAGCTTGATAGCCTTGAGAGTCTTGCACGGCAGCTTGAAGAGCATATTGTTGTGGAGGGCTTTTACTAAATCTTGAACTTCTTCTAGAAGAAAGAATATGTGGATTCTTTTGTTTTGATGGAGAATGTTCAAAAGGTTTCACATCATGTGACATGAATAGCTTACACTTCCCTAAGCATGAAGCATATCCATTTAATCTTTGTTCTAAAGTGTATAAATGCTTGTTCTTTGAAAGCCCCGATTCAGAAAAACAATCATTCGCATATATGATGTTTGTTCCTTAAAGAGCAATTCATAAATATCAATCATTTGCTTGTTTTGAAGCGAGAATATATACCGTTTGTTCCATCTATTATCACAGACTTTCAATAGCAAATTATATCACATTTGTTGTTACAATCCAGAAATATGAACAAATTGCTAAAAAATACTGATTTTAAAAACCCATTATAAAATTTTCCCACAATTGAAGAGCAATTCAGAACCATACTTTGCTTGTTTTACAGTATATATGTGGTCATCAAATTAACCAACATTTCAAGAACCATACTTTGTTCTACAGTGTATATATGGTGCATGTTCTTCGAAAAACAATTCAGAAATAAAAGAGCCGCTTTAAAGGGATAAAAGAGAATATACCCTACAATATTCCTAAATTTTTAACTGAATAACATTCAGTGCCTGAACAACGGCGATGAAGCCCTAAATTATCCCTTTCAAATAATAATTTTCTTATGATGTGCATTTCAAGGAAGATTTAGGGTTTGATCAAGCCCTAAATTAAATGAGAAAAAATTGAGGAAAAAATAACACTGATCAAGTCCTAAATCATTCCTGAAAGCCCCAAATTTATTTTCCTCAAAATCAACCCCCGATGCATCACCCAAACCCCCAAAATACACAGAATAAACCATACATTATCCCCAAAATTTTAACTGAACACATACCTCAACGTGAATAAACTCGACGGTTTTGAATGCGGGCATTGAAGAGAGGTCGAGAAAGGAAAATCGAGGGCTTCAAATGCACGCGACTGTGGCAGGAAACTTCAGAAAGATGGCTTCATAGAGAGCGAAGCAAGAGAGGCGAGAGAGAGTTGTGAAGGGTATCCGTGATATTTGACATCCAAAAGTAATCATAGTTAAGTCTTAACCTAACATATGCTTACGGGAGTGGACGGGAGTGGAGTTTTTAGTTGGCCAAGTATTTTCGAATGAGTTTGGATCAAATAGCCATATGCGGGTGGACTATTTAAAAATAGTCACTTTTGGAAGGGCAATATAAAAAAACCCTATAAAAAAACAGCATACACGCCATTTTAAGAGCGCAAAGAGAGAAGAAATTTTTTGTACTGAGAGAGAGAATGGCGAACAAATTAATTAGCCAAATGGGGCTTCCTCAATCCATCGCCAACATCTTCGCTGCTCGCAACATTTTAACCGCAAAGGTAATGAAATCGAATAAAATCCCTCAACAATTCAATTTCCTGTTCTCAATTAAAAAAAAAACTCTTTTTAGGGTTTCTATCAATTTTTTTTTCTTTTTTTGTTGTTAAGGAAGCGCTCTCGCTGCCTGAAATCGATCTGATGGCTCTCCTTGACGTCGATCTCCACGAAGTGATTTCGTCTGTCGCTCGAATCAGCGAGATCACTTGCCCTCAGTATCAAACGGTGAACTTAATTTGTGTTTGTTGAAACCCTAATAAGTTGTGTACTTACTGTTTTTGAAACTGTAGGTGCTTTCTTTGATGGAGGATCGAGCGAGAAATGAGGAATTTGGGGGTCATTTGTCGACGAGTTTGATGGGGCTTGATGCCGCATTGTGCGGTGGGATCCCATTTGGGGCTCTCACGGAGTTGGTTGGCCCTTCCGGGATTGGTAAAACTCAAGTAAGATTATTTTTTTTGGGACAAATAGTAGATTATTCTGGGCGAGGAATTTGCAATGCGGCATCATTAGGTGCATATCAAGAACTATTGAGAGCTTAAAGTGGTTAAAAATTCTACGTGTGCTAGTATGATTTACAATTAGTTCTAAGCATTGCACAGACTGGAAGAATTTAAGCTAATGTTAATTGTAATTTTACTTTATTATAGTTGTCTTTAGAAAGCTAATGGGAATTAACTGGAGTCAAACTTACCGTATGTGCTGTTCATAGGGGATGTTTGGATATGTACAATCCATTGGATTAAAAGGCTAGATTCCTTTTATCCTATGGATGGGAACAGTCCCACAAATTGACATGTTTGGATGGGTCTTTATGAGTTGATCTGGAGGGAAACCCCCTCAAATTGACCCATTCTGTTGGATTATAAAAATTAGCTCAAAGCTAATTTTTATATCCCGAGCCTCTCTCTCACTCACAAAAACTGAGCCGAGCCCCTTTCTCTCTCTATTTTTCCTCTCCAATTATTTTCTCATCTCATCTTTCAGCTAACTTTCATCACCCAAGGAAACTGCACTTTAAAAGTTCACTATTATTTTCCTTAAGATTTATAACGAGAGTTTTTCTCACTCTTCTAAAGCTAGTCCCATTGTTCTTACTATTATCTCATTTTGGAGTTCCGTACTCTTGTAAATCTCAGTTGACATAATAAAAAATAAAGTACCGGCGGGGGTCCTGAATTTCCAGCTTCAAAATAAAATAAAAAAACTTTCATCACCCAAATAAACTCAACCATGGCCTTCTCTACTTCATCCATCACCCAAAGGATCCTCATCCATCTTCGTCCTTGGATTCTCTAAACCCATAGCTCAATCACCAATCTAGGGCTTGCGAAATTCAATTTGCTATTACAAATTACTTCTTTTGCTTTCAATTTTCATCCTTGCTCCAAGAAATATGAGAGACGTCTACTTGTTTCATCAATTTTGTTTTCCTCCTTTGAGCTTTATTTGTGTTTTTCGCTTCACCATCATTATACTAATAGAAAGCTATATGAGAAGTGAAAATTTGGTGATATCCCCAAAATGGCGCTAATAATAGAATATTCCTTTAGATTTGTTTGCAAAAAATATGGTATTTTTGTTAATTTTAATGTTTTGGTGGGGATATTGTAGGTAGTTCAAGGCATAGTTTTGTCAACTTGTCATTATTTACAACTCTGTCATTATCTCGACCTTTCACTATTTACAAATGTGTCATTAGTTCAAAAGTTTTCAATAATTACAAGTATGTCATCAATTCGAAATCCCAATAGGTTTTCCCTAAAATACCATGAACTTTCAATGTTTTATACATAAATACCATTAGATTTTCATTAAAATACGATGAACTTTCGCTATTTTCAAATAACCACCATGAATTTTTTCCATAAAAAATACCGTAAATATCCAACGTTTACCAGATAAATACCATGGGTTTTGTTCGTTACAAATAAATATCGTTAACTTTTAACGTTTTTTAGATAAATATCATTGTCTTTTTCCGTTACAAATAAATAATGTTAACTTTCGCCGTTTTAGGATAAATACCATGGACATGCTCTGTTTACAAATAAGTAACATAAACTTTTAGTGTTTTATAAGTTAATAGCACAAGATATTCATTAAAATACGATGAACTTTCTCTTTTTTAAATAAATACCATGAACTTTGTCCGTTATAAAAAATACCATAAACTTTCAATGTTTACATAAAAAAATATCAATAAATTTCAACGTTTAGATAAATACCATGGCTTTTCCGTTACAAATAAGCAACATTAAATTTTAACGTTCTTAAATAAATTTCAACGTTTTTCGGATAAATAACATGGATTTTGTTTTTCACAAATAAATACCATTTCTACGGATTATTCCAAAACCCGCCGCATCATGCGGGGTTTACCGCTATTTAGTGTTAAATAGATGAGAGGCATCACCCTTGATTTGTTTTTCCACCATTGATCCTTATCCCAATAAAATGTTAAATTCTAAGGACTTGTGCTTAAAGGAATGTAGTTGCATTCCGGGACATTCTCATCCTAAATGAAATCCTACGAATTTTAATCCTAGCTACCCAAACATGCCCTCAATGATGATCTTTGACGAGGTCTCAAGCCTAATGAAGGAGGCTAATTGCGTTAGGAAGCTTATTAGTAGAACAAAACTTTGTATGATATCTATGAAATAGATAGTTATGAAGTATGTCCTTTGGGTGCCGGTTTACCTTAAGACGCTGAATGGAGAAATGATATTATGTAGTTTACTCTCAAAATTTCCTGTCACATTAACATTTTGCTGTTTCCAAGTGTGCCTATTTTTAAACCTTTTGATTAGGTTTGTATGATGTTTCTTGTCAAACAAATTTTAGCAATTGCATAACTCATTGTGTTACATAAATTATTAGAGGTATCATTTAAACACAGTTTTTTTTTCTTGGATCGTTACTATCCTCTTAGAATTTGAGAGTCATTTATACAATGTGTCTCTAGATCAGCTGAAACTATTTCTAAGCTTCGCCTTTGGTAACAATTTTACTTTCATTAGCAAATGAACCATTGAAACTTCTTTTCTATCCCATGTATTGTCTGTATGCCTCTTTGATTCTTACGATTCTTTATTGTTTAGACTCTTCATGAAATCTTTTGGTTCACATTGCAGTTTTGTCTAAAGCTCTCACTCCTAGCAGCCTTACCTTCAAGTTGTGGTGGTTTGAATGGCCGTGTTATATACATTGATGCAGAATCAAAATTTAGTTCACGAAGGTAGTGGTGATGCTTTTTTGTTTAGGGCTTAATAATTTACTGATGGCATTTCCAGTTCAAGCGTTAATATGTATAATGCTTTTGACAGGATGATAGAGATTGGAGAAAATAGTTTCCCTCAGATATTTCGTTCAGAAGGCATGGCACAAGAGGTTTAGTATAAGATTTGTTTTATCCATTGTGATTAGTTTATTGTAACATGATGGAAAACGTATCAACTCCAGCTATTTTTAGTTCTTCTTAACAATTAGGGCCCACCATAAATTGCAAACCCTGTCCCTGCGCTTATTCGCAAAAATATTAATCCTGTGGGCTCTAGCAGGGATTTGCTTTGTACTGTGCCGGCTCAAAAAATCAGGCTTAGATCTCTTCTAGTAATCACTTGCAGAGGCTCTAAAAAGCTGATGATGCTAATATCTGGGCCTATGGAGCAAAATATCTACTGCATCTTCTTAATTTTTTCTGTCTGTGATTTTAGGCTATTCCTATTTTTTTGATTCAAATGGGAGTTGGATGGGGTGGGCTTCTGTTCTTTATTGGTCCAATGAAATATGGTTGGTAGTATGGTGTTGTGAGATAAGCTGTCAAAACCCCAAATAACATAAAAAAATTCCATGGCTTCAAAGAACATAGTGTGCAAGCATGGATTTATTATAAAACTAAAGAAAACATTTAAATTACCACTTGGAAAAAAACATTATATATCTGGTTCAATTGGTTTTCAGGCCAAGATGATTGCCTAGGGAGTTGAGATAGTGAATAGTACTTCAGAATTAAAATGCCTTGCAGTAATTTACCTTGTTGATTTTGCAGATGGCTGGTAGAATAGTAGTTCTACGACCATCATCGTTGTCTGAATTCACTGAGAGGTGTGGTTCTAGAACTTCTTGTTATGCTTGATTTTTATAGACGGATTTTATGACGTGGGTTCAGAAGATCTATATCGGTCATCCAAAGATGGTGGGCTCTTCTTTTGCTTGTCTTTTTTGGGGCAGAATAAGATTTGCTATGTACCATCTAGTTGAAGCTAGAAAATAGAACTGTTTAGTTGTAGGCCAGAGGTATTGGCATTACCAACACATGTACCGAGGCACACCAGTCTCCTAACCCTCTTTTGTAGTCTCTTTTTTAGTTATGATATATAGTGCATTGAATTCTGCTCTCCCATAGTCTCCCATTTTGCTAGGCACACCCCTAATTTAGAGAATATAGCATCCATACTTTTATGAGTTACTTGTACCCTTAGAAGGTTGTGGCTTTAAAATCAGCGGCGAGAGGAAGCAAAAAGAAAACTTTCACATGAAACAATTGTTTGAGCAAAAACTAAATTGTAAAGTACAATTTGTGTGGTCGGAAACATCATAGCTGTGGAGTCAGCAATAAGAATTCATAAATTGAACTTCCATCATCATACCATAGGGGGGGGGTTTTGAAAAAGTGGAAATTTCAATATTTTACTTTTGCCACCCACTTCCTATTACTCTGGCTTGATATGAAAATTTTGCAAATTAACATAATTGATAGTTTCATAATATTGTGGGGATAAAATTGGAAATCCTAAAGATGACAAAACCTCACAATAAATACGGTTCCGCAATCAACTTCAAAACCCATTAGATTTTCATTAACATACCATAAACTTTCAATGTTTTTTTAGATAAATATCATGGACTTCTTTGTCACAAATAGATACTATGTATATTCAACGTTTTTTGGATAAATACCATGGACTTTGTTACAAATAAATACCACGACCTTTCACCATATTCTGGATAATACCATGAACTTTGTTCTTTACAATTAAATACTGTGGATTTCCAAAGTTTTTCATATAAGCGCCATGGAGTTTGTTGTTAACAAATAAATACCTTGGGCTTTCACCGTTTTTAGATAAATATCACGAACTTTGTTTTTAATCGTTTTGCATATATTTGTTCTTAACCGTTTTCCAGATAAATATCATGAACTTTTTTCACGAATAAATAGCATAGATTCTTTCATCGTTTTTCACTTTTGTGACGGCATAACTTTATAGTAATTACGGTTCAAGCACCAACCCGAAACCCTACAAGATTTCACTAAAATACCACAAACTTTCAAAGGTTTTTGCATAAATACCAGACTTTTTTTACAAATAAATACCATGCATATACTTCCACTTCTTCTTGGATATATGCCATTTTCATAGATTACTCCAAAACCCGGCGCATCGTGTAGGGCTTACTGCTAGTTTTAAAGAAAGATGCATTCATATTCCAAAATTATGGAAGAGTTGGTAGAGCATGAAGATTGTGACAATGAGGTCCATGTTTAAGGAAGGTTGAAGGAATCCACTTTTTTTTCTGTTGGGGTAAGGGGATTAATTTAACCCACATACATTCTCAAATAAAAAAAGAAAAAGAGATGTGTTCAGGCCTTGATTTTAATCTACTTAGATAAAACGCACGAATGGCATTGTGTATATAGGAAACAAGGTTTGGCTATAAAATTTTCTTTCTTAGCAACTACTACATATTTTGCGTCATTGAGGCCTCTATGAACGTTTGATGCTGGTCAGAATTACATATATATTATTTTTGCAACATGTTTGTCTTGTGAGAATAATGGAAGACAGAGGCCATAGGGAGTACCTTCTATGGCGTTGTTAATGGTCTACCTCCCTTACCTTTTTCTTTTATTTTCGACATGAATACACCACCTTTCTTGATTTTTATCATTTAGAACATATATACAACAAATCTCGTAGGATTTTAATATTATTTACTTGTTAACCTTGTGACGAACAATGTTGTATTATCGGATAATCGTTAATTTTGCACCTACTAGATCAATGGGTAAAATGTACTAAAATCAAAAGAAATTTGATGCACATGTGTTTTAGACAATGAAGATCGAGATGGAGGTGGTTGTCCAAAAAATGTTGTAGGGTCGACTTTTGAC